>OY740812.1:23930916-24580201 GCA_963514005.1 Raja brachyura
TATTGAATTAACAGTCTCCGAGATTGTGAGATGCCAATGTTCATTACCCACAAGAAACATATAAAAGTGACAGTACAAACTATTTCTAGATGGATAAACAGGTTCTGGATTAACTGGAGTAGATACTGATATGTATAAATCTCACTCCACAAGGGTGGTATCAATGTCCGTGGCGAAGGTGCAGGACGTGCCGCTCGACCAAATTCTGGAGACTGCAGGATGGTCTAAAAAAGAAACTTTCCTAGTTTTATGAATAACCTGTTGTTACAGTGCCAGAGTTGCACATGCTGTGTTGGGTTCTGTTCAAAATTGTTTGCTTTGTTGCATAACATTTGTTGTTATTTCCCCTGTGATAGAGGGGTTACGTGACTCCAAAGTAAAATAGTAAGATTAAACGAGAACTTACCTGTTCGAAGTTTGATCTTTATTTTATGAGGAGTTACGATGAGGGATTACGTGCCCTCCACTGCCAACCATCATAATATAAATGATCATCTGGTAGTTCTAATCTTTGTGAGCCTTACTATCTTACTCCGGCTATTGGTTCTGTGTTTTTCACGCCGCTGCTTTGAAGTATGCCGAACATGCGCCTGGCGGGGCTTCTTCACGTAATCCCTCATCGTAACTCCTCATAAAATAAAGATCAAACTTCGAACAGGTAAGTTCTCATTTAATCTTACTATTTTATCTCTTTCCATTTGCCTGTGTTCTAGATACCTCAAAACCTGTTTTATCAATGTACCTATCAAAGTATCTTTGAAATGAGTTTCTCGTGCCCCCTTCGACTGGTATTCACCCACCACTCTCCAAGAGGAAAGCATGCTCCTTAGGTTCCTACTAAATCTACCCCTCTCACCTTAAACCTATGTCCTCTGGTTCTTGATTCCCCTTCTCTGGGTAAAAGACTCTGTGCATTCACCTCATCTATTCCCCACATAAATGTATACACCTCTATAAGATCACTCCTCAGCATCCTGCACATCAAACAATAAAGTCCGAGCCTGTCCAACCTTTCCATATGGAAGTATCCTCGGAAATCTTCTCTGTACTCTTTCAAGCTTAATGACATCCTTCCTATAGCTGTGAGCAAAACTTCAAATGTTTCAAAGGCCTTTTATTGTCGCGTGTGCCAATTAAGGTACAGTGATATTTCTATCACCATACAGCCGTACTAAATAAAGCAACAAGACACACAACTACACAAAACCCTAACTCTACATCCACATCAGCAGATTCCCCACATTCTTCACTGTGATGGAACGCAATAACGTTTAATTTTCTTCCCTCATTCCCCGGTCGGGGCAGTCGAACCATCTGCAGTCGGGGGGATCGAAGCTCCCGCATCGGGGTGGTCGAAGCTCCCGCATCGGGGTGGTCGAAGCTCCCGCATCGGGGTGGTCGAAGCTCCCGCATCGGGGTGGTCGAAGCTCCCGCATCGGGGTGGTCGAAGCTCCCGCATCGGGGTGGTCGAAGCTCCCGCATCGGGGTGGTCGAAGCTCCCGCATCGGGGTGGTCGAAGCTCCCGCATCGGGGTGGTCGAAGCTCCCGCATCGGGGTGGTCGAAGCTCCCGCATCGGGGTGGTCGAAGCTCCCGCATCGGGGTGGTCGAAGCTCCCGCATCCGGGCGGTCGAAGCTCCTGTGGCTTGGAGCTCCCGAAGTCGGTCTCTAACCAGGGACCTCGAGCTCCATGACGTTAGGTCTGCAGGATCCTGCGGATGGAGCTCAGAGGTCGATCCCTGGCAAAGGGATCGGCAACTCCACGATGGTATGTCCGCAGGCTCCCGCGGTTGGAGTTCCCAAAGTCGGTCTCCAGCAGAGGCTGTCAGCTCCTCGATGTTAGGCTGCAGTGCGGTCGGAGATACGATATGGAAAAAAAATGCATCTCTGTCAAGGTAAGAGATTTTTTAAAAGTTTCCCATCCCCCACATAAAACACGTGAAAGAACACGAAAAACATACATTGAACACATACTAAAAATATACCAGAGAAGAAAGGGACAGACTAGACTGTTGGCGAGGCAGTCATTGCTGGCACACAATATTCCAAATGCAGTCTCACCAATGCTTGTACAACTGTAACACAACATTCCGACTTCTATAATGCTGCAACATTTTTCCTTTTCCTCTTCAGGGATACATCAGAGGCCACCTTTCCATCATCTCCAAAAATATTGGTAATTAATTATTTTAGCCTTTGTTATAGGGATACAGCGTGGAAACAGGCCCATCGAACCCGTGCCGACCAGCGATCCCCGGACTCTGACACTATCCTACACACGAGGGACAATTTATAATTATATTGTCTTTGGAGTGTGGGAGGAAACTGGAGATCCTGGAGAAAACCCACGCAGGTCATGGTGAGAAAATACAAACTCCGTACAGACAGCACCCGTAGTCAGGATCGAAACCGGGTACCTGGTGCTGTAAGGCAGCAAGTCTACCGCTATGCCACTATGCCGCCCTCAATTATCCTCATCCAATTTTGAACTAGAATTAGCAGCCTTGCAACATGGAAAAATTATATTCTTATAATCAAGTATTTGAAATAACAAGGAATAATGCAACTTATTTTTAATTGGAATATAATATAAACATTGGATGAAGGTAAGTGTTGAAATTCATCACTGGTTACCCATGAGCAATAACTGAATGGGTACCATTCATGCATTGACCTCCATGGAGCATCTATCCCAGTGGAGCCAACCATTCTTGCACACATTTCATAACGTTGATAAAGGACAGTCATAATTGGAGTATTTTCTTCTCGAAAACAATGCACTGAGTGTTTGAGATTCATTACACATAGATTGAGTAGAATACAACGTCATGATCCTACATTCCTTTTTGCTGAAAGTTGATGAAGACTACAGAGCAAGGCAAGAAACATTCTTTCTTTGCATCTCCTTCACATCCTCATGAATTATTTCTTTGATGGCATTGTTAAGCTATCAGGCTCTTGAACATTGCACAGCAGTAATCTCAACTATGAACTACAATGGACGGCATGTGTTTGCTTGTACTATGAAGTTGTCTTTTTTCCATTAGTACTAGAGTCATTAATGTATTGGAATTTGATTATTATCTTCATCTGTGTGTATTGGTTTATTAAGGCCTGTTAAGCTGCTGCAAGTCAAGGGCCTGTCCCAGTTTCCCGAGTTACTAACGAATTCTCCCGAGTTTTCCCCTTGATTCAAACTTGGAGAATGTCCATAGCAAGTCCGTAGTGAGCGTAGGAGGCCGTAGATATTTCATAGCGGCTCGTAATGCCAGCCATAGGTACTCAGGGCATCAGGTAAGTCGGGACGTTTTTTCAGCATGTTGAAAAATGTCCGCGAGTAAAAAAAATAGCCCCGAGTACCTACGGCTGGCAATTGCCGTAATTCTCCGAGTTTGAATCATGGGGAAAACTCGGGAAAATTCGTAACTCGGGAAACTGGGACAGGCCATTAAGAATTGCATTGTTATGTTTCCGATACAATAGACAATTAAACAGTCCTGACTTGACAGTTAATATTTAGTGTCACTCAATACTAATTTCCCTTGCAATGTGAACATGTCTACAACAAAAATGATCTCTAATTTAGATTGGTTGCTCGATGATGGCCAGTCTATGAAAATTCAGCATATTCTGCACTGAAACATTTTGCACACTCCACAGCTGCATTGGTACTTTTTTTCATTTGTATTCATTAGTGGCAGGTTAGCTGCTTGTGAAGTGTGAAAGGAGAATTATTTCAGATCTTGTCATGAATGACTGATTTCCTAATAATCCTATTAACAAAACTGGCTGTTGCAAGGTTCCATATACTTAGAATTCTGATTTTATGGTTGTTGAAAATTGCTCATTTTGCTGCCAGGCAGATAACATTATTAGTCCTCAAGATGATAAGATAACCACCAGAACTGTGAAAAGACACATAATTGCTGGTGTAACTCAGCGGGTCAGGCAGCATCCCTGGAGTGCATGGATAGGTGATGCTTAAGGTCAGATTCTTCAGAGTCTGAAGAAGGATCCCGACCCGAAACGCCACCTATCCATATTCTCCAGGAATGCTACCTGTCCTGCTGAATTCCTCCAGCATTTTGTGTCTTTGCTTGGTAAACCAGCACCTGCAGTTCCTTGTTTCTACGCCAGAACTGTGAATAGTTTTATTATTTTTTTTTATTTTTAAAGATATAATTACATGGAAACAGGCCCTTCAGTCCACTGAGTCCACGCCAACCATTACTCACCCGTTCACACTAGCACTATGTTATCCCACTTTCTTATCCACTCCCAATATATTAAGGGTAAGTTTTTAATTTACAAAGGCCAATTAACCTGCAGACTTTGGGATGTGGGTGGAAACCGGAGCGCCCAGAGGAAACCCACACAGGTCGATCAGGATCGAACCCTGGACTCTGTTGCGGTGAGGCAGCAGCTCTACCACCTGCACCTCTACCGTTATTTCAAATGAATTTATAAATGGTATTGACAACCAGTAAAATTAAATTCATTCATATGCTGAGGAACAGTGATGCAGAAATATATATTGAATCCTATGTAAGACTCTAATTAATAAGTGTTAAATCAAAGTTGCCAAAGAACCTTAAATTATTGTTATCACTTTTAAAACAGTTGGGTGTCCTTTCATTTACTTCATTTTATTTCACTTTATAGGTTACAAAGCATGTGTCTACTAAACACCATATTTAATGCACCCCAGGGTATTAAGCTGTTGAACTCAATGTAATTACTGAACAGACAGCAAAACAATGCATTTTTCACTAAATGCTGGCACAGATCCCAGTGCTCGTTGAGCGATCCATTCAAATTGTAAATTATTACAGAGCTGCATTTGGTGGCATTAGAAAGCCAATAGCATAGTAAGTTGTTTAACACCTTGGGCAAGCTTTCTGCTCTTTACAGCTTCACTTTATGCTTGAATTCTTTCTATAAAATAAGCTGTTAGTTTTATTGATCATTCCCCTCAGTTTTCTAACACTACAAAGTTCTTTGCCCATTCCTATAATGGAAGAGTGAACATACTTCAGAGGTGCTTACTTGATACCAAAACTGAGGTTCTGAAAGACACATAAATACGAGTCATTCTTTTCTTTAGCATGGAACCAATAGACTACCGTACTCGGGTTGTCCCTGTGGCCACGTGGATTTCTTCCGAGTGCTCCGGTTTTCTTCCACATCCCGAAAGACATGCGGCTTTGTAGGTCAATTGGCCTCAGTAAATTACCCCTAGTGGATGCAAAAGTGGGACACCATAGAACTAGTGTCACACAAAATGCTGGAGTAACTAAGCAGGTTGGGGAGCATCTCTGGAGAAATTGGGTAGATGACGTTGGAAGATCCCGAACAGTAACATCACCTATGCATGTTTTCCAGAGATACTGCCTGACCGGCTGAGTTACTCCAGCATTTTATGTCTATCTTCGGTATAAACCAGTATCTGAAGTTATTTTTGCACTGGTATTTTATTTCATTCTTCACATGTGTAAATTAATTGACTACTGTATATCGTGTTGTTACTTGCGAGCAAAGCACCAAGGCAAATTCCTTGTGTGTATACATACTTGGCTAATAACATTTACTCAATTCAATTAAATTCTCTAGTCCAAGGTGAACATCCTCCGCTCCCCAGTTCCTCAACCCTGGACATCTTCCCATGTAGACCTCATTCTGGCCCGAAACATTGGGAGGCCTGGTCTTCTTTGTTCATGGTTGCATACAGTAAGCCATTATCCATAGGGTATAGTGTTCATGGGATCATAGTATGCTTACGGCAGTCTATTCAACCCATCATGTCTGGAGCAACTCCACACAAGTGAAATTCACCACCCTGTCCCCTCCTTACTGCAATAGAAATAATTTTCTTTCAGATACTTATTCTGCTCCATTTTATGCCACACTGAATCTGCTTCCATTTCTCAACAGTGCATTTGAGCCTTCAGCTATTAACTACAAATGTGTAAAAATTGTATGTAACTGTATACACTGGGTTCCACATTTGAGGAAGGATGTGGTGGCATTGGAGAAGACCCAGAGGAAGTTTACCAGAATGATCCCTGGAATGATTGTGTTAACATATGATGAGCATTTGAAGGCTCTTGAGACCTGTACTCTCTGTAATTTAGAAGAATGAGGGGGGGGGGATCTTATTGAAACTTACCACATAACAAATGGCCTGGATAGAACGGAGATTGATAGGTTCTCGATTATAAGGGTGTCAAAGGTTATGGGGAGAAGGCAGGAGAATGTGGTAGAAAAGTAAAATAGATCAGCCATGAGAGAATGGTGGAGCACTGATTGGCCTAATTCTGCTCCTCATCTTAGGAACCTACAAAGATAAACTGCTGGAGTAACTCCATGGGTCCAACATGAAACATCACCCATTCTTTTTCTCCAGAGATGCTGCCTGACCAACTGAATTACTCCAGTACTTTGTGTCTATCTTTGGGATAAACCATCATCTGCAGTTCTTTGTTTCTACATTAGGAACATTTCACTTCTGATTATTCTTCCCTTCACTTTCATTTTGTACTGAGCCCTAGAGAGACCACACCTGGAGTATTGTGTGCAGTTTTCGTCCCCTAATTTGAGGAAGGACATTCTTGCTATTGAGGGAGTGCAGCGTAGGTTTACAAGGTTAATTCCCGGGATGGTGGGACTGTCATATGCTGAGAGAATGGAGTAGCTGGGCTTGTACGCTCTGGAGTTTAGAAGGATGAGAGAGGATCTCATTGAAACATATAAGATTGTTAAGGGCTTGGACACGCTAGAGGCAAGAAACATGTTCCCGATGTTGGGGGAGTCCAGAACCAGTGGCCATAGTTTAAGAATAAGGAGTAAGCCATTTAGAATGGAGATGAGGAAACATTTTTTCTCACAGAGAGGGGTAAGTGTGGAATTCTTTGCCTCAGAGGGCAGTGGAGGAAGGTTCTCTGGATGCTTTCAAGAGAGAGCTAGATAGGGCTCTTAAAAATAGCGGAGTCAGGGGATATGGGGAGAAGGCAGGAACAGGATACTGATAGGGGATGATCAGCCATGATCACATTGAATGGCGGTGCTGGTTCGAAAGGCCGAATGTCCTACTCCTGCACCTATTGTCTATTGTCTATTACACGTTCCTTGGTTCAGGAACCATCTGCCATTGGGAACACGTTCTCTCTGTCAAATCTGTTTTATGATGTTCATTACCTCCATCAGATTCACTCACAACCTTCTCTGCTCCAAGGTAAACAACCTCCGCTCCTCCGCTTCTCCACTTCCTCATCCCTGGACTCATCTTCTGCGCTCTGTCTAAAGCCATTATGCCTTCTCCGTAGCACAGTGCTCAAATCTGGATTTATCCATAATTAAATATTTTTAATAGTGAATGGAAATGCAGAGATCGAGGGAGTTTTGGTACATTGTGCACGATTATTAATTCATCGCATTCATTTACATCATGGTGTCTGTGCTGTAGTATTTATTCTTGGTGCATTTCAAAACTATTTACAATTCAATGTTTATTTTATTTGGCATCATTGCGTACCGTTATTAATTGAAGGGTTCAGTAATGTGAACGCAGCAGAAGAAATACTTGGCTCAAGTGACCCACATTTTGTTTTGACTGGTTGAAAAATGCAGCATGGAAACAGGCCCTTCAGCCCATCGAGTCCAGGCCAACCATCAATCACTTGTTCACACCAGTTTTGCCATCACTCCCTACACACCGAGGGTAATTTACAGAGACTGATTAACTTACAAACCTTCAACTCTTTGGGATGTGGGACGAAACCAGAGCACCTGATGGAAACACACACGGTCACAGGGAGAACATGCAACCCCCACACAGGCAGCATCTGAGGTCAGGATCGAACCTGGGTCTCTGATGCTTAGAGGCAGCAGCTCTACCAGCTGAGCCCAATGTATTTTCCCTTCTTTGTTTTGTCTTAAAACAACATTTTACATTTCCTAATCAAGATCCAAATGGACTAAACCCTTCTAAACCCTTGGCTCCAAAGAAGGAATTTGTGAGAAAATCATGACCCTGAAATTTCCTGGATTCATGCAACATTTTCATGGCACAATTGAGTGCCCTAACTTTATGGTGCAGGTACCAATAACCATTAACCAGACTACTCCGACTTGCGTGACTCTCTGCTCTAACGTATAATTAATGATGCGACCACATTTGCTGAATTAACGCCACTGTGATTTTTCCTGTCACCTCATTGTTGAAATAAGATGCTGGTGGACCGATGGCCAAACCTTGTTTTAGTTAAATATCTAAATTAAGAAATTAAGCTCCTCAGTTGGGTGATTTTAATGCAAATAATGTTGTGGTGCAAACTTGGTTGTGCCTTGGGCCACAGAGGCATCAAAAAATAAATTGTGTATTTCTGGAAGAAAACGTCAATAGCCTTAAACATACCACTCAAGTGTAACTTTATTTCATGTCTTTCAGGTCAATGTGAATGCAAGCAGTCAGGGTCACAAATTGGCCATCTGCATTGTCTGCAATCAAATCAGAACTAGCATTGGGCAAGTGCTTGAGCATAGGAAAGCTATAAACTTCAGGTTTTGAAGCTGCTGATTAAATTTCAAAGGGAGGCGAAAATGGAAGTCATGTAATGAAATAAGCACGAAAACGTTATTAAGTCAGGTTGCCTAACTATAATGTGAATTTATATTAGTTTCTGCCCCTTTGTTAAACGATTAAACATCGATCCCAATCATTTCCCAGATACATTAATCGCACCATTTCCAATTAATGCAACATATTTTAATCACCTCTCAGTAATCAACATTCAAAACAATTTCAATGTACCATATGTTGCCAAAATCATCTCTGCAATAAATGTTGGACTAGGAGCTTGTGCGTTAACACCATTCTTGCCTTAGATTTGTTATGAAGCTTATTTTAAACTTATATCATTTTCCCAACACACAGTCTTTTCCAAATTCCATTTTTTTTCCCCATTGCATTATTTGTAAGAAAACAGCCTCCTCCACATAAATTGTCACGGTATAGAAATTATATCAGCATTACTGGAACACCAGTTATTTACAATTCACGAGAACATAGACTGAGAAGCATTGCACATCTCCCAACATCCATATTGTATTGAAAGACACAAAATGCTGGTCTAATTCAGCAGGCCAGGCAGCATCCATGAAGAACATGGATAGGTGATGTTTTGGGTCAGGGCTTTTCTACATGCTGATTGCTGACCCTGAATAATAGTAGCTCTCCAGGAATAGAAGCGGGTACTTAGTAGGAGGTAGACATATGGTCACGTCATCTGTTTCCAGAAGACATCTGGGAAACATCTTCCATTCACTATTAGCATTCAAAATCACAATAGTATGCAGTGTTAATCTGTCTGGCTGCCTTCAGGAATTGCCAGCAACAGCTAGCTCTTGTACAAAATTGAACTTCCTAATACATTTTTTAAGAAGGCCAACACCTGTTTTATTTACCGCTGAACATCGACAGCTTCACAGGAAATGTTGATTGATTGATTGATGGATTGATACTTTATTGTCACATGTACTTGGTGCAGTGAAATTCTTTGTTTTGCAAACGATAGACAAGTATGCAAAGAGTCGCCTCATATAGGGCGCCAACAATGTTTGCAAAAAGTATTCAATATTGACTTGCAACAATTATCAGGGGCAGCTTGCTTTCCAAGCCTGGAAGTGGATTGATCCATATTTTTTGACATATGTTCAAAATGTAAAACCCTCTGCAAACCGAGAGATTTGTTCCTCTCTCGTCTCTGCAGTTGTATGTGTCTAGTAGCAACAGGACCAGCAGCCTGTGATCTCTTAATAAGATGGAAACTATAGCTTGCCTTGGGTCCACCGTCAAATATGTCAACTTGAAAATCTTATATGTTGGCAGGTAACTGCTTTGTTCTTTACAGACCACAGAGCACTCTGTTAGTGTGTCCACTGACCTATCTGAGAGCAGATCTCGAGCTGCTCGGAGATTCATATATTCCTGCTGAGCAGACTCTCATTAGAGATGTTCCCGCTGTACTTCTGCTGTACGCAATTGAGGGCCTTGGAAGCTAGCAGAGTTGCCACATGCTCTGTGACAGACTGGTTTGTGGACATCCATTCATCATCACAGCGCAGTGTGTTTTGCATTGGTCACAGCTGGACAAATCTGTTCAGACAGCAGTGTCTGTTCGAAGGCAAGCTTAATGTCTCAAAGCCCGAGTGTTACAACAGAATCATGACCCGCATTGGAACGTGGCCCCTTCGCGCCTGGTTATCGCGGCGTGTTCATCCTCAAACATTCACTGACATTCAAATGTTGCTGTCTGTAATACATACACTACCCTGTAATATGTGCAGCTATGTAGGTTCACAATAAGAGCTAGTAATAGCAAAGTGATAATTTGACTTGCCTTTGCTCCACATTCAAAATGTATTCACTTTTATAAACATTCAGAATGTATAAACAGTCTGAATGTAATAAATGCATTTCACCACTGGTTTCATTGTGCAAGAGTGCTTGTACTCAAACCAAGTTCCGCACATGTTCAACACAATTTGAGCAGCATCAGTATGTCCTTCTTGCAAGGAGTTGAGGTATTCAGTTCTGTCACGTAGCAAAGGCAGGTTTCAGGCGTGTGGAAAAGAAACCCAGCAAAGACATACTGAAGGTCCCACGAGGGATGGATATGTAATACAGTGGCAGTGGTTCAGAGACCCAGCTTCACTTTACAAACAAGAGGTAGATTCTACGTATTTGTTGTCTTGCATTATTACGAGTTGTTCTGTTTCTCCTTCTTCCCCTCAAATGGAGTTCATTTGTATTTCTTTCAGTCTAAAGGTATCTCCCTCGCGTTCAACCATACAGGAGATAAATGTATCACGCGCAGACACCTTTGGTTTACCTTACTTTATTTCACTTTGGAGATACAGCCCGGAAACAGGTCCTTGGTCCAGCAAGTTCACGCCGACCAGCAATCACCCCGTACACTAACACTATCTTACACATGAGGGATCATTTCCAATTTCTACCAAAGCCAACTAATCTACAAACCTGCACATCTTTGGACTGTGGGAGGAAAGCGGAGCACGCAGAGGAAACCCACGTGGTCATGGGGAGAACGTACAAACTCCGTACAGACAGCACCCGTAGTCAGGTTCAAATTCGGGTCTCTGCCACTGTGAGGCAGCAACTCTACCCCTGCAACACTGCTGCTTCTAATTTAAATCTTTATTATGTTCCCTACAATGAAGTTGGACTCATTAAAATGCCCAAACCAGCTAGAGCCCAATTAAACCCGCAGGAAACACCCTTTCAGTCACAAAATCACCTTTGCTTCCTGCAGTTGAAACACGTGTGACCTAATCTGTCACACCTCTGTGGATCCTGTGCACATTTATCTTTATTAACAGCCTGCCAGGTGTGTTTAAAACTTTGCTAAGATCCAAACTAACTACATCATAAAGACTGTATGCATTATTATCTTCCCAAAATATTCAATCAGACATGACCATCCATTATCAGACCGTTGCTGTCAGTCCTCGATTAATCTATGTCATTCAAAATGATTCACTACTATACCTTTGATTGATTCCAAAAATTCAGCTGCTGCAGAATGAAATAAATTGGTCAAGATATATTCTGTTATCCCTTTTCCCCTTTGAAACAACTCTATTACATTCACAGACCTCCAATCTTCCTTCACCATATTTGTAGCTGATGGTGGGAGGAGAGGTTTGGAACATGATGGTCAGACACTCTGCAATTGCTTCCCCCATTTCCTTTTACAACTAATTCTCCCAGTCAACTTTTCCCAGGAGTGGATATATTGCCAACACTGAATCTGGGCAACCGATTAGCAATTTCAGCATGAAAAACAAAAGTACTGATGGATGCAATTTCTTTCCACGTATATTATAGTAGAAACAACAAGACACAAAGTGCCGGAGTTAAGGGCCTGTCCCATGTTCACGACCTAATTCACGACCTTTTTTACTCGTGGACATTTTTCATCAGGCTAGAAAAAATACCCCGTCCTACCTGATGCCACGAGTACCTACAACTAGCATCACGGCCTGCTACGACCTACCTACGACCTCGTGACGACCATGCTGCGAGTATAAGTCGAGGGCAAAAAGTCATGAATTAGGTCGAGAAAGTGGGACGGGCTATTAACTCGCCAGTTTAGACAGCAGATCGGAAGAACATGGATATGTGACGTTTCGTGTTAGGACTGATTTTAGGGAAGGGAAGGAAAGCTGGAAGAGAGGATGGGTAGGACAAAGCCTGGCAGCTAATAGGTTGATACAGGTGAGGTTAATATATATCATCATATTATAGCATAGCATAACATATCTTTGACCACAATCCTCCCACCATCTCGGCAGTGAATTCTAGTTTGTTTTATTTACAACAAACATTGCTGGTCGAAGGCGTCGCATTGAAACATGTTAATTTGTGTTTCTTGTCCCATACTTCTGATGCTTAAATATATGTTCAGCACAGATAATAGGCGCAGTACACTAATAATAATTAATGAGTCATCCCAATGGACAGCCTGTTGTGTGGCAGTAAAAATGTCCTTAATTGCTTTTAGTAAAATCAGAAAAGAGCAAAACAAAAGAAATAGAAGCAGGAGTCCCTCACAGCAGCTCCGCCATTCAATATGATTGCAGCTCAGTGCCACAACTCTATATCCATATTTATCTAAAAATTCAATGAATATCTGTCTTAATGCAATTCTTTGCTGAATGCAGAGACTGACTCCCCTCCCTCCCCAATCTTTGCACATCCCTAATCCTTTCCACACGTCACTTTAATTTCATCTTTCATGGGTTTTGTGTTTTATGTATGTTGGCAGGTCAATTTCCCTCCTGGGAGAAATAAAGTTCTATCGTATATCGTTTAGTATCGTAGATGTACTCAACATCTGAGCCATCACTGGCCTCTTCGGCAGAGAGTTTCAGAGATTCACTAACCTCTGGGTGAAGATATTTATTTTCATCAAAGTCCTGAATGGTTGACCACTTGTTTGATACTTTGTCCCTTGGTTCTGGACACCTCGGCCAGGAGAAAACGCCAATTCTGCATCTACCCTGTCAAGATCCATAACACACTTCTACATTTAAAAAAAAAATCATGTCTTATTTTGCTCAACCCAGGACATTTCAGATTCAGTCTGCATATTCTCCACGGACACAAAAGCCACTGTCCCATGAATCAATTTAGTGAACTTTCACTACATTCCTTCTGCCATAAGTATATCCCTCATAGATTCATATTGTGATACAGTGTGGAAACAGGCCCTTCGGCCCAACTCGCCCACACTGCCAACAATGCCCCAGCTACACTAGTCCCACTTGCCTGCGCTTGGTCCATATCCCTCCAAACCTGTCCTTTCCATGTACCTGCTTAATTGTTTCTTAAATGATGGGACAGTCCCAGCCTCAACTACCTCCTCTGGCAGCTTGTTCCATACACCCACCATCCTTTGTGTGAAGAAGCTAAATTCCTATTAAATCTTTTCCCCTTCACCTTGAACCTATGTCCACTGGTCCTTGATTCCCCTACTCTGGTCAAAAGTCTACCCAATCTATTCATGATTTTGTATACCTCTATAAGATCTCCCCTCATCCTCCTGCGCTCCATGGAATAGAGACCCAGCCTACTCAACCTCTCCCTATAGCTCACACCCTCTAGTCCTGGCAACATCCTTGTAAAATCTTTTCTGAACCCTTGCAAGTTTGACAATCTTTCCATTAACATGGTGCCCAGTACTGAACACAATGTTCTAAATGAGGTCTCACCAATGTATTACTGCAACATGACCTCCCAACTTCTATACTCAATACCTTGACTGATGGAGGCCAAAGTGCCAAAAGCCTTTTGACCACCTCGTCTACATGTGACATGGCCTTCTAGGAACCATGCACGTACTCCTAGATCCCTCTGCTCTACAACACTACCCAGAGGTCTACCATTCACTGTGTAGCTTGTGTCTTAGTTTGACGTCCCAAAATGCAACACCTCACATTTTTCCCATCAAGGTGGCACAGTGGTGCAGGGAGCTGAGCAACCGCCTTACAATCCAGCATAGTATTGGTGGGCTGAAGGGCATATTTCCTTACTGTTTGACTCTATGACAAAGGTTTGATCCTGACTTAAAGGGTTCAATCCTGCCCTTCAGAGCTGCTTGTGCGGAGTTTAAATATTCTTCCTTGTGACCAAGGAGTTTCCTCCAATGCTCCAGTTTCCTCCATCGTCACATAGACATCCAGATTGCGATATTAACTAACCACTATAAATTCCCTTGATGTGTAGGTTTGAGTTTAGTTTATTGTCATGCAAGGTACAGTGAAATGCTTTTGTTGCATGCTACCCAGTCAGCGAAAAGACTATACATGATTACAATCAAGCCGTCCACAGTGTACAGATACATGATAAAGGGAATAATGTGAATAAAGTTTAATTCAAGATAACGTCCAGTAAAGTCCAATCAATGATAGTCCGCGGGTCTCCAATGAGGTAAATAATAGCTCAGGACCATTCTCTAGTTGTTGGTAGGATGATTCAATTGCCTGATAACAGCTGGGAACAAACTGTCCCTGAATCTGGAGGTGTGCATTTTCACACTTTTATACCTTTTGCCTGAAGAGAGAGAGGAGAAGAAAGAGTGGCCAGGGTGCGACTCATCCTTGATTATACTACAGGCCTTGCTGTGGCAGCGTGAGGAGTAAATGGAGTCAATGGAAGGGAGGTTGGTTTGTGTGATGGTCTGGGCTGCATCCACAATTCTCTGCAATTTCTTGCGGTCCTGGATGGAGCTGGGCCCGAACCATACTGTGATGCATCCCGATAAGATGCTTTCTACGGCGCATCAGTGGAAGTTGGTGAGAGTTGGTGGGGATATACCAAACTTCCTAAGCCTTCTAAGGAAGTAGAGGCATATACGCAATATTCCAGAAATGGTCTCACCAGGGCTCTGTATAAATGAATCAATACATCTTTTTTCTAATACTCATATCCACTTGCAATCAAGACTTAACATACTGTGGCCTTCTTAATTGTTTGTTGCACCTACATGTTAACTTTGAGCAATTTGTGTTCAAGACACCCACGTACCTCTGAATACCAACATCCTTTTAAAAATTACTCAGCCTTTCTATTTTTGCTACGGAAGTGGGTGAGGTCACATTTTTCTGCTTTATATTCCAATTCTCGTGTTCTTGCTTATTGGCGGACTCACACCAAAATAAAGGAGCAATTTCAATTGCAATTACATGTCCCTCGAATAAATAGTACCATCCAATCAAATTTCTAACCCATTTAATCTAAAAAATAGACTTCATTTGAGAATGGGAGCATAAGTTAACAAAAATCAAATAGGAAAGGGAAGCCTATGTAAGGAGTTAATTTTATTTCGGAGTCACGTTAGTGACTACGTGAAGACCCTGTCCAGCACGCATGCCGATATTAGCGTTCATGCAGTGCACCCGCGACGAACGGGAGTTCAAGGCGCTCCCGCTACAATTTGAAAGTCGGGCCGACAGGTAAGTGTTTTACCGTGGCCGTGTGTATTTTCTCTGTGGTCTGCTTTGTGCTCCAGAAAGAATGAGCAAGACCAGAGGAAAGAAATCTGTAGCTCACCCCGTTTGTCTCCCGTTGAGGAGCATTCTTTGGAGGGGGGGGGGGGGGGCGAGAGGCAGCAGGATTGACTACCGAGCCGAGCCCGGCACTGCTAGTGCAGTTTGAGCAGCGGGCTGGAGGTACCTGCGGTAGTATCCGACGATTCGGATGAAGATGCCTCACCGCTCGAGAGCGGCAAAGGCAGCCGCCTAAGCTGAAAGGAACGGCTTATGGAGCAATTGCTCCAGCGAGATCTGCTGAGAGAGCAGCAGCAGACTCGCCAAGGGAGCTCAGGCACTCCCGCAGTGCCCTTTACGGCACTGGCCATTGCTTCACCTTCTATTGAAGGCAGCATTGGTGACCAGGTCTGGGCTGGTCAAGAAGAGGGGTCGCTGGCTTAAGATGTCCGGAGTATGCAGGGTGTACAGGATCAGGAAGAGCTGCTGGGTGTGGTCAACCGCTACGTGGCCACTCCACAAGCGAGTCGGCCTTTAGAGCCGAAACTTGCAGCCAGCATTGGCCACCTGTCCTCAAAACCCCTACAAGAACGGGTGGTCAATGAGGCTCTTGAATTATATTCAGCCCCAGAAAATTGTACATCACTGAAAGTACCAGCTGTAAATAGTCAAATTTGGGGACATTTGGGGCGGAATATCAGGAACCTGGAGTTGAAGCTCCAGAAAACCCTAGAACTCCTGACAGCAGGAATAACTTCATATGCTCGGTCCATAGATGGTGTGGACATCACCACAAATCAGCAAGATACATTAGCTCTGCTGTACACCACTCAATTCGAGATTAACAATTTACGGAAGGAAATCATCAAGCCTGCCCTCAACCCTAAGTTTGCAGGACTTTGCAAAACACCGGGTTCAGAACCTCCAATTCTGCCCTTTGGAAAGGACCTTCCAAAAAAGGTGAAAGACTTGAAGGAAGAGTCCAAGACCTTTGGTCTCATGAGGGCATGTTTCGGACCGAGCAGACCTAACAAATCCAGGCGGCAGTACCCCACGGCGTCCACCAGTCGCCGACTACCATATGGGACTGGTGAAAGCTCGGGGTCCTCAACCATTCCCCGTAAGCCTTTTTTAGGCCAGGGCCCCCATGGAAAATGCGCCACCCCCAGCATCAACATCAACAGCAACATCAACATCAACAGCAGCCCTCTATAGCCCAGCAGACACCTCATCGTCCATCGAAGAGGCAGAAGCAGCACCAGTAACCATGGAGGTAGGTGGGTCTGGTTCCTCTCAGCATATGAGCAGTAGGGGCTCTATACTAACAGGGGGGAGATTGCATGCATGGGAGTCTAATGACAAATATATACTCAGCAGCATTCATGGCTATAAAATTGACTTTGTTCATGAAAACATGCCGCCAGTTCAGCATATATCCCAAAAGGTATTCACCCTCTCAGTCAAAGAGAAACAAGAGGGTCAAACTGAACTGATGAGGCTACTAGCAAAAGGTATCATTGAAAGAACAAAACATGAACCTTTGGAATTTGTGTCTAACATTTTCACTAAAACTAAAAAAGATGGTGGATGTTGCATCATCATTGACTTAACTTCTTTAAACAAATCTGTTAAGTATATACATTTCAAGATGGAAACTTTTGAAACAGCCAGACAATTGATTTCTAGAGGGTACTTTCTAGCAAGCATTGATTTAAAAGATGCCTACTACTCAGTACCCATACACAAGGAGCATCGTAAATACCTAAAGTTTACCTGGATGAAACAGCTATGGCAATTTAAAGCCTTACCAAATGGGCTAACCTCAGCTCCAAGGTTGTTCACAAAAATCTTAAAACCTGCCTTGGCATTATTGAGGAAACAAAAGCATATAGTCACGGCGTACTTAGACGACATTTTAATAGTAGGGAAAACCTTGGAGACAGCCATTTCGGCAGGAGCAGCCACCAAACGTTTGTTTGAAACTTTGGGGTTTGTCATACATCCAGATAAATCCAATTTGACACCGTCCACAACCATGGACTATCTTGGATTTATGATTGACACTATTCGCATGATTATAACTCTGCCGAAGGGGAAAGCATCAGAGTTGGCACAATCATGCAACGAACTAATGGTTAATCAGCAGCCAACCATACGGCAGGTAGCTAGTGTAATTGGGGAAATGATAGCAGCCTTTCCAGCTGTATAATTTGGGCCTCTGCACTATCAAAATTTACAAAGAGAAAAAGTGCACGCGCTAAAGATAAACTGAGGTCACTTTGACCGAGTTATGAATTTAACTGCTGAATCCATTCCAGAGTTACAATGATGGACAAGGAACATTAGGCTTAGCTGCAGTCCCATAATAATCACCAACCCAGTATTAACCATTCAAACGGATACCAGTGCTTTGGGCTGGGGAGCAACTAACATGCAATCCAGCACAGGGGGTAGATGGATTAATTTTGAATCATCTTGCCTACAGACATGGGGTATTAACAACATAGAAATGTTGGGTGCATTTTATGGTTTAAAAGCATATTCATCTAATACGCATCACGCACATGTCCGGTTGCAATTAGATAATACCACGGTGGTGGCTTATATCAACCACATGGGTGGTGTAAAGTCGATATCATGTGACAATTTGGTCAACCTAATCTGGCAATGGTGTGTCGAAAGACATATTTGGTTATCAGCAACTTACCTACCAGGTAAGCAAAATAAAGTGGCCCTCGACATGGCTGTCTAAACACCGTTGGAATTCCCCAGTAGTCCAGAATTATTAATCCACCCAGTATCAGGCATTAGTCACCCGTGCCATGACAGAGTCAATCTCCTGGCTTGCAGATTCTAAAGACCTCTACTGGGCCTGGGACTGTCTGAGGACGCCATCAACATGATGACTGCATCCCACCGGGAGTCCACCAGGAGACAATACCTGACCAACATAAGGAAATGGGAATGGTATTGCTCCAAAACAGGAACTACCTACTCAACAGCAACAGCTACCAGTGTTGTGGAGTTCCTGGTTGGATTACAACGGGATGGACTCAGCTACAGCACCATCAATACAGCCAGAAGTGCGTTGGCAGCTTATTTTGTTCCAGCAGCAGGACAACAAGCTTTGGGGTCCCATCCACTGGTGGTCAAACTTATGAGGGGTATTTTTAACACAAATTCCCCCAGACCAATGTACACTCAGATCTGGGATGTCAGCATTGTGCTGACGTACCTTAGGGGGTGGCCACCACCCAGGTCACTCACGCCGGAACAACTTACCCTGAAATCAGTCATGCTCATGGCACTAGTGTCAGCACAAAGGGTACAGTCCCTCCACCATCTGAGGCTGGACAGCATGACAGAGTCATTGGACTGTATCACATTCCATATTTAGGGTCTGGTCAAACAAACTAGATCAGGAACCACGCCTCCAGTTATGGAGTTCCGGACATATTCATCTGACCCACGGCTGTGTGCCAAGACCCATCTCGCCATTTACATATACACAACATACAACTTAAGAGGGAGAAAAAAAGCTTTATGGATAAGCCACAAGAAGTCCCATGGTCAGGTGATGAGCCAAACCATTTCAAGGTGGTTCAAGCAGGTGCTTAAGTCCGCGGGAATCAACACTAATGTTTACAAATCTCACTCCACCAGGGCTGCATCCACGTCGGCGGCTAGGCGAATGGACGTGCCTATGGACCATATTCTGGCCAGAGCAGGATGGTCCTCGAAAAGAACTTTCCAAAGGTTTTATAATAAGCCGCTGGCGGAACCTGCTCCATTTGCAGACAGAATTGTAGAGTCTGCAGATAATATTTAATTTAAGCCCGGGGGAGCTCTCTGTTTTTTGTTGTTATTAATAAACCTTTTTTGTTCACAAACAGGTTATTGTTAATTGTGATAACATACTTCCTCCCTCAAAGGTCTTCAGACAGTGAGTGAAGCATGAGCTGGTACACGGTTCGGAATCACAGAGCTTTGAAGTCTTCACGTAGTCACTCACGTGACTCCGAAATAAAATAGTAAGATTAAATGAGAACTTACCAGTTCGAAGTTTGATCTGTATTTTATGAGGAGTTACGATGAGGGACGACGTGCCCTCCGCTCCCAACCTCTATTATACTGATCAACTGGTAATTAAGTTCTTATTTTTTCTTCACTATATTTACTTCAATCGTTGTGTTTTTTCTGTGAATCCACACCGCTGCTTTGAAGAATGTCGCGCATGCATGTTGGACTGGGTCTTCACGTAATCCCTCATCATAACTCCTCATAAAATACAGATCAAACTTTGAACTGGTAAGTTCTCATTTAATCTTACTATTTTGATTTAGTTTAATTCAGTTTGGTTTAGTTTAGAGATACTATGCAGGAACAGCCCTTCGGCCCATCAACACCAGCCAGCGATCCCCGCACATTAACATTGTCCTACACACAATTTATGGACAATTTTTATATTTATACCAAGCCAATTAACCTACAAATCTGTACGTCTTTGGAGTGTGGGGGGAAACCGGAGATCTCGGGGAAAACCCACGCGGTCACGGGGAGAATGTACAAACTCCGTACAGACAGCACCCGTAGCAGGATCGAACCCGGGTCTCTGGCGCTGTAAGCGTTATAAAGCAGCAACGCTGTGCCACCTTGCTGCCTTAATTGTGGTTCCTGGATATGTTTCTTAGAACAGCATGCTCTGGAGTCAACCAGGTCAATAACTTGACCTATTATTAAGCAATGACGTATAATTAATTAATTACCTCTGAATGAAAGGACCTAGGTTGCAGTAATCTCATTATGATAGGATTCTACATTCATTTTGAGGGAGAGAAGAAATGATCCAAGAGGAGTATTTTAAAGTAAAGTAAATGCAATTATGTGGGCATAAAACCAGCACGAGCTCAAGTGAACTGGCAGATTAGGTTAAGGGATCGGATACTCAGGATACAATGGGAGGTACGTGATGGCACCCTTAAGAATCCATAGAATATAAGCATTCTACTGTGAAAAAAGACTTCAAAGGGATGGGCCAGCCATGCTAACTAAATATATATATAGTCTAAAACTTAAAGATAAAGAACATGACTGTTTTAAAAGGCAGATGCACATCAGAAGGTTCGATAGAATATTTTTTTAAAGTACGTTAAGAGAAAAAACATAAGGAAGGCAGTTTGAATATGGGAGAAAGCTAGTCAGAAATATATATCCTGGAGTAAGAGTTTCTGTAGATATTTTTAAAAGAAAACACATGAACAAAATGAGCAATGACTGGGGAATGGAAATAATGTTTGGGGAATTATTAAATGAAAATAAGGAGTTTACTGATGTGCTATCTTAATACGTTGCATCAAACATTACTGAGGAGGATACAAATCATTTTCCAGAATATATTCTAGCAGCGACGCGGAACTCTTTGTGGGGCACTGTGGCACAGAGGTAGAGTTACTGTCTTACGGTGCTTACAGCGGCAGAGACCCCGGTTCGATCCCGACTAGGTGCTGTCTGTACAGAGTTAGTACATTCTCCCCGTGACTGTGTGGGTTTTCTCTGAGACCTTCAGTTTCCTCCCACACTCCAAACGACGTACAGGTTTGTAGGTTAATTGGATTGATGTAAATGTAAATTGGCCCTAGTGTGTGTGTGGGATGGTGTTAATTGGATGGTGTTAATGTGCGGGGATCGCTGGTCAGTGCGGACACGTTGGGCCGAAGGGCCTGTTTCCGCACTGAATCTCTGAACTCAACTCGGGAAAATTTACAATCATCAGATATGGCATTGAGCAAATAGTTGGAGCTGCCATCTGATAAGTCTTAAGTCCCTGATTGACAGAAATAGCTTACAGGATAGATGGTGGATTATTTTTTAAATTCCTGAAATGGCCCGGATTTGGAGAAAGTTCCATAAGATTAGAAAATAGCATATTTTTAACGGTTATTCTAAAGGGTAGGGAAATAGAAAGCATGAAATTACGGCTTAATGTTTGCCTGAGGGAATATTTTAGAAGCTGTTATTCAAGACGCTATTATAGGAGACAGTAAAAAGGCAATTTTATCAAGCAGAGCTCGGTTGTGTGAAAGCAAAATTACGTTTAGACCATAGGACTATAGGACATAGGGGCAGAATTAGGCCATTTGGCCAATTGAGTCTGCTCTGCTATTCGATCATGGCTGATCTATTTTTCCCTCTCAACTTATTGGGGTTCCTTGAAGTTATATATACTGGGGTTAAAGGAGAAAAGGTGGACACACTGCACTTACATTTCCAGAAGGCATTGATAAGGTGGCATAGACAGGTTATTGTTAAAAACAACTACTCATGGTGTAGGGGATTACATATTGACACAAAAAGAAGATTGCCTAGCTAATAAGAAACAGAGAGTAGGCATTTGATGACAAGGGATGTGCCACAATGAAGGGCTTTGAGTCTTCAGTTACTTCACAATAAGTGTGTGAAAGCATCGAAGGAACGGATGTTGAATTGATACATATAGCTGATAATTTGATACGCAGGACAGTAAGTTATGAAGAAGATAAGTTGTATATAGTTGGGTTAAGTGCAAAGATCTGACAAATAATGTGGGAATATGCAAAATTGTTAATTTTGATAGAAAATAATAAACAAAAACACATTATCTAAATTGTGAGAGGTTTTTGAGATGCAGAGAGATTTAGTGTTTTAGTGCATAATTCGCAGAAGGGATAAAATATAGGTCACCAATTAATTAGCAAAGCTAATGGAATATTGTCGCTTATTGCAAGCGGTATTGCAGACAAACAAATTGAGGTTATGCTTCTGTTGTTATAGGTTATAGGTGCATTAGTGAGACCACATTTGAAGTACCATGTACCACATTAGTCTCCTTACTTTAGGAAATAGGCTACTGTGTTGTAAGCAGTTTAAAGAGGGCTAATTAGTTTAACGCCTACAGAAGGTCGGTACTGTTCAGGAAAAGATGGACGGGCTAGACTTGTATTCACTGGTATTTAGATGAAGGAGAAGAGACTTGAAACATACATACCACTCTGAAGGATGTTTTGTGTACTGAGGTACGATGAAAAACGTGGGCATGGTAGCGCAGCGGTAGAGTTGCTGCCTTACAGCGCTTGCAGCACCAGAGACCCGTGTTCGATCCCGACGGGGTCTGTCAGCATGGAGTTTGGACGTTCTCCCCGTGACCACCTAGGTTTTCTCCAAGATTTTCGGTTTCCTCCCACACTCCAAAGACGTACAGGTATGTAGGCAAATTGGCTTGGTAATTGTAAAAATTGTCCTTAGTATGTGTAGGATAGTGTTAATGTGCGTGTATCGCTGGTCGGTGCGGACCTGGCGGGTCGTTTTTCTGTATCTCTGAACTAAACTAAACTTAACTTTTCACTGCTAACCAGTCAGCGGAAAGACAGCCGATGCTTTCTATTGTAGGAGAATCTAGCAGCAGTGATCATAGCTTAAAAATGAGGTTTCTGAATTAAGATGCAGGTGAGACAAATTGTTTTCTGTTAGTAGACTGTAGGTCCCCTCTCGCTCAATAGGAGGTCGAAGCATAGACTTTGAATATTGTTTATGGCAAAGACAGATTGATTGTTGATGTACTAAGTGTGTAATGTTACTATGAAGAATTGGAAATGCAGAGTTGAAGTAACTATCACGACTTCATTCAATGGGGAAGCAAGACCAAGGGTCTGAGTGGTCTTAATTCTTATGTTTGCATAATTATAATTAAATTGTTACAATTTTTACATTTTAAAAGGTAACTTTTTGGTAAATCTACCTGTCTGAACTGGAGGTCAGGTCCAAAGGTTTTTTCAGTTTTTAGAATCTAGATTTAGAGATACAGTGCAGAAAAGGCCCTTCGGCCCACCGAGACCTCACTGACCAGCGACTCCCCACACATTATCACTATCCTACACACACCAGGGGCAACTTAAATTTATACCAAGCTTCATTTATACCCTTCAAACCTATACGTCTTTGGAGCGTGGGAGGAATCCGAAGTTCTCGGAGAAAACCCACGCAGGTCATGGGGAGAACGTGCATAATCCGTACAGACAAGCACCCGTAGTGAGGATCGAACCTGGGTCTCTGGTGCTGTAAGGCAGCAACTCTACCGCTGTGCCACCGTACCACCCAAGGTCTACCAATGTAATTTTCTCAAGCTATACTCAGTACTGGAATGTGGAAAGTTGATAATGAGAACAGAAGGAGGTGAGATAGTAAAACTGTTGGAGTGAAGGTTTCCAGGGTGCAGGCCTCTCTACTTCATCCGGTAGCCCTCAAGATAAAGTGGAAGGAGTGGGGGATGGGCAACTTTCTAGAGTCACATCCGCAGGGAAAGTGTCCAAAGAAGAAGTCCGAAGAGGGGTCCCGACCAGAAAGTCACCTGTCCATTTTCTCCAGAGATGCTGCCTGACCCCATAAGTTACTCCTGCACTTTGTGTCTGTCCAAAGTATCCAAATACTTACATTGAGAGGAGATCACCAAGACATGGTTTGATGCAGGAAATGAAGGCAAGGAAGAGAATCGTATCACCCACCTACTACAGCACAGGGACTCGGTGGGATTTGGCGGGGAAAGTGCACCAGGTTCTTGAGGAGCCAAGTGATCTACCAAAACTCCACCCTGCTTTTGTGCAACATAAAACTCACATGTTCTCCCCTTCTTTGACCTGTTACTTCACTTCTGTTTCTCTTTTCATGCATGTGGCCTGAAGTGCCGAGCGTTTCCAGCATTCCCTCTTTATGTCCCAGTTTTTTAATTCCTGTCTCTGCTGAGCTTGTGGGTCTGGGAGTTTATGGTCAGTTTAGCTTAAGTTTACAACATAAAACATAGAACAGTACAGCACAATACCAGGCCTTTTTACCATAAGGCCATGTCATAGGAGCAGAATTTGGCCATTCGGACCATGAGTCATGGCTGCTCTATTTTTCCCTCTCAACCCCGTTCTCCTGATTTTTCCCTGGAACCTTTGATCCCCTTAAGGGCCTGTCCCACTTGGGCGTCATTTGCTCGTCATTTACGCAACATAAGTTACGCATCACGACGCGCGCATCGTGACGAGCATGTTACGCGGGCATGGCATGCATTACGCGGGCATGGTGTGCATTACGCGCGCATGGTGCGTGTTGACGTAGGCAGTGACGGGCACGGCGCCCCAGGATTTTGAGATTCACAAAATCTTTGCTCGCCACCTGCGTGACACGCAAATGATGCCCAAGTGGAACAAAAATATCAATTGACTTGGCCTCTGCAGCCGTCTGTGGCAATCAATTCCATAGATTCACCACCCTCTGACTAAAGAAATTATTCCTCATCTCCTTTCAATAGTTGTTGAATTTCTTTTGATTGTCAAAACTTATTGCAGGAGATTCCATGTAACTTAAGATGTACCCATTCAAAAGTTTATTTAATACCACTGCCTCAACCATCATCTTTGGCAGCCTATTCCAGGCACTCACCACTCTTTGTGTAAAAAAAGTGCCCGCACTACCTCTTTAAGCTTTGTCACCTTAAAGCTATGCCCTCTAGTATTTGATTTTTTCCATTCTGGGAAAAAAGTTCTGACTGTCTACCCTATCTATGCCTCTCATAATTATACAGTGGCTTGCAAAAATTTTCATGCCCCTTGAACTTTTCCACATTTTGTCACGTTACAACCACAAACGTAAATGTATTTTATTGGGATTTTATGTGATAGATCAACACAAAGTGGCGCATAATTGTGAAGTGGGAGGAAAATGATACATGGTTTCCAAATTTTTTCACAAATAAAAAAAACTAAAAATTGTGGCGTGCAACAGTATTCAGCCCCCTTTACTCTGATACCCCTAACTAAAATCCAGTGCAACCAATTGCCTTCAGAAGTCACCTAATTAGTAGATAGAGTCCACTTGTGTATAATCTAATCTCAGTGTGTTCTCAGCTGTTCTGTGAAGGCCTCAGAGGTTTGTTAGAGAACATTAGTGAACAAACAGCATCATGAAGCCCAAGGAACACACCAGACAGGTCAGGGATAAAGTTGTGGAGAAGTTTAAAGCAGGGTTAGGTTATAAAAAAATACCCCAAGCTTTGAACATCTCACGGAGCACTGTTCAATCCATCATCCAAAAATGGAAAGAGTATGGCACAACAGCAAACCTACCAAGACATGGCCGTCCACCTAAACTGACAGGCCGGGCAAGGAGAGCATTGATCAGAGAAGCAGCCAAGAGGCCCATGGTAACTCTGGAGGAGCTGCAGAGATCCACAGCTCAGGTGGGAGAATCTGTCCACTATTAGTCGTGCACTCCACAAATCAGGCCTTTATGGAAGAGTGACAAGAAGAAAGCCATTGTTGAAACAAAGCCATAAGAAGTCCCATTTGCAGTTTGCCACAAGCCATGTGGGGGACTCAGCAAACATGTGGAGGAAGGTGATCTGATCTGATGAGACCAAAATTAAAGTTTTTGGCCTAAATGCAAAACGCTATGTGTGGTGGAAAACTAACACTGCACATCACCCTGAACACACCATTCCCACTGTGAAACATGGTGGTGGCAGCATCATGCTGTGGGGATGCTTTTCTTCAGCAGGGACAGGGAAGCTGGTCAGAGTTGATGGGAAGATGGATGGAGCCAAATACAGGGCAATCTTGGAAGAAAACCTGTTGGAGTCTGCAAAAGATTTGATACTGGGGTGGAGGTTCACCTTCCAGCAGGACAACGACCCTAAACATACAGCCAGAGCTACAATGGAATGGTTTAGATCAAAGCATATTCATGTGTTAGAATGGCCCAGTCAAAGTCCAGACCTAAATCCAATTGAGAATCTCTGGCAAGACTTGAAAATTGCTGTTCACAGATGCTCTCCATCCAATCTGACTGAGCTTGAGCTATTTTGCAAAGAAGAATGGGCAAAAATTTCAGTCTCTAGATGTGCAAAGCTGGCAAAGACATACCCCAAAAGACTTGCAGCTGTAATGGCAGCGAAAGGTGGTTCTACGAAGTATTGACTCAGGGGGGCTGAATACTTTTGCACGCCACACTTTTCAGTTTTTTATTTGTAAAAAAATTTGGAAACCAAATATCAATTTCCTTCCACTTCACAATTATGCACCACTTTGTGTTGGTCTATCACATAAAATCCCAATAAAATACATTTACGTTTGTGGTTGTAATGTGACAAAATGTGGAAAAGTTCAAGGGGTATGAAAACTTTTGCAAGCCACGGTATATACTTCTATCAGGTCTGGCCGCAACCTCCAGAGTTCCAGAGTAAGCAATACAGCATGGAAACAGGCCCTTCAGCACACCTGGTCCACCACAACCATCGGTCACCCGTTCTGTTATTTCACACTCTCATCCACTCCCTACAGAGTGGATGAAAGGCCAATTAACCTGCAATGAGGTGAGTACTCAGATAGCAGTTCCAACATCAAGCTGCAATCTGGTGACTGCTGCTGGGAAGAGAGTACTAAACAAGTGCAGGGTGCGGGGCAGAATCTATAAAACTATTCCTGGATCCAATAGTCTGCAGGTCCCCACTGTTGTGATCCGCACATGAAAATTAAGTTCCAGGGGAAGATGCTGTGAAGAAAGAGCCCATGCATATCTATACTCCGGCATCGATTAATACCCTTAGGAAATTAGAGAGCGAAAATTAAAAAGGTTAGGAAATTAAAAATTCCCATTGCTGAGGTTGAATATTTATTCTTTACCTTAACCCAACAAATTATATTTTATCCCATGGTGATATTCAAAAACGCTGTGCATGCATCTTAAGTTGCATGGAATCCCCTCCAATACGTTTTGCACATCAAAAGAAATTCAACAACTTTTGGAGAAAGGAGATGAGGAGGAATTTCTTTAGTCAGTGGGTGGTGAATCTATGGAATTGATTGCCATAGATGGCTGCGGAGGCCAAGTCAATGGATATTTTTAAGGTGGAGATTGACATCTTATTGATTCATAAGTGTATCATGGGTTACGGGGAGAAGGCAGGAGAATGAGGTTGAGAGGGAAAGATAGATCAGCCATGATTGAATGACTGAGTTGACTTGATGGGCCGAATGGCAGAATTCTACTCCTGTAACTTCTAAACTATGAACAGAATAAAAGATAAAACACATTTAGTTTTTCCAAAGAATAAACCTGCCTGTTGGCTTTAAAATATGATAGTGCTGGAGAGACAATTCACTTTAATGGAACAAGTACATGGATAGGAAGGATTTAGAGGGATATGGACCAAATGCAAGCAAATAGCTTAGATGTGGCATCTTAGTTGGCATGAATGAGGGGCTGAAGGGCCTGTTTTCTTGCTGTTCATCTCTATGACTTTCTAACTCATATGAAATCCTAGTGGAAAACATTTGGATTCTGACTGCCATTACAACAAATTCACTGCTCAGATGCTGTACATTCAGTCAACAAAGAT
This sequence comes from Raja brachyura, assembly GCA_963514005.1. The sequence continues at coordinate 23,958,894 of OY740812.1, forward strand.
AGAGATTTAATGGATGGAGATTATTTCTGAAAAACTGATTGAAAGCCCATTTTTGTTGCCATCGGCTTATCTTGTTTACAATACAGTTTTCACAGAACTGGCATGTTGACACTGCCTCCGGGTAATGTATCAGGTCCGCTGACAAATTGTAAATTGAAAAGATAAAGTAGAAAGAATAAAGTAATGAACAAATGGAAAGGAAAACACAAAAAACAAGAAACAGAAATAACTCAAATAACAATCCAACGAACAACAATGCATAAAATCAGTTATTTCATCCTTCATATTTATATTGTTCCATTTCTTGGTGCAGTCATATTTTGTTCCATATTTGTGTCTCCAAAGACAGATTTATTTCCTTCGCAGGTCTTGTTTGCTATAATGCTCTGAATCTGGCCCCACTGAGCGTACATGTTGCGGTTCAGTGACGCATCTTGGTTTAGTTTAGTTTAGTTTAGAATTACAGCGTGGAAACAGGCCCTTCAGCCCACCGACACTGCACTGACCAGTGATCCCCGTACATTAACACTACCCCACAAACACTGGGGACAATTGTACATTTTACATTCATACCAAGCCCATTAACCTGCAAACCTGTGTGTTGTTGAAGTGGGGAAGGAAACCGAAGATCTGGGAGAAAACACACGCAGGTGACAGGGAGAACATACAAACTCCGTACAGACAAGTGTCCGTAGTCAGGATTGAACCCGGGTCTCTGGCGCTGTAAGGCAGCAGCTCGACCACCACGCCATCATGCTGCCATCCACCTAAAAAAAATAGTATCAGATGGCCTCACTCATGGATAACCGTATATGGAAATGATTCCTAGCTAGTCTGAAGAAGGATCTCGATCTGAAACATCACCCATTCCTTCTCTCCAGAGATGCTGCCTGTCCCGCTGAGTTACTCCAGCATTTTGTGTCTATCTTTGGTTTAATAGCATCTGCAGTTCCTTCCTACACAGTATATGGAACTCAATATGTAGAAGTCATGAAAAAGCCTCCAAATGCATGTGAGAAAAAAACTTGAAACTTCTAAAGACTTCTAAAGAAAGTTCAAATATATGATTTCATAAGATGCACATTAGTTACATATCTCTTGGACTACATAAACTATGTTAATTGAATGAACATAATTGATAATAATAGCCAGATAGGAAATAGCTTTTAAATGGTGAACAGGATCTTAGTGTTCCATCCTTCAGAGTTGATATTTTTTCTAAATCACTAGTAAGAACCTTACAGTAATTGAGCTTATAAACACTCCAATCTGACTTCCTTTTGATGCCAACAAAAATACCCAAGAAGTATCAAATCATTTGTTATTGTAAAAATCAATGCAATATCAATAACTGAAACAATTTATCTGACCAAGCTGGTCAAGAAATTATTATCAAAATTAAACGAAACAACATTTGTGAAAAAATAAATGGTTGTCAGAGTTTTGTAATTCTGCATCTAATTCAATTAAAATTATCTAATTTGTGCATTTCATCAATTCATATCCAGAACGAAATGATGCTCTTTCTTAAAATCCAGAACACTTTGCCTCTAATCATAAAAATCCTGTGTTAAACCTACTCTGATACAAAATGATCATCTGTCTTTTAATCCAAAGGAGAAAAACATTGAAAAGCCATGTTTTATATATTTGTATCTGATCGTGTGTCTGATTTCAGTCTTTGGAGACCACCCCTGAAACAGTAGCCCTGAAGTCAGATGTGATTTACAGTATGGTTGATAGCACTCAATAAAGATATGCTCCATGACATTCAATGGGAAATTCTCAGGGGAGCTGGTTGTATCTGAGATTAGTTCGGCCGGTTTTAATGTCAGTGGTTCATTCACTGTGATTAAGCATTGACATCTAGTGCATACTGAGGGGCTATACTCGTTGATTTAGTGGTAATGCGTTCTTAACATGAAACCTGTGAAAATATCCATGTCACTTTTGACAGCGTTGTCCACTGACAGTTCGGGTTAGCTTCCAATCGTTTCCTTATCCCTTTCCTTCTGAGAAGCCTTACCGTTATTGATCATAATCCTCCTGATGGATTGTTTTAATAAAGATCCACTGACAAAGAAAATAATTTAAGGGGAAAGTCACTGCTTCACGGAAGCTTGGCCACAGGGAAGTGCATAATCTGAAAATTCTACAGGGAAACTCCTTGATTGTCATCCACATGGACAAAACATCCCAAAGCATGTCTGCATGATTTATTGATGAGGGTTAGCAACTAACAAAGCTTTGTGCATGAGCTCCAGAAGTAGAACATTTATTCCTTGTTTTTCATAAGCTCCAACCAGTCAAAAGATCTGCATTGTATGGAATTATTCATGCTTTTCAGACCTACAAAATCTGAAATATTCAGCATTGATAAAAAAGTGGGTTGGACACTCTAAACTTTTTTGACTGAATTTCTACCTGCAAACACTAAGCGACCTGGTGGAAGTTTCCGCGTTAAAAAAAATTCATTGCTTGAATTCAATAGTTGAGCTTCTGCTGCAGGTGCAGAACATTTCCATGGGCAACAACAAGAATTCTGCCTTCATGTAGCACCTTTAATATAACAACATTTAAATTTGACACTGAATCACCAAAGGCAAAAGAGGCAAGAGTGTTTTATTGTCAGATGTACTGAAATGGAACAATGAAATTCTTACTTGCAGAAGCACAAAGTTATTCCCCTTAACATGTACCCTGTAAATGGCTCGATTGTAACCATGTATCATCTTTCCGCTGGCTGGTTAGCATGCAACAAAAGCTGTTCATTGTCCCTCGGACACATAACAATAAACTAAACTAAACTAAACTGAAACCGGTTTGTAAACACAGTACTCAATATATAATATAATAAACAGACATTAAGAAAAGTTCAATTAATTAAAAATAAAACATTTTTGTGCAAAAAAACAAAACCAACCCCGGAGACCCTAATGCGATTGAGGCAGTTTGTAGTTCAGGGTTTAGTTGGAGTCCGCAGCATTCAATAGTCTGGTGTTTTGTTATTAGTTATCAGATGACTGGTGCCAGAACGAGTGACAAAAGTGTTGTCAAAAGGGAAAATCAAGGGGGAGTAAATGTTGAGAGATTTGGGAAGGCATTTGCAGAATAAGAAAGTTTAGACAGTTGTGAGCAATGAAAAAGATGAGGAATGTGCAAAAGTTTAGACTTCGAAGGGCTTAAAGATAATTGAATGTGGGAGAAATTAAGGTGGTTACAGCTCAGTGACTGTGGAACGATGAACAATAATGGCCAACGTTTAAAAGAGTGCATTCACTTTACAAAGTGTAATTCATTGCCACAGAAGGCTGTGGAGTCAATGGATATTCTTAAGGGAGTGATAGATATATTCTAAAGGGCCTGTCCCACTTTCACAACCTAATTCACAACCTCTGCCGAGTTTGCCTTTGACTCATACTAGCAGCATGGTCATCACGAGGTCGTAGGAGGTCTTAGGAGGTCGTAAGTAGGTTGTAGCAGGCCGTGATGCTAGTCATCAGTACTCGCGGCATCAAGTAGGTCGGGGCGTCCTTTCTAGCAAGATGAAAAATGTTCATGAGTAAAAAAGGTTGTAAATTAGGTCGTGAAAGTGGGATGGGCCCTATTTTAATTAGTACTGGAGTTAGGGTTTATGGGGAGAAGGCAGGAGAATGAGGTTGAGAGGAAAAGAATAATCAGCCATGAGTGAATGTCAGACTAAACTTGATGGGCCGAATGGCCTAATTCTGCTCCTATCACTTATGATCTTATGAAACTGCTATGTGGTCTGTTTGTATCTGTCATTCATAGATAAGTTCTAATCGCAACAATCATTTATATCGAAAATGTTCTACTGGCAAAGAAATACATGAGACTAATTGCAAAACACAAGGTGCTGGATGACAGGCAACGTTGATCTTCAAAGTCCCACTCAAAGAGACATCAACTGTCCATTCCTTCCACAGATGCTGCCTGACCCGTTGAGATCCTCCAGTACCTTGTGTTTTGCAAAAGATTCCAGCACCTGCAGTTCCTTGTGTCACCAGAGACTAAATGTTCAGCAACCTGTTCCATCCTCATTTCTCCCAAACCATTATCAATACATTGCCATATTATTATCAAGTGAAAGCACCCATAGTGTGATCAATGTGTCGAGTATTTCACCCGCATATACAGGGGACAACAGATTTTATTGAAAATCAAAAAAACAAAGTTCCATTGATTGACTAAACTGTTTAAATCTTTTCTAAACAGCATTTTGTACTTGTACCAAGCCTTAAATGCACAAAGCATTCCCAAGAGAATTATTGATGCATTACTCCTCCCGGGAGAACAAAACCAAACTTGAAGGACGCACTTTAACCAAAATGAAAAGCAAAACTATCAAAATAGCTGATATCGAGCTTAAGGGGAGAAATTCAGTACAAACCCCATTGCTAGGGTGTAAATAAAGCCTACAGATTTAAACTGGCTATCAAGCTTTTGCAGACTGCAATGATCAGAGCTTCACCTGGCTAAATGCTTCCATGCTTTCATTCTGTTTTCTTTGCAGAGTCATGCAATCTCTTGAATGCAAAATGGGCAAAAATAGGGCCACATAGAACATAAAACAGTGTAGCGCATGGTCAGGCCCTTCAGCCCACAATATTTGAGCTGAACATGATGCCAAGTTAAACTGATCTGATTGGACTGCACAAGGTCCACATCCCTCTATTCCTTGCACTACCATGTGCCTATCTAAAAGTCTCTTGAAGACCAATATCATAGCTACCTCCACCACCAACCCCAGCAATGTGTTCCAAGATCCCACCACCATGTGTGCAGAAAACCTGCCCCGCACATCTGCATTAAACGTTTCCTCTCACCATATAGCTATGCCCTCTCGTGTTGGACATTTCCAATCAGAGGTTCTGACCAGTGTGATAAGAAAATATAGTGGAATATTCTTCACACCTCTGTCAAGCAATCAAGGCCAGGATCCCGTGGACCAGTATAATGAAATAAAAACAGATGGACAAATATAGGATAACAACAGAAGCAACTGTGAACGTCCCACACACATTGCTGTAAAATAATAATATTGGTGACTCAGACTATGAAGTTGCCCATTACCCTTACTGTCGGAGTACACTTCCAAACTCACGCAAAGTGAAAGAAATATTAATTACTCCGTCATGGCGTGTCTAAATAACAACACTCACGGTCCTGTGGAATAACAAACTTCATTTATTCTATTGCTTAAATAAATTGTTCATTCATTACTGAAGTTCACAGGAGTTAATGGGGCCTTGTATAATTTTTACAAGAAGGCTTTGAGTACATCTTTCTCTATCCATCAGGTAAACTCTCTGTAATGGAGCTCAGAATAGTGTCTGTATTTTAGGGGTCAGGAACATGATGTACATGGCTGTCAATGAGACCGATTAAGTATAACTAGGACCACATTGCAGGGATGTGGCTTGTTAAACGACCCTGACATTGGTTTATTCATCCTTCCAATGACTATAGAGGATAGCAATGAGGCATCTTTATGATCCCTGTATGTTAGTCCAGTTCCCAAGAACAAAAATAAGACTCGATGCTACTTACACTTATGTCGAGTGGACCATAAGTAGGTATGTTACAATACCTACCTTTAGCAGCGCTGCCGTTCTGCCACTCCCCGTGTGCGTGACATTGGCGCTTTTCAGAGGGGGGCGTGTTTAAAATGCTGTTTTTCCCTAGACAGTCCAAATTGATCCATGTCGGGGATTTTGTTGCTAAAGAGAAATCGCTCCGACATTTCATTCATGAAGGTAATTTTAAACTACGCTAGATTATTTATTAACTAGAGTAGTTTAAAAATCATCTTCTAAAACTATGAACGCTGCCAGCAGAACGGACCTAACGTAGGGGAGAAAATAAAGTGCACAGTATATTTTTACATTAAAACTTGGTTTTTAGGAAGGCTTTAATCACATTTTCATGTTGCGAAAAGGGGACCAAAAAAATGTATGAACCGGCTGTATTTTTCATACCGACCACCACAAACCACAACGTTCCAATCCACCGCATTCCACTAAAACACACTCGCTAGTTGATTTAAATGGCATTAATTTACAGGCATTAAGCACTAAATTCCTTCCATTTGGCCTAGAAATTCATGAAAATGAGATTTAAAAATCATGTTATATTGTGGAGTATTGTGTGAATGTTATTTGGACACTTAGGCAATTTAAAAAAGTTTATCTTTTCTTAAGAAATGGATAGATGTTTAGATCTAGTAATTGAATTTTGTAATTAGCTACAATTAGATAACTAACTAATTATATGCTTTAATTTCAGGGCATCCAAGTAAAATTGTTTCATATTTGTTTCAGAATGCTTCAATCTATAATAACTCAAAATTTCATTGAGCTCTTAATTTTTAAGAAAGTTATGGGCTTTTGACTGTTCTAGATCACAGCTTTTTTGAGTTAAGAATGGAAAGGCAATGGGGAACAAGATGCTAATTTCTGAGTATGAAAATGGCCATAACTTTTTTAATACGGAAGATATGAAAGTGAATTAGGTGTCAAATTAAACTTCGTTTTATGCTTCATCTGATGGGATAAATTGCAGACATGATTTTTAAAATCTCAAAATTTTGTAACATTGCTACCATAAGTTTGTGCTAAACCAAGTTTTAGTTTTAGAGATACAGCATGGAAACAGACCTTTGGCGCACCGAGCCTGCGCTGACCAGTAATCCCCGCACAATTACACTATCCCACACATGCTCGGGACAATTTACGATTATTTCAATCCAATTAACCTACAAACCTGTACGTCTTTGGAGTGTGGGAGGAAAACGGAGATCCCGGAGAAAACCCATGCAGGTCATGGGGCAGGCAGTGCCCGTAGTCAGGATCGAACCCGGGTCCCTGGTGCTGTAAGGTGAGCAACTTCACTGCTGCGCCACCTTGCCGCACATTTACCTTCTTGACCTTCAGACAGTTATTCCTCAATTAACCAAAGGTTTGCTGGAGAACTGAAGTTGACGTCCGTGTTCCCCAGAGTTGTTAAAAACCTTTATTGCTGGAGGCCAACGTTGTACTCGAAGCACGGATTGATACTGGATCTTTTTTTGAATGTGAGGCCCATTTTCTCATACCCTTCCGTGAATAAGTTCTGGCTCAGAGATCAGCCTCCCAACATGGTCAAATGCAGGCATTACCTGAATATAGCAGCTTGGCTGCTGCCATTGGCTTACCTTGGGTCAGCAGGAGAGCTACCACAGGTGGAAATATTTCCTCTTAGCCGAGAAGATTCGCCCCATTCCCATGGTAGGTTTGTGGGAGGTGAGGTGGTGGATTGTGAAGGATTGAAGAAAGTAACGTCAATATCACTTACTAGGCAAAGGACATTATCGGCTCGTTTTCACACTGATAGATTAACATTTCTGTCAAAATGTATTGACTCCAGCTGACAGCACATCTATTCAGGATTTGCGGTTTATGGATGTCTGGGCTAACAACCTCTGAATAGCATTCTTACTGTCCACCCAAATCCTGCCGTAGTAATCTTCAACTGGACACTAACAAACTCACTCATCTCAGACTGCCAATTCTTGCACATTGATGTGCACAGGTTAATGTCAGGGCTGATTGACCCTCAATGTTACAGACAATCGCATGGGATAAATTCACAACCATGGATTCTCACACTTACGATCATTAACAGTGTACTTTCAACTCAAGAATCACCAAGTTTATTCACTTAAATTCATCCATATGTTGCATTATTGGCTCCCTTAAAGGCCTGTCTCACGGTGCGAGTTGACCCACGAGTGACCCCGAGTTTTCACTCGCAGTAATCACGTACAATTAACGTAGTGGGAACATCGGAACTCGCGCAAGCAACTTAGCAACTCATGGCGCTAACGGCAGGTACCCGTGAAGCTTGTTAACTCGTGAAAAAATTCAAACATGTTTGTGGTTTTCCACGAGTCAAATTTACTGTTCAAGTTAAAAATTGAAACATTTAAACTCGTTGTAATAACGTAGTGGCCCGTGCGTTTACCTTAGTGATTCGTGAGTCTACCGTGGGCACTCTTTAACTCAGCGGGCAGGCAGCATCTCTGGAGAGAAGGAATGGGTGACGGGATGACTTTTCCAAATTTCTCAGCCAGCATCTGCCCTTTCTTGTGTATGACATTATTTGTATCCGTGGCAGTTGATTGTTGCTCCCTTCAGTTTCCCAGGGGGTCGGGACAGGACTGGAGTTGGGAGGGAAAGGTGGGGGGGGGGGGGGGGGGGGAGGGGTGGTGGGGGGTGGGGGGGGGGGGGGTAGTGTGTCACTAAATGCTTTAAAAAAAACTTTAAGTTATAGATTATGGACAATTTTAAGTTGAGTATGGACAAATCCAACGAACCACACTACATTATTCTTGAATAGATAACTTTGAATTCGTGATTTTAACAAAAGGAACCAACATCTACAGTGCCTTGTGTCTTGGCAATTCATGATTCTCCACGCTGGGCAGAGAATGGGATTTGTAAGCGGCTAACTTCATTCTCAAACTTGGAATGTCACATTGGCGGCGCAGCAGTAGAGTTGCTGCCTCACAGCGCCAGAGACCCGAGTTCAATCCTGACGACTGGTGCTGTCCGTACGGAGTTTGCACGTTCTCCCAGTGACCACGTAGATTTTTTCCGGGTGCTCCAGTTTCCTCCCACATTCCAAAGACGTGCAGGTTTGTATGTTAATTGTCATCTGTAAATTGCCCCGCAGTGTGTAGGATAGAACTAGTGTCCGGGTGATTGTGGTCAGCATGGGCTCGGTGGGCCGAAGGGCCTGTTTCCACACTGTATCTAAACTAAACTAAAGGCCCTAAAGAAGAGTCCCGACCCGAAACGTCAACTATCCATTTTCTCCAGAGATGCCGCCTGACCCGTTGAGTTATTCCAACACTTTGTGACCTTTTGTGATAAGTTAATGCTTCAACCCTTTCTCGAGGAATGGGAATTAGGAAATATGTCGCTTGGTATTTAATATAAATAGATTAGTCAGTACAGTAATTATTAAGTCAAAGTTACAGTTATGTAAGTGCAACTGCGGTAGAAGTGAGGAGAGGGGTGGGGTAATCAGGGGAACAAATGTATAATTAGCCGATCTGGAAAACGAGCAGAACGACTGGACGAGGGTTTGTTTGATGCTTAATGCTGGAGTAACTTGGCGGGTCAGGCAGCAACTCTGGAGAGAAGGAATAGGTGACTTTCCGTGTCGAGATCCTTCTTCAGAAGACGAGCCCTTATCCAAAACATCACATATCCACGTCCTCCAGAGATGTTACCTGGCCCGCGTTGTTACTCCAGCTTGTTGCGTCTGCCTTCCATCTAAAGCCTTGGGATCGTCGCCGACATGAAGACAGTGCGAAGCCCCCGCGCCCGGTGCAATGGGCAGGGAGCTGGAGAGGGGAGGGAAGAGGTCACACACATGGCCGGGAAGCAGAGGAGTGGGGGTGGGGGTGGCGACAGACAGGGCCAACAATGAGATGGAGAAAGACAGAAACACCGACGTGCAAAGGAGACCTACAATAGCGCATGATCTCTCTCGCGTTATGGTGCGTGATTGTCGCCTGCCCGCTGTTTCTGACCCTAAAGCCTTGGGATCGTTGCCCTTTGTGTTGGCGTGGAGGGGGAGGGGGGGTATTGTGCTGTTTGATCGCCCCCTGCTATCCCAGGGACAGGGAGACACAGCGGCTTTTGAGACTGGTGGGCAATCACTACCAAAGTGTCTGCCCACACAGTCAGTACAACTCTCCTACACTTGTCTCCCGCACTAAGATCATCCCGCAGAGAATGATCCCAGCCTAACCCAAGAGCCTTGTCACCCCAGACCGATTAATGACGCCCGCGCCCCCCCCCCCCCCCCCCCCCCCCAACCTCCCTCCACTTCAACTTACGCCTGGGCACCAAAGCAGCTCAGGAGGTGAACCCTGAGCTCCGTCTCCCAACAATCTGATGTGCAGCTGATGTGAAAGAACAGCGGCTGCGGCCGGCCGGCTGCCACCCGGCATGGATTTCTCACACCCCCACACACTTACCTTCATTCACGGTTGGCTCAAGAGTAACGGGAGAGGAACTTGGTAACTCGGGAGAGGAACTTGGAACATCGCAGAAATGACATACCCGTGGGAACTCGGTTAAACACTTGAACATAAACTTGGAATTTCGTGCATCCCCAGAGTCTGTTTTTTTTCTTTCACTTGGGGTCACTCGTGGGTGGACTCGCACCGTGAGACAGGGCTTTTAATGTTGCATCAATCTGTTACGTTGGGTGCAACAACATTTTACAATCATGGTTACAATGCATGTGAAGAATTGCTGAGGTTGGGGGAAAGATCACTGCTAAGGCCGACCCAAACATCTACAAGTTTCATTACTTCTGGTCCTGGAGGATTTTAATTGATTCAGAAATGACCATCAGAATTTGTGTCAGGTCACCTTTGGGTGACACGGTGGCGCAGCGGTAGAGTTGCTGCCTTACAGCGCTTGCAACGCCCACGTTGGTGATTACGTGAAGAAGGCCTGCCAGGCCGCATGCGCACCAAACTTCAAAGCAGCGGTATGAAATCACAAATAAACAACACCGAAGTACATAGTAAGATCAGTGACTCGAGAACTACCATATGATCCTTTATGAGAGAGGGTTGGACGTGCGGGCACATAATCACCAAAGTAACTCCTCATAAAATTAAGATCATAGAAACATAGAAACATAGAAAAATAGGTGCAGGAGTAGGCCATTCGGCCCTTCGAGCCTGCACCGCCATTCAATGTGATCATGGCTGATCATCCAACTCAGTATCCTGTACCTGCCTTCTCTCCATACCCCCTGATCCCTTTAGCCACAAGTGCCACATCTAACGCCCTCTTAAATATAGCCAATGAACTGGCCTCAACTACCTTCTGTGGCAGAGAATTCCAGAGACTCACCACTCTCTGTGTAAAGAATGTTTTCCTCATCTCGGTCCTAAAGGAATTCCCCCTTATCCTTAAACTGTGACCCCTTGTTCTGGACTCCCCCAACATCAGGAACAATCTTCCAGCATCTAGCTTGTCCAACCCCTTAAGAATTTTGTAAGTTTCTATAAGATCCCCCCTCAATCTTCTAAATTCCAGTGAGTACAAGCTGAGTCTATCCAGTCTTTCCTCATCTGAAAGTCCTGACATCCCAGGAATCAGTCTGGTAAGTTCCGTGAAGAGTTCAAAGCTTTGCGATTTCATGCTGCAGATTACAAATCTCGGCATCTCACTGCATTGATTAACTCGAAATAGAAATGAATGCATTAGTAGTAATATTGCATTCAACGTAGAAATAGGGTTTATTTAACAATGTAAACAAATGACAGTACCCCTCAAATTTAGGTACTTAAAATGGCATAGGCAAACAGTCCTGGTTTGACAAGCAGCCGATGATAAAAATTCTGAAACGTCAGCTCATTTGCCCATCCGGCAGCCGCCAAAATATGGTTGAAGGGCACATCCCTCGCCTTGGCCGCCAACGTAGCTGCTGCCCTAGTGGAATGAGATGTAAACATGCTATCTGAATGATACGCTGACGTTGATACTGACCTGGTGGAATGAGATATACAATCGTCAGTGTTAATATCTGTATATCCCAGAACCTGCTGCAGCCACCATGAAAAAAGTCTGAACCGACCTTCCTTTGTGTAGTTTGTTAACTAATAAACAATGTTGATTCCATACTTCTTAGGAATCTGGTGGCCTAGATAACATAGAAGTGAGACCATGGGGTGTCCAAATGATCTTCAATCATGCTACCCCTAGTCTACTCTGGTTGTGTAGACCAGAATGTAAATGTAATGGCACCTGCAGCCAATTCCATCCTATCTAGCCACAACGTTTGCAATGTTTGCCGTCATTGTGCTGATATAAGTGTCATAACTAAGGATGTAACTGGAACCCCTTGATGAAGTAATGTTCACACATTTTCAATAACCAACTGCATAATCTTGTAGTGGGGGAACTTGTGTCAAGATCTTTTAACAACTCAATATCTGGGTTGGACTCGAGAGCATAGTTCCCTTATGTTGCAGCTGTAGTGTCTCTATAACTGAATTATTGTCAATACCATTTAAAATGAGCTGGAAACATCAGTAATCTGTACCGTATTATATGTAACATTAACATTTAACAAAACACTTCTGATCCCCTCAATAGGAATGTACTGCTTCTTTGGGTACTATCGCTGCACACTGCAGTGAGCACATTCATGGCTTGATGTGACAACCTGAGGAAAAAGTCAATCCATTCAAAATGTGTAAGTCAATAATTGTTTTATTGTGCAAAAGCCGGTCTCCTGAACCACAGTTTGAAACAGCAAGTTCTTGTTTTTTGGCATAACCGTATACCGTTGTGCCATAATGCCTGATGAAGCAGGCAACATGGATGCTTGGCCAGTCCGACAGTACGAACCCAAGCGAGGTCTTGCTGACTGTTTTAAGACACGGCTAATGAGGCAAAAAATGAGGAAGACATAAAGACCATTCCTCCTATTGAAGTGAGAAAGTATTTCTCCGCACTGTTGTGCCACAAATGTTTTGCAATGAGTGAAAAACATGCGTTAGCATGATGAATATTCGATGAAGTATTGAACCATGCTTTCTTTCATACTTTGAGATCCAACACTTATTCTGTGTTATCATCGATCTGAACTGGATGATACACCAGTGGCAAGGAGATTAATTACAGGATATTTTTCCCTTGATTATCATGTGACTAATATATGTCACCATCGTAGAGTAGCAACTTGAATTTGAGCATGTAGAATATGTATATTCGCTCAAAACCCCTTACTCATGGGTGCATTTAGTGTATATATTTAGTTGATACCAACAATTGAAGAATTGGTAACTCATGCAATCTTCACTACCTTTCAGTAGGTGATGGTATTTGGAACTTCTCAACTTAGAGTTCTAAACATCAGTTCATAATAACTGAATTCAACCGACCACACTACGGTAGCGGGTTTCAAGTTCAAGTTCAATGAGTTATTGTCATTGTCAGCAATGCCGAATACTGTTACTTCATCATTGTTGCTGAAGTAGCCTCAGCTGACAATAGCACAAGGTTGTTAAAAATGATCTAATTGCTACTTACACAATATCAGTTCCTTGATTTGCTCAGCTGCAACACAGCTGCTATATTGCCAATTACTCAATTCTGTAACAGATTGCTATAACCCCAATCTCTTGCCACAAGGCGGAGACAAGGCTAATAATAATTAAAGGTAAATCCCAATGACCTTTGATAACCTTTGTAATGGGATTCGTATAACATATATCACTTACCTTCCGAATCTGTTGTCAGGAATAAGTTTTTACATTCGGAAAGTTCATAGAAACATAGAAAATAGGTGCAGGAGTAGGCCATTCGGCCCTTCGAGCCTGCACCGCCATTCAATGTGATCATGGCTGATCATCCAACTCAGTATCCCGTACCTGCCTTCTCTCCATACCCCCTGATCCCTTTAGCCACAAGTGCCACATCTAACGCCCTCTTAAATATAGCCAATGAACTGGCCTCAACTACCTTCTGTGGCAGAGAATTCCAGAGACTCACCACTCTCTGTGTAAAGAATGTTTTCCTCATTTCGGTCCTAAAGGAATTCCCCCTTATCCTTAGACTGTGACCCCTTGTTCTGGACTCCCCCAACATCGGGAACAATCTTCCAGCATCTAGCTTGTCCAACCCCTTAAGAATTTTGTAAGTTTCTATAAGATCCCCCCTCAATCTTCTAAATTCCAGCGAGTACAAGCCGAGTCTATCCAATCTTTCCTCATATGAAAGTCCTGACATCCCAGGAATCAGTCTGATGAATCTTCTCTGTACCCCCTCTATGGCAAGGATGTCTTTCCTCAGATTTGGAGACCAAAACTGTATGCAATACTCCAGGTGTGGCCTCACCAAAACCCTGTACAACTGCAGTAGAACCTCCCTGCTCCTATACTCAAATCCTTTCGCTATGAATGCTAACATACCATTTGCTTTCTTCACTGCCTGCTGCACCTGCATGCCTACTTTCAATGACTGGTGTACCATGACACCCAGGTCTCGTTTCATCTCCCCCTTTCCTAATCTGCCACCATTCAGATAATAGTCTACCCTCATGGTTTTGCCACCAAAGTGGATAACCTCACATTTATCTACATTATACTGCATCTGCCATGCATCTGCCCATTCACTCAACCTATCCAAATCACCCTGCAGCCTCGAAGCATCCTCCTCACACCTAACTATAACCCCCAGCTTGGTATCATCTGCAAATTTGGAGATGTTGCATTGAATTCCCTCGTCCAAATCATTAATATATATTGTAGATAGCTGGGGTCCCAGCACTGAGCCTTGCGGCACCCCACTAGTCACTGCCTGCCATTCTGAAAAGGACCCGTTTACTCCTACCCTTTGCCTCCTGTCTGCTAGCCAGTTCTCTATCCACATCAATACTGAACCCCCAATACCGTGTGCTTTAAGTTTGTATGCTAATTTCTTATGCGGGACCTTGTCGAAAGCCTTCTGAAAGTCCAGATACACCACATCCACTGGTTCTCCCCCATCTACGCTACTAGTTACATCCTCGAAAAATTCCACCAGATTTGTCAGACATGATTTACCTTTCGTAAATCCATGCTGACTTTGTCCAATGATTTCACCACTTTCCAAATGTGCTGCTATCCCATCTTTAATAACTGACTCTAGCAGTTTCCCCACTACCGATGTTAGACTAACTGGTCTGTAATTCCCCGCTTTCTCTCTCCCTCCTTTTTTAAAAAGTGGGGTTACATTAGCTACCCTCCAATCCTCAGGAACTACTCCAGAATCTAAGGAATTTTGAAAAATTATCACTAATGCATCCACTATTTCTGTGGCTACCTCCTTGAGCACTCTGGGATGCAGACTATCTGGCCCTGGGGATTTATCGGCCTTCAATCCGTTCAATTTACCCAACACCACCTCCCGGCTAACCTGGATTTCACTCAGTTCCTCCATCTTATTTGACCCCCGTTCCACTGCTATTTCGGGCAGATTATTTGTCTTCCTTAGTGAAGACAGAACCAAAGTAGGTATTCAATTGGTCTGCCATGTCCTTGTTCCCCATGATCAATTCACCTGTTTCTGACTGCAAGGGACCAACATTTGTTTTAACTAGTCTCTTTCTCTTCACATATCTATAAAAACTTTTGCAGTCAGTTTTTATGTTCCCTGCCAGTTTCCTTTCATAATCTATTTTCCCTTTCCTAATTAAGCCCTTTGTCCTCCTCTGCTGGATTCTGAATTTCTCCCAGTCCTCCGGTAGGCTGCTTTTTCTGGCAAATTTGTATGCCTCATCTTTTGTTTTTATACTATCCCTGATTTCCCTTGTTATCCATGGATGCACCACCTTCCCCGATTTATTCTTTTGCCAAACTGGTATGAACAACTTTTGTACTTCATCCATGCAGACCTTCCATTGCACATCCACTGTCAACCCTTTACGAATCACCTGCCAGTCTATCTTGGCCAATTCACATCTCATACCTTCAAAGTTACCTTTGTTCAAGTTCAGAACCCTCGTTTCTGACTTAATTTTGTCACTCTCCATCCTAATGAAGAACTCAACCATATTATGGTCACTCTTGCCCAAGGGGCCACGCACAACAAGACTGCTAACTAACCCTTCCTCATTACTCAATACCCAGTCTAGAATAGCCTGCTCTCTCGTTGGTTCCTCCACATGTTGGTTGAGAAAACTATCCCGCATACATTCCAGGAAATCCTCTTCCTCAGCACCCCTGCCAATTTGATTCACCCAATCTACATGCAGATTGAAGTCACCCATTATAACCGTGTTACCCTTGTTGCACGCATTTCTAATTTCCTGTTTGATGCCATCCCCAACTCCAATACTACTGTTAGGTGGCCTGTACACAGCTCCCACTAGCGTTTTCTGCCCCTTAGAGTTTCGCAGCTCTACCCATATCGATTCCACATCCTCCAAGCTAATGTCCTTCCTTTCTATTGCATTAATCTCCTCTCTCACCAGCAACACTACCCCACCTCCTTTTCCTTTTCGTCTATCCCTCCTGAATATTGAATATCCCTGGATGTTCACCTCCCAGCCTTGGTCATCCTGGAGCCATGTCTCTGTGATCCCAACTATAGCATAGTCATTAATCACTATCTGCACCTTCAACTCATCCACCTTATTACGAATGCTCCTCGCATTGAGACACAAAGCCTTCAGGCTTGTTTTTACAACACTCTTACTCCTTATACAATTATGTTGACAAGTGGCCACTTCCACATCGATCCCTATTACACTTGGCCATACTCTCCTATCCCTTTGTGAGCTTTCTTTCCCGTTAATTCTGGGGTCATTAACCATCCCTTTACTCTCTTTCCCTTTAACTCCGTTCTCGATTATCCCATTTGACACCCCACCCCCCTTATTCAGTTTAAAACCATCCGTGTAGCAGTGCCAAACCTGCCAGCCAGAATGCTGGTCCCCCACCTCTTAAGATGCAATCCGTCCCTTTTGTACAGTTCCCCCTTACTCCAAAACAGATCCCAGTGATCTAAGAATCTAAATCCCTGCCCCCTGCACCAGTTCCTCAGCCACACATTCAGGTCCCGTATCTCCCTGTTCCTGCTCTCGCCAGCACGAGGAACTGGAAGCAAACCGGAGATAACAACCCTGGAAGTCCTGCTTTTCAGCATTTTTCCAAGCTCTCTGAAGTCCCACTGCAAAATATTCATCCCCTTCTTTCCAACATCATTTGTGCCAACATGCACGACCACTTCAGGCTGTTCACCTTCGCCCTTGAGGATTGTCTGCACTCTGTCCGTAACATCCTGGATCCTGGCACCAGGAAGGCAGCACACCATCCTGGAATCCCGTCTGTTGCCGCAAAAACCCCTGCCCGTACCTCTCACAATGGAGTCTCCAACTACAATGGCGTTGCCCGACTTTGGCCTCTTTGGTTTTGGCTCATCAGCCCTTTTTGTTTTGCAAGCCAGTCCGCCGCTCAGTGAGATACCGTCTTCTGTCCCGGCAGCTTCCACGTGGGTGAACCTGTTCACAAGAGGTACAACACCTGGGGACCTTTGCATTCCATGTTTTCCTCCCTTTCTCACCATCACCCACCTTCTCTCTTCTAGTGCCTTGGGTGTAACAATCTTACTGAAGGACTTGTCGAGGAACGACTCAGTTTCTCGGATGAACCTGAGGTCATCCACTTGTTTCTCCAGTTCCCCAACACGGTCCTTCAGGAGCTGTACCTGGATGCACTTCTCACATTTGTAGCATCCAGAGGCACCAGCAGTGTCCTTGACCTCCCACATACTGCAAGCATCACACTGCATCAGCTTGCTTGACATCTCCTTCTTTTGACTCGGTCTCTCCCTATCCAGTGTTTTGCGCAGCCTCCTCTCCGAAGACTCTCGAGCCAAAGACTCACACTTTACTCACAGGGCACTTCCCTCACTGCCGCTCCCCAAGAGCTGCCTTGCTTACATTGACTGTTCAATTGCCTAATTTACAAACCAAATTCCTCAGTTTTCAACTGCTTTCCCCCTCTGACTCACTGAGAACTCTCCTCCCACTTGGGCTAGAGCCAATCAGTGCTTTCTCCTGCTTCTCTTTGTTGCTGTTGCTTCAAAATCCACGGGAAGACGGTAATTCATATGCTCGATACTCTCCATTCTTCATAATAACCTGCCAATCCTGCCTTATTGCATGGGTGCTTTGCATGAGAACTTTTGCCCAATTTCCAAACCCTGGGCATAATCCAAACTTACTTGGAATACTCCGGCTGTGCCTCAACCAAGTATTTTTACCCTTTGTGTGTTGTACAAATAAATGTAAATATTACAACTTGTGAACGGTGCACTACCCAAATTTTAGAAGTGCTAGACCCATTTAGTTGAGCATGATTGGAAGGTGCATGGAATTTCTGAGCTATCATGCTGCTCCCAGCTCCAGTGAACCGCTACTGCTGATGAGCGCCTGGGGTGCATTCTGAACGATGACTTTTGCCCGTCGTTGGCCGAATTAATTAATCTGCCAGCCTTCTACCCCTGTAGAATAGACCTACCTGAATAACCGATTCAGCGGCTGGCTCTCACATCCCCCTGTTGGTGTTGTTCACTGCCGGCACATATGTGCTTGAGTTTGTTCCATTGACATTTTTAGAGCCCGGAGTCATCTTGACCTTTTCCTCTTCCCTCCTCAGAGAGGGTGATTCGTAGGCAACCCTAACAGGCGCTGCCGCAGGCCGCAGGATACAAATACTGATACGAACCCATTGGCCTTAACCCAATAGAATATTCTACTGGGATGGCAACTTTATTGTCAGGAAAGTTACCTCTGACACGTGCCCTTCATCCCTTTGGGTATGCCCCCCGGCCATACCCTGAGACTCAGTGTCAACAGGATACTGACCCATCTTGGTCTCTGCCTCCGAGAGGGAGACCTTTGTAGCACTGTATACAACAGTTGCTGTATTTAGGATAGTCATTTCAACGCACTGTCTAGCCCCGGTGAGGAATTAATTCCCCGACTCTGTGGGCCTTGTTCTCTAGCCCCGGTGGAGAATCATCTCCCGACACCGTGGGCGAGCAGATATGTGTGAATTTGAGCAACCCTGTCCCAGACATTGCTGGTGCCGCCTTTCGTAAAGGCCGCCACTTTTTTGACATGAAACAGTCCTGCATCAGGTGCTGCTGGCACGGCTCTCCTGTAGGCCAGCACTTCACACATGAAGCAGCCCTGTCAGATGCTGCTGGCATGGCTCTCCAGTAGGCCGGCACTTTTATATATGAAGCAACCCTGTTAGGAGCTGCTGGCACGGCCTGTCCCATAGGCCGGCACTTTTATATATGAAGCAGCACTGTCAGGCGCTGCTGGCGAGGCCTGTCCCATAGGCCCGCACAATTTACACATGAAGCAACCCTGTCAGGCACTGCTGACGTGGCCTGTCCCATAGGCCGGCACTTTTATATATGAAGCAGCACTGTCAGGTGCTGCTGGCGCGGCCTGTCCCATAGGTCCGCGCTATTGCTGTGTAAGCTCACTAAATCAACATTTAGTGTACAGCTTTACCTGTGAAGGGTAAAAATAAATCATAGCAACCTTTGCTTAAACAATTGTAACATTGTCAGAACATATAACAATAACTTTTTACTTTGCCTTTAGCTTTTACTTAAAGAAAACACACAATAAAATACATACTTTTTATTATAAGGAGAAACTCTTTATAGCCCGACTCACCTGAGTCCAAATAGAGCTGAATGAGTCCCAGTAATTTATTGACTGGGGACCAACGTCTGTGAGCCACTGACCCCACTGTCAGTGGCTCCAGCGTTGTTTCCTTGCCGTTCCAATGGCATCCCACAGACTGGGAGCCACTGACCCCCCTGTCAGCGACTCTGGTTAAATTTCTTGCCATTTTTACGGCACCTCTGCAGGCTGGGGAGCCGCTAACTGCATTGTTAGCGGCTCCTTATCTCGCAACCCAATCAATTTTGCCCGTTTTATCCGCATTTGTGGTCGGTCTGGAATTTCCCCACAGTCCATAACCGGCAACTTGTCGGGCTGCGAAACTGGCAGGAAAAAACTCTGTAAAAAGAGGCTCCTGCCTAAAAACCCCTGGGAAGTAAAAAAACAAACTTACCTTTTAAGTTTAACTTACCACCGGCAGGAGCTGTGTCCTGCCAGACTGGTGCTTGCGCCAATGCGGCTGACGTACTGGTGCGCATGTGGCCTGGCGGGCCTTCTTCACGGAATCACTCACGTGACTCCGAAGTAAAATTGTATTGTATAGTGGGTTTCTCTCTGTTCATGTGAACAGACAACAACAAGTACGTTTTTTTGCCTGTAAGCAGCTCAACTTGAAAGCATTAACAAAGTAAGCATTTTATGTTAATATTTTAATACATACAAGATGTCTCATTCAAGTTTTATAAAAAATCTTTTCTGCATTTTGCAATTCAATAATATATGATTTATGGTTGGTTTGAAACTTATTTAGAAACCAGAAGAATTGTTACCTTTCATTCAATAAACACGTTGACCTATGATAATTATTAACTTTACTGAAGAAAAGTACAATGATAGCAGGAACTGCTTGAATAAACTCATGCTAATTCATGCAGATTTGGATTATTGCAATTTGCTAACTTCAAGCCTTACCTCTGAAGCTAAATCATTGTGAAAATTAAGCTCTTCATGCTCATAAGTTCTAGGTGCAGAATTAGGTAATTCCGCCCATCACGTTTACTCCACCATTCAATCATGATGGATCTGTCTTTCCCTCTCAACCGAATGTGCCTGCCTTGTTCCCATAACCCCTGACACCCTTACTAATCAAGATTCATTTGTGGGATGAGTTTCTTTTTAGACTTCAGACTTTACACTTTTGAGATACAGCGTGGAAACAGGCCCATCTGCCCACCAAGTCCATGCCGACCAGTGATCCCCCCCGTACACTAGCGCTATCCTACACACTAGGGACAATTTTACAATTTTACCAAACCCAATTAACGTACAAACCTGCACGAGCTTGGAGTGTGGAAGAAAAATGGAACACCCGGAGAAAATGGGAGAACATGCAACCTCCGTACAGACAGCACCCATTGTCACGATCAAACCCGGGTCTCTGGCGCTGTGAGGCAGCAACGCTACTTTTGTTCCAATATGCCACTTGTGCAAACTGAATTTGACTTATTTTATTTCAAAAGCACAATTCATGGCATACTGTGATAAAGACTGAAACTGTTAGAAATGCTTATCATCACTGGAGGGTGAAAACTGGGAAAGAATCAGAACAGAGAAAAGGGATGGATAAAAGGGTTTTAAGTTGCAGGGACATTAGTGTCAGACGGCATTAGTTATGAGCAGCAGAAAGAATGAAAAGGAATATCTGTGACAGCATGGGGGCAGACAAATATTGATGCACACCAATGCTGGTGGTGTCGGTTGATGTAAGATGGTAACATTGGGTGAATAACGAGAGCCCACGGCATTCAGCGGTGAGTTTACCATAATGATTCACCCTTCATAGTCCTTCAATTCTATACATCAAACACAACCCTCAGAATAACATTCACAGTCACTTAACCAGTTCTTTATGATTTATCTGTTCTTGTATTCCACACTTCATTATCTTGCCAGGATAAGGCGGCACGATCCTTTTCCTTGAATTCTATTTATAAGCAATGAGACACTATCATGTTGATCGTGACCATTTAGTTTAGTTTATTATTTTCATGTGTAGGGATGATACAATTGCTGGCGGCACAGTGGCCCGACAGTGCCAGAGACCCAGGCTCCATCCTGACTATGGGTGCTTGTCTGTAAGGAGTTTGCTCATTCTCCCTGTGACCGCATGGATTTCCTTCCACATTCCAAAGACGTGCAGGTTTATAGGTTAATTTTCTTCTGTAAATTGTCTCCAGTGTGTAGGACAGAACTAGTGAACGTGAGATTGTTGTGAGTTTAGAAGAGTTTGCCTTTGACTCATACTCTCAGCATGGACGACACAAGGTCATCGTACCTCTCCTTCATGCTCGAAAGTAGTCCCCGCATACTGGAGGCCTCAGCCAGGTCGCGCCGATTTTTTCAACATGCTGAAAAATGCCCGCGAGTAAAAAAAGGTCGCCATGGAAAAAAATCGATATTTTTTTACTCATGGGTTTAGTCGAGGTAGGTCATAGTAGGTCGTAGTGCTATCATAAGTAGTCAAAGGCAATCAAAGGTAATCGAAGGTAGTCGAAGGTAAAGTTTGTTGAGAAAAAAGTGGTAAGTAAACCGACCGGTAATGTTAAATGCCCGCTATTAAAAGTTGTCTGGCTTCTTAAAAGTGTCTCTATTCCTTCTCCCCCCTTCTCTCCCCTTCTCCCCCCCCCCCTTCACCCCCCCCCCCTCCCCACGCTCTGTAAAGGACTTACCGTAACTGTGCCAGCTATCTTTTACCTTCCTGTTCATCGCGGGCGTGAATTTCAGACAGCGCTCCCCTGCTTTCCCTGGCCCCCGCCTTTGCGATGTGTGTGTGTGTGTGTGTGTGTGTGTGTGTGTGTGTGTCGCCACTCCTTCTCCTCCCCCTTCCATCCCCCCCTTCCATCCCCCCTTCTCTCCTCCCCCCCTTCTCTCCTCCCCTTCTCTCCCCCCCTTCTCTCCCCCCCACCTTCTCTCCCTCTGTGTGTGTGTGTGTGTGCGCGCGCGCACGCAGACGGTCGATCCGGCTCAAGGTTTCATCGCTAACGGTCGATCCAGCTCAAGGTTTTTCAGGCGAGTGCCCTCGAGTTTGAAGGTTGAAGACAGCCGCTGAAAAGTCATGTTAGCCCTGAAGAGTCCACACTATATCTTTAAATTAAACTAAACTAAACAATTCCATTTTTTTCCTTATTCCCTAGACTTCAGCTCCCTCAAAGCTTGGAAATTCTCCTATTTCACTTCCATGACACTTCACCTTTTTCCTCTTTAAATTGCTCCTCAAGTTATCTCATCGACTGAGCTTGTAGACAGTCACTTCTTCTGATATCGTTTGTGTGATTCAGTCTCAATTTTTGCTTGATAACATAGCCACATTGGAATAAATGTAAACAGCACATCTGTAAATCAGAAAATTTAATAACTGACCAGCATCAGAAGCTGGCCTCCAAAGGAGTTTTCCTGATTGTTTTCGTTATGTACCAGTGACATAATAGCAATCTTTACGGGTGAACTCATACATTTTCTTGGATCTCAACTGTTTTTAGTTTGGACCATTTCAGAATTGCTTGTGTCCTATCTTTATCTGGTCCAAAGTGAGAGGCCTCAAATTTGCCTCCATTGTTATGTATTGGCCATCAATCTAGTTTCCCTCGCTTCATTGCGATGCCCATATTCAAAGAGATTAATTCATCCTGCACTCCCCTATTCTATTCTCTCTTTTGATTAAAAACATTGAAAAAAATCAATTTGTTTTAATAATTCTTCAAACTTAACAATACCTTTCCCATTTATAAACACTAATACATTAAAAAAAATGTAATATCACACTTCCATCCACACTATTTATAACTTTGCCAATTTTGGTATCATTGCCAAATTTGGATAGGTCCTTTCCTTATTCCTATCACTTGGGTTGATAATAGCTGAAAGCTACAATGAGCAGTTTGACAAAGACCTTAGTCAAATCGTGCCAACTACCATATCTGTTTTTATCACAATTTAATCTCCTGTGAATTTTGTACGATGTGCTCCACATCTTTCGTGTTAAAGTAACATTGCGGCTTGTCAGATAATGCTACTTGTGGAACAGATAAAAGGTGAAAACTTCAATTACAAGGTTCACAAGACAGTGGTTTGGGGTTTTACTGTGTAACGCTGTACTGAATCTGACATCGTGGGCTTGAATGACATTTTTACCATTGACCTGTTGCAAGTTTGCATGGTTTGCAGCATTTTACACAACAGATGCAATCTTCGCAATCAGTTCTTAAAAGGATACTGGAGTTTAGAAGGATGAGGGGGAATCTTATATAAACATATAAAATTCTAAAAGGACTGGACAAGCCAGATGCAGGAAAAATGTTCCCAATGTTGGTCGAGTCCAGAACCAGGGGCCACAGCCTTAGAATAAAGGGGAGGCCATTTAAGACTGAGGTGAGAAAAAACGTTTTCACCCAGAAAGTTGTGAATTTATGGAATTCCCTGCCACAGAGGGCAGTGGAGGCCAAATCACTGGATGGATTTAAGAGAGAGTTAGATTGAGCTCTAGGGACTAGTGGAATCAAGGGATATGGGGAGAAGGCAGGCACAGGTTATTGATTGGGGACAATCAGCCATGATCACAATGAATGGTGGTGCAGGCTCGAAGGGCCGAATGGCCTCCTCCTGCACCTATTTTCTATGTTTCTATGACATTCTGTATTATGAGCAACACCCTCAGTTGTGGGGAGTGTGAGTCAATGCATTAATGTTGCAATGAATGAAAGGGACACAGCAGAGCCCCCAGAGCTTGTGGACCTGGCACTGCTGAAGAATAGAGGCTGGAAGGAATTGTGTTGTTTGTGTGCAGGGTTCTCCAGCAAACCACGTAAGTTATCGGGGAGTAGAACACGAGGTGCTGGAGTAACTCAGTGGGTCGGAGCACATCTCTAGAGGACATAGACAGGTGACATATCCAGTTGGGACCCTTCTTCTGAAAGGGATAGACGCTTGGAATCTTATGCCAGTCAGGAGAGGAAGAGAAAAAGGGAAAATAGGAGAAACAGTGAGAGATATAGAGAGACAAAATAAGGGGAGAGCAAAGGTAAGGAAAGGTAACATATATAGAGAGGGGGAAAAGGAGAAGATTTGCTCATACTTTCTAAAGAACAAGGGTACCAACCCGAAACTTTGGAAATCCATGCCCTCCAGAGATGTTACCTGACCCACTGAGTTACTCCAGATGTTTGTGTGTTACCCAAGCTTTCAGCATCTACAGTTCCTTTACTTTAGACTTTAAACTTTAGAGCCCTCAGAGATACAGAGCGACCCACTAAGTCCGCGATGACCAGCAATCCCTGTACACTAGCACTATGCTACACAGTAGGGGCAGTTTACAATTTTACCAAAGCCAATTAACTGACAAACCTGTATGTCTTTGGAATGTGGGTGGGAACTGGAGCACCCAGAGAAAACCCACGCGGTCATAGGGAGAACATACAGACAATACCCACAGACAAGATTGAACCTGGGTCTCCGATGCTATAGTGCAGCAACTACTGCTGCACCTCTGTGCCCCTAAGAACATAGATAGGCAATGTTTCAAGTCGAGACCATTAATCCATGTGTTCCAGAGATGCTGCCTGACCTGCTGAGTTACTTCAGCATTTTATGTCCTTTTGTGTATGAACCAGCATCTACAGTTCCTTGCAACTAAATTACCAAAGAGCTCTCTAAAGTCCATGAGTTAGATCCACGAATGACTCCACCCTGAGAATGCCTACAATGCTGACAAATGCTTCCACCAATCTTGCCAGCTCCAGTGAGCTGTGGGAAAAGTAGATTAAGTCTCTCCATCTTGAGCCTGGCGATCGGATGATCTCCCTGCTGTAGCAATGAGGAGCACAGTGTTAGAAGTGGCAGAGACAAGCGGCACAGCTTGGTGTGGCCTTGAGGCCTGGAAGCTGAAACCTAAAAAGACAGAGTGCTGGAGTAACACAGCAGGTCAGGCAGCATCTCTGGAGAAGATGGATAGGCAATGTTTCAGGCTGAGACCACCAATCCATGTTTTCCAGAGATGATGCCTGACCTGTTGATTACTCCAACACTTCATGTCCTTTTGTGTATTATCAGCACCTGTAATTCCGATTTCCTACACCAGGAATACCTGAATACCTGATTGTTCTGTGAACAGATAAGACCTGGTGTGGGTTACACAAAAATCTGGAGAAACTCAGCGGGTGCAGCAGCATCTAAGGAGTGAAGGAGATAGGCGACGTTTCGGGTCGAGACCCTTCTTCAGACTGGCAACATCTCTGGCGAGAAGGAATGGGTGATGTTTTGGGTCGTAATCTGAAAATGAGTCTTGACCCAAAACGTCACCCATCCCTTCTATCCAGACACGCTGCCTATCCCGCTGAGTTACTCCAGCATTTTGTGTTTATCTGTGATGATTTCTAATTATCTTACTTTTTTGGCTCAGTCTGTAGGTTTACTGCTTTCCCTCAATCCACTGATTTCTGAATTCTGAAACACATTCAGAGCTGTCAACAGCCGTCTTCAAGTCATTTGTTACGAATGTTGTCCTCCAAGCTGGAGGTTCTGTTTGTGTGTTGATACCTGTGGATATTTCTGCTAAGAACGCTAAGCTGACAGGTGTGATTGCATCTTCGGAGCAGGAAAAGACAGCATGAATTTAGCAACTATTAGAGACATGGTTTTACGCTGGTTCAATATAATACCGCCCTTGCTGAGCCAGATTGAGCCAGGGGAAAAAGGTACATTGTGGAAAATCATCGTAATACCTCTTTTTGAATCTCTGCAATACCATGCGATGACAAATAACCGGGTGAAACTTTCTGTAACACAAACTTATTATTGCTTGGCTGTCACCACAATTTCAAAGATTAAAATCAAGCATGCTGCATATTCTATTTCAAAAATAAACTACTAATCCCAACTCATCTCCGTTATCTGTAAACTTTAGTTCAGCGGACACCATCACATTAAGCAAGTGGAAGCTTAGTTTAACATAGAGAACTTGTGTTCAGGAGGATGTCCATCATTTAAATGGACAAATGGAATGTTGTGAGGTAATTTTAGAATGTACAACATGGAACATACTGAATTAATTATTTTTTAACAGACTGCTCTGAAGAAGGGTCTCGACCCGAAACGTCGCCTATCTCCTTCACTCCTTAGATGCTGCTGCACCCGCTGAGTTTCTCCAGCTTTTTGTGTAACCCTCGATTCTCCAGCATCTGCAGTTCCTTCTTTAACAGATAAGACCTGGTGTTTTTCAGACCAGCGAGGTTGAAAATCTCTCTCTGCAAATGAATTTTTATGTGGTGCATTATTATTTGTGCCATTTGGGGAGTGTGAGGGGGGGGGAAAAAGTGTCAAAGAAAAAAAAAACTATGTCGAGAAAAGAGATGATTTTCTCAATGGATATTACGACAGCCAGAAACAGGCACAAAATTGCTCCTCTCCAGTCGAGCCACATTTTCAACAGCACACACGTTTTTTTCTGAGAACAATGTGGAATTATGACCAGCTCCAAACCAATAATCTTCCATCAATTTCACAAAATTCATCCTTGGCAAACAGTCTGTTAAAAAATAATTAATTCAGTATGTTCCATGTTGTACATTCTAAAATTACCTCACAACATTCCATTTGTCCATTTAAATGATGGACATCCTCCTGAACACAAGTTCTCTATGTTAAACTAAGCTTCCACTTGCTTAATGTGATGGTGTCCGCTGAACTAAAGTTTACAGATAACGGAGATGAGTTGGGATTAGTAGTTTATTTTTGAAATAGAATATGCAGCATGCTTGATTTTAATCTTTGAAATTGTGGTGACAGCCAAGCAATAATAAGTTTGTGTTACAGAAAGTTTCACCCGGTTATTTGTCATCGCATGGTATTGCAGAGATTCAAAAAGAGGTATTACGATGATTTTCCACAATGTACCTTTTTCCCCTGGCTCAATCTGGCTCAGCAAGGGCGGTATTATATTGAACCAGCGTAAAACCATGTCTCTAATAGTTGCTAAATTCATGCTGTCTTTTCCTGCTCCGAAGATGCAATCACACCTGTCAGCTTAGCGTTCTTAGCAGAAATATCCACAGGTATCAACACACAAACAGAACCTCCAGCTTGGAGGACAACATTCGTAACAAATGACTTGAAGACGGCTGTTGACAGCTCTGAATGTGTTTCAGAATTCAGAAATCAGTGGATTGAGGGAAAGCAGTAAACCTACAGACTGAGCCAAAAAAGTAAGATAATTAGAAATCATCACAGATAAACACAAAATGCTGGAGTAACTCAGCAGGATAGGCAGCGTCTCTGGATAGAAGGGATGGGTGACGTTTTGGGTCAAGACTCATTTTCAGATTACGACCCAAAACATCACCCATTCCTTCTCGCCAGAGATGTTGCCTGTCCTGCTGAGTTACTCCAGCATTTTGTGTCTATCTTCGGTGTTAACCAGCATCTGGAGTTCCTTCCGATAGAAATGATCACAGCTGTTTTACTCAGGCCATTCTATGCTGCTTTGAAAATACTACTGCTGTGAGATATTATGCCTATAAAACTCAAGGGTGGTTGTAAATGCATTTACTGTATATCAAGTACTTTACCTGGAAACACGAGTCGACATTAAGGCTGGTTACTGTACTCAGGTAGTTACTATGTCAGTGGCCTTATGTGAGGCTGCATCTGAGGTTGGAAGTTGTCAAAGACCTGGAATTTGAAGAATGGAGGAGTAAACTGTTTATCTAACGCCAACTAAAGCACAGCAGGAGTCACTAAAACTCCAGACCAGTGGGACGAATGTGCCAATGAAGTTTTCAGCAATTTCCTTGATACCAAGACAATGATAGTAAAGTCTGCAATCAGAATTAACCACTGTGACACTAGCTTTCAGAAATCAAATAACGATGGCATTAGTGCATCGAATTATAAATATAAAGGAAAGACTCGAACCTTGGGAACTTGTGTTCCCTACAGCAATGGAAGTTTAAAATATCATTGTTTCCTTTTATAGAGACAACATGCTGGAGTAACTCAACCGGACGGGCAGCATCTCTGGAGAGAAGGAATGGGTGACGTTTTGGGTCGGGACCCATCTTCAGATGTCAGGTACTCCAGCATTTTGTGTCTTTCTTTGGTTTAAACTAGCATCTGCAGTTCCTTCCTATACATTGTCTCCTTTTAGTTTAGTTCTGAGGTACAGCATGGAAACAGGCCTTGTGGCTCACCGAGTCCATGCCAACAATCGATCATCCGTTCACACTAGTTTTAGGTTCGCATTCACTCCCTGCACACGCAGGTCAATTTTACATTGGCTAATTAACCTTCAGACCCGCACATGCTTGGGATGTGGGGATAAACCAGGACTCCCAGAGGAAACCCACACAGGTCGCAGGGAGAATGAGCAAACTTCACACAGGCAGGACACGAGGTTAGGATTGACCCCGGCATTGTGGGGCAGCATCTCTAAAAGCTGCTGCACTGTGCCACCCAGTGCTTCACCTCTGCTAGTTGAGTCCCTATGAACTTAAGTTGTGTAGACTCATGGAGCCAGGTTCATACAGGCCACACGGTCCAGCTTGCCCACACTGACCAACATGTCCCATCTACACTAGTCCCACCTGTAGATTAACCCTTGTTAATTCATGCCATTTATAACCTTCCCCACACATATGTGCATGGCATCCTTTACATGGTATTATGGCACTACACAAAGACTCTCTCTCTCGCTCTCGCTCTCACTCACAAACCAGTGAAGCCAGATGCGAGCAGCTGGCTGTTTGAATGTTCCTGTTTACTTAATGGAATAAGTGTGTTTTTCATATGGGTCACCGATAAACATGGTGTCAGAAGTGGGATACGAACCAACGCCTCCAAAGGAGACTGCGAGCTGAACGCAGTGATGAAGGGTTACTTCTGCAGCGGGATGGCCCCCATGGACAATGTCGAAGTACTTGCTGTGAAGAGACTTCGGGATGACTGCCTTGTGTCGCTTCATTATCACGCCGCCCTGAATGACCAGTTCGTCGCGGACTGGGAAAAATGGGTGGACAGCTTGGGGCAGCTGGTGCTGTTTATCTGGCCAGCCGCGGCTGATAACAGTGGCCAGCGATTGTAGCTGTTTGTGACACTAGGATGTCTACACCGGCAGATGGGAGGCAGGAGACCATCAGAACCATGTACCCTTCATGCTCAATATCAGACATGTGTTGTTCGCAGGTTGGGCGAGGTGCCCGTGAGAGGGTGTCAGCTAAGTGCATGTCCTTACCACGTCTGTAAAAAGAAAGGCCACTTTATCCGGTGCTGCCGCGCTCGTGGCAACAGGGCCCAGTCACAATAATCTCTCTATGCACTCGAGCCCACACTTTCCCATGAGGCACTGACTAAAACCAGCTCTCCACTTCAACGGCTCAACAAGGGACAGGTTGTCCGTTTGCGGTCACTCCGAGGTTACAATCGCCTCGGTGTCATTCTGGGGTCCACCGCGGAACCACGCTCGTACTTGGTCAGTATTGACGACGGCATTTATCGGCGAACCCGCCAATACCTTCTCCCGGTTAATGAACCTGCACCTGCACGTCCTTACCCGGACCAGCCCGCTGGTCTTCCCTCACGCTCTGTGAATGCTGCTCCAGTGATTCCTCTGCCAGTGACAGCGCCATCCCTGCCTTCCCCGGTGCCCCAATCTCCACCGGTGTCTTCTCCTCCGCGTTTGCCCGATAAGGCACTTACTTCCCCAGCGAAGGATGAGGTGTCTGCTGGAGGTTATTATCGTACACGCGCAGGTCGTGTCTTCAAATGAAACCCGCTAATTGGGAAATTTACTGGCTATACCAGAACTGTGCATGACCTGTTTCGTTTTATATGCTCTCATATGCAGTAAAATAATAAATGCTGCACCCTATACTGGTGTTTTATATTGCTCCACAAACCACTATATATGCTTTACTTCTTTAAGAGGAAGGATGTAGATTAACCCTTATTGTTTCCTGCATTTATAACCTTCACCACACATATGTGCATGCCACCCTTTACATGGTATTACGGTACTACACAAAGACTCTCTCTCTCTCTCTCTCACAAACCAGTGAAGCCAGACGCGAGCAGCTGGCTGTTTGAATGTTCCTGTTTATTTAATGGAATAAAGTTGGATTTCACCATGTGTGTGTTTTTCATATGTGTCGCCGATAAACACCACCTGCCTGCATTTCACCTATATCCCTCTAAAACTGTTCCATCCATGTACCTGTGCAAATGTTTCTTAAACATTGCAATACTACCTGGTTAGCACGCGACAACGGCTTTTCACTCTACCTCAGTACACATGACAATAAACAAAACTAAAACTTCTACCTCCTCTGGCAACTTGTACTCTGAGTTTTTTCCTTCTGCACACCTCTAAACGGCAAAGGGTTTTAGATGGTTTATCACCCCTCAGTCACAGCACATGTACCCGATCCAGCGTCCAGTGATACCGCACTGACCATTAAGCACCCAATCCAACCATCAAACAGGTCAATTCCAAGATGTAACAACATAGAAATAATGTCATGTTGCTCAAAATTTGCATGTCAACACGATATATCAATCCGTCATCCATGCACTTCCCTTCCCCTTAAAGCGAGAGGGAGGGATGCAGGTGAAGGGGAATAAACCTTATTCCTTTACATTTCACGTCTCTTCTCCCATTATCTGACACCCTTTTATCTCCTTTTTATCTCTAATCTTACTCCACCCATCTGCTAATCAAACTCCCCCTCATCTATATCCAGCTATCACTTGTCAGGCTTTGCCCTGTCCTCACCTCTCTTTTCCAGCTTACTCCCTCCTACTACAATCAGTCGAAGAAGGGTCTCGAACCGAGACAGCGCCAGCCCATTATCTCCACAGATGCTGCCTGACCTATCGAATTCCTTCAGCACTTTGTGTTTTCCTTGGTGCACACATTTCTTTCCTAGTTTTCAACACGTGTGAAGTACTAATGTTTGGAGAAAATCAGATAGTTCCCACTGCCTTACCACACAAGTCTGGTGCTCGGTTCATGACATTCATGCACATATGCATGGCCTGCAAAAAGTACCAACAGCTGATGCAGAAACAGGCCTTCACAATGCACGTGAGCTGCTTCAACTAAAAGGGGGCCTGCACAATGTGGAGAGACCAACTTCCTGCACTTTAAGCAAAAACATGTAATAACCGAGCCTCTATCCCAACCCCCTGGTTGCAACCATCATCCCCCACCAGATGAAGCCACTAGAACACCAACCTCCAGCAGAGCGGCACAGAGGCGCAGCGGTAGAGTTGCCGCCTTACAGTGTCCAAGACCCACATTTGATCCTGACTACAGGTGCTGTCGGTACAGAGTTTGTACAGGTACAGAGTTAGTGGTCTTTCTGTGACCACGTGGTTTTTTTCTGGGTGCTCTACTTTCCTCCCACACTCCAAAGGCATACAGGTTTGTAGGTCAATTGCCTTTGATAAGTTGTAAAATTGTCCCTAGTGTGTAGGATAGTGTTAGTGTACGAGGTGATCGCTGGTCGGCACTGACTAGGTGGGCTGAAGGGCCTGTTTCCGCACTGTATCTCTAAAGTTTAAAGTCAGATCATGACCCCTGCCCAAAAGTTAAAATTGCTCCAATTTAATGCTTCTCCCTTCGCTGTCTCTGCAACCCTCACCAATCCTACATCACTGTGACCCAACGACTTATCAGTTCCTCCCAAATTGTTTTTTGCTTAATAAGGGCGTCAAAGGGTACAGGGAGAAGGCAGGAGAATGAGGTTGAGGCAAAAATAGATCAGCCATGATTGATTTGCAGAGCACATTTGATTGGCCGAATGACCTAATTCTGCTATGCCCTCTGATCTTATGATCTCAAATGCTTCGCCATGGCAATTGACCTTGAAGCAAGGTGCTTCGGTGAGATGATGGAGTAAGACTGATTTTATAGCATAAGTTATCTTGCGTCTAGATACACTAAAGCTGTGGGCCTTTAAAGAAAGTTAATGTTATCCCACAATTCACTGCCCATTTAACTCAGTTCTGAATGCTAAAGCATTTCTGGTTGAGCCTGGCTTCGAATGAGTAGACATTGATCGTATTATGATGCAAAAGTGAGGCATCCCAAGTGCGTAGGATAGGGTAGATGCATTCAGTTATTCTCCAGAATTCAATTTATGAATTGTTAAACCAATGCTAACACCGCTAAGTTCAAAATAGATTCCAAAAATTGGACAGCGCATGTTCATCACTGTGAGTTTTCTCACTCAGGGTTATAACCGCACCAACATCATAATTTATTAAGTGTCCTTATGAACTGGCATATAGACTCTCTTCATTGTTCATTGATCAGCCATATATCAAAGGAAGACAAGTCTCATGCCAATTTTAATAACAGTGAGAATATTAGTCCAGTCAGCATTAATCAAACATAAGCATTTAAGTTGATTTTTTAGAATATATGACTGAGTCATTGTATTTCCAGCTATTCACTTCGGGGTAAATTAAAGAACTAAACTGTAATTTTGATGAATGTGCTTTGTGAAACAAATGCCAATTTTTATTTTATAATTTTGATAAAATATGTACAATGTTGATCAATTCAAGCTGGGTTCTTGCATTTAAAAATCATTGAAGTGCATACTTAAGCTAAATATAATGGATAAAAGTGTATTCAATAATTGGGCAATATATATATTCATTGAATACACTTAAATCCACATATTGGGCTGAAGGATGCACTTCAATGATTTTTAAAAGCAAGAACCCAGCATGAATATATGTATATTCAGAATATGTAATTACACACACATATATATTGCCCAATTATCGAACACAGTTACAGCCACAATGAGGCAAAAAACAACGCATTGAAACAAAAAAGCTCAAATATGCATTCTCAAGAAGATGTTTCCCTCACTATATCTCCAGAGACTGGGATACTTATGTATCTAAATAAAACTGGCCAGGCTTACTGTACAATGTACCATTACTGCTCACTGCAATTATAACAGAGGTCCTTTGTGTTAGGGGAATGAGGTACCCTTTGGTCATTGGATACTCATTGGTGTCAGTTCACTGTAAATATTAGATGTCATCAGAATCCCCAATACCATTTGAACAAGTTACTGGGCCTCGGAAGGTAAGGTGGGGTGAAGGAGGTGTGAGGTGGTTAAGGTCACCAAAGAGCTTTAAAAACTGGCAGTGGAGCCATTGTGATTGATGAGAAAACTAAGAAAGCCTGTGCCTCTATCACCTGAGCTGCCCAATTGTCCCTCCCTCACCTTTGAAACTACAGTTCCCATCACTCTTCTTCCTCTGCCACTACTGGTATTTATACTAGTAGATGGTCTCTAGAATGTGTCGTTGAAATAACCGCTGGCTGGAAGGCATGGATATCAGTGGAGAGTCTGTATATATTCCCGCCTCCAACCTGTCTCAAAATCCTTCAGTTGCAAACTTGCCTCCCCTCCCCCAGACACGCAGATACAAACCTCACAAATGGGCAGTCGGAAGAGGTGGCATTAATCATAAAATTCATCAAAAAGTATTCAAGGGAAAATTGATGAAAATGCTTTTCAGATTATGTGAGCTGTATGGGGGAATTGAGAATTATGGTTAACATTCACATTGCCAGCCAGATAACCTACCCATGGGAGATATTGACATACTGATGTATTCAAGTATTATTATTTTAAATCATTCCTGAATATTTTTGTCACAAAATTATCATTCATATTCTGAATGTAAAGTCTAATCTGCCTGCAAATATTTCTAATTTGCAATGCCAATCATACTGCGAGCTCTTTCTCTGGTCTCAGGTGCAATAATATTTAATTAAAACTGAGCTATTACTAGGACACATTAAAGATTCAGAGAAGGCTTTGAAATAAAGCCGTGACCTCTCTGTTCGTGCCCCATAATATTTAATTGTGCAACATTATTGTATTTGTCCTTGGGAACCATTGGGCTTTTTTAAAAATTTGAATACTCAAAGAACGCTGTCACAAAAGATTCCCATCAAGGCTCAGTTATGTGATTCTCATTGCCAGAATCATTGAATAGAAACTAGCCATTTTCCCATCAACCGACTCTTAACAAGACCTGGAAGCTGACATCTTAACCTTCTCAGCTGAACAATGCTGCTGGCTGATTTAGGAGCAGCCTCAGTAGTTTCCATGAGCTTTCTGAACACAGATAAAACTCTATGGCCGACACAAAGTCTAGCCATTGTGAGACAAACACGGAATCAGATGGTAGGCACAAAATGCTGGAGTAACTCAGTGGGTCAGGCAGCATCTCTGGAGAAAAGGACTTGCCTGACCTGCTGAGTTACTCCAGCAGTTTGTGTCTATTTTCGGTGTAAACCAGCATCTGTTGATCCATCCTAAACATGGAATCAGATTGAATATCTAACAAAGTACAGTGAGAAATTAAGTAAAATAGGGCCATTGTTCACCCCTCAAGAAAATGGTCATTCTGACACATCCAGAATATTTAGGACAGGCAGTAGGTGGGGTGGGAACTTTGCTGTCAATGGGGGAATAGAATCAACAGGAACACAACACATGTTGGATCAAGAGTCAAGAGTGTTTAATTGTCATATGTGCCAGCAACACTCGATTGGGGTGCACATGACAATAACAAATCGAAACCTAAATCTAACAGAACACTTTCTTCATGCAGCTGAACAGGCTGGGTAACATAATAATACACAGATACAAATATAATGATCAATAATGCAATGTATTAATAACCATAATAATATGTAACCTTAATAGCGCAAATCCGGAGTAAATCTACTCCTGTCCCTTAATCTGCATTCCAGTGGCCTTTCCATTCCTCCTCCCGGCCTTTTGAAATCTCGCCCTACACAAATGCCAGCTAATGGAATATTTTGAGGAACCAAGAAACCAAGAACCAAGAACCATTTCACTTAATTGCTACACTATATCATAGACATGTTAGTGAGCTCATTATATATTTCTCTGTCTTACACACACATTCACATACAGAATAGAGTGAAAGCCATGGAAAGTGGTGGCCCTTCCTGTTCTTTCAGACAACAACAAAAAATAATGGCTTTGCTTACATATATATATAAAAAACACTATAACAATATCAATATAAAAGGAGGCACTGAATCATCTGTGCCTCCTTTCCCACATCATGGCTATATTACAGGACACTGGATTGCCCAGGGACATAAAGCTCTCAGTCTGAAGAAGGGTCCTGAACCAAAACCTGTGTGTTTCATCCACAAATATTGCCTGACCCATTGTGTTCCTCCAGCACTTTGTGCTTTGACATAAAGCATTGTGGAATTTTGACTAGAACAAAAAAAATGCAATCATCTGTGCCAACCTGAACCATGGAACATTGTCAAGAAACTTCCTTTAAAAAAAAAGCTCATCTCAGATACTCTGAGCAACCTTATACATGTTTTTGTTTAGTGATACGGCGTGGAACCAGGCGCTTTGGCCCACCGAGTCTATGCTGACCATAGATTACTTGTACACGAGTTCTATCCTACACACTAGGGACAATTTACAGAACCCAATTCACCTACAAACATGCATGTCTTTGAAATGTGGGAGGAAACCAGAGCACCTGAAGAAAACCCACGTGGTCACAGGGAGAACATACAAACTCCATACAGGCAACACCAGTAGTTGGGATCGAACCTGGGGCTCTGGCGCTGTAAGGCAGCAATTCTATCGCTGTGCCACTGTCAATAGTAATTCAGTGCTGAGGTATAGTTGTGGTTAGGGATATGCAGGGTGATCCAAGGACCTGATAGCTGAAGGAAAAACACTTTTCTTGAACCTGGAGTCGCAATTCTCAGGCTCTGTGCGGCACCTTCTTCATAAAGGTAGCGGTGAAATGAGAGCGTGGCCAGCAGAGTGTGGGTCCTTATGATATATGTCGTCTTTTTGAGGCAGCGCTTCCTGAAGGGGACAGGATAATGTCCACTACTTTCTGTAGCCTCTTTCATTCTTGGTCATTCGAGTTACTGAACCAGGCGGTGATTCAAACAGCTAGTTTGCTCGCCACTGGAGAAGTTGGATGGAGTGTTCAGGGACATGCCAAATTTCCTCAGACATCTTGACTCACAGACTGCTCATATTACCTTCTCCACAAGGTCTGTTCTCTTCTCAGCTCTGATTCACTCTTCTCTGCCAAGTTAGTTTCATAGACTTCTCTCAGATAGGAAACAATCCACATCACTATTATACAATGGAGATCTCGGTAACCTGTTGGTGACCTGCGTGGGTTTTCTCAGAGATCTTCCCACACTCCATAGACGTACACGTTTGTAGGTTAATCAGCTTGCTAAAACATGTCATATTGTCCCCTGTGTGTGTATAGGGTAGTGTTAATGGTTAATAGACAATAGACAATAGACAATAGGTGCAGGAGTAGGCCATTTGGCCCTTCGAGCCAGCACCGCCATTCAGTGTAATCATGGCTGATCATTCCCAGTCAGTACCCCGTTCCTGCCTTCTCCCCATATCCCCCGACTCCGCTATTTTTAAGACCCCTATCTAGCACTCTCTTGAAAGTATCCAGAGAACCAGCCTCCAACCGTCCTCTGAGGCAGAGAATTCCACAGACTCACAACTCTCTGTGTGGAAAAGTCGGTGTGGACTCGGTGGGCCGAAGGGCCTGCTTCCACGCTGTATCCTTAAACTAAACTCCACTAAACCCTTTAGAATTTAGTTGCTACCACAGGTCGGCATGGACCCAGTGGGACCTGTTTCCGCGCTGTATCTCTAAACTAAACTAACATTATTTATGCCTTGTTTCACTTGAGGCCTTCTGCATTCTTTTTCACATTTTTTTCCATTTCGAAAGTAGTTATCTCCAAAGATTAATAACATATTCTCTGCGAAGTGGAAGTTTGGGCAGCACTGTGGCGCAGCGGTAGAGTTGCTGCCTTACAGCACTTGCAGCGCCAGAGATCTATGTTCGATGCCGACTACCGGCGTTGTCTGTTAGGAGTTTGTACATTCTCAGCATCTAGGATATTTTCACTGAGATTTCCTTCCACACTCCAAAGATATACAGGTATGTAGGTAAATTGGCTTGGTAAATGTGTAAAAAAAATTGTCCCTAGTGTATGTAGGATAGTGTTAATATGTGGGGATCGCTGGTCAGCGCGGACCCGAAGGACCTGTTTCCGCGCTGTATCTCTAAATTAAACTAAAATAAACATTTTTCCCATTGGCATTTCTCGTGCTTTTTGAAGGCAGGAGTTCAGAGCAAGTCTCCGATGCTATAATTTACAAGCTGGGTGGATCAGGCAAAGGCCTCAATCAAATAGCATACGAGGTGTACGGGGCGAAGTAATGTCATCCATTTCGCTCACCTTTTTCCCCTCCCTCAGAATAACCACAGCATTGCAACATTATTTATAACAGGGGGAAAAATAGAGCATAACCTCCAACACAGTAATAATGAATGACTGGATGCCTGGTAAAGGGCAGGCTCTGCCTTAAGTTTTCCTGACAGCTGTGACAGGATGAATATAGGCTTTTCTGGCCGAGCAAACACTATGTTCATACAAATCAATCAACCGCATAGATGCAGTTTAAACAGAAATGCTCCATTTTGTTAAAAAATAAACATCGTACATGTTGAACGCAACTGTTTTCCCCAAGGGTTGGCAACCAACACCAGGGTAAACATTACTTTGTCTACACTAATATTTTTTACAATGATTTAGAGCCTTGGTTTTTTTAGCAAAAAAGTCTGAAAACCTATACATTTCAAATGAAATTGCTGCTCTATGGTTCTAAATAACAAAGGCATTTTGTTTAAATCAAAAAGTGCCTCAGAACTCAGTGGGTCAGGCAGCATCTCTGGAGGGAATGGACAGATTACGTTTCGGGTGGGGACCCTTCTTCACCTGTAATGTCTCCTTTTCACAGGTACTGCCTGACCCGTAGCATTCCTTCAGCAATTTGTGTTTTGCTCAAGATTTCAGCATCTCGGATGTTTCCACCAGTGCGAGAGTCTAGGACTAGAGGTCATAGCCTCCAAATTAAAATACGTTCCTTTAGGAAGGAGATGAGAAGGAATTTCTTTAGTCAGATGGTGGTGAGCCTGTGGAATTCTTTGCCACAGAGGGCTATGGAGGCCGTCAATGGATATTTCAAAGCAGAGATAGATAGATTTGTGATTAGTATGGGTGTCAGGGGTTATGGGGAGAAGGCAGAAGAATGGGATGAAGAGTGAGAGATAGAATGGAGGAGTAGACTTGATGGGCCGAATGGCTTAATTCTGGTCCTATTACTTATGACCTTATGATCTTATGATCTGCAGTTTCTTGTTTAGTTTAGTTTAGAGATACAGTGCAGGGACAGGCCCTTCGGCCCAACGAGTCCGCACCGACCAGCGATCCCCGCACATTAAGCCTAAACACACTTGGGACAATTATACCAAGTATATAAACCCAAGCAAATTAACCTACATACCTGTACGTCTTTGGAGAGTGGGAGGAAACCGAAGATCGAGGTGAAAATCCATGCGGTCACGGGGAGAACGTTTAAACTCCGTATAGACAGCACCCGTAGTCGTGATCGAACCCAGAACTTAGGCGTTGCAAGCACTGTAAGGCAGCAACTCTGCCGCTGCGCCACCATGTCTCGCTAAAATTATGTTCCCAGGTTCTAACTGTTATCAGACCCTTTGAGTAGATCTCTCATCAACTAAAATTAATTCACAATCTCCAAATCCTCCTAGTTGCAGCCCAATTACTTTATTTTTGCCTGCAGTTTCTTTGTTCCTGAAACACTGTAGTTCGCTTGTTGCACTGCCTGTTGTACTCCTGCATGGCTTGATTGTACGAGTGCATGATATAGTTTGTCTGGATAGCATGCAAAACAACATTTTTCCACTGTATCTCGGTACACGTGACAATAATAAACCAATACCAAATTTGCACAGTGGCACAACTCATGGAGCTACTGCCTCGCAGCTTCAGTGACTAAGTTCAATCCTGACCTCCAGTGCTGTCTGTGCGGAGCTTGCACGTTTTATCTGGTTTCCTCTAGATGCTCTGGTTTGCTCCCACATTCTAAACACTTCTGGGTTGATATGTTTGATATCCAATGTAAATTGCCCCAAGTGCTAATGTGAGTGGTAGAATCCAAGGGGAGTTAATCGGAATGTGTGGAAAATAGGTTGTAGGGAAAATTGGAAACTATGATTGCTTTGTGAGCTGAAATTGTTCTCCGCCTTTGTCTTAAGTAAATGTGGCTTCTGAAAATGTTGTATAAAATAACACTAAATTTACATTTTGCTCTTTATAAGCACACTTTGTAAAATATTCAAGAATTACAAAAGTTCTCTCATTGAAATCTAGAAGAAAATCTTAAACTTAGTGAATTGCCTCTCAAAGTTTTACTTACAAGCACTTTTGAGCCAATTCACTGAATGATAACCCAGTCAGACTGCTCTGCAATGACATCTTATGGAACTTCTCGATTGTCGAGGAGTACGTACACATTGGGCTGTGTTGTCCACCTCTCAGCCTCTTGAATGGTGTGTGTTGCTTCATATCTTCCAGTTCACTATAGGAGCTTGTTGTACATCCCTCACACCAGAATTAATGTTTTATTGCATTATGCATTGGAAATATATTTTACTTCGGAGTCACGTGAGTGACTTCGTGAAGATTCCGCCAGCACGCATGCGCGACATATCATCGCTCCCATTGCAAATGACAAGCTGGGAGGAGCGCAGCTCCTCTACCAGCAACTTTAAAAAGACCCTCCAGGTAAGTTTTACTAAGCTGGAGTTGGTTTGGCGCTCTGTGTTTATCTTCTATTACAGAGCACCCAGAGCCGATTATGGAGAAGGATCGAAGCAAGAAAAGGGCTGCTTCCAGGCACGCCACGGAGGGCCACGGGACCTCGAAGAAAGTTCAGCGACAAAATTCTCCAGAGCTGGCTGTTGAATATACGGCAGCCCCCGTTCCGCTACAGTCTGGAAGACTACCACGGACTGGCGGGAAGGCAGCGCGGAAGTCCGTGCGGGAGTCAGGTAGCCCCGTTGATACGGCAGGCCCCGACTCTCTACCGCTTAAGTCCAGAAAACCGCGGATTGGCGGCAAAACAGTGCGGAAGTCGCGTAGCCCTATTTATACAGCAGGAACCGATTTTCCACCGCGATAGTCCGGAAGACTACCACAGACTGGCGGTCACAGCCCCGTTGACTCAGCCGAGTCCGGGGACGACAACCTGCCATTCGAAGACATTGACGGCGATCACATTGCCCGCATGGAGCGCATGATGGAGCAACTGTTCCAGAGGGACCTACGCCAGCAGGAGCATGGTCCCCGTGGACCGCATCACAGGCCCACGACAGCACTCTATCCAGGACTGTCCAATGTCTCTCCCTCCTTGGAGGGGAGTGTCAGAAGTCAGGGCTGGGCTGACTTTGAAGAGGGGTTGACAGAAGACCCAAAGTTGCAGCGGATGCAAGAAAAGGAACCTCTGGGGATGATGTCCAAATTTGCACAACCATCCCAGAAAGGGCAGCCATTTCAGCCGCAGTTAGCAGCAAGTATTAATTACTTGACTATGCACCAGCTACAGGAGCAGGTAATAACCAAGACTACAGCTAAATATCTGGCCCCGGAGAACTGCGTGTCGCTGAATGTGCCTACTGTCAACACCCCCATTTGGGGGAACATAAGCCCTGGCATCAGGGCACAAGAGTTAAGAATGCAGAAAATTCTAAAACTGCTAACCGCAGGAATCACTGCATTTGCCAGGTCCATTGATGGCACAGACATGACGGAGGTGCAACAGGATGCATTAGCCCTGTTCTGCAATGCACAATATGGAATCAATTGTTTCAGGAAGAGCACGATCCGTCCCACACTCAACCCCAAATTTGCGGGGTTGTGCAAAGCCAGCGCCACACCGTCGCCGAATTTGCTGTTTGGGGATAACCTGCCTAAACAGGTTAAGGAGTGGGCATGATAAAGCCACCTTCCACCAACAGGCCAACAGCATACCAGCGGCAGCATCATTACGCAACACCCAACCGGCCCCGCTTCCACCCAGACAGGATGACGAGTGGAAATCCAAAGGTCGCGCCATACACACAAAGGTCTTTTTTATGCCAGGGCCCAGTGCGACCTGCATGGAAGATGCATCAACCCCACACCACAGCACCTCCACTTCCCAAGAACCAAGGACTGAAGACCAAACACCACCGGTAACCATGGAGGTAAGTGGGTCTGGTTCCCTTGGGAATACCGCATGCAAAACCTCACAAGTGGGAGGTAGGTTGCGCCTATTTGGGGATGCATGGAGCTCCATAACTTCTGACCTCTCTATATTACACAGTATTCAGGGATATAAAATTGAATTCATCAACAAACTCCTCCCACCAGTTCAACATGTACCGAGCCGGAAATTTGTGCTTTCTCAAAAAGAGAAAGTGGAAGGACATGCAGAACTCTTTAGATTATATGCTAAGGGAGTAATAGAGAAAACAAAACAAAGCTCTTGAGTTTGTATCAAACATCTTTACCAAAACCAAAAAAAGATGGTGGATGTTGTATTATTATTGACTTAACCGAACTGAATACTTTTGTGCAATATATCCACTTCAAGATGAAAACATTTGAAACTGCAAAACAACTGATTTCCAGAGGGTACTTCATGGCCTGCATTGACTTGAAAGATGCATACTATTCAGTACCCATACATAAAGATCACCGCAGATATTTGAAGTTAGTCTGGATGAGGTAGCTGTGGCAGTATAGAGCACTGCCTAATGGACTAACAACAGCTCCCAGGTTATTTACCAAAATATTGAATCCGGCTTTGGCATCTTTACAAAAACAAAACCACATAGTCATGGCTTATCTTGATGACATTTTAATTGTGGGGAAAACCTTCGAATTGGCTAAATTACCTGTGACAGCCACCAAGTTACTATTTCAAGAGCTGGGGTTCATCATCCATCCAGACAAATCCAAGTTAACGCCCTCTGTCGTAATGGACTATCTGGGGTTCACGATTAACACAATTCACATGACTGTCACTTTACCAAATTACAAAACAGCAGATTTAATAGAGGCATGTAATAGCCTTGCTTGCGCCAGCAAACCGACCATTCGACACGCTGCCAGGGTAATCGGGAAACTTGTGGCTACATTTCCAGCTGGACATTATGGACCATTACATTATCAAAATTTACAAAGAGCAAAAATCTCAGCACTAAAGTCTCATGCTGGGCATTTTGACAGGCCTATGCAGCTATCGGCCAAAGCAAAAACGAGCTGCGATGGTGGATTAGCAACATTCGACATTGCTTTAATCCCATCGCAGTTACAACTCCTTCAGTTGTCTTACAAATTGACGCCAGCGCTCACGGTTGGGGAGCTACCGACACCACCTCCAGTTGTGGCGGTAGATGGAATTTGCATGAATCTACATTACTTCAGTCATGAGGTATAAACTATTTAGAAATGCTGGGAGCGTTTCACGGGTTACGGGCCTACTATACAAACATGCATCATCTGCATGTTCGTCTACAAATAGACAACGCCACAGTGGTGGCATATTTAAAACATATGGGTGGTATCAAGTCGATACCTTGTGATGAATTGGCAAACACAATTTGGCACTGGTGCATTGAAAGAAACATTTGGATTTCAGCTACATACCTTCTGGGTAAGCTAAATACAGTGGCGGACACCAGGTGACGGATATTCAATGACAACACCGAATGGATGTTGAACCACCAGGTATTTACTGACATTATAGCTCAGTATGGAACACCAGATACCGACCCTTTTGTGTCCAGACTGAACCATCAGATACCAACATATGTCGCATGGGAACCAGACCCTGGGGCTGTAACGATGGATGCTTTCTCTCTACATTGGGGGAATTTGTTCTTCTATGCGTTTCCCCCTTTCTGCCTCTGATGAGTCGGGTATTGTGGGGTACTGCGGAAAATTCAATTAGACTCCGAATCAGGGATACTGATAATACCCGACTGGCCCACTCATCCATGGTTCCCGGTGGTTCTCGACATGATAAAGGAACCGTGTTTTCCAGTGCCAAACGCCCGAACCTCCTGATTCATCCCATAACAGGGGAAAATCATCTGTGCCATGGTCATGTGAACCTGTTGCCTTGCAGGCTCTGAAAAGACCACTTCTGGAGTTCGGGCTGTCGAACAGGACCACGGACATCATCACAGCGTCGTGCAGAGAGTCCACAAGGAGGCAATACCTTACTCATGTTAGGAAATGGGAGGTGTTTTGTTCCAGGACTGGTACTATCTTCAACTCTGCCACCATCACGGATGTGCTGGAATTCCTCGTGGGCCTTCACTACAATGAGTGCCTCAGTTACAGTGCTATCAACAGCGTGAGGAGTGCTTTGTCATCCTACCTCAGGCTTGGAGTGGGATCCCATCCTTTGGTATCCAAACTTATGAGGGGTATTTTTAATTCCAACCCTCCCAGACCTCGATACACGATGATCTGGGATATCGGACTGGTCTTGTCACTACCCAGGAGTTGGGCACCAGTCTCAAATCTCCCACTGGCTAAGCTCACCTACATAATGGTGATTCTAATGGTACTCGTCACTGCACAACGGGTCCAGACCCTCCACAAATTAAAACTGGATAATATGGTCTCAACTCCCACCAAAGTAACCTTCTTTGTCGATGTTACTAAAACATCACAGACCAGGAACAACTGGTCTTAAATTGGAATTTCTGGCATATCCTGTTGATAAACCCCTTTGTATAGCCACCCACCTCCGACATTATATAGATGTCACCAAACGTATCAGGGGTACGGAAGTAGGTATTTTTTTATCAGTTTTAAATGCCTTCACCATAGGGTAACTGTTCAGACTATTTCCAGGTGGCTCAGGGTGGTGTTGGATGCAGCAGGGGTAGACACTGATGTTTTTAAATATCATTCTACCAGGGGTGCATCCTCATCAGCGGTGAGGATCATGGAGGTTCCCATGGACCACATCCTCGCAACAGCGGGTTGACCAATGAGGGCACATTTCAGCAGTTTTATAATAAACCTGTGGCCATACCCGCAACATTTGCAGACACTGTTTTAAGTTCTGTTTCCTAAAATTCCCGGAAGTTAGGGGTTTATTGTTTGTTTATTAATAAATACATTATTATTTTTCAGCTCTGTTTTCTAGTCTAAAATACGTTAACATACTTTCTCCGTCAGTCATTACGGCAGTGTGTGAGCATGGGTTCGGTTCGATGAAATCACACAGCTTTGAAATCTTCACGAAGTCACTCACGTGACTCCGAAGTAAAATAGTAAGATTAAACGAGAACTTACCAGTTTGAAGTTTGATCCTTATTTTATGAGTAGTTACGATGAGGGATTTCGTGCCCTCCGCTCCCAACCCTCTATCATAAGGTCAACTGGTATGTTAGTTTCTCTTAAATCTTACTATCTTCAGTCAATACTTCTATCTGTGATTTCACACCACTGCTTTGAAGAATGTCGCGCATGCGTGCTGGCGGGGTCTTCACGAAATCCCTCATCGTAACTCCTCATAAAATAAGGATCAAACTTCAAACTGGTAAGTTCTCATTTAATCTTACTATTATGTTGCTTAATTTTATGAAATGTGATATATCCTTTGCATTATGTGACGATATGTTGCAAAGTGATGGCATTGCAAAATGATAGATTTTATAAACTGTATTCCAACATTGGCAGCAAATATGTGAAATATATAGAAT
This sequence comes from Raja brachyura, assembly GCA_963514005.1. Next base: position 24,003,888 of record OY740812.1, read on the forward strand.
TCTAATGCATAACATGAAGATAGTTCATTAATTAACCTCAAGTGTTGACATCAGCGCTTAAACTACAGGAATCTCCAATTGCACTATCTTGTCCAAAATCCATTACTTATTCACCTCTTTACTCACCTCTACCCCACTGTGGACATTCATTCATTGTTCTTTATCTCTCCACATCACTGTCTATATCTCTCGTTTCCCTGATCCCTAACCAGTCTGAAGAAGGGTCTCGACCCAAAACGTCGCCTATCTCCTTCGCTCCTTAGATGCTGCTGCACCCGCTGAGTTTCTCCAGCCTTTTGTGTACCCTCGATTCTCCAGCATCTGCAGTTCCTTCTTTAATACATCCTCTAGCAGCCTGTTCCATACACCCACCACCCTTTGTATGAAAAAGTTACACCTCAGATTCCTATTAAATCTTTCCCCCTTCACCAGAGGTCCTCTGGTACTCGATTCCTATACTCTGGGCAAGAGATTTTCCAGCATCTGCAGTTCCTTCTTAAACACAAGAGATTCTCTGCATCTACCGTGTTGATGGAACTGATGCACCACAATGCTGAGAACTATATAAAGCACTCTGTTGCTTCCCCCTTGCTCCACCTATTGAACTTGAGTTTATCTTGATTGTATTTATTTATAGCATTACTTGATCTAAAAAGATTTTCACCGTACCTTACTACAGGTGACAATAATCAATCTAAACCATACATTTAAAACTGTTACTTTAACCTTTCTTAACAAGCTAATGTGACAGAAATCCACAATAAACAGTAGAACGACATGCAAACCTACTAATGGAACCCACTGTATGTAATTACTTGGAAGAGAGATGGGGAGAACAATAATGACAACTTGCATTTCACGGAAAGAGTCTGAATGTGGTTCACAGTATCATTATCACACTAAATTTAGCAAGAGCAACACAAACAGATCCTCAGGATAGTAAAGTTATTCAAAATATAATTTGAGGGTTGATTTAAAGCAAGGAGTGAGAGAAAAAGTGAAGTTTATGCTGGGTATATTGGACTTGGGCAACTGAGGATTTGGGCAACTGAAAACCACATAATTAGTGGTGGAGATATTAGGTTTGGCTGTGTACAAAAGCCTATCATTAGCAGGGTACAGCCATTTTTTGAGGGGTTTGCAGGAAAAAGCGAGAAGGAAGACCACTGCGTGAGTCAAGAACATCAATAAATATTTTTATGATTGCAGGAAGGAACTGTCAATGCTGTTTTACACCCAAAAATGTTACTGTTGAATGAAACAATCTGAGGCCAAACTGTTCTGGTGCGACAAGATATAAATAATCTGTACTGAAACATTCACGTTCACAAGTTATAGGAGTAGAATTAGGCTATTCATCCCGTCGAGTCCATTCCGCCATTCAACCATGGTTGATCTCTGCCTCCTAATGCCTTTTTCCAGCCTTCTGCCAATAACCCTTGACACCCGTTCTAATCAAGAATTTGTCTATCTCTGCCTTAAAAATATCCACTGACTTGGCCTCCACAGCCCTCTGTGACAATGAGTTCCACAGATTAACTACCCTCTGACTAAAGAAGTTCCTCCTTTCTAAAAGAGCTCCCATTAATTCTGAGGCTATGACCTCTGGTCTTGGACTCTCCCACAAGTGGAAACATCTTTTGGGGTACCGTCCAGTTGGTATGGCTGCCCAATAAGAAGCGGCCGTTCCCAAGCCGCTGAAGGGTGCTCCCGACACCGGAGCACCATCACCCGGCGAGAACGGCCTGGAACATCGGGTCCCGTAGCAGCAACTGCGGAGGCCTCAATAGGCCCGACTATGGGTGAACTGGGGATGGGACTGGACTTTGCTGCCTTCTCCCACAGTGGGAGCCATTGTGGGGGGATGTTTTTATGTCTACTGTTAAACCCTATGATGTTGTGTCTTATCTTTATTTGTGTGCTGCATGGGAAGTCAAATTTTGCTACACCAACTGGTGTACATAACAATAAATGCCCTTTGTCCATCTTTTCCACATCTACTCTATCTATGCCTTTCATTATTCTGTAAGTTTCAATGAGGTCCCCCCTCAACCTTCTAAACTCCAGCGAGTAGAGGCCCAGTGGTGTCAAACGCTCATCATATCCGCACAACGGAATACAGTAGGCACGAATACAGAACATATCATATCTGTGTGTCCATACACCATTATATAAATATATTTTCATTGGCTATATTTAAGAGTGAGTTAGATGTGGCCCTTGTGGCTGAGGGGATCAGAGGGTATGGAGAGAAGGCAGGTACGGGATACTGAGTTGGATGATCAGCCATGATCATATTGAATGGCGGTGCAGGCTCGAAGGGTCGAATGGCCTACTCCTGCACCTAATTTCTATGTTTCTATACACACATCAATAGCATTACCTGCTACTTATCTGCAATTTCTACAAATTATAAATCAAGTAAAGAACTACGGAATAAGATTATTTCCTGGAACTTGTAGTTTGTTGTATTCTTACCACCTATTATAATTAGAAGCAAGACTACATTGAACTCCAAGTTCATGGAAAGAATCTGATTCCATAACATTTTTTTACCTGATTTATCATTCATAGTCAATTGTTTAGTTTCGTTTAGTTTAGAGATACAGTGGAGAAACAGGCCCTTCTGCCCACTGAGTCCGTGCCAACCTGTAATCCCTGTACATTAACACTATCCTACACACACTAGGGACAATTTACAATTTTACCAAAGCCAATTAACCTACGAACGTGTATGCCTTTGGAGTGTGGGAGGAAAGCAGACATCCAGGAGAAAACCCAAGCAGGTCATGGGGAGAACGTACAAACTCCGTACAGACAGCCCCATAGTCGGGATTGAACCCAGTCTCCGGCATCGTACGGCAGCAGCCCTACTGCTGCGCCACCGTGCCACCGTGAACATATAAAGAGGTAAAATAACAGGTAAAAAGCAGCTTCCACTAGGATGGTGAGTAACACAAATCCTGAAGTACATGCCTCTCCATGTATTTGTACATCAGGATTTGTGTGCATAAATGTTGAACGCTTAATAAACATCTTGTTCAGCAAACTGAATTACCCCCATCTCCCTGCTGGCACCACAGTTTGAAAGGACACTTTCTGACACCTTGTCTTATTGTATCAACAGAATCCATGACACACTGTCCGAGACTGGAAAAAGATAATGCCCTTTCATACTTCACTCATGGCTACACACTGTCCGCTCAATTCCAGAGACACCATTAATTCATAAACATTACTGCTAGCCCAGACACATTCTGTACTGCACACCTCCACTATCCCACAGTTACACACCATCCTAGTTACAAACTAGATTAACCATTCAACATTTATGTACATAAATCAATATTTATGTACACAAAAAGTACAAGCCTCTCCATGCATTTGTACTTTTTATATAATGTCCACTGCCTTTGTAAGTCCTTCACGATGTTTTTACATACATTTTTATTAAAATTAGAGCTAGCTATTATTTGAATAAATGTTATTTAAATAATATTTTTGAATAATCTATTTACGGCAGGTTTTTAGAAGGCGTTCTGAAATCTAGTAGTGATAAAATTATCTGAAACACGGGCTATCATCACGACATGCTATTCTACACACACAGGCATCAGAGAATTACATCAAAGGATGGTATTAAGTGAGATGATAACTGGGAGACACTTTGTTGTGATAATCGGTCGAAATGAGAGCTTTCATCTCTGCTTGGTAAATGAAATTAAACAAATTATTATTTTTTTTAAGTAAAAGGGTTGCACTGAAGAGGGAACCAAAACAGTAAAAGCTCATTTTAATTCAGCGAGGGAGAATCGGAGATTGCACTTTCAACCACATACGTAGAGGTGGCTAAATGTCAGGGTGCGCAGGAAAAGCAGAAAAGGGTGCAAAGAAAAAAACAAAATTGAATGGAGATTGTGAACATCTGTACTGAAATAAAAATAAGTGCTGGGAAGTTGAGCAACATTGGTGACCAGGGAAAGAAAGTTATCAATAACTCCATCTCTCTTTTGCACAGATCTATCCGATATTCTGAGCATTTTCCAGCATTTTCTTTACTTTTAAATGGTTATATTAATACTTGATGAACTCACAGCTAGAGATTGCAATGCGGGGGGGGCAAACCCATTTTGATCTCCCTGCACTGGTCACCGATGGGAGCCAGCCAGCAACCAATGCTGCGAGTGGCTGGTTGTAGCTCACTGCTGAAGATGAGATTCAGTCTCTGAGAGGCCTGGATTCAGTGCTGCATGAAACAATGACCTCACATAAGTTGTCAAGGTCTATGAATGCATGGTCATGTATTATAGATGATAAACTGCATCATTAAATACAGACATTACTCAATTCCTAACAGCATTATCACTTACTCACCAAGTACCTTTATCAATCAGGGCACCTCATATTCATTTGCTTTGCTAATAGTGCTGCTCCAAGCATCATGTCCACAGTTTACAACCTGCACAGCCAACCAGCTCATTTTAACATGTTACACCGTGCATGAAGCTCACCAGCATCCTTTCTTCTCTTTCGACGGATACATTGGGATTATTGAGAGACGGCAGGAGCAAACTAAATGAGTAGAGGTAAACCAGCAAGCCCTTCTCCGTTGAGCCATAAAGCAGTCAGAGGTGATTCCTGGAGTCAATGGTAGAGTTGAAGGATAGCAGTAGCATCATCACACTCGACCCGATACGTCACCTATCCATGCTCCCCAGAGATGCTGCCTGACCCGCTGAGTTACCTTGTGTCCTGCATGCTAGATTTGTGTATTATCCAGCATCTGCAGTTCTTTGTTTCTACATCACACTTATCTCACTGCATCCTTTATTCAACCCTGATTCTCTTCTCATTTGAATAGGAAAAGTTAAGAGGGATATGGGCCAGGTGTGGGCATGTGGGACTAGTGTAGTTGGGGCATCGTGGGGTGCATATTTAGTTTAGTTTACAGATGCAGTGTGGAAACAGGCCCTTCGCCTCACTGAGCCCACGCTGACCATCATTCACCCGTAGACTAGTTCTAGGTTATACCAGTTTGGCACTCTACACACTGGCAGCCATTTACAAAAGCCAATTAATCTGCAAACCTGTATGTCTGTGGAATGAGGGAGGAAACTGGAGCACCTGGAAAAATCCCAGGCAGTCATAGGGAGAACGTACAAACTCCGTACAGACAGCACCTTTAGTCAGGATCGAACCCGGGTCTCTGGCACTGCAAGGCAGCAACTCTGCTGTTCCGCCACTGTGCTGCCCATGTGCAGGTTGGGTCGAGGGGCATGTTTCCATGCTGTATGACTCTATAAACTGCAAGTAATGTAAGAAGGTTTCTCCTAGTTTTCCCTTTCGCCACATGAATCATTTAACATTTCAGATATATTCCAACTTGTCCTGGCACCAAGTGTGCATGAAGAAGATAACAAAGTTAAAGCCACACCATGACTTGGTGACATACGTGCAGATAACTGTCTTTGGTCCTGATGTGTGTAATGTAAGGATGTGATCTAAGACACAGGGCATGAATTGTCTGAAGGTAGATGGACTCCAGGAGTGTATAGCTGTCAGTCTGTTGTGCAGAGGTTTGAGCCGATCCATCTCGGTGATGAAGAACCAGCCAGCTCAATTCTGAAGCATTTCGACCCAACAACAATGCAATGTTGCAGTTTCCACAACAACGCAACCAGCATCCACCCAGGAGCTGTCTGCTTCACTGTAAGATCAGATTGCCATCATATTAACTGAGATAGCTAGCATCATGGCTGTGGATCACATTACTGGACTGGCATTGAGACTGTGAATAGCTTCCCTTGTTGCAGATTACGGAATTGCTGGGGCTCCAGGACAGGGGAGTGTCAGTTCCACCACACAGCATGAATCTGCTTCCTTTCTTAAAAAGACCGATCTACTTCTTGGTCCTCTTGACTCTACTGCTGTTTAGTTGATCACTAAATGGCTAGTCAACACAGGTCGGCAAGATTATGAGACTGTGCAGCAGGCAGCAAATGACTACATAATGTTCCCCACCTCTGCCGAGTACTGAAGGGCTCTTGGAGAGTGATCCAGCCAGATCAGCCATTGCTGTTCCATTTCACATGCAAGCAAATGGGGCCTAAGATATGGATCAAACCCAGGTCTCTGGAGCTGTGAGGCAGCAGCTCTGCATTTGGAGATCCGTACCAATCACTGGTAGAAATTCATCTACAGCCAGTTATTGGTGATCCCTTTACATCTTGTGGGGGGCTCACCATTGTTGAATGCCATTTGGACCATGCAATGTTACTCGGTGGTGTTAGCTTAATCACTGAGCTGCTAAATGGGAAATCAAATCAGCCATTCCATGATATTGTGATCAGACGGTGATAAATCTCTGTGTATGTTAAGGTCCACACCACTGCCCTGCCCAACATTATTTGTCCCTGAACATTTTGCAAACATTACTGATGCCATTTTAGCTCCCTATAGACACTGGAAAAGGCAAAAAAGTATGACACAGTATTGGCACAGAATTGGCCAGATTTGTATAAACACCTGCTTGAAACAGAATTAAGCAGGTTTTTAGACAAATCTAGCCTGCATTCTTCTATATGGTGGCTCAGGCTATTGTTTGTTAATATTTCACCCATTGGAATATTTCAGCTAAATAATTTATCAGTAATAAGTGTTCATCTCAAACTCCAGTTAAGCACCCTTTTGTTTATTCTGTCATAATATTCAAAGTTACTCGAACTGCATCAAACTATTTTTATACTTTTCCAGGAATTATGACAACCACAACATTTATAGAGTTCTTGAAGAAACATGTAATTTATTCCCACAAAATTCTCTTTTAAAATCAGTTGAAATCAGAGTGTCGCAACAAAGGTATATAATATTGTGCACTCTTGGTCGCAAATACCGTGCCGAAAAAGCAAACAGTGCATTTGCTTCACTAAAGGAATAGAAGAGAATCATTACTGAGGCCACCTGCCTCTTTGACCCAAGTCAGTACAAAGACTATCGCTCTTTGTCTCTCATAATGCTTTTCCAATGTTGTGATCTTGCTGCACTCTCATTAGAGTTGCAAATTAGAACTTTATCACAGGATGACTGCAACTTTAATTAAAAGTCTCCCATCTGTCAAACTGTTTTTTTTAAAAGAAGGAACACAGGTTCGTACTCCATTTGATGGCGATGACTGGTTTATAAATTAACAGTACAAAAACATATACGTTGATCTATTTATCGCCCCTTGTGGTGCAGGCACATCTTTAACCCGTCAGCCAGGCCTTTGTACTGAAAAAATAAAAGTTTGAGTTTGTGATAATGATAGTTATAATTAGAGTAATTAAATGTCAATGCATTTCAGAGCAAGACAAAAAAAACACAAGTTATTGTGTTGTGATTGCATTTGCTGCCACGTATTAACAACAAGGTCTGGTAGTTTGCATGGTCCAGCTTTTCAATTAACATTAAACTCCTTTCACTCTGTGAAGAATATTTATTTGCTGCTATTATTTGCTCGGGCCGTATCCAAGAAAACTCACATCGTGATTCCATACTCCGTATCTCCGTCCGCACTGCGGCCCAACATCGTGGAGTTGGCCACCTTTCCTGGAGACCGACGGGCGCTCCAAGCTGCGGGATTTTAACACCGCGGAGCTTGCGATCCTTTTGCCGGGGATCGAGGCTCCAACCATGGGGCCTGTGGACTTTAACATCGTGAAGCCCGCGGTCTCTGGTAAGAAGAGGCCGACTCGGGAGCTCCATGCCACGGAGAGAGTTTTAACCACCCCGACTCGGGAGTTTCGATCACCCCGACGGGGGCTTCGATCGTCGGCTGTGGGGGCTTTGATCGCCCCGACTGTGGATGGTTTGACTGCCCCGACCACAGGAGAACAAAGAGGAAGAAGATTGAACTTCATTGCCTTCCATCACAGTGAGCAATGTGGTGGGAAATTGCAACCTTCACGTGGTCCACCCTGTTTCGACTACTGCAATCAACCTGACGTGCACAAACAAATAGAACAAGTTGATCTCCAACTTTAGGCTGTGCACACCATACGCAAGAAGAAGAAGACAGTGAGGAATGTGGAACCACTGTGATGGATGTTAATGTTAACTTTTACGTGGTTGTGTGTCTTGTTGCTTTTCACTTAGTATGGCTGTGTGGTAACTCAGATGTCACTGCAACTTAACTGGTACATGTGACAATAAACTGACCTTGAAACCTTGAGCTCTGTCCATATCACTTCAAATACTGGGCTGAAGGTTTAATAATACATTCAAAATACACTAGATTTACGCTCTGATCAATAAGCCACACAACTGTTGCATTTAACAATAGCTGGAAGTCATTTTCAATTTCATCAGTGACAGAAGGTTGTGCATGAAACTCCTTCTTCATTGTACATCCTGATAATGCACTACTCATTGACTTTACTTCAGGTTGCTTATCCTCTCATTTAATCCTCCACCTTCATCAATATTAACCTGCATCTGCGGCCTACAACTTAGGTACCAAATGTGTAGATTGATGTTGCATGTTAACCATTCACACACCAGCCAGCATCTGATTAAAGATGTATTTGAATCACAAACTGAGTCTGGAGGTCATTTACAAAATGTATTCAATTTCTTCTTTACTCTTTGCATTATTCCTCATTATTTAGCCTTCCAGTTGCTTTGACAATCACTGAGATTTCCAAAACTTAGGAAACACCTCTGGCTAAATTATAAATGTGAGCTCTTTGGTTTCTTAGTTTAGATTAGCGACAGTTTAGTTTAGTTTGGTTTACAGCATGGAAACAGGCCCTTCGGCCCACCGAGTTGGTGCCGACCAATGATCACCTGTACACTTAATCAATGTTATCCCAGGTTTGCATCCTACACACTAGCGGCATTTTAGAGAAGCAATTAACCTACAAACTTGCACGTCTTTGGAATGTAGGAAGAAACCAGAGCATCCAGTGAAAACCCACGCAGTCACAGGGAGAATGTGCAAGCTCCATACAGACAGCACCCGTAGTCAGGATTGAACCTGGGTCACTGGTGCTGGAAGGCAGCAGTTCTATCGAAATGCCACTGTGCCGCAGTATTATTACAATTCTTGCATGAAATGGAAGCATAACTATAGGAAAACTATAACGTAAAATGCAGGCATAGCTGGGGCCCATGCGTGTGCCCATGGCTACACCTTGGATCTGGAGGAAGAAGTATTCGAAGGAGAAGTTGTTAAGGGTGAGGATCAGTTCTGCTAGGAGGAGGAGAGTGACGTAGAGATAAATCTTCTGATTTGTCTGAAGAAGGGTTCTGACCCGAAACATTTTTCTCCAGAGACGTTGCCTGACCCGTAAAGTTACTCCATCCCAGCAATTTGGGTCTATCTTCAGAAAACTTTAATGCTGGTTTCTTTAATACAGCATATGTCCAGAGGGGAATGCCGTTATAAATATTTCCGTGTAAAATATATCCATTGTACCTCGGGTGACATTTCCTTTTCTTGCTTTGCCTAGGAAATCGATATGTGCTATTCTGAGGAACCCCTATCGTTATTCATTACTAGAACAGCTGACCATTTTTATAAACAACATTAATCCAGCATGGGTCCCACTTACTACGACCCATTCATTATCCCCGCTCCCTATATATGACACCCAGGAATATGTAACAACATATGATTGTCATATCTTGTATGTAAACCATAGAGTGAAAGTAACTGAGATTACTAACAGTTGAGAGTTCCTCCTTGATTACAATGGAAGAATGGAATGGAGAAATTGGGAGATAATTAAAGATTTAGTGGTCTAGAATTTGGATTTTACTTCTGAGTCACGTGAGTGACTACGTGAAGAAGCCCCGCCATTGCGTCCGACGCATGGCGCGCCGACGGGCTGGAGAGCGCAGCTCCACCAGCTGTAAGTAGTAAACCGGCAGGTAAGTGATTTAAAAACTTTTCGCGGGAACTTAAACTCCGCGAGTCTGGCTCGGGAACCAGCAGGAGTTGTTAGCAATGGAGCGAATTGGGAAAAAGTCTGTCCGTAGTAGGAGCTAAACGCGCGGGCCCGCGGTTAGTGCTCGCAGATCAGGTTGGGAGATACCGGCTGCAGTAATGCCGGCTCCGACACTGGCTGCTGATCCACAGGCAACTCAACGGCCTCCGTTAACTCCAGTGCCTCAGGGCACTGAGGCCACTGCACCAGGGTGGAAGGCCAAAAGAAAATCTCTCAGGCCCCTCTTATCCGACGAGTCTGATGAGGAAAACTCCCCTCCTTCTAATAAAAAGGTCCGGGGACGGCTCGATCCAATGAAAAAAATGCTGCAAGCTTTGATGAACCACAAAATATTTAAATCGGGGTCGAATGCCCCTAGGATTCCCCAAACATAGGCCCATATCACGAAGAAGACTATCCCGCCTATGATTATCAGTGGGAATCATCCTCTCCAGCACCTTGTTTAGGGCTGGTAGATACCTCTCTGGAACAAGACTCGGGAGAGCCAGGGCAGGAGGATCTTGACCCGCAATGTCACCTATTCCTTTTCTACAGAGATGCTGCATGTCCTGCTGAGTTTCTCCAGCTTTTTAAACCAGCATCTGCAGTTCCTTCTTACACATGTTCTCCTGAGATGCTGCCTGACCCACCGACCTACTCTTGCACCCTGTGTCTTGGTTTGGAAACGACCATCTGCAGTTCCTTGTTTCACAGGTTAGAGAGAAATGGGCCAAATAGGATTAGCTTGGATGTGGTGTCTTGGTCGGCATGGATGAAGGACCTGTGTCTGTGATGCATGATTCCATGACTCTAATTCGATGGGGAGAGTGGCAACTGGAGAGTAGACAGGCCTCGTAGGAACCAGAGCCCCAAGAGGCGACAGGGGAGTGGTGTTGGTGGGAAATGCGGTCCTGGCAAGTGGGTATAGGGCATAGGCTCCAGGATCCTGGGTAGTAGACATTATCTGGTGACAAATATGCTGAACCATCAGCATATCCACACAGTCATAGTACAGATTTTTACCACTATGGTCACATGGACAAGGAGGGTCACATACATAGACAAGGTAGCCTCAGTTTAAAGTCTCTCCTGCAACACGGCATGTTGAACCTTGCTGCATTCCCTCCGCATTGTACCAAAGTCCCAGCCAGAATTTTTTTCTGTTTGAGTCTCTGCTTTGGAAACTGAACTCACAATCTTCTGACTCAGTGGCAGGAGGGCTATTCACTTTGTTGTGGCTGGCAATTAAAATCCCAACACTCAGCTGCAATAAGTTCAACAGCTGGCTACGGAATTGGAGCCGAGGGATGTACAGCTCCACAGCAGCCGTTAAGTGCAATGCCATGCTGAGGAATGCAGCAGTTGATTTTTTTCTAGTAGTGCCTTCTGAATCTTCACCATGATCTTCCAACAGGGTAAGATATTTTTTATATGCACACGATGAAAAATAAAGGTTGCTGTGAAGATTGCTTTCAATTAAAATAAACCACCGGGTATTTTCAGGATATCAGGCAGTTTCCCCCCCTCCACTCCCCCCTCCCCACTTCACCCCTCTCCCCCCTCCACCCCCCACCCTGTAGCTACAAAGTATGAAATCAAAGAGAATAATATAAAGGGATTCGTCAAAAAAAAAAAATTACAAGGAAACAAAGAGGGGAGTGGGTAAATGGAACAAGCTGCCAGAGGAACTGGTTGAGGCAGGTAGAGGAACGACATTTAAAAGACATTTGGACAAGTATACAAATGGGTAGTTTAGAGGGATATGGGCCAAATGTGGGCAAATGAGACAAGCTTAGATGGTGCATCTTGGTCGGCTTTGGTTCCATGTTGTAAGACTAAAACGCTATGACTCGAAGAAGCATAGTTGTTGCAGGGATTATTTTTCAGATACAATCTTTTCTACGCGAGAAGCTGTGAATGGGATCGCGCATTGTGCAATTATATGACCAGCCCCGCTTCTGAACTTACGATGAAAGGAAGGTCAATTTTGAAAGAGACAAAATGATTGGCAAGGAATACAGTTCTGAAGGACTCCTGCCATTTGCCCTGAAGCTTGGATGATTGACCTCCGATGATCAGAATCATCTTCCTTTGACCAAGACTTGCCTCTGGCCATTATGGTGCTTCCTCTTTCATCCCCATTGATTTTCCTTTGATTAGGAGTCCTAGAGTCAAGTGCTACCCTGCTGTTGTGGGCAAGTAGTCTCACTCTGCCTCTGGATTGCACAGGAACATCTCCGGCAGAAGGCACCTCTCAACATGGATGAAAGCAAAAGTGTGTGAAATGTAAACAGGAGCAACCCATTTGGTCCATTGCACCTGTTCTGCCACCTCGGGATATTGTTTCACTGACCCTGTGTTTCCCGGTACCCTAAATATTCAAATACCTATCAATCTATGTCTAGAATGTACTCTGTTTAAGAAGGAACTGCAGATGCTGGAAAATCGGAGGTAGACAAAATTGCTGGAGAAACTCAGCGGGTGAGGCAGCATCTATGGAGCAAAGGAAATCACCTGGAGGTTCACCTGCACCTCCTCCAACCTCATCTATTGCATTCGCTGCTCTAGATGTCAGCTGCTCTACATCGGTGAGACCAAGCGTAGGCTTGGCGATCGCTTTGTCCAACACCTCAGCTCAGTTTGCATTAACCTACCTGATCTCCTGGTGGCTCAGCACCTCAACTCCCCCTCCCATTCCGAATTCGACTTTTCTGTCCTGGGCTTCCTCTACGGCCAGAGTGAGGACCACTGTAAATTGGAGGAGCAGCACCTCATATTTTGCTTGGGCAGTTTGCACCCCAGCGGTATGAACAGTGACTTCTCCAATTTCAGGTAGTCCCTGCGTTCTCCTCCCCTTCTCAGCTCTCCATCAGTCCACGGTCTCCACCTCTTCCTTTCTTATTCCCGCCCCCACACTCACATCAGTCTGAAGAAAGGTCTCGACCCGAACCGTCGTCTATTTCCTTCACTCCATAGATGCTGCCTCACCTGCTGTGTTTCTCCAGCATTTTTGTCTACCTCTAATATATTCTAATATTCAACATTCTTTGAGAAGAAATTCTACAGATTCACTGCACTCTGGTTGAACACATTTCTTATAAATTCTGTTCTGAATGGTCAGTCCTTATTTTGAGACCATGGCCCCTGGTTCAAGATACCTCAGCTTTGTATCAACTCCTCATTTTCCCTGACAAGCTTTGTTTCTATAAAATCACCCTGTATTCTTCTAACGTAAAGACAGTACAGGCCCAGAAGACTTAATCCCTTCTCGTGAGACAAACAAATTATCACAAAAATCCCTTTGCCTTACTCATTCGTTTTAAAAAAACTACCTTTCTCACGTTGGGAGACCAGAGATGCACAGAATATCCCAGGTGCTAGAGACTGTTAAGAGTAATGTTATGGAGGAGCCTGTTGAGGAGAGATTGTGTGCTTCAATACATTGGAGTTGAATTGGAAAGAACTGGAGGGAATTATTCTGTGGCGTCCCCCAGGACTTTCCTTCATTGATTATGTTAACCCCGGGCTATCTGATACAACTGACTTGTTGCGGTTACATCAGCTGAAGTGAATGAAGCAGTGAGACCAACACTATCTTCTCAAGAGCATTAGAGGTATTTGACAGGTATTGGGCTTAGCTGTCACACCAGCATCAAAAAAATAATAATATCCCTTCAACTGTGAACAATTGACAAGTTGAGCAAATGGACCTCTTCTCTTGCCAAAAACATTCCACTCTTGCCAACTATTTTAAATCAATGAGGGCATTGAGCCACAAATGATGTTCAGATTATACAAATCCTCCAGATTCAGAGACAGTTTCTTCCCAGCTGTTATCAGGCAACTGAACCATTCTTCCAACAGCTAGACTGGAGAGCAATCCTGAACTACTATCTACCTCATTGGAGACCCTCGGGCTCTCTTTGATCAGACTTTACTGTCTTTATCTTGCACTAAATATTATTCACGTTATTCCCTTTATCATGTATCTGTACACTGTGAATGGCTCGATTGTAATGCTGTATTGTCTTTCCGCTGATTGGTTAGCATGCAACAATTCTACTTCAGTTCTACTTCAGTTGTATAGGGCCTTGGTGAGACTACACCTGGAGTATTGCGTACAGTTCTGGTCTCCAAATCTGAGGAAGGACATTATTGTCATAGAGGGAGTGCAGAGAAGGTGCACCAGATTGATTCCTGGGATGTCAGGACTGTCTTCTGAAGAAAGACTGGATAGACTGGATACTCTCTAGAATTTAGGAGATTGAGAGGGGATCTTATAGAAACTTACAAAATTCTTAAGGGGTTGGACAGGCTAGATGCAGGAAGATTGTTCCCGATGTTGGGGAGGTCCAGGACAAGGGGACACAGCTTAAGGATAAGGGGGAAATCCTTTAGGACCGAGATGAGAAGGACTTTTTTCACACAGAGAGTGGTGGGTCTCTGGAACTCTCTGCCACAGAGGGTAGTTGAGGCCAGTTCATTGGCTATATTTAAGAGGGAGTTAGATGTGGCCCTTGTGGCTAAGGGGATCAGAGGGTATGGAGAGAAGGCAGGTACAGGATACTGAGTTGGATGATCAGCCATGATCATGTTGAATGGCGGTGCAGGCTCAAAGGGCCGAATGGCCTACTCCTGCACCTAATTTCTATGTTTCTATGAAAATAGGTTTAATTTGATACCTAATTCACTTTCATATCTTCAGTATTAAAAAGGTTATGGCCATTGCTTTTCCATTGACTTAACACAAAAGCTGTGATCGAGGACAGTCAAAGCCCATAACTTTCTTAAAAATTAAGAGAACTGAAATAAATTTTATTATAGATTGAAGTATTCTGAAACAAATATGAAACAATCTTACTTGGATGACCTGAAATTAAAGCATATAATCCGTCCCGTTGTCTGCGTTGACGGCATTAGAAGTGGATTTTTATTTTACTCCAGTGCTGAAATTGTCCTGCCGTTTAAAAAAAAATTAACAGAACGGCATTTGGAACAATTCGTCAGCATTAGCTGGCATCCCGAGAAAATATATCTCGGACAGGCAGGAGAAACAAACGCATTTTAACCCCCCCCCCCCCCCCCCCCCCCCCCCCGCCAAAGTTGCACACCGGCCAGTGGCAGAACTGTAACATACCTGCATTTAGTGCTAAGTAAAGCCAGTAAAGTCCAATCAAGGATACTCCGAGGTAGATAGTAGCTCAGCACTGCTCTCTAGTTATGGTAGGATGATTCAGCTGCCTGATAACAGCTGGGAAGAAACTGTCTCTATATCTGGAGGTGTGCGTTTTCACACTTCTATACATTTTGCCTGATGGGAGAGGGGAGATGGAGGAGTGGCCAGGGTTCAACTCATCCTTGATTATGCTATTGGCCTTGCCGACGCAGCTTGAGGTATAAACGCAATCAACAGAACGGATGATGGTGTGTGTGATGGTCTGGGCTGCGTCCACAATTCGCTGCAATTTCTTGCAGTCTTGGATGGAGCTGTTCTGAAACTGTGATGCAAACTGATAAAATGCTTTCTATGGTGATCAAACCAGTGATCAAACAAGAGAATTGATGAATCATACAATGGAACAATAAAACCTCTTCAAACAATTAAAATAAGTAAAATCCAACATGAAATCTAAAATACTTGCACTGACACCTATAGAGATCCCATTATTGTACCTGTGCCCTAAATATCGACTGTGGGGCTGTAAGTAATAAGCTTTCCAGAAGGCATTGGTCTAACCTGACAGCCATTGGTGGTGTGGTTGTAAATATAGTGTTGTCATCAATAGTACTTTATTGCCACATGTACCTAGATACAGAGATATTTTTTTTTGCATACAATCATGCTGTACACGAACACAATCCTACTTAAGTACAAGAATGCAATGATTGTAGTGCAAAAATCTTCCGACTTAAATTATTCTAACTTAAGTGTACACAATCCTTTTTGGCTTACAGCCATATCAGATATTTTTTAAATCTCTCTTAATCTTATTTTGTTAATCAGGAAATCAATGCAATCCTACACATTAAACTGAGTAAATAAAGCTGATTTCAGTTTTCATTAACAAAGCTTTTTTTTCAGGTCAAATCAATTGAAACTGAACTAAAAAGACTGACCTGCTGCGAACAGTGTTCCCAAGAATAGGTTTAAAGACAGTTTAGGATAAAGGAATTAAGATATTAAAAAAACTAACTCAGAGAGTCAGGCAGCATCAATAGAGGAAAGGATGTGTGTTGCTTCGGGTCAGGATCCTGTTTTCCGGATCCTTTTTTTCCTGGACTGTGTGTTTCTTTCTCATTTACAATATTCTATTATCAGAACATGTCAGTTGTGGACCAGATCTCATCTCTCAGGCTCTGCAACTCTCCTTCCTGGAGCTTAGTCTCATTTTCCATCCAATGTACAGCAAGGCAACATGGTGAGATTGGTTACATTCTCCCCGACACTCCACTGAGGCGATGATAGAGCCAGACTCAATTGTTTTGGAAAAGAAAAACTATCTGAGAATATATTGTATTTTGAGAATTAATTATTTTCATAGCGGCACACATACAAGCATTTATCTTGCCGATAATGTGTTCCATTTTAACAGGGAGGAAAAATATCACCGCATCAGCTGAAACAAATAAGTTCATTCGATTTCATTCCATACATTTCCATTCCAAAGACCTTGTTGGTCTAACCATCCTTGGTTGAGACAGGGCACTGAAGAAAGTGGAAGGGTGACGTGCAACACCACAGCTAATCACTTATTCTATTGAATTTGCATTTTCATTGAAAGCAAGTCAGCAGGTTTACGGTGCTTTGGAAAGGAAGAGTGTGCTTTGCCAGCACTCAAACGCATCAAGTAAAAAAACAAACTTTATTATGCACCCAATTACACAAGGGCCAGAGCCAGTTAAATGGACCTTGATAACATGATTTATTAGAGATGTTCCTGTGCTAACAGTCTGAATGCAAAGCTCAGGTAATACGTTTGGAAGATAAAACTACATTTGTTGGTAATCAGAAACAATACAAAAAACAGAAGATGTTAAAAACACACAGCAGTCCAAGCAGAAGACAGACAAAAAGCTGGAGTAAAGGGCCTGTCCCACTGTACGAGTGTCCCCTGATTTGAACTCGGAGAATTATGGTAATAGCCGCTCGTAGGTATTCGGGGGCTCTCGTGAACATTTTTCAACATGTTGAAAAAACTTCACGAGCTTACCGAGTTTCCCGAGTACCTGCCGCTAGCGTTACGAGCCGCTAAGGGACATCCAGAGCTCCGACGTACCCGCTACGTACATTCTACGTGCTTACCACGAGTTAGATTTTTTTTTAAACTCAGGAGAGCTCTTGGGTAAACTCGTATAGTGGGACAGGCCCTTAACTCAGCGGGTCAGACAGCATCTCTGGAGAGAAGGAATAGGCGATGTTTTGGGGCGAGACCCTTCTTCAGACAGCATTGGCAGGGAGAGAAACTGAGTTGATATTGCAAGTTAATGGCTCTTCATCAAACTGGAACATTGAGGAAACAAGTATGCTTTAAATTCCAGAGGGGAGGGGGTAAAGGACAGGGGTAATATCTATGATAGGAAGCAGAGCAATGTTGCTGAGGTAACAATTACTTTAAATATCAGTAATTAGAGATAGATGAGAAAAATAAACACATTGGTGCCCAAAGGAACACCTACATCTGTGGAAAGTAAATCAGCAAAGGATGGTGCTAATGGGTCATGCTTTTTTTCTTCAGTAATACAATCCATTTTAGACTAAATTAAATTAAGCAATAGAATGTTTACAACTGATGTCAAGACTGGCCATTCAAAGAATACATTAGGAATCTTCAATCATTTCCTTGTGTGTAGGAAGGAACTGCATTTGCTGGTTTACACCGAAGATAGTCACAAAATGCTGAGTTACTCCAACATTTTGTGTCTAGGCTAGTTCCTTATCTGGTTCAGTATTGGTTAAAACAAGTTACACTCGATGGCCTTTTTGCTGCTTGAAAATATTACTTCACTCGGTTATTCAGACTATGATGAGAATAATCAGGTCACATTGTCAAATTCCAATTTACATCTTGCCGAAGGTAGACAAAAATGCTGGAGAAACTCAGCGGATGCGGCAGCATCTATGGAGCAAAGGAAATAGGCAACGTTTCGGGCCGAAACCCTTCTTCAAAATGATGGAAAGTGGGGTGGGGGGGTTGGGAGGGAGAAAAAGAAAGAAAGAGGAGGAGCCAGAGGGCTGAGGGAGAGCTGAGAAGGGGAGGAGACAGTGAAGAAGTCAATGTTCATGCCACTGGGGTATAAACTGCCCAAGCGAAATATATGGTGCTGCCCCTCCAATTTCCAGTGGTCCTCACTCTGGCCATGGAGGAGGCATATGGGCATTCCCCGGGCAGCTCCCCCCCCCCCCCCCCCCCACCCTACATCAGTCTGAAGAAGGGTTTTGGCCCGAAACGTTGCCCATTTCCTTCACTCCATAGATGCTGCTGCTCCCGCTGAGTTTCTCCAGCTCTTTTGTCTGCCTTCGATTTTCCAGCATCTGCAGTTCCTTCTTAAGCATTACATCTTGCCGAGGCGGTTTATCAACTTTTAAACTGTACCTGCAACATAACTTTCGATTTTGTTTTCTATTTACAAAATCTTGTTCACTTTAGAGTGTGGAAGGCAACTGGAGATTTCCGAGAAAGCCTACACAGGTTATAGGGAGAACATGCAGACTTCATACAGACAGCACCCGTAGTCAGGATCAAACCTGGGTGCCTGGCACTGGAAGGCAGCAACTCTACCACTGCGCCACCGTGCTGCCCTTGCTGTGGACTACTTAGTTAATGATGGTCAATTGTGTCTCTTGCACTCTATAAAGAAGTCAAAGTGTTCAGCAAGAATGAATCAGTCACAAAGTACTTTTCTTTGTTTCAACCAAAGACGGGGTTGGATATCAGTGTAGAAGAAGATCTGACTCAAACACTGACGCACACCATATTTAACGTTGAATGATTATAAGCTCCTGATGCAAGGTTTTGTGCCAAGATGAGACATGAAACATGAGAATAAAATTAATCCTGAGAATTGAAAACAATTAACCTTCCTTAATCTTACAGTGGAGATTTAAGATTTAAATGTTTACTTATCTGTGTTTGTAGAATGTTTTTTTGTTTTGGACCCATTTCAACTGTATGAATATTTTATGGACCCCTGAATGGTTTGCAAAAAAAATTAACAAACTTATGAGGTTTATCATGGATTAGTGCTTCTCTCAAAAGAACGTGTGGTACTTTCAATTTTGCTAAACTTTATATATTTGTACTTCCAGTCCTGTGAGAAATGTTGGCATGTTTTCTAGTGGTTCGGGACTTCCAGATGGATTTGCAATATCAATGTTAATGCTTGCTAAGCGCAGTTATATTGAATTAAAGCAAGGCTGAGGATTAGTGTTTTTATATTGACTTTTCCCACACCTGTATGTTGAGGATTAATCATGGGAGGATGAACCATAAAGTTAAATTGGATAAAAGGGAATTAAATCGATGTACCAAACTAAAGAAAATGTGATAAGGAAAATATTTCAATCCTTTCCTAAGCTTTAAGTGGAAGAACCTATTTTATAATTTAAGGATAAGTTTTCTTTAAAAAGTGTGTATAATGTCACCGCATTTTCAGTTTGTTTAAATCTCTTGTATGGTAATGTTGGAAGTTTTGTTAATGGGACAATTTATCTTCTGCAAATGTATTTAGTAATTTACAGAGATTACAAGAAACCTAACAGTGACTGCAGAAAAGGAAAAAAATGCAGTAATTCTAAGCCTGTGCTCCCATCCCCTACTGTTTCTCGTTCTTTCTGTCTTTAATTTTTTATTTTATCACTTCTCCAAAATATTTATTAGAATTAAAATAATAAAGCAAATAGTGGACTTGAATTCCCCAAGTTCCTGTGCTATTCCAGTTAAAGTCAAATTGGGTGGATTAATCTTTCTAATTATCGATTAAATAAAATTGGCATTCGAGGGATTTCAAATGATTTTTATTATTTAATTAATAAATGTCATAAACAATCAAAGTTTAATCTCAAAATAGACACAATATTTTGGAATAACTCAGCAGGACAGGCAGCATCTCTAAAGAAAAGGAATGGGTAACGTTTCAGGTCGACCCTGCACATTTAAGCTCAAAATAATGTCTTCCTTTGCAAGAGTATACTGTTTTGTAAAATATTGATTATAACTTACTCATGATTGTTACTGATTTTTTGGACTATTTGTATATTGTATATTAATGGTTGAAAGAAGGAACAAAAAAAGACGTCAACTTTTGTTACGGTAATTGTGTCTTTTTTAAGATAATGAATATTGATGAGACATAGCATGAGAATTTGGAATTTGAAGATGTTTCATTGTTCCTAATGGCAAGCAGGTAAAAGAGTTGACTTGAAAGGGATTTTAACCAAACCTTTTGGAGATTTGAAGGATGAACACAGAAAGATATCCACATGATTGGAAAAGTCTAGTGATGGATGAAACTACTGCTGCCCTCCATCAGACTGCAAAAATAGGAAAATGGAGATCAAATGATGTGCAAGAGTTGGCATTTCATATGTTACTTCTGAACCTTGCTGCATCGTGAAAAGGCTTGTCTAATAATTTTGATGGATTACATGGTTGAAGAAAGTGAAAGTGTGTTGGCCATCCAATATATCATGAGATATCATGAACGGCCCATCGTGACCATGGTACAATAGACTCAATCACTGTGATCGGATGTCAATAACCCACAGTCAGAGCCACCTAAACAAGCCCCTCAAGAACCATCAGTTCTGGCACTGTGGTCACCACCTTAACTGTAAATACTTGAATGTTCCTGTATGCAAAGTCTGGGAGAAATTTCAGGAGGTAGCCTTTTGCGTTTGCTGGCAAATGTGAAAATGCCACTTCCACCATGAAAGTAAATGTGGAGAGGATATTTCCAGCAGTGGGTAAGTCTAGGACCAGAGGGCACAGCCACAGAATAAAATGATATACCTTCAGAATGGCGGTGAGGAGGAAATTTAGCCAGAGGGTGGTGGGTCTGTGGATTTCATTGCCACAGACGACGGTGGAAGCCAAGTCATTGGGTATTGATTAGTAAGTAAGGGCGTCAAATCTTACGGGGGGGAGATGGCTGGATAATAGGGTTTAGGGAGAAAAATAGATCAGCCAAGATCAAACGAAAGGAAACTCAGCACATATTTTATGAACGGGAAACAGATTTACAATTTTATCATTCTTATCAACGACAGGCACTAACTCCCATTAAAATGTTTTCAAATTCATTAGTTCTGCAATAATCTGAAAACTTATAAGCTTATAATGCAAGCAAATGAACATGAATTTTATACTTTTTATTATTTCTGTCATAATGATGTCACCTTCAATCATTCACGACACAAATGTCTTCATTAAAAGATTAGCATTTCAAGGTACGCTGTGAAGCACATTTTTAAAAATAGATGGAAGGCAGTTCTACATCTGAAAATAAATTAAATTTGCAAACATGGTAATTTGCTGCTGGAATCTGGAGTCAAGAAATGTCAATGCTTTATAAAGTGAAAAGCCTGGTTTTGTTATGCGACATTGTTCGTATAGTGGCGTAGGATGCAAAGGAGGACCCATCGTGGGGTGACCGCCGTGAGTGGGGGGGGGGGGGGGGGAGAGAATACTTTGTAACTTTGTCGCCCTTTATGTGACAACTATTTGCATACCTTGGGTACGTAAAACAAAGAATTTCACTGTGGCTTGTCACGTGACATTGAAGTTGCTTACTACATAAGTCAATAGAAAACACACCTGCATGTGGCTTGGGGAATCATTTGAACTTTTGGAATGAGTACAGCTGCTCATTGAAATAGTTTATCTACTAGATTGTCCTTGCCTTGTCGTTCAAACAGTAGCACCGTGTTGGATTTGAATCTAGTTTGGGCACAGATGGGGTCTGTTTGAACTTAAAGTGGATATTCGTCCACATCATACCAATTACTACTAATAACAAAGACTTGTTGCTTTGTTGGTCTAAAGCGGATTATAACATCACAAGACATGGATGTGGGCCATTTCGCTCATCAAGACTGGTCTGCCATTCACAGAGTCATAGAGTCACAGAGTGATACAGTGTGGAAACAGGCCCTTCAGCCCACCTTGCCCACACTGGCCAACATGTCCCAGCTACACTAGTCCCACCTGCCCACATCTGGCCATATCCCTCCAAACCTGTCCTATCTATGTACCTGTCTAACTGCTTCTTAAATGTTGGGATAGTCCCTGCCTCAACTACCTCCTCTGGCAGCTCATTTCAGACATCCACCACTCTTTGTATGAAAATGTCACCCCTCAGATTCCTATGAAATATTTTCGCCTTCACCTTAAGCCTAGGTCCTCAGGTCCTCGATTCACCTGCTCTGGGCAAGAGATTCTTTGAAGAGATTCTATTCCTCCTATGATTTTATACACCTCTACAAGATCACCCCTCATCCCCCCATGCTCATTGCTGATCTATTTTTCCTTCTCAACCCCATTCTCCTGCCTTCTCCCCATAACCGTTGACACCCTTACTAATCAAGAAGCTATCAATCCCCATTTTCAAAATATCCAATGACTTGGTCTCCACAGCTGCCTGTGGCAATGAAATCCACAGATTCACCACCCTCTGGCTAAATACATTCCTCCTCATTACCATTCTAAAGTTATGTCCTTTATTCTGAAGCTGTGCCCTCTGATCTGAGACTCTCCCAATGAGAGGAAACATCCTCTTTACATCTACGCTACCTAGGCCTTTCATTATTCAGTAGGTTTCAATAAAATCTCCCTTCATCCTTCTAAACTCCAGTGAATACAGGCTCAGAGCTCATCGAACCCTCCTTGTATGTTAACCTAAAACGATCAGTAAACTTTCACTCAGGTAAAGGGAGATATTCAGTAAATCAGTGTGAAATTCAGCTGCTTTATAGACCCTTTTAACATATGTTGTAATATCATTCCCTCGATTATACAGTCCAAATGCGGCTAATTTAATTGAGTCACTTTTGTTTGATCAACATGGACATAACAGCATTTCATCTTAATCATAAAAATTCAACTCCAATTAGAAATGCAGTATCAATGAAATAGTTTAGACCTTAGTGTTGGATTAACTGCCAGCAGTAAATATTTAAGTTTATAGCCTCAGGAAATTTGTTCTGCCAAATTTTAAGTATTTAACCAGCTTGGTCTCAGTCACTGAGCTTCAAAACAATGGAATTAGGTCGCTGATCGTAAAAGAAGCACAGGAATGAAGGATCAGAAAATGTTTGATGATTATCTCCAATTCCAGAAATACCAATGAGCGGTGCTCCCAATGACCTCCATCAGGAACTATCAGGTATAAAAACATCAAATCAGGTTGCAACTCTTATTTTCTTAATATAGGTTCATAAGAACCCATAGACAAATGAAGTAGGAGCAAACGTTGTCCAATTAGTCCCGTGAGCCTCCTTCATTATTCATTGAGATCGTGGCTGATCTGGTCATGACTTCAACTTCACCTTCCCATTTCCCATAACCCAAAATTCTGCAATGGACTAGAACTTTGTCTCGGAAGTTGTAGATGCTGGTTTAAACTGAAGATAGAACAAAATGCTTAGTTTAGTTTAGTTTAGTTTAGAGATACAGCATGGAAACAGGCTCTTCGGCCCATCGAGTCAGTACCGACCAGCGCTCCCCACACATTAACACCATCCTACACACATTAGGGACAATTTACATTGATACCAAACCAATGAACCTACAAACCTGTACGTCTTTGGAGTGCGGGAAGAAACCCAAGATCTCAGCGAAAAATGCAGGTCGCAGGGTGAACGTAGATAATCCATACAGACAGCACCCATAGTCAGGATCGAACCTGGGTCTCTGGCGCTTTAAATCAGTAATGGTACAGCGGCACCACCTTGAAAGAACGAATGGGTGACGTTCCAGGTCAAGACCCTTCCTTAGACCTGAGACCTGAAGCTGCCTGTCCTGCTGAGTTACTCCAGCATTTTGTGTCTTTCTTAAGATTTATGTCTATATCAGTTTTGAATATATTGAATGATTCACTCTCTTCAGCTCAAGGATGAAGGATTGAAAAGATGTACGGCCTTCTAAAGGAGGAACTATCTCATCATCTCCTTCCTAAATAAGTAATTCCTTCCTCCAAAATGACGTCTCCCACTTCTAAATCCACCTACCAGAATGAACATCTACCTTGTCAAGCTCCCTCAGAATTTAACGCTTCATTCAAATTATTTCTCATTCTTCTATACAATGGGCATTGGCCCAACTCACAAAGCATTTCCTCAAAAGCCCTTCTGATACCAGTTGGGTTATCAGGATCACGATGGAGAGATATTTGGGTGCAATGAGTGTGGGTAGAGTGCGTGTAATAAATTAAGGTGAAGGGACTGGGTGAGGGAATGCGGATTCTGTGGTGGTTGGAGGGAACATGAAAGCTTTGGTGGGCCCTGATAGTGAATGGAGGCTAATTGCAGCATTGTTAAATTCCTCACCTCTCAGGACAGGAAAGGACCCAGTCAGCCCATTGATTTGTATCAGTGCCAATTATCCAACTTTAACCCTGCAACCCATTTTCTCTCTTTTAAAAAGGGCATTTTTTTTCTGGGCTGGAAACTGAAACTCTTCCCTAAGAGTGCACTAATACTCAGCAGGATAGGAAGCATCTCGGAATTAGTTAGGAAGTTGGTGGGTTAGCAAGCATCTCTGGTTAGTATGGGTGTCAGGGGTTGTGGGGAGATGGCAGGAGAATGGGGTTAGGAGGGAGAGATAGATCAGCCATGATTGAACGGCGGAGTAGACTTGATGGGCCGAAAGGCCTAATTCTGCTACTATCACTTATGACCTTATGACTTGAAGATATCAGTAGAGTTAACTTTTCAACCCAAGTAGCCTTCATTCGAACCACTGATCATGTCCAACCTTTTCTATTCCTATTTGCAATATCCACCATCTACAGTGTTTTGCTCCTCCCCATATCTACACAGTCTCATTGGCTTTGACATCATGCAGTCCAGAATGACATCCCTGCAAAAGATTATCTAGAAGTCGCACAGAACATTCTGCTGGACTAACTCCTTAATTTCTGAGCCGTTCCACTGCACACCTGCAGCAGAGAATTCACTTCTAGACTACATTCCATGGCAAAGTTTCGAACTAAATCGTACTTCTCCAGAATTTCATCCTGCACAAAACATGGTGTCCATTAGCATAATGGCATGGTCCATGGTCTCCATGTTTATTCCTCTGAAGTCAATTGGTATGGGGAGCATTTTGAAATAATACAAATTTTAAACGACTTTTCTCTGCAAAAAAAGATAAAAGTGCTGGAGTAACTCAAGGCGTTAGGCAGCATCTGTGGAGAACACGGATAGGAGATGATTCGGGTTGAAAGTCTTCCGAAATGTCAACAATACATGTTCTTCGGAGATGCTGCCTGACCCGCTGAGTTCCTCCAGCAATTTGTCTTTTTTTGTAAACCAGGTTCCTTGGATCCTGTATTTCCTTTCTGCTTTAATCCACTCCTTTACATTCTGTACCATATTTTGTTCCTATTCACCAACTTTCAGCTCTTCTACTTTACTTTAGACTTCAGACCTTAGACTTTAGAGATATTGCATGGAAACAGGCTCTTCGGCCCACTGAGTCCACGCCGACCGGCGATCATCCCGTACACTAGCACTATCCTACATTCCAAGGAAAAAATACAATTATACTGAAGCCAGTTCATCCAGAAACCGGCAAGTCTTTGGAGTGTGGGAGGAAATCGGAGCATCCGGACAAAACCCAAGTGGTCACAGGGAGAATGTACAAACTCCGTACAGACAGCACCCATAGTCAGGTTCGAACCCGGGTCTCTGGCGCTGTAAGGCAGCAACTCTACCGCTGCACCACCCTTCCGCCCCAACTTCTTGGTCTTTAAAAGTCATTGGTCAAGGTGGTACACAAACCATTCAGGTGTCAGGTGATAGATGCAGGAGAAACTCAGCGGGACAGGCAGCATCTCTGAGGAGAAGGAAAGGATGATGTTTCTGGTCGAGACCTTTCATCAGGTGGCCTGTTTCCTTTGCCACGTTATTAATTGGTTACGGAGCAATGAACATTTGAACAGAAGGGGAGAGATGTTTAATCGACAGGATGTGCCGCAAGATCACTCCACTGGAAAATTAAAACCAAGTACCTTGCATACTTTTACCAGAGTGATCGGACTGCACGTATTACATGAACTACATCCTAGATAGCAGTGACTCCCTTCAGGGTCTGTCTGTGATTATGATTACAAGTCTCTCAGAACTGTTCTCACTTCATTATAATAGAGCGCCACTCTCTGAGTTAGTGTAAGAGGAGTAATTTAATCAAACTGCCACCTTTGACTGATGATTGTAATAAAAAAATACTAAAATTCGCAGCGCAAAATAACCCACCACAACCCAGTTATATTTTGAAATAGTGTTTCAATTTGATTTTTAAAACTGCACAAATGTAGCATACAAATGATTATGTTTCATAAACATTAATTTTGCCAAACCATATATATGTAATAAAACCATTAAAATTCTGTCAGCGTGTTGCTGAACTACACAAATAAAATTGAAATGAACTGAAGCGTTTTGACCTGCTTATACCACAATGGAAGTACAGACATCAATGACACCTTTCAACAAATTTTATGGATAAAATCCCATGTGTAGCTCTTCCTCAATGCACCCTGCCTGCTCTGACAGTATATCATCTTACTTCACTTTCGTCCCAATCTCAAAAGCACGTCCCAGCACGTTGTTTGTTTCTGCAACGGGACTGCTTGATGCACCATTTCCAACTGTTGGATACACAAGGAACTGTAAATGCCACCATCTTGAGCAAAACACAAATTGCTGAATGAACTCAATGGGTCCGGCAGCATCTGTGGAGGGAATGGACGGATGAAGTATCAGATCAGGACCCGTCTTCAGTCTGATATGACTGTCTGGTGATTTCACTTGATTCTTACTATGCGCTTTTCTTTCACCAAAAGTGCTAATCAAAAAACAAATAATCTGCTTACAGTGTGTAAAACATTTGTAAAGTCTATATGTATAACTGGAGCAGCCAAAAAAAAATTGTGGTGAAATTGGTCTCCAGCAGTCAGATAAAATAGACGTTTAGTTAGGAAACAGGCCCTTCAGCCCACGGAATCCATGCCAACCTCCGTACATATCTTTCAGATGTGGATGGAAACCACAGCACCCGGAGGAAACCCACGTGGTCCCAGGGAGAACGTGTGAACTCCACACAGACAGCACCGGAGGGTAGAGTCTCTGGCACTATGAGGCAGCAGCTCTACCAACTGCAGAATAGTGCCACCCTAAGAGCAAACTAGCAGCCATTTTACTCACTGTACCTCGGTGCACGTGACAATAAACAAAACTGAAAGCTTTTCACCTCAATGGCAATAAACTAAACTGAACATCAGAAGAAAACGCGGATGAGAGAGAATCATGTTCTTATTTCTGCTCAATTGTTCTACATTGGACTAAATTCCACACATGACTGACCTGCTCATGCCCCTTATGGTTAGAATTGGGGCGAATGAGCCATCTTCAGTGTCACATTGTGCAATATTCTGCATGCCTTCTGTTGCACACTCAGAAACACCTCCACTTTGATGTTATTAAACAAGACTGTCTACCATGCAAGAGTTTGTACTGCACAAAGTATTGATCCACTATTTTGTGTGAAGTAATCAACTGTTCAACATGTTACAGCCACACGAGATACTTGAAGTGAAACATTCCGGGTGAAATAGGACTGTAGTTAAATTGTCAGATCAATTTTTAAATGGAAAACTTTTTCTTCCGTTGAATAAAATGTTTAAGATGCTCAGAGTGTCCAGAGGCCTATGTCAGGAAACCACAAATAATTAAAACAACAAGTGTTTAAAAAAATCTAGTTTCACAATTGCTAACCACGATGCTGATACTGATATAGTGGCACAGAGCCGTAGCTAGAAGAGCTGCTTCCTCACAGCACCAGACACCCAGGTTTAATCCTGAACTTGGGCACCATCTGTGTGGAGTTCGCATGTTCTCTCTCTGACCGCGAGGGTTTCCTCCAGGTGCTCAGGTTTCCTCCCACATCCCAAAGACGTGCGGGTTTGTAGGCCCCTTTAAAAATGCCCCTCGTGTGTAGGGAGTGAATGAGAAAGTGGAATAGCATGGAACTAGTGTGAAGAGGTGATCGATGGTCAGCATGGACTCAGTGGGCCGAAAGGTTGTTTCCATGCTGTATCTCTAAACTAAAACTATCAAATTTACAGACCAGTTTCAGTTAAGGACCTGTTCCACGACACATGAGTGTCGTCAAAAGATTTTGAACATTTCAAAACCCAGCGGCAACAAGAAAAATGTTGCGACACTCAAAAAAACACCGCGCATCATACGTCATCACGCCGCGTCACAGTGCATCACCGCCGCGTCACGCTGCAACGTTTTTGGTGATCTGATACGTCAGTCAATGAAGCCGGCAGTCGTCGAAAAAAATCGCCATGTGTGACATGCCCTTTAGTTTATTGTCACGTGTACTGAGGTACAGTGAAAAGCTTTTTGTTGCATTCTATCCAGTCAGCAGAAAGACAATACATGGTTACAATTGAGCCATTTACAGTGTATAGAAACATGATAAGGGAATAACATTTAGGTCAAGGCAAAGTCCGAACAAAGATAGTCTACAAATGTCATTGAATCGTAACTGTTCATGGCTGGGTCTAGCAAGACTGGGCCTGACCAGTGAAATCCACCTTGGAATTAATAAACATACGTTTACCCAGTATTGCACAAGTAATTAAAAATCTGATAAGTGCGTATCATAAATCTATGAGGTTGCTGAGCTTTTTCTGCAATGCAGTGTTTTTATTGACATCACCTACCATCTAGTGGAGCAGGCTGGTAACACATGCATGCGTTTGAGAGGGTGCAGTAAACTGACCTCTGCACTGTCACAGTGTCACCACTTAATGTCCGTGCCTTTTATCCATAGGCAGTTCAAGGCAACGCCAGGGGCTTCAATAAACTCCTGCGGCGTTTGTTGATAGAGAATTAACCAGATTTTGCTGAGGACCAAACAGCGTCCGCATGGTGCAAGCAATTATCTTTAAGAATAATGACCAGCTCCATGCGGCATGGGTTGTTGAGAGGTAATTTGTGCTTCTTTAACATTAACTTTGTGAAAATAACACAATTCACAAGACCTCGTTACAACATTCAATAACCAATAAAAAAGCATGATTATTAGAAGCAAACTTATCCTTGCAAACTTAATTATTAATGATTTCCAACCTGCCATGATAGTGTACAGTCATAAGGCCAGGTTCATTCACTTAGCTGGTGCATCCGCTTAGGATATTAAAAAAAAAGTTTTACTTTTATTATTTAAGAAGAGTGTATGTAGTTTTCTCACAGACTCTTAAT
The DNA here is from genome assembly GCA_963514005.1 of Raja brachyura. The sequence continues at coordinate 24,033,345 of OY740812.1, forward strand.
CCTTTTATCAGTCTATCTCTCTATATTTTTCTCTCTACCCGATTCCATAATTTCAGTCTGAATAAAGGTCTTGACCCAAACATTGGCTGAACGTTCTCTCCTCAGATGCTGCCTGACCTGCCGAGTTACTGCAGCAATTAGGTTTTTTCCTCAGGATTTCAGCATCTGCAGAGTTGTGGGTCCACAATTCACCCATTTTCTCATTCCTTCCATGTAAATTTTGGTCCCCTAATTTGAGGAAGGTCATTCGTGCTATTGAGGGAGTGCAGCGTAGGTTTACAAGGTTAATTCCTGGGATGGCGGAACTGTCTTATGCTGAGAGAATGGAGCGGCTCGGCTTGTACACTCTGGAGTTTAGAAGGATGAGAGGGGATCTTATTGAAACATATAAGATTGTCAAGAGTTTGGACATGCTAGAGGCAGGAAACATGTTCCTAATGTTGGGGGAGTCCAGAACCAGGGGCCACAGTTTAAGAGTAAGGGGTAAGCCATTTAGAACGGAGACGAGGAAACACTTTTTCTCACAGAGAGTTGTGAGTCTGTGGAATTCTCTGCCTCAGAGGGCGGTGGAGGCCGATTCTCTGGATGCTTTCAAGACAGAGTTAGATAGGGCTCTTAAAAATAGCGGAGTCAGGGGATATGGGGAGAAGGCAGGAACAGGGTACTGATTGAGGATGATCAGCCATGATCACATTGAATGGCGGTGCTGGCTCGAAAGGCCGAATGGCCTACTCCTGCACCTATTGTCTATTGTCTAAATCACAAAAGTTTACAGTTGCGCACTGGGAGGGAACTTTGGCTGCTGAAAGTAAATGGATGTGACGTTATCAGCCACCAGGTGTATGGTCATAAGGTCATAAGTGATAGGAGTAGAATTAGGCCATTCAGCCCATCAAGTCTACTCCGCCATTCAATCATGCCTGATCTCTCCTTCCTAACCTCATTCTCCTGACTTCTCCCCATAACTTCTGACACCTGCACTAATCAAAAACCTATCTCTCTGTCTTAAAAACATCCACTGGCCTAGCCTCTACAGCCTTGTGTAGCAAAGAATTCCACAGACTCACCATCCACTGACTAAAGACATTTCTCCTAATTTCCTGCCTAAAAGAATATCCTTTCTTTCTAAAGCTATGACCTCTAGTCCGAGACTCTCCCACTAGTGGAAACATCCTGTCCACATCCACTCTATCCAAGCCTTTCACTATTCTGTATCTTTCAATGAGGTCCCACCTCATTCTTCTCTGGACCCTCTCCAGAGCCAGCACATCCATCCTCGGATACGGGGCTCAAAATTGCTCCAAATATTCCAAGTGTGGCCTTACTAGTGCCTTATAAAGCCTCAGCATTACATCCCTGTTTTTGTATACAAGCCCTCGTGAAATAAATGCTAGCATTGAATTTGCTTTCTTTACTACCGATTTGACTTGCAGATTACGTTTTTGGGAATCCTGCACCAGCACTCCCAAGTCCCTTTGCACCTCCGATGCTTGGATTCTCTCCCCATTTGGAAAATAGTCGGCACCTTTATTCACCTTTCTTCATTCAGCTTCACTAAGCCAAATGGAATCCAATGTGGAACAGGAGAATAATGCTTGTGCTAACACCGGCACACATGTTAGAGCATGTGATCAAAGCAGAATTATTTGCCCCTTTTGTTTTCTTCAAAGTTCCTAACAACCCAGATTATTTTAATTCTTCAACTGCTTCAAATGCATTATTAAAATTCATTTCACTTGATCAGGAGAGAAAGATTTAATGTGAACCTCAGGGGTAACATTTTTTGCACATAGAATGATAGGTCTACGGAACGAGCTGCCAGAGGAGGTATTTGAGGGAGGTTTTATCACAACATTTAAAATCATTTGGACAGGTACATGGATGGGATAGGTTTAGAGAGATTTGGGCCAAACATAGGCAGGTGGAACTAGTGCAGATGAGGTATGTTGGGCGGCACAGGCAAGTTGGGCTGAAGAGCCTGATTCCACGCTGAATGACTCTGACTCAAGATTCTAGTGGTCCCAGTCTCAAGATACTATTAGAAGATTTGACACAAATAGAACAGGACATAGAACAAGACACAAAAAGCTAGAGTAACTCAGCGGGACTGGCAGCATCTCTGGAGAGAAGGAATGGGTGAAGATACCAGTAACTTGATCTCTATAAATTCAGCGCTTTCAATCTATTCTGCTAATCAATTGCTGACCAGGCCTTCTGAACCTTGCTCCCATCTTATCAGCTTTCACATTCAGCAGTTCAGAGGCTAAAAACTGTTCAAAACCTGCAGAACATAAACAACTGGCACGGATGAAATACTCCTCCTACCACACTTTGTACTACAGTATCTCCAAGCTACGATGAACAAACACAGTTTAGAAGTATTATATTAAAATTTGATCCCACTGGAGTGAATAATTAAATATTGAGATTAAATATAGTAACACATATGAATAAACAATCCTATTACAAATCTTCCTGAATTCACATAATAATCACATCACAGTTGAAGGGTTGTCAGTTTTAATATAAAGTATAGAACTGAAATCATAATCTGATGATTACTGACACTCCTCAGTTTTAATCCCTTTTTGAAGAAATATTAGTGAAATAAAGGTTATTATTCACTGGCAAGAAGAATTGTATAAAGTTTATTAATAACACCAATGCAGTTGCAATTACATTTCATATGGAGAGGATATAAATTAAAACAAAATTATATCAATTTGAAATGGTTGGCACTTTTTTTAATCAAGGGTATTAAGCACAGCAGAATAGAGACAGGTAAATGGAACAGATCTAACAGATCATTTTAATGTAATTGAGCAGCAGAATGGATTCAAAGCACTAAATGTGCAGAGGTTAAGTTACCAGTAGCTTGAAACTGGGGCTATTAGCGTCATACAGCATGGAAGTAACAAAATGCTGGAGGAACTCAGCGGGTCAGACAGCATCTGTAGAGAAAAAGAATAAAGGGCCTGTCCCACCAGCATGCAACTCTATGCGATTAGCGCGACCTAACGTGGTCGCCAGAGCCGTCCGTGTCGCGGGGCCGGTCCCACTTCGATCGCCGGAGCCGTGCGGAATTGTGCGGAGTTCGTCCCGACACCGCGCGGGGCTCTGAAAAACTGACTATGTCCAAAAATTCCGCGCGGCAACGGCTTGTCGGCTCGCAGTCGCCTCGACATTTACACACCGCCCCGACATCGTGCCTCCGTGAACCTATCTGTAGGTGCCTCCGTGACCCTCTATGTGTGTGGCTCCATGGCCTTCTGTGTGTGTGCCTCTGTGCCCCTCTCTGTGTGCCCCTCTCTGTCCTGGCGAACTTACCTTAGACTTCGCTCCAAGTTCGCCTCACTTTGCGCCGCGTTGCGCCACTCACCCGACCTCCGCGCGGCCCCTACTGCCGGTTTGGTTGCGCTTGCCGCATGCAGGCGCATGCTGGTGGGAACGGCCCTGTACAGGGGATCACCCGACCTCCGCACGGCCCCCGCTTCTAGTTTGATCGCGTTTTATCGCATAGAGTTGCATGCTGGTGGGACAACAGTTTAAGTGACGTTTTGGATCGGAATCCTTTATCAGACTGAAAGTAGAAATGGGAGGGGGGGGAAGTGGGGGGGGGGGGGGGGGAGGGTGGAAATAAACTGAAGGCGAGAAAAGGCCAGAACAAATCGGGGCCGGCAACTGATGGCTTCAGGAAGGGTGGGCCCTTAATGGCCCATTGTTGGCTGGGGAAGATGTGATAACAAGGATACAAGGATGCGAGCAGTGGAATTAGTAGGACTGGGGTGGGGGAAGGTGGGGAGAGGGGGGAGGGGAGGGAATGCAGGAGTTACTTGAAACTTAAGAAATCAACGTTTTCATACCGCTGGGTTGTAAACTGCCCAGATTGACTACAGTAATTTTGCCCTGATTGTTATCTCTGTTCAGTCTAAAATAACCCCGTCCTGATTGAATCCCCTGATATGACTGCAGTGAGTCAGACTGCGGTTGCATCTTTGACTGCAGTAACTCTGACTGTAGTCTCTGGCCTGGGTGAAGTGATTCTGGCCTAGCTCCAACCCCTGTCATGACTGCAGTAATCCTGCAGCTGAGAATTGACACTTTTAGGGTAAATTTCACTGCTGCAACCAATGGAATTTACTGCTGTCCCACTACTGTAGGTACAGGCAGCCACTCTTCTTTCCAAAATTGCTACTGGACCTATATTTGATCTCGGACCCATAGCAATATGGTTGATTCTTAGCTGCTCCCTGAAATATGGACCAGGGTCATTTAAGGATAGGCACTAAATTCTGACCTGGTCAGTAATGCCCATGTTGTAGGGAAAACAATCGAGGGCTAATAACTAATGGGCAGCACGGTGGCACAGCGGTAGAGTTGCTGCCTTACAGTGCCAGCAACACCAGAGAACCAGGTTCGATCCGGACTATGGGTGCTGTCTGTACAGAGTTTGTACGTTCTCCCTGGGACCTGTGTGGGTTTTCTCCGAGATCTTTAGTTTCTTCCCACACTCCAAAGACGTACAGCTTTGTAGGTTAATTGGCTTGGTATAAATGTATATTGCCCCTAGTGTGTGGAGGATAGTATTAGTGTGTGGGGATCGCTGGTCAGTGCGGACTCGTTGGGCTGAATGGGCTGTTTCCGCGGTGTATATCTAAACTAGTATATAGGGATGTGGATTGTGCTAATGTGGTGACAGGTGATAGGCAGACAAAGCCGAAATGAGGAGTCTTGCAATGCAACAGTGATGACATTTAAGTTCCAGGAACTTCATTGATTATGTTGCAGCAATCACCCATTGTTGTAACAGAAGGTTGGATCTACTGTTAACCAAATTAGATTTGTGGCTAATCATTTTATTCTGGACATAAGACTTAGTTTGATACCTAAGTAATGGGCCTGTCCCACTTACGTAACTTTTAAAGGCGACTGCTGGCGCCTGTTATAGGTCGTTGTAGGTTGCCGAAAATTTTCAACATGTTGAAAATCCAGCTAGTCCAAGGTACCACTCTATGGGCGACTACTCACGACCATACAGGCTTCACCCCGCGACATGTCGCCAGGGTGTCGCCTGTATGGTCATGAGTAGCCCCCTCAGTCGCCCAAAGAGTCGTAGTGTCTTTCTGGTCGCCGCTGGATTTTCAACCTGTTGAAAACTTTCGGCGACCTGCGACGACCTATGACGGGTGCCGGCAATCCCTGAAAAAGTCGCGAAAGTGGGACATGCCCATAAATCTTTCTGTAGCCTTCATCCTGTAATCAAGACTTAATTTTACTGTTAATCAAGTTTCTGTGTAATCTTTAAGAAGGAACTGCAGATGCTGGAATATCGAAGGTAGACAAAAGTGCTGGAGAAACTCGGCAGGTGCAGCAGCATCTATGGAGCGAAGGAAATAGGCAACATTTCGGGCCGAAACCCTTCTTCAGACGGATTCTGGCTTCAGACGGATGAAGAAGGGTTTCGGCCTGAACCGTTGCCTATTTCTTGAATTCTCATTATATTCTCATTATATTGTGAATTTTCTCTTGCTTTTTTGTCTTTATGTTTCTTTAGTAGGACTAATGAAACTTACAGTGGAAAAAAAGCATCAGGCTTTCATGTAACTCAACTATATATTTTAAGAATGGGGAAAAAATGGGGGAAAAGATGCAATGTCTAGTTTGCTTCATCCATACAGATAATATTTTTCTCATGTCACTGGTTCCAATAAACACTCTGCAATGAAATCCTGAAACTGCCAGCTCTACTGAATAACAACATTTCCTGCATTGCTTCTTACTGTATGCAAACAGGGAGGGTTAGAATTTGCTGAAGATGAACATCGCGTCTAAATAATAGCTGCAATTGTTGTGGAAACTAGCAACCAGTAGCAAGGGAAATAAATCCCTTTGAGTTGCAAAGTGGCCACAATTGGAGACTAATCTCTGTGGCTCTGTTTCTTGTCTTGTAGGAACAGCATCTCTTGACTTATAATTAAATCAGCTATAAAAGGTTTAATCTGGAAATTAACGATTTAGGTGCCACTTTAACAATGTGACAATTGTTAATGACTGCCTATCAATCTCTCTTGCCCATAAAGTGAATACCTAAATGTGTGCGACAAAAAGAACTTCAGATGCTGGAATCTTGAGCAAAGCACAAAGTGCTGGAGTAACTCAGCAGGTCGGGCAGCATCTGTGGAGGGAATGACAGGCGAGGAAGGGTCCCGACCTGAAAGGTCACCTGTCCAGTCCCTCCAGAGTTGCTGCCTGACTCGCTGAGTTACCCCGGCACTTTGTGATTTAACTAAAAGCGTGAATTTAATTCCTTCAGTGTGCAAAGCTATTATTGAAACCCTTTATAGATGTCAATGTTCCGTTTGTTTTCTTCCTACTAATTAATTCTATTGCACTCTATTTTCTTTCTGTTTCTAACTTTCCATACCTTTTATTTTTTTCAATGGTTTCAGTAACTGCACCAATTACTACCTGTTCCACGTCTCAATTGGTTCATTTTGGGTCAGATTTATGCCTAAAAAGATAGATGCCTCAACGACCATTTACTCCAACATGGCTTTAGCTTGCAACAGCTTATTTGATAACAGAGGAGATTTAGTGAATGTTCCTGTATTTCAATCAGAGAGGTCACAAAATTGTACACTTTAGACATTCAAATGATTCTCTACATTGGTATTGTAGCAGTATTGGCTGTACCTGAGTGTTATACATGATGGGACACTCTAAGTGTTGAGGTTGAAATCTGGACTAAAATAGTTGTTATTTGTGATTTTGCAGCAAACAAATCCAAAAGTCTTTTATTTAAATGATGACAATGTCTATGAATTTGATAAACAATGTGGATTGTATCTCTTTAGTTGATGGCAGGGCGTGTTCTCTTGGAACCAATCGCACATTTTGTCTATAAAAACCTCTTTCACACAGAATACAAATTGCCATTTCCCAAAGTTTCAGTTTTAGTTTTAGTTAAACTAGGCCCCATAGGCCGACCAGCGAATCCTGCACACTAAAGGGCCTGTCCCACCAGCATGCAACTCTATGCGATGAACGCGATCAAAATGGCAGCGGGGGCGCTCGGAGGTCGGGTGATCCCCTGTACAGGGCCGTTCCCACCAGCATGCGCCTGCATGCGGCAAGCGCAACCAAACCGGCAGCAGGGGCCGCGCGGAGGTCGGGTGAGTGGCGCAACGCGGCGCAAAGTGAGGCGAACTTGGAGCAAAGTCCAAGGTAAGTTCGCCAGGACAGGGAGGGGCACACAGAGAGGGGCACCGAGACACACACACACACACAGGGCCACGGAGCCACACACATAGAGGGTCACGGAGGCACTTACAAATAGATTCACGGAGGCACGATGTCCGGGCGGTGTGTAAATGTTGAGGCGACTGTGAGTCGACAAGCCGTTGCCGTGCGGAATATTTGGACATAGTCGGTTTTTCGGAGCCCCGCGCAGTCTCGAGACGAACTCCGCACAATTCCGCACGGCTCCGGCGATCGAAGTGGGACCGGCCCCGCGACGCCGGATGGCTCAAGCGACCACATTAGGTTGCGCTAATCGCATAGAGTTGCATGCTGGTAGGAGAGGCCCTTAACACTATCCTACACACACTCGGGACAATTTACAATCATACCAAGCCAATTAACAGGAACATTCACTAAATCTCCTTTGTTGTAAAATAAGCTGTTTGAACTGCTTTTACATGTTCTGAAGGTGCTCAATAAATAAGTGGCAGGAAAAGCAACACACCAGCCCGTTGTGCCGCTAACTTTAACAGTTTGGTAGCTTCAAACTTTGAGCTCCATTTACTTTGAGACGGGTAAAAACACGCAGTGTGTTGCAATCGATGCCATTAGATGCTGGAGTAATTACAGATGCCCAAATTGGGTTGCACACAAAGGTATCCTGTCCATCTTTGTCACTGGTTTAATTTAATCCAAAAATGTTCACTCGGGCTATTAACTTTGATTAAAATTGAATATTGTGTTATTAGTGCAGAAAGGAACTGCAGATGCTGGTTTATACCGAAGAGAGACACAAAGTGCTGGAGTAATTCAGTGGGTCAGGCAGCATCTCCGGAGAAAAAGGATGTTGAATGATTGATAATTAGCTATTAGCTGATTGATTATTATGAATGATTGATTATTAAACAAGCTGCCCAGTCAACTTTTAAGGCAATTTTCCACACAATCTACAATCTGGACCAGATTTGAACAAAAAAACATAGAGAGCATAGATTTAAGGTAAGAAGGGCTAAATATAAAGGAGATGTGCAGGCCAAGTTATTGAACATAGAAGGTGGTGGGTGCCTGGGATGCATTGCCAGGGGGTGGTGATGAAGGTGACAGAGGTGCGGGAGAGTCAGAGCGAGGGCCTTTTGGTGCCGGCGCATCGCAGCAAGTGCAAAACACAGGGCACGGAATGAGAACTGTTATGAAAAATGGCAGATTAACTGTCGGAACCTGTAGTCCGGGTTGGGGTTGAACTGCGAGGTCCGGAGCCGGAGCAGGAATCCACAAGGTAGAAGATGGAGGCGCAGGTAAGCACCGAGAAAATACACGTGTCTGGGTTAAGGCGTGTCTTAGAGTCAGAGGGCAGGAGTAGCTTACACCCCAGAGGTATGAACATTCACTTCTCTAACTTCAAGTACCCTTGTTTCCCCTCTCTGTCCATCCCCTCCCCCTTCCCAGTTCTCCCACCAGTCCTACTGTCTCCGACTACATTCTATCTCTGTATCGCCCACTCCCCTGACATCAGTCTGAAGAAGGGTCTCGACCCGAAACGTCACCCATTCCTTCTCTCCAGAAATGTTGCCTGACCCGCTGAGTTACTACAGCATTTTGTGTCTATCTATCGCTGTGAATAGGCACATGGGTATGCAGGAAATGGAGGGATATGGATCATGTGTGGGGCAGATGGGCTTAGTTTATCTTTGCATCATGTTTGGCAGAGGCGTGAGCCAAAGGGCTGTAAATTTCTATGTTCCAATAATCAAATCATTATCAAATTCTGCGGAAAAAAGCAGCAATTGGGTTTGGATGAAAAGGAGAGATAACGATTGGGCTGCAAGATGAGGGCAGGAGGGTATGGAATTGAGGGGGATGTGACTGGGACGCCAGGAATAACAGTTGAGCCCTCTGTAGATGTCGTGGGCTTATCAATGAAACGTCAAAGAAGGAGGGTGCCCACCTGATGACCCCGATGATGTACTTACCCTACCTTTCACCACTCCAATCCCACTGCAAATAGCAAGAGTGTCGACTTATTACAGGGATTGAAACATCAAGTCCTATTAGCTCTACTAACGAACCTCCATTGTAAAACCTGCCAATGTATAATTATATCTTCACCCAACGAACGCATACACATTTATCACCAAGTGGAGGTAGCAATGAGTTTGCACAGATATTTTCCGTTATAAATGAAACAAGATATTTCTAACAGACGACCAAACATAAAACATGAATATATGAGTTTAATGTACAAATATCAATAATCCATGCTGAACAAAATATAAGCGGTGGAACTCCCTCAAGGGCATATTTAACACCCACAGGAATTTGATGGTTTAACTGCACTAAACAACCATAAAGATAATATCCCCCATGAAATTCAGAAGGATGAAGAAATTTAGCATGCATAAATCGCACATTTTTATTGTTTTTCATTCTCCGAAGGCCAATTCTAAGGCTATGAGATCGTGGTGAATTTTGATAGCATTTGTCATTTTGCAGATTCACTTTTAATTTTTAAAGTTTGGCAGTTTGCATCAGGACCCATCTACATCAGTCCACCGCTGGTAGGATTCACAAGTGAAAGTCACTATGTATAGCTGAGGTAAGCAAATTATCATAATATTACATGATCATAATATTACATGAAGATTAAAAAAATCCCTGTAGACATTGCAAATATAAGATAAAAAAAGAAAATACTGGAAATATCCAACAGGTCAGGCTGCATCTGTGGGAAGAGAAATAATGTTAACATGAAGATAAACACAAAAAGCTGGAGTAACTCAGTGGGACAGGCATCATCCCTGGAGAGAAGGAATGGGTGACGTTTCGGGTCGACACCCTTCTTCAGACTGGTTCGGGAAAAGGGAAACGAGGAATATAGACAATGATGCAGGGCGATAAATAGCAATGAATGAAAGACATGCAAAAAGGTAACGATGATAAAGGCCATTGTTAGCTGTTCGTTGGATGAAAACGAGAAGCTAGTGCGATTTGGGTGGGGGAAATTGGGGAAAGACTCCAATAGTGTTGGCCTGGGATACTAATAATTATTTTCACAGTTATAATATTGGTACGGTGATATAATGGTTAAATTATGGAAGGTTCGACCAGCCCCGACGCGAGATTTGATCGCCCCGGCGTGGTGGAGCTGACATCCCCCCGATGCGGGAGCTGATCGCTTCGACGCGGAGGGCACCAACGCTGCCGGCTACGGGAGTCAAGGTCATCCCGTCAACGGGGGCTCGAGGACCACGACCGAGGAAGAACTAAGGGAAGGACCTTAACTTTATTTTGCCTTTCATCACAGTGAGGAATGTGTAGGAGTCACTGTGGTGGATGGTCATGTTAAAATGTGTTTAGAGTGATCTGTTGCTTTTAATTGTATGACTGATCTGGCCAATGAAATTCCTCATATGTTGCAAGTCACACTTGGCGAATAAAGTGTGATTCTGATTCTGAAATTTGCTCACAGTACTCCAATTGCGACCTGACCAGCACCTTATGGAGCCTCAGCATTACAATCATTTTGATAAAAATGCTCACATTGAATTTACAGTCCTTCCTTCACACGGTTCTTATTTTGCCTGGCGACATACACAAGCCACCAGATCCATCACAGTTGTTGACAATGATCTAGAAAGCCATTCTGTTGGGATGCAGAAACAAAGAACTGCAGTTGCTGGTTTATACATATCCCAAAGACATGTAGGTTTGTAGATTAGATGGCCTCTGTAAATTGCCTTTAAGGTGTAGGAAGTGGATGAGAAAGTGAGATAACAAAGAACTAGTGTGAATGGGTGATCGATGGTCAATGTGGACTCGGTGGTTGAAGGGCCTGTTTCCATGCTATCTCTAAAGTAAAAAATGTAGCAAAAAATTGCAATCAGTAGGATCCAATTATTTCTTCCCATATCGCCTCTGGTTCTCTTGTCAATTATCTCTGCGTTCTGCTTATCACCTTCCTGCCAGCATGAGGAGATTTTCTCCTACATGAAAGTGTTTTGAAACTAATTAACACCTCTTTTTGAATCATCTCTTAATCTACTTTGCTATAGAGACAACAATGTAAATTTCTCTAATCTCGCTGTACAATTGAAGTCCTGCAGGCCCGGTGCCATTCCAATAAATCATCACTATCCTCGTATCCTCACTAAGATGCGGTACCCACAATGGACACATCATTCCAGCCTAGGCCGAACAGTGAATTAGTCTGAAGAGGGAAATTGACCCGAAACGCCACCTATTCCTTTTTTCCAGAGGTGCTACCTGACCCGCTGCGTTACTCCAGCATGTCGTGCCTATCTTCAGTGTAAACCAGTTCCTTCCTACAGTGAATTATCCTTCTTTGGGTAAAACTCAGCTTTTGACAGCCCATTTCTATTTTTACTGCCGTTTTTTTCCGCATATTTGTAATGGCCTTATCAACTTAATATTGATGTGTCAAGGTGCTGATGATATCAAATGTATTCAGCTTTCTTTCCTTCAATAGTCCTTTTTGTTAGGAGGTCAGTTTGACATTTTCACACAATGGAATATTTTGGAAGGCCGAGAGACATAAATGTCAGCTTACTTCAGTTGCATTATCAACACTCACAATACAAAAGAAGTGACAGAATCAGGCTCTCTATAGTCCAAATAACTTTGCCTACTCATGGTTCTGTTAAGGTCAATAAGCACTCATCTGTCTGTCCGTCTGTGTGAAAATCTTGGAGTGCAGTTTCTTATCCATGAGTGCAGTATTCTCCTCCAGGGGTGGGAATCTCTGCACAGTGGTGCAATGGTACCATTAGAGTGGAAATTTCAAAGCCTAGAGGGCATAGCTTGAAGATGAGACATGGAAAGTTCAAAGGACATGTGCTGAAAATGTTTTTTTACACAATGGGTGGGTGCCTGGAATGAACTGCCAGCGGTGACAGTGGAGGCAAATATGACAGTGGCATTTAAAAGCTTTTAGATTGGCACATGGATATGCAGGAAATAGAGGCATATGGATGAGATAGGCAGATGAGATAAGTTCATGTACGACACGTACATTGTGAACTGAAGGGCTTGTTCCTGGACTGTTCTATGTTCTACATTTCATTCTCTCACAAAGTCTGTCATGGTGAATTGCTGAATACTGAGAATACGCACACACAGGCACACACACACACACACGCATACACACTTGCAAGCATGTGCTCACTCACACTCATGCCCATATGCACACACACACATGAAAACACACAATCAAGCATGAACGCACTCACGCTCACTTGCACACATGCTAACACGTATGCGCACACACATGCATACACACATGCATACACACATACAAACATGCACACACTCACATTCACTTGCACAAATGCTAACACGCATGCACACACACATGCATACACATATACAAGCATGCGTGCACACATTCACACTCATGTGCACATATACACATACGCGCACACATACATACACACACACAGAACTGACTGTACTTTCTGCCTTCCACCACAGCGATGAATGCTGTGGTGGGTGTTTGTGTTACATTTTATTGTGTATTGTATGTTCTTTTTTGATTGTACCGCTGCTGGCAAGTTCATTTCACTGCACATTATTGTGTATGTGATGAATAAAAACTGATTGATTGATTCACACACACACACACAAACACACAACCTTGGCGGCTGATAGCTGGTGAGGGAAGCTTTTCAAATTAAAATGGCTGCCGTTGACTGGACTGTGGATTGGTGTGATGCACCTCATTGTTGCCATGTCGTTCCATCGATGGCTGAACTTGACATCCAATTCTGTGTCAGAAACCTCTCCCTCCCCCACAATCAAAATGTGGGCAGCAGAGATGTTGGAGACGTTACATTTGGAAAGAATTAGATTTGTCCTATTGGACAAATATAATTCCTTCGAACAGATATGGTCTCCATATATACAGTATTTAGAGAAGTAGCTGTTCTTGGCAACACAGCTCGGCGGACACCCTACGGGATTTGATGAGAATAATTCATTTTCATACTGGGATTAGTATACTCTTATCGATATTATCATTTGTAATAGTTTTATTAACAATACATACTGTTGTTTTTCATTATATATATATTATATTTTTTCACTTTTTTGTAACCTTTTTCTTTTCTCTTTTCTCTTTTCCTTCTTATATATAATCAAATTATTATTTAATCACACTCTTAATGATTTATAATTGCTCTATTCTTTCTCTATCTTTATTTCTAAAAAAATAGAAGATAAGTATTATTAATGTTTTAGTTATATAAAAATTGAATTAAGTTGATGTTTGTAAAGTGGTTTAAAACATTGTAATTGATTAACTTTAATAAAAAAATATTTAAAAAAAAGAAACCTCTCCCTGGTGTCCTGCCCTTACAATATTTATTACAGTGGGATTGTAATATATATTGTCTGACCATCATCTACAGGCACTGAAATGACATTTAAAGGAATAGAAGAGAGAATGTCAGAAATAAATTATGGTTGCTACAGTGAAGTATGACATGATCACATCTTGAGTTGTTGCAAATGTTCCTCTCTGCTGAGACTTTCTCAGTTCTTTGTTATTGTGCATCTACATCACCAAATATGGGTAAAACACTATGTTCAAACATTAGCTACTCAACATATCCCCCCTGCACTGCATGCCAATCTTATAATATAGAGAACACAAAGTGCTGGAGTAACTCATTGGGTCAGGCAGCATCTCTGAAGGACATGAATAGGTAACATTTCGGGTCGGGACCTTTCTTCAGTCTGACACAAGATGTCACTTATCCATGTCCTCCTGAGATGCTGCTTGATGCACTGAGTTACTCTAGTACTTTGCGATCTATTCAAAATTCCAGTATCTGCACTTCCTGTGTCTAATAATGTGATATACATTACAAATTACATTGCTGCATTGCAATTACTGCAAGCAACAACATCTCATTGCAGGAAATAAATGACATTTTCCACTGTGATGTATTTGGTACTTGCAGAGAGGCACGGTGGTGCAACGGTAGAGCTGCTGCCTCACAGCACCAGAGACCTGGGATTGATCCTGACTACGTGTGCTATCTGTACAGAGTTTGTACGTTCTTCCTGTGACCATGTGGGTTTTCTCTGAGTGCTCTGGTTCCCTCCCACGCTCCAAAGACACACAAGTTTGTAGGTTAAGTAGGTTAATTGGCTTCGGTAAAATTATAAAGTTGTCCCTCGCGTGCTGGATAGTGTTAGTGTACTGGTCGGTGCTGACTCTGAGGGCCAAAGGGCCTGTTTCTGCGCTGTATCTCTAGTCTAAAGCATAGCTTTTCCAGGGCTTGCCTCAAACACGGCACATCAATTAAGTCCGACAGGATACGGTGTCATCGAAGACAATCTGAGAGTGGTGTCATCTCAGATAGACAAGACTTTGCCTCCAGCCCCGAGATCCATGACTATTCATAATATTGGCTCCATTAAAGGACCACTGCCAGCAGTGTGAAAACTGGGGAGCCCACTCAATCAGTATCCCAGCAGCCACATTGATGGAGAAAATAAGCCACTTGTTTAAACAGCCAACAGTCAATTCTGAACTGATGAGTCAAACCTTGGAAATCAACAGAGAGTTTAGTTTAGTTTATGTACCGAGGTGCAGTGAAAAGCTTTTTGTTGCGTGCTATCCAGTCAGCAGATCCAGTCTGGGATTAGCTCGCCTGGCTTGAGGGCCAATGTCCTTTTAAAATGTGAAAAACATCTCTACTTGCACAGTGCCTGTGGTCCAAATGAGATAGCTCCACAATGTTTGCAGTGTGGTGCTTTAGATCCAATTAATGTCAGTGCAGACCAAGATGAGTAGTCTGCAAAACTGGAGTCATGTGGTGTGTCAAGAATATCTCAGACGCACTAACGTGAATTATGCATGGCAGTGCCCATCCAATATTCATTTTGTGTAACATTATTTGGAAATAAAATTACTAATGGCATTTACTCGGGTCAAACTGAAAATGGATTGTACAATGCTGCCAAAATAACACTGCTTGGCTTGAGGTCTCATAAGTGCTTCTGATTATTGAGACACAAACACATTTGGCCAGCCATTCCTGTCAAAATAATGGTAAGGATATCAGTGCTTGCATTAGTTAGGCTCAAAGAGTGGGCCAATATTAGACCAAGAGATGGTGTATGGTTTAATTAAAAATGTTCAAAAGCTTCTACTTGAGTTACATCCCTTTACTGTTGCTTTGCAAACATATCAAACCATTTCTAATTAATTAGTTTAACCATGTTTAATTTTGAGTCTATATTGTACAACATCAGGCTGGTTCCTTCATTGAATTTAAGTTTTAATTAAAAATATATCTTTAGAAAATACATTGCTTATAGAAAAGATTTTTTCATGTTCATAAGTAATAGGAGCAGAATTAGGGTCATTTGGCCCATTGAGTCGTTCAATCATGGCTGATTTATCTTTCCCTCTCGTCCACATTCTCCTGCCTTCTCCCTGTAATCTTTGACACACTTGCGACTCCGGGTTGTCAAAGCTGCCACAGCCAGACATAAAAACAGTTTTTATCCACGATTAGTGGCTCTACTCAACAGCTAAAAATCTGTAGCCTCCCTTTGATCTGGTATTTTGTTGGTTCACATGCTTGATCAGTGGTGTTTTATCATTAATGTTTTATTATTATTAATGTTCAGTGTTTTCTGAGTCATTCGTAACTGTCACTGTATGTCATGTTGTTATGGGCGGAGCACCAAGGCAAATTCCTTGTATGTGAATACTTGGCCAATAAACTTACTTACTCAATCAAGAGACTGGCAATTTCCACTTTAAAAATACCCAAGTGCTATGTAAATGAGAATTGAATGAACCCAGAGTAAGTAATTCATTTTAGTTTATTGTCACGTGCACCGAGGTACAGGGAAAAGCGTTTGGTGCGTGCTAACCAGTCAGTAGAAAGACAATACATGATTACAATCGAGCCATTTACAGTGTACAGATACATGATAAAGGGACATATCTGAGATGAGATTAAGAAGAGCATAGGTCAAGTGGGAAATGCTGCTGTTGGAGTAAAGATTTAAAAGAGTGGAGAGATTGTAATGCACGATTGTAACTACCGGACAAAGAGTCGCCTTGCCTGGGCTCTATCTTGGAACTCGGATCATATGACAGAGGAGAGCTATCAGCATAAAGGTGGTGGAGACATAAAGACTGCTTGAAATACTGTGACATAAGGTTACGGTATTTTATGGACAGTACAGTGGGGTAGCTGGTAGAGCTGGTGCCTTTCAGTGACAGAGACCCGGGTTTGATCCAGATCTCAAATGCTGGCCGTGTGGAGTTTGCACAATCTCCCTGTGGCCGCTTGGGATTCCTCCGGGTGCTCTGGTTTCCTCCCAGGTGAATTGGCCACTTTAAATTGCCCCTGGTGTGTTGTGCGTGAATGTAAAAATGGGCTAACGTAGAACTAGAGTGAACGGGCATGGACCCAGTGGGCCGAAGGGCCTGTTTCCATGTTGTATCTTTCTATCAATTCAATTTATCAATACAGCAATTAATAAATTTCCCTTCTAAATTTTTATTCAAATGATTATCTTGCATACCAAGGAAACAATGCATGTCTATAATGTTTTAATGTACTAAATCTGAAGAAGGGTCCCGACCCAAATCGTTGCCTGTTCCTTTTCTCCATAGATACTGCCTCACCCGTTGAGTTCCTCCAGCATTTTTGTCCACCTTAAATAGTTTCTGCCATTAATTGGAGTTGCATCTGCTTATTCCGCCTGTGATTTTTTTTGTTTTTTTTGTTTGGAGCATTTCATCTACAACAGGTGACAACACTGCAGCAAAGCGAAAACTGAGCACCTTGGGCTCAAGTGAACAAGCACACATCGACTCAACCAACTGGAGATGGTTACATTACTGGAGTAATAATCCAGAAGAATGGACTAAGAATTTGAAGACTTAAGTTTCTGTTCCCATCAAAGTAACAAGGGAATCTAAATGAATCTGAAGCATAAAGCCAACATCAGTAGTGCTAGACATTTAGGACCAGATTGCTGTTAAAAACAATCAGCTTCACAAACATCTCAATTGAAAGGAAATAAGCTGCCCTGATATAGTCTGGCCCACGTGAGACTCCAGGCCAACCTTTGTGGATAATACATAATTGCCCTTTGAAATGGGTCACCGGCAAATAGAGTTAAGCAATAAATAGTGATGCAATTTCACCTCATATGGAAGAATACATTTTAAAAAAGTGGAAGGAAGGTTTAAGAATAAGACAGCACTAGGATTAAAAAAAGAGCATATATTTGATAAAGTAAATGTAATACTTCCAAATGTGATGTCAACAGTAACAGTAAAGCCGTTGCTAATCATCAATTTCCCTCCCAGCTCCATCACCAAAAATCTGCAGAGGGAACTGCAGATGCTGGTTTACAAAAAAAGACACAGTGCTGGAGTAATTCAGCATGTCATGCAGCATCTCAGGGGGACATGGATAGGTGGAGTTTCAGGTCGGGATCCATCTTCAAACTGAAAAGCTTCCACATTGAAAAAGGAACATATAGGGGTAAAAGCTGGCAGATTGGGTTTATTCAAATAGTTTTTACAAAGAGCTGGCACAAGCAAATCACGTGCCTCAGTGTAAGCATGCTTCAACGATTCCATTATACTTTATTACATGAGTACAATGCAATTCTTTGTTTTGCATACAATACACAAAGTATACGAAGAATCGGCATGTTTCTGGCACCGACAATGTTACAAAATATTCATTAGAGTCTGAAGAAGGGTCTCAACCCAAAATGTCATCTATTCCTTTTCTCTAGAGATACTGCCTGTCCCGCTGAGTTATTCCAGCTTTTTGTGATGGGCCTTCTTCATTCTTGGCACGTCTTTCACATAAACTTTCACAGGTAGATAGGACACACATTCAATCACAACAATGCTTCACTGCAGTTGAACTAAATGCCTGCTGCTGACATCAACATGGATTACGGACGCCGTTAGCCCATTAAAGAATGAGACAAGTACGCAGCAACGTAGCTTTTCAGAAAATTGAATTTGAAGGGGCCAACTAGCTCAATTGCTTGTATAAACCATCACTCAATGCTGTTTTGCAATTATTTTATTTGTGGCCGAGAGCAGGATTTAGGCTGCTGATACAGAAATCAAGATACCAATAGCTGAAGCAAAGATAATATGTCCACTTGCAGCAGTAATTCTACATCACCATACAAGGGGATTAAAGGCACTACCAACTAATGTGTCTTGACATTGTTAAGCTTATTTGTCATACTTATATGATGAAACCATTTGCCTGGTCCCAGCAAGGAAAATACACCTAGTGCCTTAATATCTTGAGTTTCAGTATGAATACAGACCGTGAAAGCGGTGCCTCACAATCCTTCTGACCTTTTGGGTTTTAAGCAGGACCTTGGGTTTGGGTTTGACAGTGCCTTAATATAAGGCACATATTAATTATCAGTATAAGAATTATTATAATAATGTAATAATACAGTGGTGCATTGGTAGATTTTCTCTTACAGTGCCAGACACGGGTTTGATCTTGTCTGTATGTTCTCTCTGTGACTGCATGGGTTTTCTCCGGGTGCTCAACTTTCCTTCCACATTCCAAAGATGTGCAGGTTTGGGGGAGTAATGCCTTCTGCACATTGCCCCTAGTGTGGAGGATGCGAAACTGGCATAACATAGAACAAGCGTGAACAGGTGATCATCGTTCGGCGCGGACTCGGTGGGCCGGCTCCCACGCTATATCTCTAAACTAAAACTAAAATTAAAGATGAACTGTGTTTACTGCTCACTGGAATCCACGTACTGGTTGAACAGTTTCAGGCTATTAATCAAAGATCCAATATCCAGACATGCTATTCACTTTAAGTTGCATGCTTGAGGATAGATTGTCAAATACCACTGAATGCTATGGGTAAATTCCACAATACATGCAAGAGATTTTTGTCTGTGCTAAAAGCTTATGGAATACAAAACAGCAGTAGACACTTTCATTTCAACAGAGCAAATGCTGAATGGTAGATGTTTACAGTCAAAAGTTATTTCATCTCTGGTTGAAAAGCACAGACTTCAAGGAAATAAAAGACAGTGTGTGTATACAGAATTCCCCGATAGGCAGGATGAGAATCCACCCAATACAGATTATACATTAAACACAGCTTTAGTTTCCATTTGACAAGTGCTCTGAAGATCTTTTGAAAACTCTGACTACTTTTACTTCCTATGTTGCCCACATCAAAGTTGCAAGTCCTGGATAGACCTAGTGACAGATCAATTCCCAAACCTTTGTTGGAAGTTTCTTGGTGTAAACACTCACGGCTCCAAAGCTACTTCTGCTTAACAAGGTTTTCTGACATAACTGCTCCCTCCCTTTGATGAACTTTGTATTACCTTTCCAGAATATAGGTAATGCAAATCCTTATCTACATTCATTAACCGAGGCTCAAGACCATAATATCTCACGGCTATCATCATTTCCATCACTTCTTTGTTTACACCAGCACGAGGCAAAGCAGAAGTTTCATTTAGTGTAGCTTAATTTAGAAATGCAGCAAGGAAACAGGCCCTTCGGCCCACCGATCCCCCGGCAACTGACAATCACAACATACACTAGTTCTATCCTCATACACTCAAGAGACAATTTACAGAAGCCAATTAACCTGCAAACCCGCACATCTTTCGAATGTGGGAGAAAACCCATGTGCTCACGGGGAGAACGTTCAAACTCCCTACAGACAGCACCCATGGTCAGGATTGAACCCGGGTTTCTGGCGCTGTGTGGCAGCAACTCTACTGCTACGCCACCGTCCCACCCACAGTTATGAAAAGCTTGAAGCAAGCCAGTGGGTCAGGCAGCATGTGTAGAGGAATGGACAAATGATGTTCCGGATTGGGACTTTTCTTCAGATGCCACAGCTGTGCCTTCCATTCTCAGCGCTTCAAGGCCACCCTGCTAATTCTTAAAAGCCAATTGTTGCATGGCACAAAGTTATTTGATTCTCAATTCTTTTTCTCCATTATATTCAACAATAAACAACAATTTTTTATTTCCTCTCCCCAAAACTACAATTGTTAATGGGGAGATTTTCTTAATGTAAGCAGCTCACAATATGATTTTGATTAATACTTAAGGGGCAGTCATTACCCTCAAAATACTTTGCAAGATCATCACTAGAATAAACATGGATAAACACAAAGTGCTGACGTCACTCAGCAAGCCAGGCAGCATCTCAGGAACCTTCTTCAGACCTCCTCCTTCCCTTGAGATCTCCGAGATGGCCATCTAGCCTCTCTGGAACTTCCTCCTCCTCTTGGGCCTCCCTGGAAGACCACCTGCCCTGAAGTGTCCCGCCCCTGAATGTCACCCATTTGGTTTCTAATGAGATGCTGCCTGACCCATCGAGTTACTCCAGCACTTTGTGTCTACCTTCGGTATAAACCAGCATCTACAATTTCTTGTTTCTACATTTAAAGTATAATTGTATTGTATATAAAATTAGTGTACTCTAACCGCATAATCATAGGAACATGAGCAATAGAAGCAGGAGTGAGGCTTGGCGTCTCTCAAACTTTAACCGATATTTAGTTTAGTTTATTGTTACGTATACCAAGGTGCAGTGAAAAAAGCACAGTAAAGTCTGACCAAAGATGGACTGACAATCTCCAATGAGGTAGATAGGAGCTCAGGACTGCTCTGTAGTTGTTGATATGATGGCTCAGTTGCCTCATTACAGCTGGGAAAAAATTGATCCTGAATTTAGAGGTGTGCGTTTAGGTAATAGGATCTCGGATGATACAGTTTCCCAATATGCCCCCTCGACTCCGTTCAAGGACCCCAACATTCTTTTCAGGTGAGGCAGAGATTCACTTGTACCTCCTCAACCACATCATATTTTGCTTGGGCAACTTACACCCCAGCGGCATGAATATGGACTTCTCTAACTTCAAGTAACCTTTGACTTCCCTCTCTCTCCATCCCTCCCCCTTCCCAGTTCTGCGACTAGTCTGCCTGTCCACGTTTACATTCTATCTCTGTTTGCTTTGCTGTCACCTTCTCCTAGCTAACAACGATCTATTCTACATTTTCCTTCATCTTCATCCCCTTTGACTCATTTTCACACCTTACACTTCCATATCTCTGTGTCTCCCTCTCCCCTGATTCGGTCTGAAGAAGGGTCTCGACCCGAAATGTCACCCAATCCTTCTGTCCAGAGATGCTGACTGTCCCGCTGAGTTACGCCAGCATTTTGTGACTGTCTTCGCAGTAACACAGTGTTTGATTTCCCTGATGTCAATTGCTGGCTTGAATCTACCTAAACATGAATCATTCAAAGCTTTGTGGAGTAAAGAATTCAAAGGATTTACATCCCTTAGATAAATAAATTGCTCCTCATCTCAGTTCTAAATGTCTGAGGGCTTGTCCTACAACCATGGCCCTGGTTCTAAATCTATGAACAGAGAAAACAGCGTTTCAACTCCTTTGGCCCTTCTCACCACAAATAGAAATCCTTCATTTTTCGGGCTTCTCAGGATGGGGTATGTTGTCCAATACTGAGCAGGTCTCACATTCTGAGGTCTGGATGAATAACATTAAATATGGTTTTTCCAGTTCCGTGCTGTAATTCCACATCATATTTTGAGAAGGGAAGTTGAATTTTTGGACTGCATTGGGGTGGCCCAGAAATCATGTGTCCCTCCAAAGAAAAATACATTGGAAAAGGCAAGATCACATATTGAATTTCCCTGTACTTACAGTATAGGGAACTCACTATATGTAGCCAGTAGATGGCTCCCTGTACATCCCTTTGGTGTTAATAGTGTGATAGAAGTAATATTATTAGTTTAGTTCAATTTATAGATACAGCGTGGAATCAGGCCTTTGGCTCACCAAATCTGCCGTAACCAATAATCACCCGGACACTAGTTCTATTCTACACACTAGGGACAACTTACAGAAGCCAATTTTCAGGTTGAGACCCTTCTTTAAACTGAAGAAGGGTCTCGACCCGAAATGTCACACTCTCCAGAGATGCTGCCTGTCCCGCTGAGTTACTCCAGCATTTTGTGTCTACCTTCGATTTAAACCAGCATCTGCATTTCTTTCTTACACAACCTACAAACCTACAAATCTTTGGTACCAGAGCACCCAGAGAAAACCCACCCGGTCACACACAGTACAAACAGACAGCACCCGAGATCATGATCGAACCTGGGTCTCTGGCACTGTAAGGCAGCATCTCCACCACTATGTCAATATCATGGCAAATAATATTTCAATAATAGGACAAGGAGTATCTTTGGAGGGCACGGATAGGAGACATTTCAGGTCAGGACCCATCTTCTTCTATTCCCTTCATAGATGCTGCCTGACCCGCTGAGTTATTCCAGAACTTTGGTCGTAAACATGATTCCAACAACTGCTGTTCCATGTGTCTTGACAACTGTGAACTAAATAGATTTTTGCAACAATAGTTACTAAATCTAGATATATTTGTAAAAGATTGAGTTTATTAACAGCGCCAGAGATCCGGGTTCAATCCTGACTACAGGTGCTGTCCATACGGAGTTTGTACATTCTCCTTGTGACCGCATGGGTTTTCTCTCGGTGCCCTAGTTCACTCCAAATTCGTACTGGTTTGAATTTTAATTGGCTTCTGTTAATTGCCCCTAGAGTGTGTGGGCCACTGTTGGCGTAACTTGTGGACTTGTGGGCCGAAGGGTCTGTTTCTGGGCAGTGTATTTAAAGACCAAAGAAAGGGCCCAGCAAATCACTCAACTTAGGCAAATTGGTGATGGGTAATAAATACAGAACTAGTCAGTAAAAGTATAAATCGGTTCTACTTTATGAAACTAGTCTGTGCAGAAGAGTGGTTGCACTGCAAAGCACTTGTGATTTAATAAATGGACATTTTTTATTGAACACTCCTAAAAAAAATGAAGAAAGAATCACGATCATTTGAATCTACTAATGGAAATCTCAACAATACCCATTTCCAGTGGCTATTCACCAGAACTACTCACTGCTACTTAGCTGGAGTGACCTAAAGCTGTGGCCTGTTTTAGTGACTTTTGGATTGGTCAATTTGCTTGTAGATTTATCCCAGTCATTCCGAGTTATCCATTGTCTTATATAGTCACCAACGATCAAAGATATGGGCAATACAGTGGCTCAGCGGTAGCGTTGCTGCCTTACAGTGCCGGAGACTCAGTTCCATCCTGACAATGGGTACTGTCAGTTTGGAGTTTGTACATTCTCCCTGTGACTATGTGGGTTTTCTCCGGGTGCTCCAGTCTCCTCCCACATTCCAAAGACGTGCAGGTTTGTAGGTTAATTGGTTAAGGCCCGTCCCATTGTACGAGGTAATTCAAGAGTTCTCCCAAGTTTCCCCTGATTTGAACTCGGAGAATTACGGTAACAGCCGCTCGTAGGCACTCGGGGCTCTCGAGGACATTTTTCAACATGTTGAAAAATCTTCACGAGCTTACGGCGTTTCCCGAGTGTCTGCCATAAGTGTTACGAGCCGCTAAGAGACGTTCCGAGCTCCGACGTACCCGCTACGTACATTCTACGTACTTACCACGAGTTTGATTTTTTTTTTAACTCGGGAGAGCTCTTGACTTACCTCGTACAGTGGGACAGGCCCTTTACTGTAAAAAGCCCCTTGTGTGTAGGATGGAACAAGTATATAGGTTATTGTTGGTCAGCCCGGATTCGGTGGGCTGAAGGGCCTGTTTCCACAATGTATTCTAAGCTAAATTAAACATGTTTTGTTATTGATCTGGTTGGGGAAATACCGAGAAAAATATTCACAAAGCAAATATTTAGTTCATTGCCTGAAGAATACTACTGGCAAAAATCTATTCAAATAACTCTCTTCCATTTTGTAGTCTTACAAAAGTGAAGCAATCCCCTATTAACATATCTACAGGAATAGAAATTATATTTCAATCCATTCTTTGAAAATAACATACACAATACAGAACCTATATCATTCCTAAAAATGGCCAATTATCAACTTCAATCAAATTCTTGATTAGAATGGGTTATGGGGAGAAGGCAGGCAAATGGGATTAGTAAGCAAAGATTAGCCATAATTGAATGACCGAGTATGCTGTGCTGGCTTGTACTGTTACAAAATAAAACACTGATCAAGGCTAAACAGTTTGCAACACTTCTAGGACAATGGATGAGTTGATATGGGGAGGATGTTTCCACAAGTAGGAGGTCATAGCCTCAGAATTAAACAATGTTCCTTTAGGAGGAGGAGGAATTTCTTTAGTCAGAGAGTGGCGATTCTGTGGAATTCATTGAAGGCTCCATGAAGGCTGTGGAGAGCAAGTAAATGGATATTCTTAAGGCAGAGATAGATAGATTCTATGAGGATGAGATTCACTGTGATGGATGTTTGTGTGAATTGAATTGTCTGTGTATTTTTTTTTATGATTTATGTATGGCATGTAGAAACGGAGTTTCGTTCGAGCCTCTCTGAGGTTCGAATGACAAATAATAAAATCAAATCAAATCAAATCAATTCTCCATTAGTATGGGTATCAGGGGTATGGGGAGAAGGCAGGAGAATGGGGTTAGGAGGGAGAGATAGATCAGCCATTATTAAATGGCGGCGTAGACTTGATGGGCCGAATGGCCTAATTCTGCTCCAATCACTTCTGAAATTATGAACAATGCCTACCTTCTCAAGCCAACTAGAAATGCTGCTGTCAAAGTTGCAAGTAGTCCCAGAACAAATAAAATGTCTAATTATTCTTAAAAAATAGCAAATGTAGTAAAGAACCAGACTCGAAGACCTGAGCTAGAGGGTGAGGTTGGGCAGGATAGGACTTTAGGCTAGGAGGTAGTTGAGGATAGTTGGACAGGTATATGGTTTGAAAAGGTTTAGAGGGGTATGGGCCAAACGCAGGCAGGTGGGACTAGTGTAGATGAGGCATGTTGGTCGGTTTGGGCAAGTTGGGTCAAAGGGCTTGTTTCCATTTTGTACGACTCTATGACTCCATGACGTTATGAAAGAAAATTAAAAACAATTTCCAACATTTTTTGGGAGGAAATAGCATCGCCTAGCAATATCTGTAGCTCTTATTTCATACAACGGGGATATATTATGGCTAAATGGTGATAAAGCAAATCAGAGCAATTAATATAGCAAATTAATGAATTTATTATTTGGCAGGGGCAGAGCATTTATTAGGAAGTTAAATAAAGAAGTTGTGGGCTCCTTTTATCTTTCAGAGCTGTAATTCCATGCCTACACTAGCCTTTCAAGTAAAAGAGCATCACAATGCTTGAAGCATCAATTGTATAGGAGAATTAAATTAAGATGCTTCACCATACTAATGATACCTGTTTCAACCATAATCAGGTTCCTGCAGCAGAGCTTCTTTCCTGAAGGATTGGTCTTGTGTAATCCTACAACAGCTTGATATAATTAATATAAATCACCATTCTTACATTCCGCAAAACAAATTAAACTCTGCTAATCAAAACTGAAATATCCCTGTATCCCTTTAGTCACCAATAACTGTAGATGCTGGCATCTGGAGCAAAAAAATCAGGAGAGCTGCTGGAGGAACTCAGCGGCTCAGGCAGCATCTGTGGAGAGAAATAGACAGTCGACCTTTTGGGCTGAGACTCTTTATCAGGACTGAAAGAGGAGTGGGGAAGGGAGCAGGATAGAGAGGTGTGGGGGAGGGATGGGGCAAGAGCTGGCAGGCTGGCTTTTTCAGCTCTTTTCGTTTAATATCCTTGCAACATTTATCAATCTAACACATTTGTGTCAGATCTATGGCTTTAAATTGGAAAATCACTGTGTCAACTGCAGGAATCAATCAATTTAATCAAAATTTTATCAACTGTCACATGGCAATGATAGTTTACTGAGAAAGTAAGCAATGAAATCTTGTTCAACTGAATGATCGGAATATTTGAATACATTTTCAAGGAAGTGTATCCAATCTTATTCATCCTCAAGTAAAATGATGGAAACACAAAATGGCCAATCATTGCCACATTTCGAACTATTCAGCTTCAGGGTACAGTATGTAGCTACATGTATTTCAATTTAAACACATCTCACTTTACACACAAGTAATATTGACTGTATTTGTAGTCCTGACTGCTTCAAATGTAATATGGAAACCAATACTGATGGGCTGCAGTAGAGAGATTATTGTAAATTATGGGAGAATGGGCAACAGCAATTACACAATCACACTGGTCTAAAGATATCAGTAGAGCACATGAATTGAATTGAATTGAATACCTTTATTGTCATTCAGACCTTTCGGTCTGAACGAAATTTCGTGCCTGCAGTCATACATATATAAAAAACAACAATACAATACCACACAAAACTAACATCCACCACAGTGAGCTCACCAAACACCTCCTCACTGTGGTGGAAGGCAAAAGTCTTAGAGTCTCAGTCTTTTCTCCCCTCCTTATTCTCCCTCTGCGCTGAGGGGATCCAGGCCGCCGCCACCGCTAACGCCGGAACACCGCCACAGGGCCCGCCGCCGGAACGTCGCTGGAGCACCGCAGCTCCCGACACCCAGGCCGCCGCTGGAGCACCACAGCTCCCGACACCCAGGCCGCCGCTGGAGCACCGCAGCTCCCGAAACCCAAGCCGCCGCTGGAGCACCGCAGCTCCCAACATCCAAGCCGCCGCTGGGGCACCGCAGCTCCCGACACCCAGGCCGCCGCTGGAGCACCGCAGCTCCCGACATCCAAGCCGCCGCTGGGGCACCGCAGCTCCCGACACCCAGGCCGTCGCTGGAGCACCGCAGCTCCCGACACCCAGGCCGTCGCTGGAGCACCGCAGCTCCCGACATCCAAGCCGCCGCTGGGGCACCGCAGCTCCCGACACCCAGGCTGTCGCTGGAGCACCGCAGCTCCCGACATCCAAGCCACCGCTGGAGCACCGCAGCTCCCGACACCCAGGCCGCCGCTGGAGCACCGCAGCTCAGAGGGAGCCAGGCCGCCGCTGGAGCACCGCAGCTCCCGAAACCCAGGCCGCCGCTGGAGCACCGCAGCTCCCGAAACCCAGGCCGCCGCCGGAAGCCAGGTCGCCGCTGAAGCTCTGAAGGCCGTGCCGCCGCCGCTGGAAGCTGGAAGGTCATCACCAGGGCCTCAGCACAGACGGAGACGGTGTCGGGGGACACGACAGGAAAAGTCGCATCCCCCCAAAGGGAGAGACTAAAACCCCGTTTCTCCCACCCTCCCCCCCCCACACACACAAACACAACCCGACAAACCAAAAATAAACACCAAAAACAGGGACGAGGACAAAAATAAAATAAAAGACAGACGGACTGCAGGTGAGCCGCAGCTGACAAGCAGCGCCGCCACTCCGAAAGAGTATAACCTTCATTGATACGAGGTATTTGCTCAACACCGATACATTTACTCCATCTATTTATCAAATCCTTTACCAATCCAAGAATCCAACAGATATAATGGTGCACAGCACATCAGTCATGTGATAGGCAGCATCTCTGGAGTGAAGGAATGGGTGACGTTTCGGGTCCAGACCCTTCTTCAGATTGATGTCAGGGGAGAGGGAGATACATAGATAAGATGAGGTGTGATGCGTAAGGTGTGAACATTGAACAAAGGGAATGGAGATCAAGGAAAATGTACAATAGATCCTTGTTAGCTGGGGGAGGGTAACAACAAAGCAAACAGAGATAAAATGTAGTCAGAGACAGTAAAACTGGTCGGAGAACTGGGAAGGGGGAGGGATAGTGAGAGAGGAAAAGCAAGGGTTATTTGAAGTTAGAGGAGTCAATGTTCATACTGCTGGGGGGGTTACACAAAAAGCTGGAGAAACTCAGCGGGTGCAGCAACATCTAAGGAGCGAAGGAGATAGGCGACGTTTCGGTTCGAAACCCTTCTTCAGACTATGAAGAAGGGTCTCGACCCGAAACGTCGCCTATCTCCTTCGCTCCTTAGATGCTGCTGCACCTGCTGAGTTTCTCCAGCCTTTTGTGTACCCTCGATTCTCCAGCATCTGCAGTTCCTTCTTTAACACTTCATACTGCTGGGTGTAAGCTGCCCAAGCAAAATATGAGGAACTGTTCCTCCAAATTGCACTGGGCCTCACTCTGACAATGGAGGAGGCCCAGGACAGAAAGGTCAGTGTGGGAATAGGAGGGGGAGGTCAGATAGGTTTATGCAGAATCAGCGGAAGTGTTCAGCGAAACGATCGACGAGCCTGTGCTTGGTCTTGCCGATATATAGGAGTCCACACCTGGAACAGCGTATACAGTGGATGAGGTTAGAGGAGCTGCAAGTGAAAGTCTGCCTCACCTGAAAAGACTGTTGGGATCCTTGGACAGAGTCGAGGGGGGGGAGGTACAGGGACAAGTGTTGCCGGGGTCGCTGGGGAAAGTACCTGGGGAGGCGGTAGTTTGGGTGGGAATGGACAAGTTAACCAGGAAGTTGCGGAAGAATGTTTCCTGCAGAAAGTGGAAAGGGGTGGACATGGGAAGATGTGGCTAATGGTGGGATCCCGCTGGAGGTGGCAAACATGTTGGAGAATTATCTGCTGTATGCGACGGCTGATGGGGTGGAAGGTGAGCACTAGGGGGACTTTGTCCCTGTTATGACTGGGAGGAGCAGAGCTGCGGGATATCGAGGAGATCCTAATGAGGACCTCATCAATGATGGAACTGCAGACAGTGGAATCTTGCATCGAACACCAAGTGCTGGAATAACTTAGTAGGTCAGGTAGCATCTCTTTAAGACATGGACAGACGACGTTTTGGGTCGGGACTCTTCTTCATATTGCCTTTGTATCGACAATCACAATATTAAAATTGTGCTTTCCAAGTTAAGTTTATAATTTCATGCAATGTGTGATTTCATATGAAAATCCAGCAGATTAATAATAATGGGGAAACTAAAGGGCCTGTCCCACTTGGGCGATTTTTCAGCAGACTGTCGGCGACTGTCAAGTTCGCGGCACTCCGCTGAAAAACCAGGAACTGGAATGGCGACTGTCAGAGTGGAACATACACACAAATACTTTGCAAAGGTGGGGACCAGGGGAAAGCGGGGGAGCGCTGTCTGAAATTCACACGGTGCAAAGCCAAGGTGATACAGACACACACTGCGATGAACAGGAAGGTTAAGACGGCTAGCACAGTATATGGTACGTCCTTTAAAATAAGGGAGGGGGGGGAGGAGAAGGGGGGAGGAGAAGGGGGGAGGAGAAGGGGGGAGGAGAAGGGGGGAGGAGAAGGGGGGGGGAGAAGGGGGGGGGAGAAGGGGGGGGAGAAGGGGGGGGAGAAGGGGGGGGGAGAAGGGGGGGGGGAGAAGGGGGGGAGAAGGGGGGGGAGAAGGGGGGGGAGAAGGGGGGGGAGAAGGGGGGGAGAAGGGGGGGGAGAAGGGGGGGGAGAAGGGGGGGAGAAGGGGGGGAGAAGGGGGGGAGAAGGGGGGGAGAAGGGGGGGAGAAGGGGGGGGGAGAAGGGGGGGAGAAGGGGGGGGGAGAAGGGGGGGGAGAAGGGGGGGGAGAAGGGGGGGGAGAAGGGGGGGAGAAGGGGGGGGAGAAGGGAGGGGAGAAGGGGGGGGGAAGGGGGGGGAGAAGGGGGGGAAGAAGGGGGGGGAGAAGGGGGGGGAGAAGGGGGGGGAGAAGGGGGGGGAGAAGGGGGGGGAGAAGGGGGGGAGAAGGGGGGGGAGGAGTGGAAACACTTTAAAGAAGCCAGACAACTTTTAATAAGCCAGGGATACACAGCTTGAAGTTCGGCGGACATTTAACATTACCGGTCGGCTATCCATGATTCTGAAAACTCGTGCTTACGTTTTTTTTCCCCAATGAGCCAATGAAAATGCCCGGTCAGCAAAGGCGATTAACTAAAACTAGCTACGACTACCTCGATTATCCATAACTGCATGGCGATCCCACTACAACTGCACCTACGACTACAGAATTATCGATTTTCTCCATGGCAACCAATTTTTGGCCGCAGAAATTTTTTAAACATGTTGAAAATGTTACGATGACCGTGCTGAGGCAGCAACTAGTTCCCAGAATGTGGGAGCTCCTCGCGACCATGAAGCAGACTCGCCAGAGACCACCAGCGAACATGTGGCGACCATATGGCAAGCATGAGGCGAGCGTAGAGTCTCCTGCACTCGCCTAAGAGGCCTAGGCCCTTAAGGGAAAGCATCCCCTTGTTTGAGGCACATGATGCAGCAGCCAGAATCAACCCATTAGTTACGTCATATTGTAGTTCAGTGTGTATCTCTGGTGAAACTAGCAGACTGATCTATGCCTGAATAAGAGCATAGATATTCATTTGGAGTCTGAAGATGGGTCCCGACCGGAAATGTTGCCTATCCATGTCCTCCCGAGATGCTGAAGAAGGGTCTTGACTCAAAACGTCACCCATTCCTTCGCTCCAGAGATGCAGCCTGCCCCGCTGAGTTGCTCCAGCTTTTTGTGTCCATCCTCCAAATATGCTGCATGACTTGCTGAGTTACTCCAGTAATTTGTGTTTAAATCAATACTCCATCATCTGCACTTCCTTGTGTCTCCCTTATTGATGTGTTGTTACCTTGCCAATAGCATGTCAGCCATTCGGAAGCAATTTTGGAATATTCTCTGAAATAAGTCCATCCTGTATAAAGTGAAAGGAACAAAGACTTGTATGCAGCTTTGATTTAGTTCCCCAATCTACTCACTAATTAATGGGACATGCTGTAGCATTTAATAAGCCCTTACTCATCAGCAGTGTATCTGTTGAGAAAGTTAACTTTATGAACTCTCTCCCTTTTAGCTAACTGAACACTTTAAAACAAACACAGCGTTCCAATTTTTTGTCAAGGCTGGCTGGGGATTATTAAAGTGGCAAATTTTAAGCCACATCAGCGCACTGCATGATTGAACAGTCAATGAATTCCCTGCAGTGTCTACTCTTACAAATGCCAACTGGGACTGCATCCTTTAGTATCATTTCATCTCAATGTTACAGTTATTTCTGTTTGACGCTCACATTGAATCAGTTAGCATACCATTCTCAACCAAAACGGATATAAAACTTCACTTCTGGTAATGTTCAGATTCCAATTCGTTACCATTCCTTTTAACGAAAAATTACACTTGTCAATTGTTCCTCTAGTACAAATCTTGAAGACCTTTGCCTTTCCTGACAATGAATGTTCAGCACTGAGTTTACTTTATTCACAAGCTTTTTGTCCCATTTATTTCTAGACGTTACTTTATAGATACAGCGCCAAAACACACGCTCCAGCCCACCAAGTCCAGGCTAACCAGAGATCATCCCGTACACTAGCAACTATCCTACACACTAGGGACAATTTACAATTATACTGAAGCCAATTAACCTACAAACATGTATGTCTTTTATAATGTGGAAGAACACTGGAGCACCACGAGAAAACCTACATGCTGACGGGGAGAACCTACGGATTCCATACAGGCAGTACCGGTAGTCAGGATCAGACCCTTAAAAATAACGGAGTCAGGGGATATGGGGAGAAGGCAGGAACGGGGTACTGATTGGGGATGATCAGCCATGATCACATTGAATGGCGGTGCTGGCTCGAAGGGCCAAATGGCCTACTCCTGCATCTATTGTCTATTGTCTATTGTTTCTAGTGCTGTAAGGAAGGAACTCTACCATTCCACCATTGTGCCACCCCATTGAAAAAATAAAACAAGGTACAGCTTTGCAAACTACAGCCTACATTTCTGTTATTCTCTCGACTCTTCCGAAGGCAATGATCTCCGTTATTTTTCAACAGATATCTTGAAAGCTCTTGAGCCCTCCCACTAGTTTCGCTTGTTGAAATCTATCAAAGCCACAGGGATAATTATAAAAGCAATGTGCTTATTCTCACGAGGATACATTGTACAAGCATTGACACGGTTTATCCAAGCTGAGACATGTTGTTTTGTGCAACAATTGACAAAGTACCCAAAACAAGTCACTTTATTCAAAGATAGACACAAAATGCTGGAGTAACTCAGTGGGACAGTTAGCTTCTCTGGAGAGAAGTGGTCTCAAGAAGCGTCTCGACTCGAAACGTCACCCATTCCTTCCCTCCATAGATGCTGCCTGTCCTGGTGATTTACTACAGCATTTTGGGTCTATCTTTGATGTAAACCAGCATCTGCAGTTCCTTCCTACTCAATTTATTCAACACAGAGTCAGTGTTATTAACGAGAGTAAAGGATGTTAAGAGAGTTTGAAATATATTCCCAATAAATGGAATGTAAACATAGTTAGTACATTGGAGGAAACCACACATAAAACTCTTAAATGCATTAATCCATGTGTCGAGTGGGAACTAGGGACAGCTGCATTGGCCAAAAATGAATTCAAGGCACAGAAGAAGAAAGAATGGAAGTTTCCACTGTGCCCACATGATTTAGTGGGTCATCTTTAATTATCACCTTTGCAGTGAACCATGTAATTCGGATCGGTTTACCTAAATGTTCCTCTATGGCTTGGCTTAAATGTCTTAAACCGCGGAAAAAAAAACATGCACATTTATTGATGAATTGCCATTTGAGAATTTGAAATCCTAATCCCACTCAGCTGCCATTTATTCCCAGGATCTTTCTGAGGGGCAGCATCAAATCAGAAAGGGGCCACAATAAATGACATTAAAAACAGAGAAACACTCTGCAGGTCAGGTAGCATCAGGAAAGATAAAGAGAATTAATGTTTCAGGTCAAAAACCCTTTGTTAGTTGGTTAGATAGTTTAGTTTATTGCCGCGTGTACTGAGGTACAGTGAAAAGCTTTGTTGCATGCTATCCAGTCAGTGAAAAGACGATACATGATTACAATTGAGCCATCCGCAGTGCTCATATGTATGATATCGGGAATAAAATGAATAGTGTTTAGTGCAAGATAAAGTCCAGTAAAGTCTGACAAAAGTTAGACTGAGGATCTCCAATGAGGTAGATAGTAGCTCAGGACAGCTCTCTTGCTGTTGATAGGATGGCTCAGTTGCCCGATAATAGCTGGGATAAAAATGTCCCTGAATCTGGAGGTGCGCGTTTATTTAATAAGATCTCGGCTGATGCAGTAACACAATGTTTGATTTCCCTGATGTCAATGTTTGCCTTGAATGTACCTAAACATGAATTATTCATAGTTCTGTGGGGTAAAGAATTTCAAAGATTTACACCCCTTAGAGAAAGAAATTGCTCCACATCTCAGTTCTAAATGGCTGTGATTTGTCCTGCCTCTTTTCGCTTCCAGTTATTTTTTTCCACTCTCTCTACAACAATTAGGCTGAAGAAGGGTCCCGACCTGAAATGTCATCTATCCATTTTCTCCAGAGATGCTGCCTGACCCGCTGAGTTCGTCCGGCATTTTGTGTCTATCTTTAGGATTCTCACACTCGTGCACAAGTCCCAGGATCATTGCCCGCTCTTGGCTGTTGATTTCCTGACTGTGTTGCAACATTGGACGCAACTCATGGAGTGCAGCAGTGAAGCACAAGTTGCAGAATTACAACGTTACACATAGAGAGGAGTCAGGCCTCTGAACTTGTGCAAGACTGAGTCAGAATCTCCTTTCACATGAACATAAACCAATGACAAGGAGCAAATATTAAGTGAGTTACACCTTTTGAATGAAGTGATTTTATTTAAATGCAGTTAATTAATTTTAAAAATCACCAATTCTTATTTATCTTTGGATTTGCAGGGCTGATTATTTTTTACTTTTTAATTATTTGTTAAATTCAGAAACATTAAATGTTCGTTGATAGGTTTGACAGCTGGCTAAGCTTAACTGCTTGTCACAGTTCCCAGATGTTTGCAGTTGAGCCTTGTTCTGCACTCCTCCCACTACAGGCTACACCAGTAAGAATTGGATTGGCACGGGGCCAAGGCAGAATGCAGTATATCTGCAAGCGGCAAGATTGGGCTCCTGTGAAGTGTGTGTGGGCGTGCCATTGACAATAAATCCTGTTAATTCAGTTTATGGGCGATCATGGTAAACAACTCACAATGGTCACACAGTTTGAGAACAGTCTCTGTGAACTAATATTTACTTGAAGCTTCAGTAACATCACAGGTTAATCTTTACAAACTGGTTTGTAAAACTCCATGCTGACATAAATATCTACAGGGAAGCAGCAATGAAGGACATAATGGGAGATTTTTATCTGTTCTTGCCAAGAAAGTGCATTGGCCTACCTGCCTGGTATACTGATAATTAATTAGTCATGGAATCAAACAGCATGGAAACAGGTCTTTCAACTCAACTTGTCCATGCCGACCAAGATGCCTCATTTATGATAGTTCCACCTGCCCATGTTTGGCCCTTATCCCTTTAAACATTTCCTATCCATGTATCTCTTTTTAATGTTGTGATAGTGGGTGATCTTATTGGGGTGTGTAAAATCAGGAGAGGAATAGTTTGGGTACATGCACAGAGTCTCTTGCCCAGAGTAGGTGAATCGAGGACCAGAGGACATTGGTTTAAGGTGAAGGACAAAAAAGATTTATTAGGTATCTGAGTGGTAACTTTTTTACTCAAAGGGTGGTGGGTGTATGGAACAAGCTACCAGAGGAGATAATTGAGCTAGTAGAAACTGTTATCCCAATATTTAAGAAACAGTTAGACAGGTACATGGATAGGGCAGGTTTGGAGAGGTATGGACCAAGCGCAGGCAGATAGGATTAGTGTAGCTGGGACATATTGGCCGGTGTGGGCAAGTTGGGCCAAGGGGCCTGTTTCCACAATGTATAACTCTATGAGTCACCTTGAGCCATGTCCTCTGGTTCTTGATTCCCCTGTTCTGGGTAAAACATGTATTCCCCTAATCATCTAATACACCTCTATAAGTTCATCTTCCTGACCAACAGACCACATTCAAGTGACCGATGCTGTAACGCTAATGAAGTCTTCGGATCTTAATTACTGTGCGTGACTTAGTTACAACATATCCTGCCTGTGAATGAGCCAGCTCCACCTCTGTAGGATCCAGACCGTACAAGTGTACCTCCGTCCGTATCCAGCGGCATTGATCTGCCAACATCAGCACAACAACGCGCTTCTGGAACAGCTGCTTTGCCAGTGGCATCGCCCCCTCCACCTGCACCACCGTCCCCTGTTTCATCACCGGGAATGGTGGTTCAATCACGGTCACCTGTGAAGCCACTGGCTCTGTCCCCGGTGGAGAAAAAAGGAGATGGTCTTTATCTCACACGTGCTGGTCGTGTTTGCAAGCCCACCGTGAAGTACCCGGGCTATGTTTGACTTTCCTCCAGCTTATAATCAATTGCTATGCATGCCTTATTTAGTCAATGGTTTTGTAC
Source organism: Raja brachyura (assembly GCA_963514005.1). Next base: position 24,068,897 of record OY740812.1, read on the forward strand.
TGACATTTAATTCTTTAAGAGGGAGGATGTAGATCAGTGACTCATGTTATGAGTCATAATTTGTAGCTACGCCCACTAGTTTAGCAGAAAGCTTCTCTGCCCTTTCTCCCTCACTCTTGAGTTATGTGCTAAGCTGAAGTTACCTATGCTGTAACGCTAATAATGTCTTTGGATCTTAATCACTGCGCGTGACTTAGTTATTCCAACAGCAGAAGGTCGACAATAGGTGACAAATCATCCTCTACAATAATCCTCAAAACTGGTGCTCCGCAAGGATATATTCTCAGACTCCTTCTTTACTCCTTTTACACCCACAACTGTGTAACCAAGTACAAATTTTCAACTCGTTTCAGAAGGAACTGCAGATGCTGGAAAATCGAAGGTACACAAAAATGCTGGAGAAACTCAGCGGGTGCAGCAGCATCTATGGAGCGAAGGAAATAGGCAACGTTTCAGGCCGAGGTTTCACCCGCTGAGTTTCTCCAGCATTTTTGTGTCCCTACAAATTCAACTCAATGTACAAATTCGCAGACGACACCACCGCATTGGCCAGATATCAACTAAAGAGATGGAGTACAGGAAGGAGATTCAGAACCTCATAATCTGGTGAGAAGACAATAACATTTCTCTCAATGTGAGCGAGAATTAAGGAGATAGTATTCAACTTCAGGAAGCAAAGAGGTACGCATTCACCAGTATACATTGACAGCACCGAGTAGGGAAGGTTGAAAGCTTCAAGTTCCTAGGAGTATATATCACCAGCAACTTGTCCTGCACCAGCCTTGGCAAAGAAAACACACCAACACCTCTACTTCCTCAAATGGCTTAGGAAGTTCAGCATGTCCCCAACAACTTTCACCAACTTCTGCAGATGCACCGTTGAGAGCATTTTGTCGGGATGCATCGCAGCATGGTTTTCGGAACAGCTCCATCCAAGACAGCAAGAAATTGCATAGAATAGTTGGACGCAACCCAGATTATCACGCACACCAACCTCCCTTCCATTGACTCCATCTACACCCGGCAAGGCCACCACCATAATCAAGGATGAGTCTCACTCCAGCCCCTCCCTCTTATATCAGGCAAGAGGTACAAAAGCATGAAAACGCATACCTCCAGATTCAGGGACAGTTTCTTCCCAGCTGCTATCAGGCAACTGAACCGTCCAGAACTACTATCTACCTCATTAGAGATGCTTGGACTATCTTTAATCAGACTTTACTGGACTTTATCGTGCAGAAAACATAATTCTCTTTATCCCAGAGGGGGGCGGGGAGATAAGGAGAGAGAAGGGGGGGGAGAGAAGGGGGGGGAGAGAAGGGGGGGGAGAGAAGGGGGGGGGGGAGAGAAGGGGGGGGAGAGAAGGGGGGGAGAGAAGGGGGGGAGAGAAGGGGGGGAGAGAAGGGGGGGAGAGAAGGGGGGGGGAGAGAAGGGGGGGGAGAGAAGGGGGGGGGAGAAGGGGGGGGGAGAAGGGGGGGAGAGAAGGGGGGGAGAGAAGGGGGGGAGAGAAGGGGGGGAGAGAAGGGGGGGGAGAGAAGGGGGGGAGAGAAGGGGGGGAGAGAAGGGGGGGAGAGAAGGGGGGGAGAGAAGGGGGGGAGAGAAGGGGGGGAGAGAAGGGGGGGGAGAGAAGGGGGGGGAGAGAAGGGGGGGGAGAGAAGGGGGGGAGAGAAGGGGGGGAGAGAAGGGGGGGGGAGAGAAGGGGGGGAGAGAAGGGGGGGGAGAGAAGGGGGGGAGAGAAGGGGGGGAGAGAAGGGGGGGGAGAGAAGGGGGGGGAGAGAAGGGGGGGGGAGAGAAGGGGGGGAGAGAAGGGGGGGGAGAGAAGGGGGGGAGAGAGAAGGGGGGGAGAGAAGGGGGGGGAGAGAAGGGGGGGGAGAGAAGGGGGGGGGAGAGAAGGGGGGGAGAGAAGGGGGGGGAGAGAAGGGGGGAGAGAAGGGGGGGGAGAGAAGGGGGGGAGAGAAGGGGGGGGAGAGAAGGGGGGGAGAGAAGGGGGGAGAGAGAAGGGGGAGAGAGAGAGTGGAGACACTTTTAAGAAGTATAATAAAGCTTAACGGGCATTTTACCTACCGGTTTTCCTTGTTCCTGAAAACTCCAATGAGCCAATCAAAACGCCCGGTCAGCGAAGAATATTGCCTACGGCTGCCCTCGACTGCCTGTGACTAAATAGCGACCCCACTCCACTGCACTATGAGTCAAAAGGACCATGCCGACCAAATTGTACTCGCAGATAAATTTTCAACATGCTGAAAAAATGTCAGCGACCTAGCTGAGGCCACGAGTATTCGGGAACTTCCCTCAAGCATGAAGGAGAGTCCAGCTACCTCATAGGACGTCCTAGGACCACGTGTCGACCATGCTGCGAGTTTGAAGGTCGAAGACACTCTTCTAAACTCGCAGATTAGGTCACCAAAGTGAGACAGCCCCTTAAGGCAGCAACTCTACCGTTGCGCCACCTGACGCATTGAGTTGTTCCATCTCTTGTGTTTCACATATAATAATGGATTAATTGATCATTTTGCGTTTCTAATTGCAAAAGCTTATTGTGAGCAAATTGACTGCCGGTTCTGTTAAATACAAGACAATATTACCCAGGCTAGTAAAATGTAGACACAAGGAACCGCAGTTGCTGGATTTGTGCAGATGTTGCAATTAGCCAGGGCAACTAGACAGATTCCCTTGCATTGTACCAAAAGCAAAAAAATGGAAACGCTGGAAAGAATGACTGCACTTGTCATGAGTACTTCAACGACTACAAAATCCTTTTGATTTTCCATAGATTATCAAAGGTGCCGTATCAATATATGCTGATTCTTTCTTTACATGCAGGGACATGGGTCCACTCTTTCACAAAATGTCATTATATTAACAACAAAGCCAGGCCGAGTTACAGGGATTAACCTGCCTGATATAAAATCTAAATAAGGAGAGAATGCCAAAGATGGTGATCTTTTATAAAAGGATCAAAGCGTAATGAATCCCAAATCCTCTTGATATAATATAAAACGTCAAATCACTTTGAAGGAATGTGATTTTGAGAAGCAAATATATAACGCTGTGTCTATTCAGAATCTTCCTTGCAAATGTTCCCCTGGTGCATATTTGACCTACATTGTTCCCTGATTGCTATCTTCTGTAGTTTACCATTTCAGAACATGTACCTCATGATATAAATCTTATAACATCATTCTGTTTTTGACAGACTCTGTTTTCATCTGAGTCTGTGGGTGACCTTGGAAAATAGGTGCCTTTTGTGCCAATTCTGGTCAATCCTGTGAAATAAGGGTCATCAGTTCAGTTATTGTTAACAAGGCCTCAGTGCCGGGCATAAGTTCGTATGTTCTTGATAAGTTCAGCCCATCAAGTCTACTCCACCATTCAATCATGGCTGGTCAATCTTTCTTTCTCAACACCATTCCCCTGCCTTCTCCCCATAACCCCTGACACCCGTACTAATCAAGAATTTGTCAATCTCTGCCTTAAAAATATCCATTACTTGGCCTCCACAACCGTCTGTGGCAATGAGATTCCACAGATTCACCATCCTCTGACTAAAGAAATTCCACTTCATTCCTTTCTAAAGGAACACCCTTTAATCCTGAGGCTATGGCCTCTGGTTCTAGACTCTCCCACTAGTGGCAACATCCTCTCTCCGTTCATTCTAACCAGGCCTTTCACTATTAGGAAAGTTACAATGAGGTCCCCCCTCATCCTTCTAAACTCCAGTCAGTACAGTACCAGCGGCATAAGAGCACAGGCACTTTACTTTACGCTCTGTGAATGTTCACATATGTCAGATTTTGCATAAATCAGGATCACCATCCCTGTCCCTTGCCCGAAATAACTTAGACTGAAGAAAGATCGCAACCCGAAACATCACCTATCCATGTTCTCCAGAGATGCTGGCTGGACCATTGACTTACTCCAGCACTTTGTGTTCGCCACTGAGAGTATTAACTGCCTCTGCGTCGTCAAGCTGTTTCCGGGCCACTTGCTGCAATGCATGGCCTTCTGGGTAAGCATTGCCGCTTGCTTCTGATGTAAACAAAGAAAATGCCGGATACAATCCTATCATTTTGCAGCTGTTGTAGCAGGAAACCTTGAGTAGCCAATCGATTGAGTGAACTGGTCACTGGATCATTGTGGCAGGAGAATGGTCCAAAAGATACAGTGGTCTTGGCTTCCTTACAGTTTGTCAATGAGCTGCTTGGCGGAAATGGAAAATATGAATGCACTTTGTCAGAGGGCTTAAAACAAGTGTGAGCATCTTTAGCTCAGTGAACTCTTAAGATAGTGTTTATTTTAATGCATTAGGTGCTTTGTTTTACACTGTCAAACATTTTATCAACATTGCAAATGTTTAATTGTTTGATTAATTTTTAATGGTTTTTAAAAGCCTGGATAGGATGGGATTGAGGATAGGACACAGAAGATACCTTTGTAAATAGCTTGCTCCAAGCTCCCCCCAGTCCAGTTTCAGTCTATAAAATACTGAGTCAAGCACTTGAGCAACTGAACTTTATTTTGGATACACAACACAACTCCCCTATACAATATCTAACCACCGCAGGTTCGATCCTTGTATCTGCTTGGCCAAGCCCTTCTAGCCTCATGCAAGCTGAGACACTCCAAAAGGTCACGCAGTACCAAACGTTCTTCCAGAAGATCGACATCGGACCTCGTGGGAGCTACCTTTTATAGGTCCCCGAACTTTGAGGGGCCGAACTACATGGAGGTGGTGTCTGTACAGTCCAATAACATATATCAATTATGACAGTACATGATTGACAGTTCCCTAACCCAATAACATAGTAACTAGTACATTGTATTCGAAAGGAGCTTCTAGAAGGAAGCCATGATAGATAAATAATGCAACATGTGCCTTGGGATTCAGACAACCCAGGCAAAGCTTAACATTTCAACCAATCTGCAACTATCCAAGTAAGTCTTCGCAACATTATTTACACTATGTATATCTGGTTTGCATTGGCACAATCAGTTTCATGCATTTTGCACCTCATTGTCAGACTTCTGCAGATGTCCCATTCTTTCTCTGCAGCTCTTATCTGGGCCACAGACAAACTGGCACCATTCAGCAGCTTGTCTCAGTTCTGCAAAGGCACATTTAACTTGACCAAAATGCCCTAGAAGCACACAAGCCCTTACTCAATTTTAATACCATGGCTTGTACAATTTAGCCAGGATTAACACTTTCACTGCGCAACACATCACAGTTGAGGATGGGGCCAACTTAATCTAGAACATGCCTATTACGTGGTCCAGGGGGAAAGTGCAAACTTGCTGGGCACTCTCTATGGAAACATACATTGTCCCATGGTTCAGGGACATTAACCCTCTCTCTCTCTCCACAGATGCTGCTTGACCTGAGTATTTCAAGAATGTTCAAGAATATGAATGTTTGAGAAGGAACTGCGGATACTGAAGACAGACACAAAATGCTGGAGTAACTCAGGCAACATCTCAGGAGAAAAGGAATATGTGACATTTCGGGTCGAGACCCTTCATCAGGCACTGAGTCTGATGAAGGGTCGACCCAAAACGTCACCTGTTCCTTCTCTCCAGAGATGCTGCCTGACTGGCTGAGTTACTCCAGCATTTTGTGTCTATCATTTATGAAATTTTATTTCCACCAAAATATGACAGCGGAATCAAAAAGTAACACTAGGCAGGCATTCCATTAAATAAGTAAAAGAACAAAGAATCTGTAGAAGTGTCATTATAATTTAATCAACAGATGCTAATTAACAACATGAGCACATTTGAAGCCCAGCAGGAGAGATTAGATGAGATAGCATACTTAACCTATTATATTTCTGATCATAGGTTGGGTATATATCAATTCAAGTTTTTTTCAATCCTGTTAGTAAATTTGAAATAATGCCCCTCATTAATGATTAGAGGAGCATTATTACTGGAGGTCTAAAATCACAGGTGTTTTCTAAGACAGTGGTAATACAAGTTCACAGGAAGATGGAAAAGTAGCTCAGTGGCTCAGGCAGCATCTCTTGAGAAAATGGATAAGTGATGTCTCAGGTCAGGACCCATTTCCAGGCAGTTTCAGGGTCCCGAACCAAAAGAGCACCAATGTATTTTCTCCAGTGATGCTGCCTGACTTGCTGAGTTACACCAACATTTTGCGTATAGCTTTGGTAGAAACTAGCGTCTGTATCCACCGGGAGTTTGGCTGTGCCGCCGGTCCCGGGAGAAGCCGGTGAAGGGAAGTGGCGTAGGCGGGCCGCTGGGGTTCCGCGGCCCATCAATGCTGGACCTCCTGCTCGTTTCCGGGAAATGCTGGGCCGGGCCGGCCGCCAGTAATCGCTGCGGCGGTCGGCCAGATACACCGCCTCTACGCTTGGAACCGACATTCGGGACGACGGTTCCTCGTTGATACGGGGGCAGAGGTTATCGTTTTGCCCTCATCGGGGGTTGACACTCGTTCTGGAGAGTGGGGGTTCTCGTTAACCGCAGCAAATGGCAGCTCCATACGGATGTATGGGGTTCGCACGGTCCCGTTTATCTTGCGCTCCTGCCATTTTACCATGTTTGCCGACGTCTCTCGGTTTGGCGGGAAGAAGTCATCACGTGGCTCAGGGGTGTGCCCTGTTATATATATATAGAACTTCGGGAGAACCCTCCCCTGTCACATGTGAGCTGTTCTTTGTTTTACTCAATTAAGATCACTTCATTATCACAATTGATTAGTGTCAGGCATATTCGTAAACCCAGTCGAAGGTGACAGTGTGAATCCACTCAAGGAAGAATAGGATTGAGGGTTGTCTGATTAGTTATGACTGATAAATACCACCCTTGTCTCAAGAGCTGCAGGGGTCTATTCAAAGGCCAGTCAGAGCCCGAGGGGGGAGAAAGTGAAAATGAAAGAAGACAATGCTAAAAGCCATAAATATCACGCCACCTCCTATCCCGATAAATAATGGAACTTATTTTTAAAATCACAGTGTATTGTTTTTGTTGACAAGTTTCACCAATAAAATAAGTGTGCAGAAGATGGCAGTGTAGGAACATGACTAAAACAAAGGAATAATCATCTCATAAAAGAATGCATTTTACAATATTCTTGTCCATGTGATGTAAAATTTAAATATTCAAATCTCAGATACAACAGAGAATGCAACACATCTGTGAGAAAATGGATATAACTGTAAAATGGGTGTCGGGTGTGTGGAGTGTGAGTAGCCTGTACTTTTAGAAAAGTTGCCTGGAAAACTCTTATTAAGATCTTATTAGATGACTACAGTGTTCAGTCAGTGGGCAGCACAGTGACGTAGCTGTAGAGTTGCCACCCTACATCGCCAGAGACCCGGGTTCAATCCTGACTATGGGTGTTGTCTGTGTGGAGTTTGTACGTTCTCCTTGTGGCCGCGTGGGTTTTCTCCGGGTACTCCGGTTTCCTCCCACATTCTAAGACGTGCAGGTTTGTAGGTCAATTACCTTCTGTAGATTGTCCCTCGTGTGTAGGATAGAACTAGTGTATGGGTGATCGCTGGTCGGCGTGAATTCTGTGGGCCAAATGGCCTGTTTCAACGCTGTGTCTCTAAAACTAAAACATACTAATCACTGTTTGCTGGCCATCCGGCTGGGTGTAGCCTGAGGCAGGATCTGTATCTTACTTAATTGACTGGGCATGAGTGGGCTGTAGCCATGCCAAGAGGAAAGGGCGCCCGATACCCTGAGTTTGCACACTGGTTCTGTTCAGAAGGCTCAGATGACAACATGGGGCAGGATATTGAAGAAGACTGACCTATGAGCCTCATATAACCATATGACAATTACAGCACGAAAACAGGCCTTCTCGGTCCTTCCAGTCCGTGCTGACCATTTATTTTCCCCTAGTCCCATCTACCTGCACTCAGACCATACCCCTCAATTCCCTTCCCGTCCATATACCTATCCACTTTACTTTTCAATGTTAAAATCGATCCTGCCTCCACCACTTCTGCAGGAAGATCATTCCACACAGCGACCACTCTCTGAGTAAAGAAGTTCCCCCTCATGTTACCCTAAACTTCTGTCCCTTAATTCTCATGTCATGCCCTCTTGTTTGAATCTTTCCTACCCTCAATGGGAAAAGCTAATCCACATCAACTCTGTCTATCCCTTTCATCATTTTAAAGACCTCAATCAAGTCCCCCCTTAACCTTCTGCGCTCCAAAGAATAAAGACCTAACTTGTTCAACCTTTCTTTGTAACTTAGTTGCTGGAACCCAGGCAACATTCTAGTAAACCTCCTCTGTACTTTCTCTATTTTGTTGACATCCTTCCTATAATTAGGCGACCAAAATTGTACACCATACTCCAGAATTGGTCTTACCAATGCCTTGTACAATTTTAACATTACTTCCCTACTCCTATATTCAATGCTCTGATTTATAAAGGCCAGCACACCAAAAGCTTTCTTTACCACCCTATCTACATGCGATTCCACCTTCAGGGAACTATGCACAGTTATTCCTAGATCCCTCTGTTCCACAGCATTCCTCAATTCCTTACCATTTACCATGTACGTCCTATTTTGATTTGTCCTGCCAAGATGTAGCACCTCACACTTATCAGCATTAAACTCCATCTGCCATCTTTCAGCCCACTGTTCCAAATGGCCCAAATCTCTCTGTAGACTTTGAAAATCTATTTCATTATCCACAGCACCCCCTATCTTAGTATCATCTGCATACTTACTTATCCAATTTTCCACCCCATCATCTAGATCATTGATGTACATGACAAACAACAGTGGACCCAACACAGATCCCTGAGGCACCCCACTGGTCACCGGCTTCCAACCTGACAAACAACCATCCACCATTACTCTCTAGCATCTCCCATTCAGCCACTGTTGAATCCATCTTGCTACTCCGCCATTAACACCCAAAGATTGAACCTTCTTAACCAACCTTCCATAAGAACCTTGAAATCCATATAGACAACATCCACTGCTTTACCCTCATAAATTTCCCTAGTAACCTCTTGGGAACCTCATTATGCATGGGACATTGGTTGACCTGCTAGAAAGTCTGAGTACAATGTTAAGGAAGAAAGGGGAAGCCAGCACTAAACTTGTGGAGCTGGAGACTATGCTTTCCAGTATGGATATGGTGGCCAGCTCGATTTCATTCCCCATAGAACCAACCATCATGCAGCATCTGATGGCCAATATCACTACACTCACTGCAGTACGGAAGGAAGACTACAACACCTAGGGTGCAGCGGTAGAGTTGCTGCCTTACAGTGCCAGAGGCCCGGGTTCGATCGTGACCATGGGTGCTGTCTGTACTGAGTTTGTACGTTCTCCCTGTGAGTTTTCTCCGGATGCTCCGGTTACCTCTCACACTCCAAAGGCGTATATGTTTGCCGGTTAATTGACTTCAGCAAAATTGCAAATTGTCCCTAGTGCTTGTGTATGGGGTTATCGCTGGTCGACAAGGTCTGTTTCCATGCTGTATCTGTAAAGCCCAAAGCCTACAACCTTTCTGCTGCATTGGGAGGTCAGACAATTGGCAACATCAACTGGCCACTGAAGTGAAATATTGAGCATGGCGGATGCCCAGTTGTTGACTGAGTTAACATCTTAATGTGTAAATCGATGGTTGATCAGTGCACTGCCTCAGTGGGCTCGAGGCCCTGTTTCCATACTGTATAACCCTCTATGCTCTATAATAATACCACACACATTTCTTTTTGCATGCACATTATGCAGAAGTTCGGGCAAGAATTGAACACCTCAAGGATACTTATTAGTATTTTAGCTGCCATGACATATTGTGCAACAGCTGCACAGTGTTAGTGGCCATAAGTTTACCTTTTCAATACCAGCTGTTAGGTCCTGGAATGTCAGTATACCAGCTGCTAGAACCTGACATATTATCAAGTCATTTGCCAAAGCTCAAAACCTAGGCTTGCAAACAGCATGGAGCTGGAATATAACTGTACTTTCTGTCGCCTGTGTTCCTATCAGCCAGCAAGATCAACAAGATGCTAACTTTGACGTATCCCATAAATTTAGATTTTATTTCAGAAACATGATAGCTGTGAGGTTTAATTAATTCAACGTTCTATCTGTCTAGTTAATAACTCACTGGGATTACATTTTGTTGACAGTGTTTTTCAGTGACAAACACAACTCCTCACTTCGGTCAGTTAAACTCAGTGTAGGTCACCACAACATTGAAACCATTAAGACTGGGATCCAACCCATAACAATCAAGGGTGATTAAAATAAATGCCATTCAAATCAAAATAATTACTTTTTATAAAGTAATATAATATCAGCAAAATCTATAATATTTAAACTCGATCCAAACTTCACCCTTTGAGATAGCTTAGCTTAGTTTAGTTTAGAGTTACAATGTGGAAACATGGCCTTTGCCCCCCCCCCCCCCCCCCCCCAGTCCACGCTCCACGTGACCTGCGATCACCCATACACTAGTCCCATCCTAAATATCAGGGATAATTTACAGAAGCCGAATAACCTACAAACTTGCACATCTTTGGAATATGGGAGGGAACCGGAGCGCCCTGGGACAATCCTCGCGGTGACAGTGAAAATGTACAAACTCTGTACAAACAGCACCCGAGGTCAGGATCAAACCCGGGTCTCTAGCGCTGTGAGGCAGAAACTCTACCGCTGAGCCACTGTGCCACCCCTGTGCACCGTGCTACCCCAGTGGGTGCAGTCTTGTTACCTGGCTGAATAATTCTCTCTCAGGCTTCAGGGTTCTTATTACTGTTCAAATTCTGCTGAAACGTTCTTTGAAAGTGTGCTGGTGGGGTCCCCGTCATGGCACAAAGAAGATGATGCAATGCAGTTTATGGTTTCATGGATTTATTTCACTTATGGTCATTAAAGTGTCGATTAAATGTTTTTTATTTTCCTAGTTAATCGAGACTGCACGGGTATTATTTATCATCCAGTAATAAAGTGTTGAAATTCAGGTAAAAAATAAATGATACAGGCAATTTTTCATCTGTATTTACCAGAATATAATCAGATTCACAAAATTTGGATGTCTTCCAGACAAGTGTTTGTTAATTGTTATAAATTGACACCAAAGCCCATTAGAAATGTAATCAGCCATCCTTACTTGATCCAGTCTATCAAGATTACTGGCCCATAACAGTATAGTTGACTCTTTATTGCCCACTACACTAGCACATTATGGTGTTTATCTGCTAGAAGTTACATGTAGGAAGGAATTACAGATACTGGTTAAAGATGCTGGAATAATTCTGCGGGACAGGCAGCATCTCTGGAGGGAAGGAATGGGTGATGTTTCGGGTCGGGTCTGAAGAAGGGTCTTGACCCAAAATGTCACCCATTCCTTCTCACCAGAATTGCTGCTTGTCCTGCTGAGTAAAGGGCCTGTCCCACTCGGACTGCCTGCAACTGTCAAGTTCGCGACACTCGCAGAAAAACCTCGAACTGGAACAGCGAGTGTCAGAGTCGAACACACTCACACACACACACAAAAAAGGCGGGGGCCAGGGAAAGCGGGGGAGCGCTGTCTGAAATTCACATGGTGCAAAGCCAAGGTGATACAGACACACACTGCAATGAACAGGAAGGTTAAGACGGTTAGCACAGTGTATGGTAAGTCCTTTAAAATAAGGGAGATGGGGGGGGGGGGGGGAGAAGGGGGGGAAAAGGAGTGGAAACACTTTAAAGAAGCCAGACAACTTTTAATAAGCCAGGGATACACCACGAAATACCACGAAGGAGACTCACCAGAGAACATGTGGTGACCATGTGGCGATCGTGTGGCGAGCGCAGAGTCTCCTGCACTTGCCCAAAAAGTCACCTACGATGCCTGCAGCGTACAGCATTACTCCAGCATTTTGTGTCTATCTTCTGCCAGCAATTACATGGGTAGATTCATTGTAGATTAATAATCCCCTGTCCCACTTAGGAGACCTAAACAGCAACCTCTGGTGTCCTTGCCCGCTATCCAAGGTTTCCATGGGATCACCGGAGGTTTTGTGTCACTCTCCCTAATGGTCGAAAGTGGTTTCTGCGTGGTCGAGGCTTCATCTAGGTTGCTGCTATTTTTTCATCATGATTAAAACCGGCCTCGACTAAAAATAGGTCGCTGTTTTAAAAATTGATAATTTGTTTGTTGCAGGTCTAGTCGAAGTTTTCTTCATAGTGGAGGAAGATTTTCAACATATGCGTGGCAGGTGGTAGGAGGTTGCAGGTCACCTCCACCTCGATTTTTTTTTGGGTGGCGGGCAAGGTCACCAGAGGTTGCTGTTTAGGTCTAAGTGGGACAGGGGCTTTACTGTCTTACAAGAATGTGTCACCTTCTATAAAGCTGTTCTTACCATGATTCCATGCTGCTGGGATTTGACTACCACTATAAATGGTTATGTGCCTACATTCCCCGTGGTTAAGTATGTTGAGGTGATTTTCAGCTCTTAGCCAGTTCAAAACCAGCATCTACACTAGAAAATACACAAAAAGGTGTGGAGAAAGAGAAGGGAGATTAATTCCCTGAAACAGAAAGAATTTAGCGTCACACGAGCTGAGCTTAGGACATGTGAGAAACTAGGAACAAATAAAGCACAAGACATTTCTTGCAGCCTATGATAAAATGTAGGAGGCATCTACCATCCTTGATAAAATTAAATGGTTCTTCCTCGGCAATAACATCAGGGAAACAACTGTGCAGGAAACTGAGGATCACAAGCGCTCGACTCTGCCTCTGCATGGTGAAGAGTGAGAGCTGGAAGTCAAGCAACCTGATGCATCAAAAAATAAAGGAGAATTTGGAACAGACAGCACAGAAAATGTGCAAGAAACTTGATGTTGCATCGTATCTGAAGTACGGAAATGACGGCTAAATCTGCACTAATCACGAACCACCCATTTAATTGATTTAAAGATACCATTGATTACCCATCCACACTAGATCCATGTTATCACACTTTCTTATCCACCCCCTACAGTCTAAGGTCAATGTGCAGAGGCCAATTAACCTACAGGCCCACATGTCTTTACAATGTGGGAGGAAACCGGAGTACATGGAGGAAACTTATGCGGTCACAGGGTAAATGTGCAAACTCCACACAGACAGCACCCAAGGTCAGGGTCGAACCTGGACCTCTGGTGATGTGAGGCAGCAGCTACAACTACAACTACACTAAGCCCATTTTATTCTCCCCACTTGCCCATCTACTTCTCCCATTTCAACTACCCAAACATACCATCTTTTTGATGCTGTGAAAATTCTTCCTAATTTTCTGTAGTTGCTTTTCTGAATCCTTCCCTTTGCCGTTCTTTCAAGTGATGGGTTGTTTTACTCCCTGTTCTCGCTCTTCACTATGTAGATGCAGAGCTGAGGATTTGTGTTCCTCACCACTCTCTCTCCTGTTACCTCTCTGGCTTTATTATGTGGAAGGTACGCCACAGGTGGTCAGAATTGTGACCAGGTTGTTGACCACTGCGCCACCCCACGTCCCACTGTGCTGCCATCTTCAGATGATGTCAATTCCAATGCAGAAAGTACATTGATGGAAAATATAATTTCGACAATTAGACCAATATTGGTTGGATTTAGAAAAGGCCCAAGCTAAGACTATCTCGTTGTTAGGTACAAATGGTCATGGAACTATACATCAGGAAGAATGCATATGAGCCTGAAAACTCCCTACAACCATCAGGCTATTTAGTACTACAACCTCCTAAGAGGCTCATAACTTTCTAGCCTTGGGACATAATTTCATTGTTCCATTTCGGGACACTTTTGACACTGAAACATGCACCTCAGCCCAATGTCCATGCCGTCCAAGTTGCCTAACCAAGCTGACCCACCTACCTGTACAAAGTCCTTATCTCTCAAAATCTGTCAAATACCCATTCCTGACAAAATACTCTAAATAAAAAGTCATCTTGAGTTCAAACCAAGGCAATTATTTTTGTCTGTAGCAGGGTCTCGACCCGAAACGTCACCCATTCCTTCTTACCAGAGATGCTGCCTGTCCCACTGAGTTACTCCAGCATTTTGTTTCCAAATTCGGTGTAAACCAGCATCTGCAGTTCCTTCCTACAATTCTTTTCTTAATGCAAAGATGCCAATTTGTTCATAAGAGGCAAACAAAAGTGCAGAGTGCAGAGATGATCAGTGATGAAGCTTACAGTGATGAATGGGTGTCAGAGTTAGTCATTCCTGAAAGGGAATTAGAAGCAAGAGCCAAAATTAAGTCTCGTGATTAAATTGGATCTTTGCTGGCCAAGAGTGGAGTTGATGATGGACTCTTTTTACAATGACCTTGGAAATAAAACGTTTGTTGGAGAGAATGTGGCAGTTATTCAGAGTGTACACATCATCAGGCTGGTGTAATGGATAGATTTATTGTAGTTGGGAGTTTAGGGGTGAAGTACTTTGCAATAATGGTGTTGGTAATGTGCATATGTGGATAAATGACCTAATTAAAATATTTTAAAGACCAAAACCCATGCTTGAGGACTTTGATAATGATTTTTTTAATCTATTAGTTTCCAGTCACAGTGGTTTCAATTATCCCTGTATAACCAGATAAGTCTTTAAAATAAAATGATGCCTATTTGCAATTTCAAGTATTGTTCAGGAACTTTGTGCAACTAAATGGCTTAGAAGTGCCCCAAGGTGTGCTTAGACAAATCAGTCTTTCTGTTCACAAATACAGCAGTTCTGAAAATTAGCCATTAGTTCGTGATCTGTGTTCAAACTGGCACTATCCCTTAAAATATTTAACTTGAGATCTCATCTCTCATGAATCAAGAACCTTGGAAACAATAAAGGTCGAATAACTGCAATGGGACGAACAATGATAGTCATAGAGTCAAAGAGTGATACAGTGTGGAAACAGCCGAAACTTGCCCACACCAGCCAAAAATGTTCCAGCTACACTCATCCCACCTGCTTATGCTTGGTCCATATCCCTCCAAACCTGTCCTATCCATGTACCTGTCTAAGTGTTTCTTAAATCACCCACCACCCACTGTGTGAAAAAGTTACCCCTCGGATTCCTATTAAACCTTTTCCCCTTCACCATGAACCCATGTCCTCTGGTCCTCGATTCCCCTACTCTGGGCAAGAGACTCAGTGCATCTACCCGATCTATTCCTCTCATCATTTTGTATACCTCTCTAAGGTCACCCCTCATCCTCCTGCACTCCAAGGAATAGAGGCCCAGCATACTCAACCTCTCCCTATAGCTCACACCCTCTAGTCCTGGCAACATCCTTGTAAATCTTCTTTGAACCCTTTCAAGCTTGACAATATCTTTCCTATAACAAGGTGCCCAGAACTGAACACAATATTCTAAATGCCGTCTCACCAACGTCTTATACAACTGCAACATGACCTCCCAACTTCTATACTCAATACTCTGACTGATGAAGGCCAAAGTGCCAAAAGCCATTGTGACCACCTTATCTACCTGCGACTCGACCTTCAAGGAACCATGCACCTGCACTCCTAGATTCCTCTGCTCTACAATACTACCCAGAGGCCTACCATTCACTGTGTAGGTCCTGCCCTTGTTAGACGTCCCAAAATGCAACACCTTGTGGCATCAGCCTATACCCAGACCACTTATGGTCGAACCCTCGTCAGTAGATATGAGGGCTGGCACGTGACGTCATGGGCTAGAGGGAGTGTCCTGCTACTTAAGGTTATCTCACCTCGAGACCTTGGCAGTCAACAGGTAGCTGAGCCCGAGAGAACAACTTTGCTCAGCTACAGCAGTAATGATAATATAGTTAGCGGACCAACCTAAATGAACTACTGTTTGAACCTGCCTGACGTCTGGCCTTATTTACCATGTTTGGTGCCGCTACAACCTATTCTCTCTATTAAATTCCATCAACCATTCCTCCATCCACCTGTCCAATCAATCCAAATCCTTCTGCAATGTTTCACAACCATCTTCACTCTCTGCAAAACTGCTCACTTTTGTATCTTCAGCAAACTTGCTAATCTTACCCTGTGTGTTCTCATCCGAATCATTGAGTTTGATGGGAAACAGTAACAGTCCCAGCACCGAACCCTGAGGCACACCACTAGTCACAGGCCTCCATTCCGAGAAGCAACCTTCCACCATCACCCTCTGCTTCCTTCCATGGAGCCAATTTGCTATCCATTCAGCTATCTCTCCTTGGATCCCATGCGATCTAACCTACCAGAGCAGCCTACCATGCGGAACTTTGTCAAATGCCTTACTGAAATTCATGTACACAACATCTACAGTTCTGCCCTCGTCGACCTTTTTGGTCACGTCTTCAAAAAAATCAATCAGATTTGTGAGACACGACTTCCCATGTACAAAACCATGCTGACTATCCTTAATCAGCCCTTGCCCATCCAAATGCCTGTATAACCTATCATTCAGAATACTCTCTAGGAACTTTCCAACCACAGATGTTAAGCTCTATGAAGCTGTTAAGCCGGTGAAAAATCTTTTCAACATGTTTTCAATATGTGAGACTGTATGTGCAGCCCTGTACACTCTAGTATAGGCCTATGTACAGCCCTGTACACCCTCGTATAGGCCTAAGTACAGACCTGTATACGCCTCTATAGGCTACGTACTGCCCTGTATCCCCCAGTGCATCCCCAGATCCTGGGGCAATGCCACAGAGGAGTCAGGAGGGGACCCGGTGACGGTTGTCGAGGAGGTCGGTGCGGCGGTCGTTGTGGGTTACGGCAGCCGAGGACGGGCCATGTGGGAACCGGAGGACGAGCTGCCCGGTGTGGGGGGACTCCTGTGAGGGGAGGGGGCGGAGGGGGAGGACCAAATGAGGACCTGCTATGGGATACCTTGTGACTTTGTCTGTGCCCTCTATGTGGTGATTCTTTGCATACCTTGCGTATGTAACCCCTGCACACCCCTGAAAAGGCCCAGGGACAGACCTGACGCTACTACACGCTCTTCTACACTATCAAAGATTGTAAATGCCAAACGCTAGTGTTCTTATTACATTAATGCACCGAGGTAACATAAATAGGATTGTCACTCAGCAATATTGTACAATTTAAAAATATAAAGTTTTCCTGGATCCTTTCAAAGCACACAATATCAGCAAAAAAATCTTGTGAGTTGTTATTCCTATCAATTGTGGCTGATGCTGTCAATTCTCTTTTCCACATTTGAATCAATGTGATGAAGCACAAAGAAATGACCATCCATAAGGGCGGCACAATGGTGAAGATGCTGACACATAGCCAGAGACCCAGGTTCAATCCTGACCTCGGGTGCTGTCTGTGTGGAGTGTACATGTTCTCCCTGTGACTGCGTGAGTTTTCTCTAGGTGCTCCGGTTTCCTCCTACATCCCCAAGATGTGCGGGTTTGTAGGTTCATTTGACTCAGTAAAATGCCCCTATTGTGTAAGTAGTGGATGAGAAAGTGGGATAACATTGATAGAACTAGTGTGAATGGTTGATCAATAGTCGGACTGGATGGGCCGAAGGTCCTGTTTCCATGCTGTATCTCTGAACTAAACTATGTTCAAGATGTTCATTGCTCAGTGGATAGTGATTTTATTTCTGAATCATTCAGTTCAGATACCAGGTCATAAACTTAATTGTACAAAACTATATCACACTCCAATGCTATAGTGCGGGGAAGGTTACTTGTAAAATGTGCCATCTTTTGAATGAGACAAAATACCAAGGCCTTGACTGCACTTTCAACTGATGCCTTGTAAACACCTCAAAGTGTATTATGTATAAATGAAATATTTTCCAGGACAATATTTATCACTCAAATATCACTAAACATAAATTACCCATTGATTACCAGACTACTGGTAGCTGGTTGTAGTTGTGCACAAATCGGCTGCTAAGTTATCTTACAATAACATAGTGACTACATTTCAATGGTTATTTATTGGCTGCAGATTGCTCTGGGGCATCCTAATTTGCAAACAGTAGATAGCGCGCTATATAAATTGCTCTTTTTAAATGGCCGATTCTTCAATCATTCACTGCACCATTTTGTGTGGATGAAAGATAGCAACCGAGGGAAGCTTTGGGGTGTTTGCCAACACAAAAACTCATAAATGAAAAGACAGCTCTGTCATATTTGAGAAGATTAACTGAAAGGTCACTTTCTGCTGGATTTAATATTTTATTCGTGCCCAACTGCACAAAACCTGCGAGTCTGAAGCCGCTTCCAACCCTTGTCATTTTACGTGACCGTGGTGTGCTTGTCACCCTCATGCCCATTAAACCTCACAGAGGAATGGCTGAGTGCTACAGCTTTTTCCTCGTCTTTATGTTATTTGGAAACATAGAAAATAGGTGCAGGTGTAGGCAATTTGGGCCTTCGAGCCAGCACCACCATTCAATATGATCATGGCTGATCATCCAAAATCAGTACCCCGTTCCTGCTTTCTCCCCATATCCCTTGATTCCTTTATCGCTAAGAGCTAAATCTAACTCTAACAGCCAGTGAATTGGCCTCCACTGCCTTCTGAGGCAGAGAATTCCACAGATTCATAACTCTCGGGGTGAAAAGGTTTTTCCTCATCACAGTCCTAAATGGCCGACCCCGTATTCTTATCTCTTGTCGCACCACCACTGCCAGGCTCAGAGATCATTTACATGCTGGTTATCGACGCATCAACCAAATTAAGAATGAGTGGAATATAAACCAAACAGGATTCTGAAGCTGAACCTTAAATTCAAGTTTATCATGATTTTCAGACATCAACTGAAGAAGATCCTCTCCAGCTTTGCTCCTTTATGGTTCATTAATGTAAGCGCCAATTACACAGAAGAGGTTTTGGCAGATTCAATGACAGCCACAAAGATCATAAAACCAAAATCACTGCAACTGAATATTTTTGAGTTTAAAAAGAAAGACATTTTTACTCATGGAGCTAAATTAAGACCTTTGCCTTTAACCAAGGGAGGGGGGGGGGGGAAGGGGAGTCAATGAGAGGAACGTAGGATTAATCAGAGAAGGTGCGATTTGAGAGAACATTACATTCCAGTTGAATCTCAACTGGATATTATACCAGCCTCGAAGATGCTCTGTGGTTCATTTTCCACTAAGGCGGCACTTCATGAAATGTTTTGTGTAAAAACATAAAAACGGAAGGATTTCCTTTTTATAGCCTGCTGCGTACATGCTCAAATACAAATAATAGCAGCGGGGAAAGCATTGGAAGGGTTTGAGTGAGAAGAACAAATGTGGACTGAGTTGGAGGATTGCAGGGAAAGAGGGAGATTATGCTGCTGGAGGCCCAGTGGGGTTTATAAGATCATAAGTGATAAGAGTAGAAGTAGACCATTCAGCCTATCAAGTATACTCCACCATTCAATCATGGCTGGTCTATCTCTCCCTCCAAACCCCATTCGCCTGCCTGCCCCCCATAACCTCTGACACCCGTGCTAATCAAAAATCTAGCGATCTCACCCTTAAACATATCCACTGACTTGGCCTCCACAGCCTTCAGTGGCAAAGAATTCCACAGATTCACCACCCTTTGACGAAAGAAAATTCTCCTCATCTCTTTCCTAAAAGAACATCCTTTAATTCTGAGGCTATGATCTAGACTAGTGGAAACATCTTCTTTACATCCACTCTATCCAAGCCTTTCACTATTCTGTACATTTCAGCGAGGTAGGCCCGACTATGGGTGAACTGGGGATGGGACTGGACTTTGCTGCCTTCCCCCACAGCGGGAACCATTGTGGGGGGATGTTTTGATGTTTATTGTTAAATTCTTTAGTGTTGTGTATTATCTTTATTCATGTGCATTGCATTGGCAAGTCAAATTTCACTACACCAATTGGTGTACGTGATAATAAATGTCCTTTGTCCTTTTGTCATTCTTCTAAACTCCAGTGAGTACAGGCCCAGTGTCGACAAACGCTCATCATATGTTAACCTACTCATTTGTGGGATCATTCATGTAAACCTCGTCTGGACCCTTTCCAGAGCAAGCACATCCTTCCTCAGATATGGTGCCCAAAATTGCTCACAATATTCCAAATGCGGCCTTACCAGCGCCTTATAGAGCCTCAGCATTATATCCCTATTTTTGTATATGTCCTCTTGAAATAAATGCTAGCATTGAGTTTGCTTTCTTCACTATCGATTGGGGCCAACTATTTATTGATGCCAACAAATTTCTGTTTACAGCATTTACAGTTTTTTTGAAATGGCATTTTACATACGCCATCTATATGGTTTTGTACCCACTCCATCCACATAATCTTGCATACACTCCATCTACATACCACGCAATTCAGATACAATCCAATTTGTATGCATTTGACTACAAATGTTGTTGGACAATGTTCTCCTTAAATACGAATATGTACATTCCTCCTATTTTCATGGAGTTCTGTTTTATAGATTGCCCTGTGGTCCCTCATCATTTTATTTACTTTCACTGCAATGAACTGGTCCAAAAATTGGAGAAGACTTTTGCAGCAGCGCACTCTCGACCGTTCAGTCATGAGAATGCAGCTT
This sequence comes from Raja brachyura, assembly GCA_963514005.1. The sequence goes on from OY740812.1 coordinate 24,089,385, forward strand.
AAAGTGCAGTGACATCCTTCCCCAAAGAGCAGCAGATGGCTTGTTGCAACAATTTGGTTGTTTCATGTGTATTATTGCAGGTGCTGCATATTTATTTCCGATTTCTTTAATTGAATTGAAAGTCTCCGGAGAGTTGAAAGTCTCATTTCTCCGGATTATTATTCCGGCAATGTAACCATCATTCTGCTGTGCCCACATCCTCCATCTTTTATCAGCACATTTTGATTGCAGTTTATTTTCTGCAGAATGAAACTGCAGCGACTCATCGCAGCACATCTTTCCCATTCCTCTCTACCTTTGAAGTACAAGGGCTTCAAATGCCTTAGAAATACCATCACTTAGGAGCTCTCCAGCCACAGCCAGTGTGACTCGAAGGTATATTGCAAATCTCTCATCATCACTGAGCTGATAGCCTGGAATGCCTGATTTGATACCTTTGTGGGGGCATCATCTTAAAAATTGCACCTGTCCAAGGGTGGCTTTTTTCAGTTTAACTAGAATTGAGCTGTTAAGTGTAAAATGCGCAGGCATCAGCCACATGTGGAACAAATGGAAGGTATTTCGTAACCAGAGGTTAATACTGTCAAAAATATGAAGGAGTAACTTTGACATGCAGTCCTCTCTAAATTTAAATAGTTACAGTGAAGCAGAAAATGAACGACGGTATGTTTTTCATTATTCCTACTTTGACTTTGGCTGACATTGCCTCTGGAAATGAATAAATCTGAAATAGAATCAACTGCTGCATACTTGGGAAATGCCATTAATGAGATAAATTAGCAGCTTCGACCACCTCTAATGCCTAGATGTAGATTGAAAGCCTTTTGCTAATCTCCAAGTAACCAGAGACTGTCATGTTTAATTTGATAGTTTATTTTTATCGTGTGTTATACAAGGCCGGGGTATGATTGCGTAAATGGATCCCTTTTCATGTTCGCTACAAATTATCTACTGCTTGTAGGTATGAACTAACAATTGGTACAGAATGATCACTCAAAGTGGAATTACTTGCTGAAAATCACGGCTGCAATTCGGATAACAGGGTACAGAAGAGTCCAAAACTGAAATAAGAATTAGAAATGTCAGCAAAGCACTAAGTGCTGGAGGAACTCAACAGATCAGGCAGCATCTGTGGAGAGAATGGACAGATGATGTTTCGGATCTGAAGAAGGACTGTCCATTCCCTCCACAGATGCTGTCCAACCCATTGAATCCCACCAATATTTTGTGTTTTGCTCAAGATTCCAGCATCTGCAGTTCCTTGCGTCTCCATTACAAATGTCAGCTTTAACGGAAAGCAATAATTAACCTCTTCCAAACGAGAAATGCATTTGGGGGAAGTTTGTGTTTTATGTCTAGACACGGCTTCGAATGGCTAGACACCGACCTTTTCTGCATTCCCACACTATTTTGCTCCATGCATAGTTAGTTCACCCAACATCTTGGAACTCTCTCCCAATTCTCACCTAGCTTGCTGCGGCTATCTTGATCGTCACCAACATTCTCACAACCTCATGCACCACGTGATCAGTTATTTTGCCATAGTTATTGCTACATTGCATCCAGTTTATCTCCATGGAACACATTGGATTTTTTTTTAAATAGAAAGCTGTTAGACAAGTAGTATTTCCATATTGATTCTGCCCATTTTCTTATCAAGCTATTTTCCTTTTCTTTCCCCTTTTCCCTTTCTATTTCAACATTTGATATGAGGGGGGTTCATTTGTGTCTGATTGGGAATAAAAACACTGGAAGTCCTCAGCAGATCTGCAGTGAGAAAAACAAGAATAAATGTTTCAGTTCGATGGGTCTGATGAAAGGTCATCAATCTGAATAATTAAAGGGCCCGTTCCACTTTCACAACCTTTTTTTAATCGTGGACATTTTTTATCATGCTAGAAAAAACGCCCCGACCTACTTGATGCCACGAGTACCTACGACTAAAATCACGGCCTGCTACGACCTCGTGACGACCATGCTGCGAGTATGAATCAAGGGCAAACTCAGCAGAGGTCGTGAATTAGGTCGTGAAAGTGGGACAGGCCCTTTACTCTCCCTCTCCCTCAGACAAGACAGGTCCTGTCTGACCCATTGAGCACCGATAATGTCTTCTGATTTTTTTTAGTTCAGGTATTCAGCATCCACACCTCTTTTGATTTTCCCTTATTTTGATCTTCTAACAACTCTAACTGAGGGTTATTTAGCCCTCAGTGGAAGGTCCATTATTACCACCCATCTTTCTTCTCCCAAGTTTGTTCCTTGTGCCTCCATTTTGTTTCCTGGTTGACGGAGAATTAAAAATTAAACAAACTTAAAGAATCTGCAAAGAGTTTATTATTACTATTCTTGCAGATCTAAGGAACATCTTGGATTTGCCTGCATTTAGAGAGTCTGGATCGCCACGATCATTGAGTTTGTTAGGAGAGACAAATATCTTGTTGGGGAATGAATAAGACAATTGGCAAATAAAATGACAGCTTCATTCATACCAAACCGATCAAATATCTTGATAAAGAGAAAATATTTTATTTGAGAAGCAAGAGACCGCGAATGCTGGAATTAGAGAGGAAAAAAAATAAATTGCCGGAAGAATTCAGCAGGTCAGACATCAACTGTAGAGACAGATGGAGATCGTGCATCAGGGGAATGCAGCTCAGGTGAACCTCAGGAAAGGATGAAGGCAAAGTTGCCACAATTGGGAAAAATGGCTGAGCTGGGTTGCAGTCAGGGAGCCAAGAAATGATTTTAATTATTCCCACCACTTGCTTGGACCTGTTCAGAGGGGTGCTCTTTACATAAGGCTGAGTGCTGGTTAAAACAGAACTAATTGAATTACATAAAGGTTTCACAGGTGTTTTGGAAATACACATCTGCAGATAAGGTCAGCAGATGGCCAACTCCAAATGCCCTTGCACATGTCAGCCTGAAGCAAAGAGGATCCTATAACTTGTTTGGTGCCCTTGATACTCAGTAATGTTTAATTTTCCATAACATTTGGATCACACAATGCACCAAAAAACAGCATTATACAATTCATATTCTCATTAGCAACAAAAATTAAATTGTTCCAGTCCCAGTGCATAAATAAGAAAGCTTTAGATGGATAGGAGCCAAACACGGGCAGGTGGGATCAGCGTAGATGAACATCTTGGACAACATGGACAAGTTGGGCCGAAGGGCCTGTTCCATGCTGTATGATTATGACTATTACATAGAATCTTCCACACTTGCATATATTGGACACTGAAGAGCAAGAATTAATATGGAGCATTTGATATCGAAGTTAACGTTTCACTGCAGAGCCTTATGCAGGTCTTGATAAAATTAATTCTGTGCAGGTTTGAATGAGTGTCCTGGGAAACTTGTAAATTTCTGTAAAAATCTGTTGTTTCTACAGTGTTTCAATCAAGGCTGCCAATGTGTCTACAACAGTCCCCAATCTGGTTATCAGAGTTCTCACATTTGCATCCACTCATTCAGATTGTGTATTAACTTGAGATTTCAGCAGAATTCCCAGATTTAACCAAATAACATTTCACGCGATAAGGGAAAAGAAAGAAAAGCAATATGATGAAATGACTAGACTAACAAACAGAGAACATTATCATATTACCTCATGGCAACATTCCGAGACTATGTGTATTCCTGTGTGTATTCCCTGTGAATTTATGGATAAAATAAACACTGGAAGAATTAGAGGATCACGTACTGTAAGAAGCTGTAAGGAACAGGTGTAGTGGGAATAAAAAGGGGAAATATCATGAGGCTAATTTGGGGGACCAGAGAGGATGTTATTGCTTGATGCAACACAGACGGCAACAGAATCTCTGGATTCACGTAGCACTAATCCTGGTGTGATAGCACAAGTACTTTGTGTTTTAATTTTACTTATAATCTGCACTGCAATTAACAGGCCTTTCCATCTTCTGCAATGAATGGCAGAAAATACTGGAAAGTCTGCGGTGGGAGATTGCAACCTTCACATGGTCCACCCTGTTTCGACTAATGCAATCAACCCGACGTGCACAAACAAGGTCAAATAGAACAAGTTGACCTACAACTTTAGACTGTGCACGCCATACGCAAGAGGTAGATGGGAATTCTGCTTCCATTAGGAACAAGGTCCTGCTTTAAAACAGGACCTTGACACAGGATGTGGCAGGAAAAGTCATTGGGGAAGGTGGGATGAGGAAACATGAAGGACATTGTTTTAGATGCAGTGAAAGAGAGGTGCTTTGTGTGCTGTCCAATTTTGGATAGCTGGCCATAAGATGCATCTGGAATAGTGTATTTACAGTTCATTTACTGATTACATTTCCAAGCTTGGAAATGGTTGTTCCCAGGTTCATCTGTATTACAAGGTCAGGTCTAAAAGTATCCCAAAATGGTTATAAAGCATTAGTATTGGATGTATATATATTTTACACACACTGATTCAGAAGCAACACTTGAGGGAGCACTTCACTAAGTTGATAATGCCATCTGTTATCACCAGGTAGGATGAATGGAACAGAGTAGATTCACCTGTTCCCATGTAAACTAATAATATGCCTAATTAATTTTTTTTAAGAATGCACGTTAAATAAGAATTTCTCAGGAGAAATATGCGCTGATTCACTGAGCTGTATGGCAAACCGAAGCCTCAATATGTAGAAGGCAAGTCTGTATTATAAGTTGACATCTTCACTAGAGTCTGAGCACTGAGCGTTATTGCTATATGACATTAGGCTTCTAATTACCTTAACCATTCATAACTGTCAGCAACAATCTGTTTCATCTGACTGTACGAAGCAATCTCTTGGGCATTTCATCTGGCTGCATAGTGAATGGCAGATAGCCTTTTCTATATTGTTTGATGGATGTACGGGGAATGCTGCAGTCTCTACCAAAAAGGGATTTTGTGTGGAAGTAAAATAAATAATGTTAAACTCCACCTTGCAGGCCTGACCAAAGAGAAATGCGTAAATATCAATAAATCAAATCAGCTCCTTGGAACATACAACTCCGAATATCTGTCTGAACTGAAAGGTAGAACTCTTGGCTCTAGAACAGAGTGTGTGGCTTAAATCTGACTCCAGAGAGGCAAATACATAACCTTGCCCTGTTGTGAATATTATCTTCAAATAAGATCCTATATTAAGGCAAAGATAGACACAAAGCGCTGGAGTAATTCAGCGTCACAGGCAGCATTTCTGGTGAAAAAGAATGGGTGATGTTTCAGGTCAGGACCTTTTTCAAGGATCCCGACCCGAAACGTCACCCATCCTTTCTCTCCAGAGATGCTGCCTGATACGGTGAGTTACTCCAGCTCTTTAAAAGTATCCGCAAGGCTCGGTGCTGGGACCACAGCTATTTACAATATACATCAATGATTTGGATGAAGGGATTCAAAGTAACATGAGCAAATTTGCAGATGACACAAAGCTGGGTGGCAGTGTGAACTGTGAGGAGGATGCTATGAGAATGCAGGGTGACTTGGACAGGATGGGGGAGTGGGCAGATGCATGGCAGATGAAGTTTAATGTGGATAAATGTGAGGTTATCCACTTTGGTTGCAAAAACAGGAAGACAGATTACGATCTAAATGACGTCAAGTTGTGAAAGGGGAAGTACAATGGGATCTGGGGGTCCTTGTTCATCAGTCTATGAAAGTAAGCATGCAGGTACAGCAAGCAGTGAAGAAAGCGAATGGTATGTTGGCCTTCATAACAAGAGGCGTCAAGTATAGGAGCAAAGAGGTCCTTCTGCAGTTGGACAGAGCCCTAGTGAGACCACATCTGGAGTATTGTGTGCAGTTTTGGTCCCCTAATTTGAGGAAGGACATTCTTGCTATTGAGGGAGTGCAGCGTAGGTTTACAAGGTTAAGTCCCGGGATGGCGGGACTGTCATATGTGGAGAGAATGGAGCGGCTGGGCTTGTACATTCTGGAGTTTAGAAGGTTGAGGGGGGATCTTATTGAAACATGTAAGATTGTTAAAGGTTTGGACACGCTAGAGGCAGGAAACATGTTCCTGATGTTGGGAGTCCAGAACCAGGGGCCACAGTTTAAGAATAAGGGGTAAGCCATTTAGAACGGAGACGAGGAAACACTTTTTCTCACAGAGAGTTGTGAGTCTGTGGAATTCTCTGCCTCAAAGGATGGTGGAAGCTGGTTCCCTGGATACTTTCAAGAGAGAGCTAGATAGGGCTCTTAAAGATAGCAGAGTCAGGGTTCATGGGGAGAAGGCAGGAACGGGGTACTGATTGGGGATGATCAGCCTTGATCACATTGAATGGCGGTGCTGGCTTGAGGGGCCGAATGGCCTACTCCTGAACCTAGTGTCTATTGTCTATTTATGTAGATCTTTGGTATAAACCAGAATCTGCAGTTCTTTGTTCCGAAATTAAGACCTCAGCAAATCTTATCGATGGACATCAAATGAACGCACTACATTTTTAAAGGAGAGCCGAATAGTTTCCCTAGTTGCCTGGTCAATATTTATATCTTAAATGCCATCACAAACACAAAATGTACCATGTTGCAATTTTGAACATTTGCGGTGCATAAATTGATTGCCATATTACTATATGCAGTAGTGACTATGCTTCAAAATCACGTTAGTTTTGCCCACAGAGTCCATGCCACCAATCATCAAGAATCTGTTCTCAAGAGTTTCTGTTTCATCCCAATTCCTCATCATCCTCTCCCTACACATTTGGAGTGTCAAAATTGTCAAAAGCTCAGAAACATAAACATGGCCAACTGACTTACAAACCCGCGCTTCTTTGGAATGTGGGAGAAAACTGAAAAACCTGGAAGAAAACCCAGGCGCTCTCAGGGACAAGGTGCAAACTCCACACAGACAGCAGCCAAGGTCAGGATCAAACCCAGGTCTCTGGAGCTGTGAAGCAGCGGCTCTACCAGCTGTTTTTGACTATAAAGTGTTTGGAACAATCTGAATCTGTGATTCATTCTCTTTTTTGTTTCCAATGGGGATCCCGTTGTAAATCTGCTACTTTAATCGGTCAAAGACAAAATTAAATGCAGTGGGTTCTTCCTGGGCTCCCTGACCTTTAGAATGGAGCTCAAAATGAATTGTCAAAAGCTCAGAAGCATAAATCTTCCTTAAAGTCACACAGGGGAAGTTAAACCGGAATAGATTAATTTCCAAACAATCTATAGATTAAGTTATGCCAGCGTCTGTCAGTTTCTTCTATGTGTGGAAATCCAGTTAGTGGTGCCTGTCAGAAGCTTGGGAGGATCTGTATTAGACAACTTTACTAAAAGCTTTCGAGAAATTCAATCACATAATGCTGTTTGTTTTTCAGAATTATGTAATTGAAAATTGATTTTTTTTTTCTCAAACTGAAACAATAATAATGAGTTACAGTTTCTTCCCCTGTCACTCTGAAAAGTCAAACAAGTGCTTCTGGGCATGTATCTCTTTGTGATGCCATGTCGCAAGCTGTACTTTAGCGGAGCAGAAGATTACTGTATAACAAGCACTGTGCAATAATCCTGTTTAACATGTGCGTGACTATGCTATCCTGGGAAAGGTGCCTTGCAAGTAAAGTGCAGGACACAATATGGTCGCTATATGGTAATTCCATTGATCTTCGAACTTTGATTTCCCCCCCCCCCCCCCCCCCGACTGCAATAAGATTAACAGCTACATCACGGCCTGATAGAGTAATTCCAGCACACAGGAATGCAAGAGGCTGCAGAGAGTGGAGGACGTAGCCCAGACTACACAACCCTCCTCATCTATAGGAAGGATGTCATTGTGCTGGAGAGAGTGCAGAGAAGATTTACGAGGATATTGCCAGGATTTGAGTTCACCAACGTTAATAGCTTTGTTCTCTCTGCTTCATCCAAACCAGTTATGATTTTCCCCACCTCTATCAAATCTCCTCTCAGCTTTCTTTGCTCCTAGAATAATACCAGCTCCTCCTGGCTAAACCTACAGCCACATTCCTCATCCTTTTAACCATTCTAGATAGATCAGCCATGTTTGACTGGAGGAGTAGACTTGATGGGCCAAATGGCCTAATTTGACTCCTAGATCTTATGCAATTATGAACTTATTTTAGTATATCTTTACTGCAAATTCTTTAACACCTTCATATTGTATTGACATTTGTGGGACCCATATTCATACTACTGATTTGTACAAGTTCAATATAATTTCACCACCTAACTCCAATGAAAAATCTTTCATAATAGCAAAGTTTAGTTTAGTTTAGTTTAGATCGTGCATGTTATGCAAAGATATAAATGTTCTTTCAGCAGCTCTATATGCCTGCTGGCCTCATGAATGGAGATGACTGAATAAGCACAAACATGTAATACACGCCCACGGAAATGAAATGATGAAGAAGCTGGCTTTCACTTACCCACTCATATTTAAAGATGGCTTAAATAAACTGTGGAGCAGACCCAGGCCTGTGGTCCAATATTGAGACTGTGCTTCAGGTAAGCCCCTCCCAATGAAAAGAAGACCCCTACATCACCATCTACTGTATATCTCTTGTTTCCCTTTCCCCCAACTCTACGTCTGAAAAAGGGTCTCGGCCCAAAATGTCACCCATTCCTCCTCTCCAGAGATGCTGCCTATCTCGCTGAGTTACCCCAGCATTTTGTGTCCATCTTCCCAAATTCTCCATTGTGCATGTCTCCACTCCATCTCGAGTTCAGATCTCTAAACTTCCTACGGATTTGCAAAACATGCCTTCCAATAATTTTCTGACATCTTATCAATTAAATAAATCGGTTATAATGACCCCCAAACCTCTGTGCCCAACTGTTATTCCAATGGTCCTCTTACCCATTTCATATTGCATGGATTTGTTGCCTTTAGCATGTTTAAACAACAGCTGCTAACCTTGCCTCTTGATAAAATATTGAAATGACATTGGTGCTGGCTCGAAGGGCGAATGGCCTTCTCCTGCACCTATTGTCTATTGAAATGCTAAAAGGCAAAAGCGTTTAATCTTGCAAGATGAATGAATGTCAATAAGATTTGGCATCAAAATTGCATTATTTCGGCAAGAACAGACCAAAACTGTCCATTATTCACTATTCTTCCATCATAAGTCCCAGCGCTGTTTATCATTCAAACTTCTCTGCTTCGGAAATATAATTCACAGGGTTGCATGCGGCACTTAATCATCAGCTCCAATTGAATGATTCACAGCACTGTTTGCAGGCTCGGATTTCTCAATTTAATTTAATCCAGATCTGTCTATTTTTGTACCTGCCTCAGTTCATTGACAATGAGGCTGATGTGCTGCAGTCATATTGGATACAACATCTGGCGAAGGACTGCAGAGCTCATTCACATCCCAGTGAGCAGTAGACAATCAGGCAGATTAGTGAGTGCAACAAATAGCCTAATGTTGCTGCACACAAAATGCTGGAGTAACTCAACGGATCAGGCAGCATCTCCCCTCAATTTTCAATTGCAGGTTTTCCACTCTTGGGGGGGAGCAAGTTGAAAATTATTCCCTCTGTTCTACCATATGCATGGGTATAGATGCACACACACACACACACACGCACTCTCTCCCTCTTCACTACCGTACACCAAGAAGTGAAAAAAATTGTAAAATTGTTGGCAATTGGCCCAAATGCCTCATCATCGGGAATTAAATTGAATAATCCTTTGTGTCTCACCCCCACCTCTCTCCCCCATTCCCTACTTCTCCACATATCCCCAATTCCTACCCTCCCAATATGGTTTAAAGCATGACATTTAATTATTTTAGCACTCAATCAAGCATCTGCTTGGAATAGCCAAAGTATAACTACTGTAATTATTTGGTACATGTAAACAACTTGAGAAAATGTAAACTATACAATTGCAGAGTCAGAATAAAATTGTAGGAAGGACCTAACTTTAAACTTTATCCGATTCATAGAAGATAAACTCTTCAAGAGTGGCAATTGCTGACCAAACATCCAATAATACTTAATATAAAGTCACCTTATTCATTTATATGAAAAATGCTATTGCCGTCAACTATTGTCATGAAACAGAAATATTGCAATACAATGAAGCAAAGCCCTTGCCTGCATATATTACCAATGTGTTGTGGTCTTCTCACGAACTTGGATCTCAACATTTAAGAAAGTGAATATTCTGTTGTCTTGTCTCCAGGTGCTGGAATCCAATTAGAGTGGGACATTACTTGGGAGTTCCTTGGTTGAAATATTTTAAGAGGAGTTTACCGTTCTTCATTAACGTTTAATGAGCTGCTCTTGCAAGTGAGATCAAGCCCCTGTTGTGTCCCGTATGGGGAATACACATGTCACCAGTTTGAGGCCACAAGAAATAAGTGTCAAAGAAAATTAGGAAGACAGGATTCTCCTATTTAAATGCTCATAAATATAGATTAAAGGGCCTGTCCCGCTAGCGCGCGATTAGACGCGACAAGCGCGACAAATTCGGACGCGGGGGTCGCGTGGGGGTCAGGCGATCCCGGTGCGAGTGAAGGGCCTGTCCCACTAGCGCGCGATTACACGCGCGACGTCCGAAGGAAGGACGTTATTTTTCATCACGTGACGATGCGCATGAGCATGCGCGTTGCACGACGTCGGGCAGTGACGTCATCACGCAATGCCACGCTGAAGACGCACAACGTCATCACGTTAATCACGTTCTGCGCGACAGGATTTTGCCGCGCGTAATTTTTTAAGCAGTGTCGGTTTTTGGACACTACGCGCGATGTCGACACCAGCTACACACAACTCGACGAGACTCCGGCGATCGCAGTGGGACAGGGTCACGCGAGGCCGGGCGACTAAAGCGACCACGGTAGGTCGCGCTTGTCGCGTCTAATCGCGCGCTAGTGGGACAGGCCCTTAAGAGTGCAAACTGCTTCACTGAAGGTTGAGAAAAAAAAAATCAAAATTTTAATTAAACTCTCCGGATCTTACACACTCATTGATGTTGGTAATTAAAACATAGAAGAAAAACAAGTCAGTTAAGTTGAATCAGTTTTTACTGAATAACCTTGTTGACATATTCTGTGACATTTTTTTCCATCCCATATTTTCATTATATAGTCATACGGCACAGAAACAGGCCCTTCAACCAAACTTACCCAAGATGCCCCATCTGTAGATGTTAGTCCTACCTGCCCATATTTGACCCATATCCCATTAACCTATCCACTTTCTGTCCCAACGTCTTTGAAATGGCGTTACAGTAACTCATCTAGCAGCTTGTTCCATAAGCCCACAACCCACTGTTTGAGAAAGTTGTCCCTCAGGTTCCTATTAAATCTTTCCCTTCTCACCTAAAACCTATGTCGCCTGGTTCTCGATTTTACTTTGGAGTCACGTGAGTGATTCCGTGAAGAAGACCCGCCAGGCCGCATGCGCACCAGTACGTCAGCTGCATTGACGCACGGAGGTTACGAGGAACGGAGCTCCTCCAGCGGTAGGTATGCAGACTCCAGGTAAATTAAAAACTTTTGACTGGAGTTTGAATCCGTGCTGGCCGCTACGCTATACCGAGTGCTAGCATGGAAAAAACAGGGAAGGGAAAGCGGCGCGTTTCAACCGGCCATGGCAGTCTCGGCTTGGAAGCCCTGCCTCATACCCCTGTTCAGTCGCTAAGTACAGAAACAGCAACTGCAGACTTAGTGCTACACAGCACAGAGCCATCGCCATTAGGGCGCAAGGCAACCGATAAGTCTGCTAGGCCCACGGAGTCGGGGGATGATTTATCACCGGGGCTGGATAGAGTGTGTACACGCCTATCCCAAGTGGAGGAACTGTTGCATAGTCCTCCAAAGAACTTCACTCCAAGAGAAGGAGTGTCAGCGCTTAGAAAAAGAAGCGGCAGCAGCAACAGTGCTGCCAGAGAATCCCTTTCAATTTGAGGGAGTGCAATGGGCCAGATTAGTCCCGAGCCAGATTCTGATTGGGTAGTTCAGCCAGGAGAAACAGAGTTACCAGAAGTTCCACCACTGGCACTTCCATTTGCTGTCCCATCAGGAGCAGGTGAGCCGCTAGGTGAAGAGCTGGCTACCACAATAAATTACATGGCGTCTCATCAGCTTCAGGAGCTTACTATGAATGAGACAGCCAAAAAACATGGGCATCCAAACAACTGTGAATTATTATGAGTTCCAACGGTGAATCAAGTCATATGGGGTCAGATGGGACCCGGCATGCGAAGCCAAGAGATTAAAATGCAGAGAATTTTAAAGTTATTGGCTGCTGGTATTACAGCATTTGCAAGAACAATGGATGGTGGTTTTGTGACCAGAACACACCAAGAGGCTCTAGGGTTGCTATGCAACACCCATTTTGAGTTCAATGGTCTCAGGAAAAGGGCTATAAGGCCCACCATTAATCCTAGATATGCTGGGCTTTGTAAGCCAGCAAATATTCAACCACCTGATCTGCTGTTTGGCAAGCAGGTCAAAGAAATAAATGAAGACGCTAAAACAATGAGTCTGATGAGACCAATGATGCCTGGCAGACAGCTGAAGAGAAAGTATCCCTACAGAATTTATTCCAATTGGTGCTTTACCTTTCCAACATGTTTCTATTAGAACACTTTATTTTTCACAAACAGAGGTTATAGAGGTTCAATAACCTTGATTTTATGAGGAGTTACGATGAGGGATTAGGTGAAGAAGCCCCGCCAGGTGCATGCGCGTCATACTTCAAAGCAGTGGCGTGAAAACACAGAAACTATAGTCGAAGTGATATAGTAAGACTCGGAAGACTAGAACTACAAGATCATCTTTGCGATTATGAGGGCCGAGAGCGGAGGGCACGTAATCCCTCATCGTGACTCCTCATAAAATAAAGATCAAACTTCAAACTGGTAAGTTCTCATTTAATCTTACTATTTTACTTCGTAGTTACGCGAGTGACTACGTGAAGATTTCAAAGCTCTGTGATTTCATGCCGTAGATCCATTCCATATGACACACTGCTTCAGTTGACACAGTAGTGAATAAATAATGTATTGAACATTGCTTTGAATTATCCAATACGTTGGTGATTACGTGCCCGCCACGCCCAACCCATTCTCATAAAGGATCATATGGTAGTTCTCGAGTCACTGATCTTACTATGTACTTCGGTGTTGTTTTTTGTGATTTCATACCGCTGCTTTGAAGATTGGTGCACATGCGGCTTGGTGGGTCTTCTTCACGTAATCACCAACGTAACTCCTCATAAAATCAAGATCAAACTTCAAACTGGTAAGTTCTCATTTAATCTTACTATTTACTCTGAATAAAAGACTGTGTGCATTCAATCTATCTATCTATCTATTCCCCTCTGTGCATGTACTTTTTCTTTGATTATTTTGTAACAAATGCATGGCCCACATTGACGAGGTTATTTGGATTCATAATGAGAGTGCCTGTTGCGGCTAAATCCAACTCCAATTCTACCTGTATATATGCAGGAGGTCAGACAGCATTTGTGGAGAGAATAACAGAGACAATCTTTCCAGTTTCTGACATTTTATCAAAAAAGATCTTGAGAAAAGATTCTAATGAAAGTTCAATTGCCCAAAAAACTATCTTTGTGTCCCCCTCTACAAATTAGTCTTGGGCCATACAGTGTGGAAACAGGCCCTTCGGCCCAACCTGCCCACACTGGCCAACATACCCCATATGCACTAATTCCACCTGCCTGCACTTGGCCCTCCAAATCTGTCCTAACAACGTATTTGTTCAAATGTCTCTTAAACGTTATGATAGTACCTGCCTCAACTACCCCCTCTGCCAGCTTGTTCCATATACCCTCCAACCTTTGTGTAAAAAAAAGCCATCCCTCGGGTTCCTATTAAATCTTTCCCCCCTCACCTTAAATGTATGTCCTCTGCTTCTAGATCCCCCTATTCTGGGCAAGAGTGTCTGTGCATTTACCTAATCAATTCCTCTCATGATTTTGTATACCTCTATAAGATCACCCCCTTACTCCTGCACTCAAAGGAATAAGGTCCTAGCCTGCTCAACCTCTCCCAATAGCTCAAGCACTAGAGACCTGGAAACATCTTCATAAATCTTCTCTGAACTTTTTCTGCTTGAGCTGCTGAGTATTTCCAGTTCAATTTTTGTTTCAGGTTTCCAGCTTCCTCCTCATTTTCACTTCATAGAATTTTATATGAATTCTAACTCATCGGTTTGAGAGGCACGACTCCCTCTCAAGAGCATTAGGCTATCAAACTAACCCCAAGCTTGGCTTGAAATTGATGATCCAAGTTAACCAAGGGGAAGGAGTAGTACCACTCTGGGACCATAAAAAACATCTCTTTCAGATCTTAATATACCAGCACTTGCCTCCAGCAATCTAGCATAAGCTGCAAAGGGGCAGGACCTCAGTGATTAAATTCCGAGACTCCGGGGGTAATTTTCTCCTTGAGTAATAGGATGAAATGGATGATACAAGATGAGCTGCAGCTTTCTATCACCAACTGACCCAAAGACTAATTGGCCGTCACTTGTGTCCAGAAGTGGTGTCTACAGGCTTACGATAACACAAGACTCAATTCTTCCCATTCATTACTCTCTATATCATACGGCAAAGGTATAGCTAAGCACCTCGGGGAAAAGTGCTCAGCTAATCACTTAATATGGTTGTCTTGCCTCTGAGCGGTAATTGCTTAAGGTAATTGCTTACCTTATTTAATGGAATATTGGGCACAGCACATCCAGAAAGAACATAAGATACAGAGTTGCAGAGAGAGTGATCGAAAAATGTACAAAATATAAATGCAATTTATTTTTTATTGAATCTTGGAAGTTTTTTTTAAAAAGTACATTTTAGCAACCTAAGAGGGGTTTAATTTGGCATTTGCACCATTGATGCTGTGGGCAGAAGATAAGACTGCAATGAACATTTTGTAACTTGGTAATGCCTTGGTGAGGTCTGCCATATGGTTTTACCAGGTAGTATTTAATTGTACCTAGGTACATGTGACAATAAAGTACCATTGAATCATTGCCATGGAGTGAATACAACCCTCGATCCATATTTATTTAAAAGTGATCATTAAGTGTTTTGAAGCACTGTTCAGAGAAATGTCGTCAGAAATAATTCAATACTTTAAGACCATATGATTTTTAAGTCAAAGTGGGTAGGAAGGAACTGCAGATGCTGGTTTAACCGGAAGACAGACACAAAAAGGTGGAGTAACTCAGCGAGTTTAGACCCTGATCGAGACCAGAAAAGTCACCCATTTCTTTCCTCCAGAGATGCTGTCTGAGCTGTTGCATTAAATATAAACAGGAAATGTAAAATAAAAGTCCAGAACTGCTCTGAAAGACAATTATAACTATATAGAGATTTAATCTTTCTTAATTAAATCAAAAGTAGTTATCAATGCAATTGAAATGTGTCTCGTCAACAAATCATTTGTTTGACAGCATACAGTCTTCAAAAATAAGAATTATCAGAATGAGTCAATCTAAGGGAGAACATTGATTTCCTGTACTTTGGGAATTTGGCCTTGCTTGCAGAGATGCAGGAGCTGCAAGCCAATTATCACAAATTCAGCATAACCGGAGCCAGTGATTCAATCCTAGGACTGCACCAACGGCCGGGTGCTATCGGTGTGGTGTTTGCATGTTCTCCCTGTGACTGCATGGGTTTCCTCTGGGTGTAGCAGTTTCCTCCCACATCCCAAAGACGTGCGGGTTTGTAGGTTAATTGGCCTCAGTAAATTGCTCTTCTTGTGTAGGATGTGGATGGGAAAGTGGGATAACATAGAACTAGTGTGAAAGTGTAATCAGTGGTTGGTGTGGACTCGATGGGCCATGCAGTAATTCTAACCTAAAAACCCACATTGACGTGTGAGTTCATCGGTTGATTGGCCTCTATAAATTACCCTGGTGTGTAGAGAGAGAATGCAAATGTGGGATAACATAGAACTAGCGTGAACAGATGATTGATGGCTGGCGTGGACTCAGTTGGATGAGGGATCTGTTTCCATGTTGTATCTTTCATTCAATTAATCAAACTTGTAGAAAAGCAAAGTAGAAGTGGACTAAAGCCTTTGTTTTGGTTCAGAGAAATTGTACCAATTTGGGATGCCAAAATTGGCAATTAAAAATTACCACTGAAATGATGCTGCACAAATGGCGATGGAAAAGATGAAGAAATTAAGCATTCTCAGGACACTTCAGCTGATGGAAAGGATTCCTTTGGATAATACTTGTTCATTCTGTATTTCCAGTAATTGGTTGGAAGGCTATTCAGTGCAGTTGTTGTTGCTATCCAGGCATTTCAGAGCCTCATATCTGGTCTCAAAGAACAATTCCGCTTGTGTCCCCATTCCCTCCAAAACAACTTCCAAACCCATTACTCAGAGTTAAATGATTTCTGAAGTACTTGAGATAGAAGTTCTATGAAACCTGGAAAGAGTTCAAACTATTTGTTTCTGCAAGTCCAATGAATGCTTTTCTCAAGGGTCTGCCACTGCTTCTACACTAGAGGAAGCACAATAGAATAGGAAGATTAAACGAGAACTTACCAGTTTGAAGTTTGATCTTTATTTTATGAGGAGTTACCATGAGGAATTAGGTGAAGAAGCCCCGCTAGGCGCATGCGCGTCATACTTCAAAGCAGCAGCGTGAAATCACAGAAACTGTAGTTGAAGTGATATAATAAGACTCGGAAGATGATCTTTGCGATTATGAGGGCCGGGAGTGGAGAGCACGTAATCATCGTAACTCCTCATAAAATAAAGATTAAACTTCAAACTGGTAAGTTCTCATTTAACCGTACTATTTTACTTCGGAGTCACGTGAGTGACTACGTGAAGATTTTAAAGCTGATTTCATGCTGTAGATCCATTCCGTATGACACACTAAATAAATAATGCATTGAACATTGCTTCGAATTATCCAATAATCATTTTTTAAATAACAACAGTAATAACCCTTCCGTCCCAGGGGGAAATTACAAATGAAATTTAGAAAGAAAAGTAATCAAACCGAACCCAAAACAGCATGCCCAAAACCTTGCACTGTCAGAAGGTTTATCATAAAATTTTGGAGGTCGCCTCCTCAGACCATCTAGCCTTGAGGATGGAGTCTAGAGGCACATCCTGCGCCCTCGCTACGGATGTTGATGCCACCCTGGTGGAGTGAGATTTACACACGAGTGTCTACTCCAGCACAATCCAAAACCTGCTTTAACCATCTGGAAATAGTTTGTACTGACACCTTTTTTATAAGTTTTTTTCTGGCTGATGAGCATTGCTGTCTCAGAGCCTCTGAGACTCTTAGTTACCTCAATATATTGACTCAGATGCTTGACTACACATAACGTTTGGTCAACGGGGTATGCTTTAAATCTTACTTTGGTTCTGGCCATTCCTGGCCTGCTTTGTTTGATTAATTCACACACATAAAATGTAATGTTATCTACAGAAAGTACATCCTATCTAACTGTAGATTTTGCAATGTTTGAACTCGTTGCGCTGATACTAGCGCCATGAGCATAACCACTAAGTGTTAACTTCTGAAAAACAGTGACGTAATTGGAACCCATTGCTGAAGCAGTGTGAGAACTATACTGACATCCCAGATTTATATACATCTAGACTTAGGAGGGTTCTTGTTAAAGATTCCTCTCATGAATCGGGATACTAACGGATGAGACTCGATAGATTCTTGTTCTTAAAACTGCCCTAAATAGGAGAACAAAGCACTCCGAGCACTATTAATGGCACTATAACTCAAGTGTTCATCAAAATGCAATGTAGCAAGGAACTCCAATACATCCAGTATGCTTACAGTATGATAAGATAAATCTGACTGCAAGCAAACATCTCTCATTTCTTAATATGAGACACATATTGTTTTTTAGTGCTATGTCTCCAAGCTGCTGTTATCACATCTATGGTCCTACTCGACAGTCCAACCCACGGAACGGTCTGGGCGGAACCTGAAGATTAACAAATTAATTTGATCATGTAACGGATGACTTGCTCCTGTTACTGGATGCACTAACAAATTACTGCACTTGGGGACAGCTATGAATGATTGAGTCATCATTCTGAGCACAAATGGGAACCATGGCTGTGTAGGCCAGTCCGGAACCACCAAAACGTCTGAGGCGGAGTCCTGCTCTATTTTGGTGAGGCATTGCCTAATGAGGCAGAATGGGAGGAAAACGTAAAAGAACGTACATTCCCAATGTAGCGAGAATGCATCCACCGCTACTGCTCCTGGATCTGGTTCCCACGAAACTTATTTAGGCAACTGGTGATTTAGCCTGGATGCAACAGATCAATATCTAGCAAACCAAAGGAGCTGACAATCATATTAAACATCAGGATTTAGCATCCATTCTACGTTGTCATTAAATTTCCGTGACCTGTTGTCTGCCACCACATTATCTCTACCTGGCAGGTAGATACCCGAGGCCCAGATATTTCTGGAATGCACCAGTCCCAAATGAGGTTAGCCAGATTATCACATGATACTGACCTTATTCCTCTCATGTGATTGATATAGGCAACAGCCATGGTATTGTCAGTCTGGAGCTGAACATGTAAATATTCATTGCTGCACAATAAACCTTTAACCCATAGAATGTCCCCAGCAATTCTAATTAATTTATACCATGCCTGTGCAGGATTAAACCCTCCTGGACATTCCATCTACCACCGCAGCTTGACTCGCTGTCCGTGGCTCCCCATCCCAAAGCACTCACATCTGTTTGTAAAAACACTGATGGTTGTTGAACCAAAATATTTTTGGTAGTTTGTGCCACATTGATAATCCATCATTGTAATTCAGCAATGGCTCTGGCTGGCAACTGCATAGGTCTATTAAAATGACCTGCATGTTCTTTAAGTGCTTGTTGTCTAGCCCGTTGCAGACTTTGATAATGCAGGGGTTGAAACTACACTGCAGGGAAAGCCGCCACCAATTTGCCAATAACACTGGCTACTTCCCGGATGGAGGGGTGTTGTTTTTCAGTGAGACTAGTACAGACCTCCCTGATTTCCGCAGCATTGGCTGTAGGCAAAGTCACTGACATATCAACTGAATCAATGACAAACCCCAAATAATCAATTTTTTGGGATGGTTCTAACTTGGATTTTTGTTGGATGGACCAGAAACCTTAACCTTTCAAACAGGTGTTTGGTTGCTGAAACCGACTCCTCAGCTGTCTTCTGAGTGTTGCTTATGATTAAGATATCATCTAGATAAGCCATTACAATGTGATTCTGGGCACGAAGTAGCACCAGCACTGGTTTTAACAATTTTGTGAACAACCTAGGAGCTGAGGTCAACCCATTGGGTAATGTTTTAATTGCCACAGCTATCCCATCCAACTAAATTTCAAGTATCTTCGCTACTGATGATGAATTGGTACTGAATAATATGCATCTTTCAGATCTATGGTTGCCATATAACAACCTTCCGATAACAGCTGTTTAGCCGTATTGAACGTGTCCATTTTAAAAATGCCAATACTGGACATAGGAATTTAACTGAGTTAGATCCAGAATAGCTCGACATCCACCATCTTTTTTCTGTCTGGGGAATATATTGGACACAAATTGTTGAGGATGATATGTCGTCAATTTCTTCATTTAATTGCTGAGTTTCTGGTGCAGAAAACCCAATACCCGACTAGGCATATTTTGTGCAGGTGGATGAATTCCTGACATGGACTCTATTCGAGACCCTGAGACAGTGTCCAGTATAAACAGATCAAATGCTATGCAGCACCATTCATCATAAAATAACTGCAACTTACCCCCAACCGGAGGTTGTTCCCCAGAAGATTAATCCTGAACTGAATGAATCATCTATAGTCGACCTTGGAGTTCTTGTCTTATTCGCCATACTGGGGTTGTAATTGGAGTATACTGGTGGGTAATTCCGCCGTCCCACTGGCCCCACTCTGCTTGGCCCTGCCCCCGGATCTGACCCCCTTCGTGTCGAAACCGACCTGTGAGGTGGCATCCTGGCAGAAGGGACGTAGTCTTCATGAGGCCTATTGTCTTGGCCTCTTCCTCCAGGTCTTTGACTTGTTTGAGCAGGTCCTCCCCAAATAAATAATTTGACGCTTGAATATTGGTCGACCTGCATAAAGCTACAAATCGCGGGTTTAGTGTAGGTTTTATGGCTATTTTCCGGATGCAATTCACTTCGAAAATGCATTACACAGCAGAGCCAGCATATCCTGTTGTGTGCCGGACATCGGTCCCCTCCAACCATTTTGCTAAAAGCCGTGATGCCTGCTCCCACCAATTTGAGGACCTGTTGGATCTTGTCCACGCATCGTTGCACTCATTTGTGCCCAGATAGCAGAGTTCACAGTGGGCACTTTGAGCGACGCACAATTCACAGGTGTTATGTATCGGGTGGCTGTTTGTTCCATTATAGTATCTTGTAACTGGTGAGAGGCCATGTAATTGATGTCGGCCGCCAGGTTTTCCTCCATGGCCTCACCAGTACCTTCCGGAATAGCAAAATTCCTTGCTACATCCAGGACACCTGGAGCATGGCTCATGTGCTTAGGTGTGTGCCCAAAAGCAGTGACACCAACTTCAGGGTCAGACATCTCCTGCCCTGGCTCTCCCGAGTCTTGCTGGAGAGGGTGGTTCCCACTGGTATCTATAAGCGGTGTTTTCTTCTTTGCTGTATGGGCCTCTGCGAGAGGCTGTGTGGGGAATCCTAGGGGAATTCGACCCCTATTTAAATTTTTCATGTTCATTAAGTTTGGAGCATTTCTCCATTTGGTTGAGCCATCCCCATAACTTTATATTAAAGGGAAAGGAGTCTCCCACATCATCGGACCCATTAGATAAGATGGGCCTAGTGAGACATTCTTTTGGCCTTCCTCCCTGGTGGAGTGGCCTCAGTGCCTTGAAGCACTGGAACTGATGGAGGCAGTTGAGCTGACGGTTGAAACAGCAGCCGGTATTGGAGCCGGCATTAGCGCAGCCGTTATCTCCCAACCCGATCTTTTTGCGAGCGGTAACCGCGGCCCCGCGCGTTCCGCTCCTACTACGGCAGTTACATCTGCAACACCCTCCATACCACTAACTCTTGCTGGCTCCTGAGCCAGACTTACAGAGTTCAAAATACTCACAGGGAAGGTTTAACATTGACTTACCTGTGGGTTGCTACTTACCGCTGGTGGAGCTGCGCTCTCCAGCCCGTCGGTGCGCCATGCGTCGGACGTAATGACGCGCATGCGCCTGGCGGGGCTTCTTCACGTAGTCACTCGCGTGACTCTGAAGTAAAATTAGCCTTGTACAAGCAACACAGCAAAATACACTTCCTATATTCTTCTTATGCGCCGGATGAGAAGAGCTCACCTCCCCCATCCCATCCTCACCACTTTCTACAGGGGCACCATAGAGAGTATTTTGACCAGCTGTATCTCTGTCTGGTTTGGGGACTGTAAAGCCTCTGACTGGAAGTCCGTGCAGAGAGTGGTGAGGACAGCGGAAAAAATCATCGGGAGCTCTCTCCCCTCAATCAGGGATATTGCGACCAAACGTTGCGTGTCTAAGGCCTGCAGTACCATAAAAGACCCCACACATCTCCATCACGGACTGTTCACTCTGCTGCCCTCGGGCAAAAGATATCGTAGCATAAGGAGCAGAACATCAAGGTTCTGCAACAGCTTCTTCCCACGAGCCATCAGCCATCAGGGAGTGCAGCAAAGGTTCACCAGACTGATTCCTGGGATGTCAGGACTGTCTTATGAACAAAGACTGCATAGACTCGGTTTATACTCTCTAGAATTTAGGAGATTGAGAGGGGATCTTATAGAAACTTACAAGATTCTTAAGGGGTTGGACAGGCTAGATGCAGGAAGATTGTTCCCGATGTTGGGGAGGTCGAGGACAAGGGGTCACAGCTTAAGCATAAGGGGGAAATCCTTTAGGACCGAGATGAGAAGGAATTTTTTCACACAGAGAGTGGTGGGTCTCTGGAACTCTCTGCCACAGAGGGCAGTTGAGGCCAGTTCATTGGCTATATTTAAGAGGGAGTTAGATGTGGCCCTTGTGGCTAAGGGGATCAGGGGGTATGGAGAGAAGGCAGGTACGGGATACTGAGTTGGATGATCAGCCATGATCATATTGAATGGCGGTGCAGGCTCGAAGGGCCGAATGGCCTACTCCTGCACATAATTTCTATGTTTCTATGACTCCTGAATGCCATGTAATGGGCTGCCACCATTGTCTATTTATCCTTTTATCCTTTTTATCCATGTTTATCCTTCTGTTAATTATCGTGTTGCACAGGGAGCCAAATGCAACGGAATTTCGTTTGGTCCTGCATATATCAATGTATTTCTAAATGACAATAAAGTTTATTTGACTTTGACTTGACTTTGACGATGTTCATCAGAAGTAAGGTTTTCAGTTCAAGTGGAGCTGACTAGATGGACACGAAGTGTTGGAGTAACTCGACACCACTCGGGAGAACAAGGATAGGTGACGCTTTAGTTCAGGGCTTCTTCAGACCAAGGGGAGGTATTTAGTGTGGGTTCTGAGCATGGGCTCATGTTTTCAATGTTCAGCTCTGGGAACTTTATAGCAACAAGGTAAAGAGAGTAAACAAGTTAGTTTTCAGAGACTAAAATAAAAGAGAATATCCCTGATAGGCTGAGGCGCGATGCTGTTTTTGTGAAGGTTTGCATCAATACTGCGCATCAACTCCTCGAAAACCTTAAACATCATTATTTCATTGACTGGCCAGGGGACACATATGTTTATTAATCATGCTTACCGGCACCTTTCTGTGTACAAAAAGGAGAGACTAAATGCGTTAAGGTAATAGTCGGAGAGGTAGATAAAAACACATTGAGCTTCTTTCTCTCTGCAATGTGTTGTCGTTAACAAAGCTACCAACCCCGCAAGCCAGCCGAGCAAATAAAGAAACAATAAACCAAAGTGAAGATAGACAAAATTGACATTCCTGATACATGCAGAAATAAGACATTTACCTCAGAAAATCTTTCCTTCTTCCTGAAATACGCTTCATATTCTCATAGAGAATAATCTATTTGAGTATTCTCATAGTCTCATAGTAGACAAAACCCTCAGCCACACCTCATCTATCCACCCCACCTCTGCTCTCACCCATTTTACCATCAAAGAGAGGGAACACTGAACTCTCTTCATCCTAATCTTCCACTGCACTTGCAACTGCATTCAATCGATCTTCCTTCACAATTTCATCAACTCCAAGGAGATTCCATTACAGGGACTTATTCATTCCCACTCCTCTTTCAGCATCTGCAACAGTTGTCCCCCTTAGCAACTCCCTGGTCTACTCTTCCATCCCCACCAATCACTCCCCATTATATGACAGGTTCCCTTTGCAACCACAGGAGAAGCAATACTTGCCCTCTCGCCTCATTCCTGCTTCTTAATCCAGGATAGTCTGTCCAGATGAAGCAGCGACCCACTTGTGTAATCTAGTCGACTGCAGTCAATCTTCATAATATGGTGGCACAGGGTGCAATTGGTGCCTCACAGCACTAGAAACCCAGGTTCGATCCTGAGCTCGGATACTATCTGTGTGGAGTTTGCACGTTCTTCCTGTGACCACATGGGTTTTTTCAGGGTGCTCCAATTTCCTCCCCCAACCCAAAGGCATATGGTTTTGTTTGTGAATTGGCCTCTACAAATTGCCTCTAGCGTGCAGTGAGTGGATTGCTTTAAATCATCTCGCTATCAAATACAATTTCATTTTGCTTAAATTCGATTTCCAGATCACACTGTAATGTGTAGGAAGAAACTGCAGATCAGTCTGAAGAAGGGTCTTGACCCGAAACATCACCCATTCCTCCTCTCCAGATATGCTGCCTGTCCCACTGAGTTACTCCAGCTTTTTGTGTCTATCTTTGATTCACACTGTAACGTGACTGCCAAGTTCAGCCGTAGCCCATTCCCCACTGAATCAGTAGTTTGAAAACTCAAAGTAGGATTGAACATGGTACTTTAATGCAGAGCTGAAGATGGCTGTTTTGACAAAATGTTAACTGTCACAGAACATATAAAACAGCCCAGAGCATCAATCAAAGAACAGCGAGGTATTCTGGGCAGCATTTTATTATCAAATAACAGTGTCAAGCAAAGATCCTATCTCTGGTGTTGAGGACAAATTAACTAGTTAGAAGGCAAATGCCGTTTGGTCAATGTTTGTAAACCCTGCTGTGTGTAAATTGGCTCCTATGTTAGCTGCCTTAATGGGATGCTCCCCTAAAGCAATTCATTGGTTGTAAGTACTTAGTGACATCTGGAGGACATGATAAACACTAATTATTTATTTCTTACCAGCAAACTGACAGTTTTTGCCATCTGCGAGAGATGGCCCCCGCTGGCTGGATAATGAACATTAGAAAGACAAACAGGTAGACATTTTGGAAAGACACAGTACATTACTCAGTGCCAGAAAGATGAAGAAGATTTAAACTCCTGCAAGGCAGTGCTTTCCTCAGCGTCTTTCCAAAACAACAGTCCTTTCTTTCTCACGGATAATTCATGATCTGCTGAAAAGCATCAAGCTTAATATTTCCAACCTTACCTTCATAGCTTTATTTGCTGTTTTAACTGTTTAGTATAGTTTATTGTCATGCGTACTGAGGTACAGTGAAAACTTTCAGTTTAGTTTTGATTATTGTCATGTACCTTGTATCCACCTTACAACCCAAACCCAACAGTATGAAAATTGAATTCTTCAATTTGAGGTCATCTCTAACTAACCTCCTGCCCCCCACCTCTATCTCCCACACCCCTTGTTGCCCCCTCCCCACTCCTGAGCCTCACCTGGACTCCTGCCTGTGTCTCCCCCCTGCCCCCCACTTCCTCTTCTCCCCTCTCCCATCGGGCAAAGGGTATAGAAGTGTGAAAATGCACACCTCCAGATTAATTGAAAGTTTCTTTCCAGCTGTTATCAGGCAAATGAAACATCCTACCACAACCAGAGAGCAGTGCTGAACTACTATCTACCTCTTTGGTGACCCTCAGACTACCCTTGATTGGACTTTGCTGGCTTTACCTTGCACTAAACGTTACTCCCTTATCATGTATCTATACATTGTAAATGGCTCGATTGTAATCATGTACTGACATTCTGCTGAATAGATAGCATGCAACAAAAGCTCTTCACTGTACCTCGGTACACATGACAATAAACTAAACTGAACTTGAACTGATTGAACGGTGGAGACTTGATGGGATGATGACCTACTTCTGCTCCTATGACTTATGAGCTTATGAACTACAATATTGAAAGCAAGTCTAGTTTCCTTATCCTGGGATAAATTTGCAAAACAAAGGATGGTGACAAGTTTTGCGAAGATGATTCCTGCGTTAAACGGATCCTGTGAGATCAGCTCAAGCATATTGGGCCTGTAGGCTGCATAGTTTAAACATATGAGACAAGATCTCATTAAAACATAAAACATTGTTATGAGGCTTAACAAGTGGAAGCAAGAATGGTGTTTCTTGTGGCTGGAAACCGGGTGCCACTGCCTCAAAATAACAATATACAGTAGACAATAGGTGCAGGAGTAGGCCATTCGGCTCTTAGAGCCAGCACCGCCATTCAATGTGATCATGGCTGATCAACCCCAATCAGTACCCCGTTCCTGCCTTCTCCCCCTATCCTCTGACTGCTATCTTTAAGAGCCCTATCTTGCTCTCTCTTGAAAGTATCCAGCTAACCGGCCTCCACCGCCCTCTTTGGCAGAGAATTCCACAGACTCACAACTGTGTGTGAAAAAGTGTTTCCTCACCTCCATTCTAACTGGCTTACTCCTTGTTCTTAAACTGTGACCCCTGGTTCTGGACTCCCCCAACATGTTTCCTGCCTCTAGCGTGTCCAAAGCCTTAATAATCTTGTATGTTTCAATAAGAACCCCTTTCATCCTTCTAAACTCCAGTACAAGCCCAGCCGCTCCATTCTCTCAGCATATGACAGTCCCGCTGTCCCGGGAATTAACCTTGTAAACCTACGCTTCACTCCCTCGATAGCAAGAATATCCTTCCTCAAATTAGTGGACCAAAACTGCACTCAATACTTCATGTGCAGTCTCACTAGGGCCCCATGCAACTGCAGAAGGACCTCCTTGCTCCTATACTCAACTCCTCTCATTATGAAAACCAACATGCCATTCGCTTCCTTCACTGCCTGCTGTACCTGCATGCTTACTTTTGTTGACTGATGAACAAGGACCCACAGATCCTATTGTACTTCCCCTTTTCCCAACTTGACACTATTTAGATAGTAATCTGCATTCCTGTTTTTGCTACCAAAGTGGATAACCTCACATTTATCCACATTAAACTGCATCTGCCACGCATCGGCCCACTCACGTTTTATAACATGATGTCTAAAATGAAGTCTTAAACCTTCAACCTTTTTGGAAGGCATCTCTGATATAATGAAGGTGGTATTTACATTACATAATCAGCTGTAAGCAAAAAATACATAGAATATATTCTAATGTATCAGTAACAAACATAAAAATCATTTGCAATTTTTTTGCCTAATGTTGGTGATCTTTTGAACCATCAGGATGCGTTTGAAGAGTGCTACAGAGTGCAATAAGGTTGAAATATGAAAGTTATTCATGGGTTGTGAAGTAAAAGATTCAATACTGAGTGGCTCAATGGTGAGAACTCAGTAGTTCAGCTTCCTTCAGTCGCTGACAAACTAAAGAAGTAATAAGGAACTGCAGATGCCAGTTATTACACAACATGACTCAAAGTGCTGGAGTAACTCAACCGGTCAGACTGCTTCGTTGGAAAACATAGATAGATGACATTTTGGGTCAAGAATTTTCTTCACACTTCTTCGGACCTCCTTCATACTCAAGTTACCAATCTTACTAAAGTAGCACTCATGTAAGTCTTCTTGGAGTATTTCATTGGGAGAGAGGAGAAATATTCTGTCCCCCACACAGATCAGAAACTCAACCAGCTGCCAGCATGGGGAGGTGAAGAACTATGAATACAAAGGAGGATGTGGGTGCCGGCATCGAGAACAAAAACAGAACATTGGAAGAATTCAGCAGGTCAGGCAGTCTCTGACCAGTCAACAGATGCAAGTCAACATGTTGGGTCAGAGTATACTCTCTGCAAATCAAGCAGCGAGCATGTGGATTGTCAGTCATAGAGTCATACAGTGTAGAAACAGACCCTTCGGCCCAACCTGCCCATGCTGACCAACCTGCACTAGTTCTACATGCCTGACCAACATGACCGATCGCCATCTAAACCTTTCCTATCCATGTACCTGTCCAAATGCC
Organism: Raja brachyura; assembly: GCA_963514005.1. Next base: position 24,116,638 of record OY740812.1, read on the forward strand.
TTTTATAGTACCTGCCTCAACTACCTCCTCTGGCAGCTTGTTCCTTTTACCCACCAGCCTTTGTGTGAAAAAGTTGCCCCTCTATTTAATTTAAATAGTCAAGACCGTCCCGTCAACGGAGGGCTCGAGGAAAATCTAAAAGAAGGCCTTGAACTTTATTTCGCTTTCCATCACAGTGAGGAATGTGTAGGAGTCACTGTGGTGGATGTTCATGTTAAAATGTGTTTTTGAGTCTGTTGCTTTAAATTGTGTGACTGACCTGGCCAGTGAAATTCCTCGTATGTTGCAAAACGTACTTGGCGAATAAAATCCGATTCTGATTCTGAAATAGATCCTATTAAATCTAGATTATATTTCCCTCCTAACCTTAAACCTGTGTCTCTGGTTCTTGATTTCCCTACTCTGGGTAAAAGACAGTGCGTCTATATTCATTCTCCTCATGTTCGTACACAAAGGACGAAAATGGTTCTTGACCAAAAGTAAAATGTCAATTAAAACGATTTATTTAATAGAGAGTAACAATGTTTGACTAAGCAGTCTGCTGAAGGGTCTCAACTGGAAACGTCACCTATTCCTTTTCTCCAGAGATGCTGTCTCACCCGTTCAGTTATTCCAGATTTGTGTGTCTATCTGTGACCAAATAACCAAGTAGGTCGAGAAGAACTTGTGGCTTCAGACTTTCAAAACTTTGCTTAATAAAATGGCACTTGTTCACAAAACTCCAATCCTGCATTTCAAAATATGAGAATTGGGAAAGGTGTTAGACTTAAAGTTATGGATTTAGTTTGTAAGTTAAATGATGCTTGGCACAGTTATCCAAATGATTAATCAGAATGTATAAATTAACTGGCTTGAACTAAAGACTTTGTTTAAATAAAAGGAAAATTATGAAATCTTGACACATACACCCAAACTGGTTGTAAATCTAAAAGCAAATAAACTCTGGTATGCTGCTGTTTGCAATAGAGCCTCCCTTGTATGTCAATTCAATTTTTAAGCAAGATAAGAAACAAAGAGATAGCCTTTTCGGTGTTAGTGGGTTGTGGGGTGTAGGGCAGGCTGGAAACAAGCCTTTATATTAGGAAGACAGATGTTTTTGATAAAGGGAAAAAAAGGTGGTCGGTAAAAACACACACACTACTGCAACGTGACAAGGAATGTGTCCAAGCTGATAGAGTTGCTGAAACTGCTGACATCTATAATGAAAATGTACCATTCAGAACTGACATATTACCAAATATATAGAGTCAAATATAATAACAAGAATCTCAGCTGGATAAAGAACTGTTGACTTTGGTAGCAGCCATTATCTAATACCACATACAGATGTGCAGACTGCCTTATATATTCACTGTAAGATGAATGAGAAGAAGTTGTCCTCACCAGCAATCCACTCATCTCATCTGTTAACTGTCCATTTTCATTTCTACTATTATGTAATAAAGCTTTACTAACCATTGGCCAGGTCAATAAAGTCACATCTTAACAGGATGTGTAGACACTTAGCATCTAACAATGTCAAAGCCTTGCAGCAAGAGTGCAGAACAGATTTATCCAAAAGGTATCAGAGAGGATGGACTTTAAAAAAGTTGTAGAAACAGGAAAAGTTTGGATTTGTTCTTCTTTGAGGTTCACAGATATTCAAAATCCCATAGAATTCTGCAAGAAAAAAAGTAGTATTTCCAATAGAAGGAAGAAGATGTACAATTCTTTATACAGTAATTTGCTAATACCTGGATGTATAACTTGAAATTATGTTTAAAGTTGATTCAGTAATAACTTTCCAAGGGGAAATGGACCAATGTTTGTTGGAGAACATTTATGGTGCAGACTAATGAGAATTAACTGATTTGACAATCATGTCAAAGCAATCACACTCTTACACCTCGCAGGGCTGTACTGCCCTAAAATCTTACCTTGCACCATTCTTTCTTCAACAATCTTCTTCATAATACATTTGTTACCAAGGATTCATAACCACAAGATAGACATAAAAAGCTGGAGATACTCAACGAGACAGGCAGCATCTCTGGTGATGTTTTGGGTCGGGACATTTCTTCTTCAAAATCACAAACATCTAAACATGGTGATCAAATGCTTCCAATTGGCTGGAACGTTGAAGGCTGGCATAGTATTGCAGCGGGTAGAGCTGCTGCCTCACGGTGCCAGAGGCTCAGGTTCAATCCTGGCTTCAGTTCTGTCCGTTGGAGTTTGCACATTCTCCCTGTTTCCTCAAGGTGCTCCGGTTTCCTCCCACATCCCAAAGACGTGAATACAGAGGCCAATAAATTGTAGGTTAATTGGCCTCTGTAACTTACCCCTCATGTGTTGGGAGTGGATTAGAAAGTGGGATAACAGATTTTGAATGAACAGGTGATCAATGGTTGGCGTGGACTCAGTGGGCTAAAGGCCCACTTCCGTGCTTTTTCTCTCAAACAAACTAATTTCAGCACGGGCGTTCACATCAGTAATCTGGCCAGTTGTGCATTCACAGAAAATTGGTTGCAAAGCTAAATTAATACAGCCTTCATTACCAAGAACAACGACCTGGGAAAATGAAAGGTGTAACTCAAGTAGATATGAGACTCAGGAGTTCATAATGTTGACAAGACCTCCAGTGTGCAAAAATTACCTCTCTCTAAGCACAGTTTCCAAGTTCAGAATTTCTAAGTTGGAACACTTTTTGTGTAAAATCTTTTCTCTGATATTTTTTTCATTCACACTCAGATATTATCCACAACCCTGCAGGCCAGACCATGACAGTTTTGTCGAGAGAAATTATGAAAAATTGTGTGGCATTGCAACGCCAAAACCTACTGGGCAAGAAAGACTGTGGCTAATAAGGTCGACCCTGTCTTCTCAAAGGAAGAGGATTTGTCAACATAAATGAAGGGCCTGGGCAGAGAGTGGTCAATTGTTCATTTTGTGGAAGCTATCTGTCGGTTCCCCATTCCTCTCCTCTCGCTTCTGTCCTTTTACTTCAGACCCAAACTAAATGCAATATTGCTGAAGCTCATGAAACACCCCTAGTACTGCGATAACAGCTGTGTTGATAGAATTGAGTGACATCCCTGATGAAACCAAGTACAATATAAGGGATGTTAGGCTCTTCAGTCTATCAACATTCTTCCTAGTCACATATTTGAACAGCTGCTGAGCAAAAATTGGAAGGAACAGATGATTGAAAGCGCTACTTACAAAAGTGGTTTTAACAGGAAAATAATCACAAAATCTAAAATTGTCAATTATATTAATGCCAAAAATAAACAGGGAGCAGGGTTGCTGACTCTGGGAATATTGTGCACTTTCAGATGTGTGGGCCTTCATTCCAGGAAGTCAATGCAAAAGCAATACAGAAGGAATGACTAAAAATATTCTGCAGCAGGAAATTATTTTGATATTTCCACCTGTCCAGCAACATCCCATTGGAGTAGCCCAGAATCAAAATGAGATTGATATGATGGTTGGCATGAAAAGGGGATGAATAGCAGAGTTCTTTGTACTAGACCAAGTGAATTCAGCTGGTTCATTATTTGACTGTGGTCAGAGAGGAAGAAACAGACTGTAACCCCAGCTAATACAGGGTAATCCCTTGCATTTTATAAGGTAATTTGCTTGTTTATCTTCTTCTTGCATATGGCATGCACAGCCTAAAGTTTTAGGTCAACTTGTTCTATTTGATCTATTTGTCGGGTTGATTGCATTCGTCGAAACAGGGTGGACCACGTGAAGGTTGCAATCTTCCACCCCCTTTAAGTTTATAATCTAATATAAAGAGACCCAGTTCTGATAGTATGTGATGCAAATTAAAAGCCTCAGAGTAGATAAAGACCAAGTGCATGAATCTCAAGCCTATACTAGTTCTACATTACTTTGTTGCATCTTTTTAGCTTAGTTCAGAGATGCAGTGTGGAAACAGGTCGTTTAGCCCGACTATCAATCACCCGTTCACACTAGTTCTATGTTATCCCACGTTCTCATTCACTTCCTACACACTACGAGCAATTTACAGAGCTCAATTAACCATACAAACCCACGCATCTTTGGAATGGGGAGAAAACCAGAGCACCTGGAGGACACCCATGTGGTCACAGCGCGAACATGTAAACACCACACTGACAGCACCCGTGGTCAGGATCGAACCCAGCTCTCTGGCTCTGTGAGGCAGCAACTCTACCAGCTGTGCCATCCGTACTGGCACAGCCGTTAATTGTGATGTCAGCTATTAATTGTGTGTCGTACTGGGTTTGTTCTCTATTTAAACGGTGATAAATGCAGGCAGAAAAGCAAGGAGACAGTGGAAATGCAAACAAGAATGGAGATGCAAACTTGGAAAGAAAAAAAATATTTTTGATGTATGCAAATTTTTCAATGCAAAGGATTACCTTTCAGGTAGCACACTCAAATGGTTAGGAAAGTATTGGGAAGACCCATATCCATTTGTGTGCATGGCACAAACACTCTCCATTCTACCATGGAGAGTGCAGTCAGCTCAGTCTCTGCGCTGAGATTTCCCAGCAGAACTTCCCAGCTTTACAAGGGCCAGATTTTATCTCCATGTGGAAATGGGGCACTGCCAACATTTCCTCGTTTCAGTGCCAGCATGTTTGAGATTTCCACATTCAAATGCAGAGGTGCAGAAAGTGCTGGCAAGCGCTAACTCGTTCAGCAGCACGCGTGCAAAGTAATGGCAATTCCCCAGCACTCACAGTACACTGGGGAATCCGTTGGAAAAAACAACACCAGATTGTCTGAGGTTTTCTACATTGAATTTGAGGGATTAAGGCAAGTGCGAGCATCTTTAGCTGAGTGAACTTTTAAGATTGTATTTATTTTAATGCTTTAAGTGCTTTGTTTTACACTGTTAAACACTTAATCGAAGTTGCAAACGTTTTAACAGTTTAATTAATTTTTTATGGATTTTGAATGCCTGGATGGGATGGGATTTATACACAGAAGATGCTTTTATTGCACAGCACGTCACTGTTGAGATGAGGCCAACTTAGTCAAGAACATAGATACAAAAAACTGGGGTAAGTCAGCAGATCAGACAGCGTCTATCTTCAATTTAAACCAGATCTGCACAAGGATAGGGTGTGGTCATATAGAGGTGTACAAAATCATGAGGAATAGATCAGATAAACATACAGAGTCTCTTGCCCCGAGTAGGGGAATCGAGAACCAGGGGTCATCGGTTTAAGGTGAGGAGAGATGGATTTAATAGAAAGTTTGTAAGCTGCCAGAGGAGGTATTTGAGGCAGGTATTATAGCACTTTTTAAGGGACATTTAGACAGGTACATGGAAAGGATTGGTTTGGAAGTATATGGGCCAATTTCAGGCAGGTGGGGCCAGTGTTTATGGGACATATTGGTCAGTGTGGGAAAGTTGGGCAAAAGGTCTGTTTCCACATTGTACGACTCTATGACTAAGGTCATGTTTAGTTTTTAGTTTAGTTTAGAGATACAGCTTCGGCTCACCGATGAACACCGACCAGCGATTACCACACATGACCACTATCCTACGTACACTGGGACCAATTTGAAATTATACCAAGCCAATTAACCTACAAACCCGTCTTTGGAATGTGAGAAGAAACTGAAGATCTTGGAGAAAACCCACGCGGTCACATGGAGAACGTACAGACGGCACCCATAGTCGGGATTGAACCCGGGTTACCTGGTTCTGCAAGTGCTGTAAGGCAGCAACACTGCTGCCGTGCCACCGTGCCGCCCATGTCTTGCGCCTCAATGGGTCAATGGTTCCATGCCAACTTTATTATCACATGTTCCAAGATACAGTGAAATACTTTTCATGCATAACAGATCACAAAGGTTATTGTGATTATTGCTGAATGAATAGTCTTACAATCAGATGCATTGTATTGCATTTGCATTATCAGGCTCCAAAAGAACACAGTTGAAGATCAGCGCGGATCAGCCTGACCATAGCCCGGCAATTGGTATTAGAAAAAACTAGGATGTAAATACACTGCAATTTCTCAGCATGACAACAAGTCTCAGCATGACAACAACTTTGCAATCTACTCAACCAATTGTTAAAAAGCCCCTTTGTTAAAAAGCTAGCTAGCGGAACCAGCCCTAGCTAGAGTTCACGCTGTGTGCATTCTTGCTCCCTTAAGTGCCCAATCATGAGCACCTCAAGGGCCCTTCCACTTTGCACGCAACAACAAATCTGCACTAAACCTGGAACAAGAGCATTAAAACAGGCACAGGATGCTTAAACTGAGATTGTGGGACTCTGGACTCTCTTTCCATTGCATTATTCTTTCATGAAACTTCTGTGTCGTGCCTGGTTATGCATTTCACTTGGCAGGAGCAACTATTTTGGGTCTTTCAATCAATATAATTAGTTGCAGGCGGATGGACAAACAGTGATGTTGGACACAGGGGAGCACAGCAATTGCTCACTGGAGTTGGCAATGAAGAGCCCCAGCTGCAAACCACTGCTCTGGAACCTTGCTGTGGTCAGGATTTTGTTTGCTGCTGAGATACGCATAAAAGTTAAATTTCATGCAACTTTTGAGATAGGATTAACTGGTATTTGTAGGAGAATTAGATAATTAGACACTATCAGCTAAGTGGGTGCCTGGAACGCACTGCCAGGGGTGGTGGTGGAGGCAGTTGCGAGAGTGGCATCTAAGAACCTTTGAGAGAGGCACATGGATATGCCAGGAATGGAGGGGTATGGATCGTGCAACCAGAGAAGAATACCTTAACTCAGCATCATGTTTGGTGCGGATATTGTGGGCCGAAGGGCCTGTTCCTGTGCTGTACTTTTCTATGTTCTATTTTTTAACAATTCTTTTTTGATCGTTTTGGGTTAGTTTGGAAATTTGTCTGGGCACTTCAGGATATTAAAAGCCCATTGGGAGCCTGAAGAGATGTCAGTTTCTGGGGAGATGGAACGATGTCAATCCGTCTGAAGAAGAGTCTGAACCAGAAACGTCTCCTACCCGTGATCTACACAGATGCTGCCTGACCCTTTGAGTTACTCCAGCACTCTGACCCTTTTTTCCTCTGTACAACATTCGTTTTGCAAAACTGCAGGAGAACCTCAGAAACTGAACAGAGGGTGAAAGAACAGTGAATGAGAAATCTGCTTACACAAAGTTTGATCTTACACAAAAGGGCAGCACGGTGGCATAGCGGCAGGGCCAGTGCCTTTCTGCGGCGCAGACCCGAGTTCGATCCCCACTACGGGTGCTGTCTGTACGGCGTTTGTGCGTTCTCCCCGTAATATGCGTGAGTTTTCTCGGAGACCTTCAGTTTCCTCCCACATTCCAAAGATGTACAGGTTTGTAGGTTAATTGGCTTGATATAAATGTAAATTGTCGCGAGTGTGTGTAGAATAACATTAGTGTACGGGAATCGCTGGACGGTGAGGACTCAGCGGGCCAAAGGGACTGTTTCCGCACTGTATCGCTAAATTAAACTAAAAACTAAAAGGCAGTCATCAGTTAATATTGCACATTTTTATGAAAACGCTAATTCGGTATTTTACCCTGTCATTATACCTTTCCACTAGATCTTCAACAGTGTTATGGAGCGTATTACTGCCTATTCATGGCCTGCTGTGCAGAATGCAAACTAGTGAGAAATCAAAGGTCTGTTCCTTTTTCATCTGTGAGTTAATGGTAGGTAGGGAAAAATGTTATCTTACTCTTAAAATGTAGTGTCCAATATGGATTAGTTTTATCTTAGTCTTCTCATAAACAGTGCACATTGTCGTGCATATGCAAACATGCCTTACGAACGTGAAAAGATTGGAGTCTGTGCTGGTACATTCAGTCAGAGGGTATCATTGTTTTCAGTCAGAGGGTATCATTCCAAGCTTATGGGTGAAGATGGGCCATCATATAGTCAGCGGGCATCTTGCTTGTTGTTCCTATTTAGTGACCTCTCCAGGGAAATAACATGATTCTATTCAGGGGCTTGGCTATCTCTATGGGAGTGAGTAGTTCCATGAAGAATGTAATGATCCAAACTCACACAAATGCCTCCAGTTCTGTACACGCTATCTTGCATGATGATTCTATAGGCACCCTCTAATATCCTGAGCATTATAATAAAGTTTAAAAAATATACAAAGTGCTGGAGATAGACACGAAAAGCTGGAGTAACTCAGCGGAACAGGCAGCATCTCCGTGGAGAAGATCTGAAGAAGGGTCTCAACCCGAAACATCACCCATTTCCTCTCTCCAGAGATGCTGTCAGTCCCGTTGAGTTACTCCAGCTTTTTGTGTCTACCTTCGGTTTAAAGCAGTATCTGCACTTCCTTCCTACACACAAAGTGCTGGAGTAACTTAGCGGGTCAGGCAGCAGCAGTGGAAGACATGAATAGGCCACGTTCCGAAATATCACTTATCCATGTTCTCCAGAGATGCTGCCTGACCCGCAGACGTACTCCAGCACTTTGGGACTTTATTGTGAACCAGCATCAGCAATCCTTTGTGTTTACTTTATAATACAGTATCCGTTCCAAGCCGACGCCAACGCATGTGTATTTTCCAACTGTAATAGTGACCAAAAGCAGGACCCCAAGGCTGAATTTTTTTCTCACTAGTTCTTTAGCTCCTTCAATTGGAACCAATCATCCCGCAGAGCATATCCAACTGCTGAGTGTATTACAACGAGCTCTGAACACGATGGGGAGTAAAATCACGGTGTCATTAGGAGGTACGTTTAACGTACTGGGGAAGGTTTATATATTTTGTGAATCAGTAGTTCTTGACATGTTGACTCATCTTTAAAAAAACCACCTCGGGCAAACCATCGGTGCTGGTCTTCGACTCTAATCCTGACAGAAAGACCATCACCAACCTTCAGGCTGATAGTGCTTACCCTTTCTTCTCCAGTCTGAAGATAACAATATTAATGGGGAAATATTGCATTCTGATGGGAAAATTGGCTGCCCATATAAAATAAATAAACTGAAAACGGTGACCACCAGCAAGATGGTTTCTACCCAATAAACTACAAACAAACAAGACTTGAAGATTACACAACATTAATCTCAAATGTATATTATTTGTGTGTATTGTGTTTAAAGACTTGTTATATTGCAAGTAAGAATTTCACTGTTCGTTGTCGATACATATGACCATTAAATACTCTTGGCTTCCCGGGAGTGCGTGGTGGCAGACGCCTCAAAGGATGCCATGGAGATGCCGGGAGGCGAAGCCTGCCTGGGTCCGTGGAGCCTTGTGGCGGTGGTGAGCCTTACAGCGGTGGAGCCACGCAACTCGGTGAGCCTCGGCAGCAGCGGTGAGCCTCATGGCTGCGGTGAGCCTCGGCAGCGCCTTACAGCGGTGGAACCTCGCGGGTCGATGTGAGCCTCATGGGTCAACCCGTGGTTGTTGGTGCGGCGATCGATGAGGGTGGGGGGGGGCGCCATGAGGGAGGCAGGAGGAAGATCAATGGAGGACCCAGCATGATGGAGGAGAGTACTTTAACTTTGTCAGCGGCGTTTATGTGGCGGCTATTTGCATACAATAAAGTATTCCATTCCATTGACTCGCTTGACTCGTATGTTAACCTTAACGAGAAAATCTGAATCGTGGTAAACAATATGTAACGAGACTTCTGAACAAGATGGAGATTTGGAAAAAAATGGACAGATACACAAAAGATTAGCACATGATTTATGCAATCCATTTTGGTAGAAAGAATAAGGAGAGATAATATAAACAATAAAAGGGTGGCAAGAAGAGACAGACATGAGAGTGTAGGTGATGTTGGTGTATACATCTTCACAGATACTGTTAACAAAAGTACATGGGATTGCTTGTTTTACAAATGGAAGCATACATGTACAAAAGCAGAGAACTAAGCTTTTCCCTGTACTTCAGTACAATTGACTAAACTAATCTAAACTATTATGTTGGGCACCACCCAATAAAGGATTAAACACGTCTCTGTGAGAGTGCAGTAGGGAGAAACGAAGAAAGAGAGACTTTAGTGGGGTGGAAGATTGCAACCTTCACATGGTCCCCCCCTGTTGCGACAAATGCAATCAACCCAGCGTGCACTATCAAATAAGATCAAATAGAACAAGTTTTCCTACAACTTTAGGCTGTGCACGCCATGCACAACAACAGGAAGAAGAAGAGTCTTTGGTTTGGTACAAACTTGTACAAGTCTACTTTTTGGCTATATTTGCAAGAGTCTAAAAAGATGGGAGTGAGGAGTGGTTGCAGAGGCGATGTTGACTTTGTACACTGATGTGGCTTATAAACCTTAGGTTTGTTAGAAATCAACACTTATCTTTCAAAACACCACTTGTTGAAATCCAGAGTATTTAATTGCCATGTGTACCGACAATGGAGCAATGAAATTATGACTTACAGCAGCTTTACAAGCCAGTAAATGCAATACACATGTAAATATAATAGAAAGAAAATCCAATAAATTCACCACCAGCGTACACTGGTACAAAAAGGATTGAAGTACAACCAAAGACATAGTCCATAGAAGTTCATAGTTGTTGAGGTCAATGCCTGATAGTTTGAGGGAAGAAGCTATTCTTAAACCTGGTTGTCGTGGTTTTCTGGCTCCTGTACCTTCTTCCCAATGGCATAAGCAAAATGAAAGGGTGACCAGGGTAGTGTAAGTCTGTGATGATATTGACTGCCTTTTGTGAGCCTACATTTTCATGTTAAATCATAATTTTCTGACCCTTATTTTAACAATTAGATTATAAAATATAATACAATACATTATTAATGAAATAAATTGGGGATGAGATAATACTTCAGTGCAACATGTAAGCCATCTGTTGTACATTATGAAGAGATAGGCAATATTGAGCTTCATGTTAATTAAAACTGAGAATGTTAAAAATATATAAAGTTTGACCGATTTGAATTGATTGAAAGATACCGCATGGAAACGGGCCTTTCATCCACCGAGTCGCCGCCAACGTTCGATCACCTGTTCGCACTAATTCTATGTTGTCCCACTTTCTCACCCACTCCCTGCACACTAGCAGTAATTTTACAAAGGCCAATTAACCTACAAACCCGGTAGAGACAAAATGCTGGAGTAACTCAGCGGGGCAGGCAGCATCTCTGGAGAGAAGGAATTGGTGACGGTTTGGGTCGAGGCCCTTCTTCAGACTCAGTCTGTTCCGCTGATTTACTCCAGCATTTTGTGTCCACCTTCGATTTAACCCAACATCTGCAGTTCTAATCCACAAACCTGCAAGCGTTTGGGGACGTGGGAGGAAATCGGAGCACCTGGAGGAGACCTATGCTGTCACAGAGAGAACACACAGCAAACTCCACACAGACAGCCTCTGAGGTCAGGATTGAACCCGGGTCTCTGATGCTGTGAAGCAACAGCTCTGCCAGCTGCACAACTGTGGCATGTCTTTCACAATTGTGCTTAGCTGTATTATTCTTTAGTTTTCAGTTGCCAAAAGATTAATTGGAGTTAGCAAAATCATCAGAACACATGGGAAAATACTGATTTCAATGGAAACATGGAGAGCGGAGTATAGCTGGCATCCAATGTGCCTCACGCATTTAATGATTTGGACCCTGCACATTCCTCACTCTCACTTTATACCTCTTAGCAAGAAGGAAAAACTCATGCCTCAGGCATTCCAACAACATGAACAAGATTTCCTTTTAAACCCTGGTGTCACAGACAAGATTATTACCATATACCTTGCAGTGGGAGAGATAAGAACTTCATGTCTTCAATCTCCAGGATGTAACAAGGCCACTAATAACATTCTGTACAAGCATCAACAGGAACACACTGCCTGAAAGCTCTCTGGCAACACATCTCATGTATTAAAAAGGGCCTCCTATTTGTAAATGCCAAGTAGTTGAATCCTCTTTCTTTTTGTCTGTGGAGGCCTCAATGAAGAAATTATGCACACAAACAAACTCCCTTCCATCTCTTCTCCTGTCCACCGACATGATTGTTGCATTGAAAAATGTGGAATAAAATAAAAATGAATTCATCTGTAACAGTTGATAGTAAAACAAGATTGGGTTTAATTCCAAGATACAGAACAGCTGAATTTGGCACAGGCATACTTCCCCAATATAGACTGGGAAAATCATAGCGTGAAGGGTTTAGATGGGGTACAATTCCTGAATAGTGTTCAGGAAAGTTTTCTTAAGCAGTATGCGGAGGCCCCCACATGTAAGATGGGCAACGTTGGATCTAATATTGGGAAATTGGGAAGGGTAAGTTAAAGAAATGTGTGTAGAGGAGCCTTTTGGGACCAGTGACCACAGTTCGATTAGGTTTAAGATAGTTGTGGATAGGGATGGAGAAGGTCCACGTATTAAAATGCTTAACTGGGGTAAGGCCAACTTTGAGGATATGAGAGGTCTCACTCAAGTTGACTGGAGCAGGTTATTAGAGGGGAAAGGAACATCGGCCAAGTGGGATGTTTTTAAAAGTCTACTGAAGAGAGCTCAGGATGTGCACGTCTCCATTAGAGTGAAGGGCAAAGCAGGCAAATGTAATGAAGCTTGGCTGACGAGGGAAATTGACACATTAGTCAAAAACAAGAAGGACGCATGGGACAGGTATAGGCAGCATCCCTGCATCAATTTCATCCCTGGAGGAGTTTCGGGAATGAAGGAGTAACGTAAAAAATGAAATCAGAAGGGCAAAAAGGGGCCAGGAGTTATCTCAGGCGGGTAGCATTAAGGACAATCCCAAAAGATTTTATAAATACATAAGGGGGAAAAGGGTAACTAGGGAAAGAGTGGGGCCTCTCAGGAATAAAAGCGGCCACCAGTGTGTGGAGCCACAGGAGGTGGACAAGGTGCTAAATGAGAATTTCTCCTCTGTATTTACTGAGGAGAAAGACAGTAGGATGGAGGAAATTGGAGCAGTCACAGGAAGTGTCTTGAGAGCAGTCAGGGTTACTGTCGAAGAAGTACTGAAGGTACTGTTATGTTTGAAGGTGGACAAATCGCCTGGGACTGATCTGATATATCCGAGGACATTGTGGGAAACAAGAGAGGAAATTGTCGGAGCCCTGGTTGAAATTAACGAGTTGTCCTTAAATCCAGGAGAGGTGCCGGAAGACTGGAGGGTGGCAAATGTTGTGCCTCTTTTCAAGAAAGGCTGCAGGGAAAATGCTGGGAACTATAGGCAGGTGAGCTTAACATCTGTGGTTGGTAAGTTAATGGAGATTATTCTGAGGGTTAGGTTATACAGGCATTTGGATGGGCAAGGGCTGATTAGGGATAGTCAGCATGGTTTTTACATGGAAGGTCGAGTTTCACAAATCTGATTGTTTTTTTTGAAGACATGACCAAAATGGTTGATGAGGGCAGAGCTGTAGATGTTGTCTACATGGACTTCAGTAAGGCGTTCAACAAGGTTCCGCATGGTAGGCTGCTCTGGAAGGTTAGATCGCATGGGATCCAAGGGGAGATAGCTGAATGGATAGCAAATTGACTCCATGGAAGGAAGCAGTGGGTGATGGTGGAAGGTTGTTTCTCGGACTGGAGGCCTGTGACTAATGGTGTGCCTCAGGGTTCGGTGCTGGGCCTGTTACTGTTTGCATTTTTTGCATCAATGATTTGGATGAGAACATACAGGGCAAGATTAGCAGGTTTGCTGTTGATACAAAAGTTAGTGCTTTTGCAGATAGTGAAGATGATTGTGAAAGATTACAGCTGGATCTGGATCGATTGGCCAGATGGGCGGAGGAATGGTTGATGGAATTTAATACAGAAAAGTGTGAGGTGTTGCATTTTGGGACATCGAACAAGGGCAGGACCTACACAGTAAATGGTAGGCATCTGGGCAGTGTTGTGGAGCAGAGGAATCTAGGAGTGCAGGTGCATGGTTCCTTGAAGGTCGAGTCGTAAGTAGATAAGGTGGTCAAAAAGGCTTTTGGCACTTTGGCCTTCATCAGTCAGAGTATTGAGTATAGAAGTTGGGAGGTCATGTTGCAGTTGTATAAGACGTTGGTGAATCCGCATTTAGAATATTGTGTTCAGTTCTGGGCACCATGTTATATGAAAGATATTGTCAAGCTTGAAAGGGTTCAGAAAAGATTTACGAGGATGTTGCCAGGACTAGAGGGTGTGAGCTATAGGGAGAGGTTGAGTAGAGTGGGTCTCTATTCCATGGAGCGCAGGAGGATGTGGGGAGATCTTATAGAGGTGTACAAAATTATGAGAGGAATAGATCGGGTAGAAGCACAGTCTTTTGCCCAAAGAAGGAGAATCAAGGACCAGGGGACATAGGTTCAAGGTGAAGGGAAAAAGATTTAATAGGAATCCGAGGGGTAACTTTTTCACACAAAGGGTGGTTGGTGGGTGTATGGAAACAAGCTACCAGAGGAGGTAGTTGAGGATGGGACTATCCAATCAGTTAAGAAACAGTTAGACAGGACATGGATCGGACAGGTTTGGAGAGATATGGACCAAGCGCAGGCAAATGCGGCTGGTGCAGCTGGGACATTGTTGGCGGTGTGAGCGAGTTGGTCCGAAGGGCCTGTTTCCACACTGCATCACTCTATGACTTCATGACTCTATTATGCTTCATACTGTCAATGTGAGTCACCAGGCCCATACTTCATGCACAAGGTGAGAAGCACTTTGGAGATATATCTTATGATTAGAGTCGTAATTACATCAAAATTGCAACTGGCTGTGCGAGATTCAACTTAAATAAAACTATTGCAACGAATTGAACGTTATCTCTGCATGGTACCTATCTCTTGCTGATTTACCCATAAGCTTTCATAGTGAGGAGAGTGATCCGTAGACACATTACATGGAGGCTACTCCCTGGTGTATAGGTTCAATATTTGTGTTGGCTTTAGATAGACACAGTTCCAAATCTCACTCTGAGGTAGCTTTCGTTCAAAAACAAGTTTCTCTTAAATGCAGATTTGATTGCCCAGCCAGCCTTGCTGGAATGTGACTTGCCAGTGTAATTGGGATCAGCGCTTTGAGCTCTTCTATAGATCATGTATCATAGTTTGGGAGACACAAAATGCTGTACTTCACTGGACAGGCAGCATCTTTGGAGAAAATGAATGGGAGACGTTTCAGGCCAAGACCCTTCTTCAGCCAACTTTAGCTTTCTCAGTGTGAGTAACCTGCCTCCCGGGTAATTGGACATTGGTTCTGGAATTATTCCTAGCTCTATGGTGCGTGGGGAGGTTTGTAAGCCTTGTTTTGGCTTGTACCAAAGATCAACACAAAGTCTTGGAGTTAGGCACCATCTCTGCAGGAAAATTGGGTGACGTTTTGAGTATAAACTTTAGTATAAACCAGCATCTGCGGTGCTATGTTTCTACACCTTGTTTTTGGTTTGTACTTGGCTGCGTTAATGGAAAACCTGTCTCTTGTGCTTCACCATTGTGTGTGAGACTTTAATCTCAGAATATGGTTGCTTTATCTTGTGGTAAGTTTCTTCATCTTTAACATGCAAAAGGCACCCTTGTGATAGGGAGATGTAGGGAGATGTACATATGCTGGTTTACAAAAAAAGACAAAAAGTGCTGGAGTAACTCAGCGGGTCACACCGACACATTGACAAGGTATTGACACACATTGTAATTGCTGGTACAATGAATGTAGATAGTGACAAGTCCCAATTTTATTGACTGCATATGTCATGAATAGAGTCGTTTGTTGGGAAAAGAATGCTAAATATTATTCACTTTCAGTCTCAGGTTTCCATTGCTTGTTCTATCAATATATAATGTTTTTAAAAATAAGTAAAATGGGGTATTTTGGGGATGGGGATGTTAGTTCAGGTGAGGAAAGAGATAAAAGGTGAATATATGGTACACTGTTAAACAAGAAACATAAGACCTGCTATGCTTTGTCCTGCCTCTCCTCTTTTGTAGCCTTCTTCCCCCTCTACAATCTGTCTGAAAAAGGATCTCAACTGAAACATCATCTATCCATGTTCTCCACAGATGCTGCCTGACTCATGGACTTAATCCAGCATTTTGCATCCGCATCTGTAACTGCAGTTGCTTGCTTCTATTTCTATTTCACCGCGACGTTCCGGCGGTGACCTGGCTTTGGAGCTGCGGTGCTCCAGCGACGTTCCGGCGGTGACCTGGCTTTGGAGCTGCGGTGCTCCAGCGACGTTCCGGCGGTGACCTGGCTTTGGAGCTGCGGTGCTCCAGCGGTGACCTGGTTTTGGAACTGCAGTGCTCCAGCGACGACCTGGCTTCGGAGCTGCGGTGCTCCAGAGACGGCCTGGCTTCGGGGCTGCGGTGTTCCAGAGGCGTTCCGGCGGCGACCTGGTTTTCGGGGCTGCGGTGCTCCAGCGGCGACCTGGCTTCCGGGGATGCGGCGTTCCGGCGACAGCGGCGGCCCGGTTTCGGAGGCTCGGCCGTGGGCCTGGTGGACGGCAGCATCGGAGGCCTAGACCACCTCAGCGCAGAGGGAGAATAAGGAGGGAAGAAGACAGAGACTCTAAGACTTTTGCCTTCCACCACAGTGAGGAGGTGTTTGGTGAACTCACTGTGGTGGATGTTAATTTTTGTGTTTATTGTGTGGTTTTGTCATTTTTATATATGTATGACTGCACTTACAAAATTTTGTTCAGACCGAAAGGTCTGAATGACAATAAAGGCTATTCATTCATTCATTCATTCACTGAGAATGGTCCTAGCACCATGTTGGGCACAGACATTGAGGGCTGAAGGGCTTGTTCTTATGCTGTACTGTTCTATGTTCTGTGTACATGGCCAGAAAAATAAATCAAAGTTCATTCAACAGGATACAAAATCTAAACACCTTCAACCCTAACTCTTCCCAGTAAACAATTCACTTGAAAAATAACATGCTCCTCAACCACTGCCTACCTGTGGAGATATAACATTGGTTTGCAATGTTTGAATCAAGTAAGAATCAAGTCACCCCTAAAGAAAGCAACATTATAGGGAGTCAATTAAGAAAAATGATGCCCTCACCAAGTTAAGAGTACTATTCCTAAGATTCTTGATTAGTATGGATGTCAGGGGTTATGGGTGGAAGGCAGGAGAATGGGATTTGGAGGGAGAGATAGATCAGCCATGATTGAATGGCGGAGTAGACTTGATGGGACGAATGGTCTAATTAGAAACAAAGAAACCAGAAAAAACAGAAAAGGCCATTTAGGACTGAGATGAGGAAAACCTTTTCACCCAGAGAGTTGTGAATCTGTGGAATTCTCTGTCACAAAAAGCAGTGGAGGCCAATTCACTGGATGTTTTCAAGAGACCGTTAGATATAGCTCTTAGGGCTAACGGAATCAAGGGATATGGGGAGAAAGCAGGAACGGGGTACTGATTTTGGATGATCGCCCATGATCATATTGAATGGCGGTGCTGGCTCCAAGGGCCAAATGGGCTATTCCTGCACCTATTTTCTATGTTTCTATGTTTCCACAGGTGGGAGAGTCTGGGACCAGAGGTCAGAGCCTCAGAAGGAACTGCAAATGCTGGAATATTGCAAAAACAACTCAGCAAGTCTGGCAGCATTTTTGCAGAAACAATAAACTGCAGATGCTGCTTTACAAAAAACAGACAAAAGGGCTGCAATAGAAGGGTCTCGGCCCGAAACGTCATCCATTCCTTCGCTCCATAGATGATGCCTCACCCGCTGAGTTTCTCCAGCACTTTTGTTTACCTTCGATTTTTCTAACATCTGCAATTCTTTCTTAAACAAAGGGTTGCAATAAATCAACGAGCCAGGCAGCACCTTTAGAGGACATGGATAGGTGCATTTTGGGTCGGGACCCTTCCCCAGAAGGTGCATATCTGAATGACCACCTGTCTGAGAGCAGCGTAGTAGCACAATGGTAGAGACGCCGCTTCACAGCATCAGAGACCCAGGTTCAATCCTGACCTCAGGTGCTGTCAGACAGGTGGGTTTGTAGATTTAATGAGCCTCTGTAAATTGCCCTTGGTGTGCAGAACATAAATAGTGTGAACGGGTGATCGATGGTCGGTGCGACTCGGTGAGCTGAAGGGCCTGTTTGCACTTTGTATCCCTAAACTAAACTGAACTTAGAGAGTTCAATAACTTTGACTTTGTCTCTTGCCTGTCAGACACTTTGCCTGTCATTATATTCAATAGGAGTTTAAGTGGATTAGTGACAAATGAGCAGGCATCAACATTTCCCAGCAATAAAGATTAACAGATATAATTGTTTATTATTTTCCAAATGCAAGACGGAAAGCAACATTTTAATGAGCTTGGATGCATTCATGGCTCTGCCAGACATTGCTTGAATCATGTAATGGTGGAGAGGTTCCTACTGTTGTAGGAAATAGGTTGTCAAGCTTGAAAGGGTTCAGAAAAGATTTCCGAAGATGTTGCCAGAACTAGAGTGTGTGAGCTATAGGGAGAGGTTGAGTAGGCTGGGTCTCTATTCCTTGGAGCGCAGGAGGATGAGGGGTGATCTTATAGAGGTGTACAAAATCATGAGAGGAATATTGTAGATCGGATAGATGCACAGAGTCTTTTGCCCAGAGTTGGGGAATCAAGGACCCGAGGACATAGGTTCAAGGTGAAGAGGAAAAGATTTAATAGGAATCTGAGGGGTAGCTTTTTCAAACAAAGGTTAGTAGGTGTATGGAACAAGGTACCAGAGGAGGTAGTTGAGGCTGGGACTATCCCATAATTTAAGAAACAGTTAGGCAAGTACATGGATTGGACAGATTTGGAGGGATAGGGACCAAGCACAAGCAGGTGGGACTAGTGTAGCTGTCCCACCTAGTGTAGTATTGGCCGGTGTGGGCAAGTTGGGCCGAAGGGCCTGTTTCCACAATCTATGACAGTGGTACACCCTTACACAGCATCTAACATTTAAATTACTTAAATAAGTGGAAAACCAACAGCTCCCTAAAGATTACTGCACACTGACAAATTAAACAGCATAAGTGCACAGTTTAATAATATAAGGAGATGAAATTCTAATCTGCAAATTGATGTGCCTGCCTTGAATTGTTATTTCAGTGTTTGTCCAACACACAATTCTAAATTAACAGTCCATTTGTTGTTTATTTTGCAATTGCTAAGAATCCAGAAAGACTTCTGAGAATGGAGTCCATTTTCAAGATAAATAACTTTCAACCCTGATGTTTTTGTCATTTAATTATTATTTCTTAATCATCCTGAATTTGGGCAAAGTCGTGGCAGGAATTCCCAGTACAAACAAAAATCATTCAAGGTTTGCTCACCTAAATGAGCGATGCAGCATTCATCTCAATAACCTATTATCATAGACAAAGATAAAATCCCTTTCCTTTAATTCAGAGAATAAGTCATAGTACAAAGTCAGGCCCTTCAGCCCATGCCGACCAAGGTGCTCCATCTAACCTAATGCCATTTGCCCATGTTTACCCCATATCCCTCTAAACGTTTCCTATCCATGTTACTGTCCAAATGTATTAAAAAATAAATTCCAGTCTGTCTCGATTACTTTTTCTGGCAGCTAGTTCCATATACCCACCACCCTCTGTGTGAAAAGTTGAACCTCGTTTTCCTATTATTAGTAAGATTAAATGAGAACTTACCTGTTCGAAGTTTGATCTTTATTTTACGATGAGGGATTACGTGAAGAAGCCCCGCCAGACGCATGTTCGGCATACTTCAAAGCAGCGGCGTGAAAAACACAGAACCATTAGCCGGAGTAAGATAGTAAGGCTCACAAAGATTAGAACTACCAGATGATCATTTATATTATGAGGGTTGGGAGCGGAGGGCACGTAATCCCTCATCGTAACTCCTCATAAAATAAAGATCAAACTTCGAACAGGTAAATTCTCATTTAATCTTACTATTTTACTTCGGAGTCACGTGAGTGACTACGTGAAGATTTTAAAGCTCTGTGATTTTTTTCCTTTTTTTTCCTTTTTTAATAATAATAAAACGAAAAATAATAACCCCTCTATCCCAGGGGAAATAACAACAAACGTTATGCAACAAAGCAAACAATTTTGAACAGAACCCAACACAGCATGTGCAACTCTGGCACTGTAACAACAGGTTTATCATAAAACTAGGAAAGTTTCTTTTTTAGACCATCCTGCAGTCTCCAGAATTTGGTCGAGCGGCACGTCCTGCACTTTCCCCGCGGACATTGATACCGCCCTTGTGGAGTGAGATTTATATACATCAGTGTCACTCCAGTTAATCCAGAACCTGTTTATCCATCTAGAAATAGTTTGTACTGTTACTTTTATATGTTTCTTGTGGGTAATGGACGTTGGTGTCTCACAATCTCGGAGACTGTTAATTCAATATATATTCATTCAGATGCTTAACCACACACAATGTTTAGTTGACAGCGTACGTCTTAAAGATTACATTGGTTCCAGCCTTTCTTGGCTTGCTTTGCTTGCTTAGATCATTGACATAAAACATTATTTTATCTACAGACAACTGTATACAATCTAACCACAACATTTGTAATGTTTGTACTCATTGTGCTGATATTAATGGTATGAACATAACCACTTTAAATATTAACTTCTGAAAAGACAGTGTCGTAATTGGAATCCATTGCCGAAGCAATGTGAGAACTATACTGACATCCCAGATTTCTGAATATCTGGGTTTGGTAGGATTTTATTAAAATTCCTCTCATAAATCGGGATATTAACAGATGAGACCCGATAGTTGTTGATTCTGAAATAGTCCTAAATAGGACAAAACACTCCGAGCTCCATTCATGGCACTATAACTCAGGTGCAACATAACAAGGAACTCCAATACATCCGATATATTTGCAGTATGATAAAATATATCTGACTGTACAAAAACATTTCCCATTCCTTATATGACACATACATTGTTTCCTAGTGCTATCTCTCCAAGCTGCAGTTATGACATCCATGGTCCTATCCGACATTCCATCAGAACCTGCAGATTAACAATTAATATGGTCATGTAATGGATGACTTCTGCTGTTACTGGATGTATCAACAATTACTGCACCTGGGATTTGTCATGAATGTCTAAATCATCATTCTGAGCACCAATGGGAACAATGGCTGTGTAGTAATGGTCCCTAGATATGGGATGTATCAGATTATAACTGATAAGAACAGATACTACACTTGATCTTAGCCAAAAGGCCGAGAACAATACCAATTTGGAAGCACCAAACGCCTGCGGCGGAGACTTGCTCTATTTTGGTGACACATTGTCTAATCAGGCAAAATGGGGAAAACATAAAAGACTATACTTCCCCAATGTAGCGAGAATGCATCCACCGCTAATGCTCCTGGGTCTGACTCCCACGAGACACATTTAGACCACTGGAGATTTAATCCAGACACAACAGATCAAGATTCGGTACACATACTGTCTGACAATCTTTTTGAAACTTTTTGAATTTTAACATTAATTCTGTATTGTTATTGAACTTTCATGATCTGTTGTCTTACCACAATATTGTATTCTCCCACAGTTGCGGTATTGTCTACTCATAATTGAACATGTAAGTTCTTTATTGTAGAACAACAACTATCAATGCATAAAACGCCCCCAATAACCCCAAATATTTCAACCATGTATTTGGAGAATTAATCGTCTTGGACAGTCCATCGACCACCACAACAGGTGTCGCTGTCCTAAGCTCCCCATCCGAGAGCACTCTCATCAGTCTGTAATAACAATGAAGACTTCTGAACAAGCACATTTTCACTTCTAGTAACTTGTGCAACATTGAGAATCCATCATTGAATTCAGCTCAACCTTTAGTTGGTAACTGCATGGACCTAATCAATAACCTGCATGCTTTTTACTCTTATACTCTGGTCTTTACAGACTTTGATCATGCAGAGGCCCCAATTTGACAGCATGAATGCTGCTATCACTTTACCAGTAACCGTAGCTACTTCTTGGATGGTGGGATAATGTTTTTTACCAAGACAAATACAGGAATTTGTAACATCCCCAACCTTAATTTGCTGATAAAGTTACTCACATATCCACTGTATTAAAGACAAACCCCAAATAATCAATTGTTTGGGATGCCTGTAACTTCCATGCTGTTTGGATGTGCAGAACCTTAGCCTTTCATTAGGCTTATGGTTGCTGAACTCAGTTATTCAGCTGTCTCCAATTTACAATTAACATATCCTCTAGATAAGTCATAACAATGTGATTCTGAGCCCTCATTAACACCAGTGCTGGTTTCAATAATTGTGTGAGCAATCTGAGGGCTGAATTTAACCTATTAGGTAATTCCTTCAGCTGACCCATCCAATTAATTGAAGTACCTGAATAATAAGGCATCTTTTTAAAGTCTAAAAAATAACCACATAGCAGCCTTGTGATAACAACTTCGTTATAGTGCTGAAGTGTACTTTTTAAAATGTTCATACTGAACTATAAATTTAAGTTTGTGAGTCCTAGAATGACTCTGCAACCCCCATACTTGTGCTGGGATATATCATCTCTACCTGACGAGTTCCTGGTACATTGAAACACCAATCTGATCAGATTTAATGCAGAATTACAAAACAATTGTAATCTTAACCAACCAGAGGTTGTTTCCCCAGAAATTCCATGTGTAATGGAATGCCATTTCTGTACTTCCGTAAATGAACCAGAAGATCTCCTTCTCTTAATATAGGGGTTCGTATTCATCAATCATAAATTTGGTTTTAGCTTGCCCACATAATCCTGCATTTTTGGGGTATAATGTTAGCCAATGGCAATTTTCATCATACAATGGGGTTTGAATATGCTTTGCAGAGTAAAGCAAGCATGTCTTAAAAGTATTGGACATAATCGACCCATGTATGTCTTCCCCAAATGCAGTGATGCCAACTGAATATCAGCTGGAGGACATGCTGGAACACATTTCCTGTCCTCGCATCGTTACACCCTGAGCGAGGCACAATAAACGGGTGTTTTATATATTTTTATATATTATTTACTTTCAGTCATAACAGTATCTTGGAGTAGGTGAGAAAACAAATAATGTTGGCCGCCAGGTTCATCCATAGCCTCAGCAGTCCATACCGATATAGCAAAACTTGGTGCTACATCGGGAATACCCGGAATATTTCTATTGTGCTCTGGTGTATACACATAAGTAGGGACACCAGCTTCAGGGTCAGTTTCATCCTGCCCTGGTACTCCCGAGTCTTGCTTTAGGGAGACTTCATCCAGACCTATGCAAGGCACTGGTGAATGAGATTCTCATTCTTCATAGGCACCATACTCATTGTATGGAAACTCCTTCGGAGCCTGCCTTAGAATCTCATGGGTCTTAGAACCCTTAATTGTTTAGAGTTTTGAGCATTTTATCTTGCTCTAAGGACTTCATCCAGACCTATGCAAGGCACTGGTGAATGAGATTCTCATTCTTTATAGGCACCATACTTAGTGTACGGAAACTCCCACGGAGCCTGCCTTAGAATCTCATGGGTCTTTAGAACCCTTGACTGATTAGAGTTTTCAGCATTTTATCTTGCTCTAGGGACCTCATCCAGACCTAACCAAGGTACTGGAGAATCAGAATTCAATTTTCATAGGCACCATACTCAGCGTATGGAAACTCCTTTGGAGCTTGCCTTACAGGAAGACATACATGGGTCTTAGAACCCTTGACTAAGTCAAGTTTGGAGCATTTTCTCCATTTCCAGCCTTCCCCTCATTCTTGTCCTCCCTTGGAGGAGAGTTACTTTCTTTACTGTTTTGTATTTGTGCATAAATCATATATGTTTAAAATTATAATTCTGAGAGGCACATTCTGCTTGCAGAATATTTGTATTAACACCTTTAGGGTTATATACATTTCCATAAAGGAAAACTGCATCTGGTAACATATATACAGAGCAGACTTTATTTTACAATTGTGGGTATTTGGAGGCGACATTTAGCGCAGCCATTCTCTACAAACCCGATCTAAATAACGGTAAATAGCGGGAACCGGCTTTTAAATCAGCCTTATCTCCCGATCCGATCTAAATCGGAAACTCAATTACCGCAGTTTAAAAATACTTATACTCTAGCTGCCTCCGTATTTTCAAGCCAGATTTACAGAGTTTTTTAAAAATTTCCAAAATACATAAACACTCTAGTTGGCTCTCAGACTTACAGAGTTTAAAAAACACCCGTAAGATGTTCAACACTGACTTACCTGCGGGTTAAACTTACCGCTGGTGGGAGCTCCGCTCTCCACCCTGTCGGTGCCACATGCGTCGACGTAATGCCGAACATGTGCCTGGTGGGGCTTCTTCACGTAGTCTCTCACGTGACTCCGAAGTAAAATTCTATTACCTCTCACCTTAAAACTATGCCCTCTAGTTGCTGATTCACCAGACTTGGAGGGAAATAGACGGTATGCATTCACCCTGTCTCTGCCCCTCGTGATGTTATACACCACTAAGATCACCCCTCAGTCTCCTGCACTCCAAGAAATAAAGTTCTAGCCTGTCCAACCTCTCCCTCAAGTCCTGGAAAAATCCTTATAAAGCTTTCCGCAACCTCTCCAGCTTAATTGCATCTTTCCTCTAACAGGTTGACCGAAACAAATCTCCAAGTGCAGCCTCTCCAACATCTTGTATAAATGCAACATATAACTCCAACTCGATGCCCTGACTGATGAAGGCGAGCATCCAAAAAGCCTTCTTCTGCACTCTGCCTAACTGTTATGTCACTTACAGGGAACTGTGTACCGTATTCCTTTATCCCTCTGTTCTACAACACTCTCAAAGGCCCTACCTTTCACTGTGTATCTCCTACCCTGGTTTAACTTCCTAAAATGTAACTTATCTGACTACGCCATTTCCTGTCATCTGCAAAAACTTACTAACCATGCCTCGTAACGTACATCCTCAATGGTTCTCATCCATGTTGTTAATATAGATGTCAAACATAAACAGGCCCAGAGGTATACCACTGCTCACAAGCCTCCAGTCAGAAAAACAACCTTCCTCCACCCCTCTACCTACCATCAAGGCTATTCTGTATCCAATTTAGTGCACTACATAAGTAAACGATTTAAAATCAGGATACAAAACCGCAACTTTAAATTACAATTTTTTGTGAAGTAATATCTGCATGATTTTTCAATTTATATTTGCATTTGTAAATTACCTGGGTTGTCACAGCGATTGTATCATTATAATTTGTACCAAGAAATATGCTTGATACCATTGGTTAACTTGATATGATCACTGCCACTGTTCCTGGGAATTTTATGCTACTCACGATGGATCAGTGAGTCAGCCTAGTCTGCTCTTATCGGAACGCCACCAGTTCCTCTGAAGTCACGCACAAATAACTAATAAATAGGAAATAGTCTTGGAAAGAAAATTCCAGGTTTTCCTTTGAGCATAGAGATACTGGCCATGATGGGTGGCAAAGTGGCACAGCTGGTGGCATTGTTGGCAAGAGTTCTCGGTTCGATCCTGCCATGAATTGCAGTCAATGTGGACTTTGCACATGTTCTAGTGTCTTGGTTTCCTTTCACATCCTAAAGACATTCCGGTAAGTTAATTATCTTACTGTAAATGGGTGAGAATCCTGCGCACTTGATGATCAAGTTAAAGAGAATGATCAAAGTTGTGACCACTGCCCAGTCCATCTCCGGCTCTGACCTCCCCACCATCGAAGGGATCTATCGAAGTCGCTGCCTCAAAAAGGCAGCCAACTTCACAAAAGACCCACACCATCCAGGCCACACACTCATATCACCATTACCATCAGGAAGAAGGTACAGGAGCCTGAAAACTGAAACGTCCAGGTTCAGGAACAGCTTCTTCCCTACAGCCATCAGGCTATTAAACACAACAACAAATAAGCTCTGAACTACAAGATTAGTATTATTATTACACTATATTTGTTTATTCATTGAGTATGTGTGCACGTGTGTGTATATACACACTGAACTTTTTTTCTCCCGTTATGTACTATGTTTACATATTCTGTTGTGCTGCAGCAAGCAAAAATTTCATTGTCCTATCTGGGACATGTGACAATAAAACATTTTTGACTCTCTTCTTGACTCTTGAAACAGCTGGGGAATTAGACAGATGGAATGCTGTGAGAGCTAGCACAGATAGCTAGCATAGAATGGCCTCCTATATCAGAAATTATGAAATAGAAAAACCTTAATATGAAATCATCACGAACCTTCTATCATTTCAACCTTCGGGAACTTTTCATCGTTCAAAGTAAAATCCACTCTTAAACAGATTAACAATCCACCCCTGATAAATTCATAAACAGCACCATCTGCAGTACAAGCTGAGTAACTGTTGTATAAAAGTATCACCATCATTAAAGTAGCAAGGATGCAGTTTTATATAACATTCTAAATAAAATACTGTTGTTTAATAATGCAGCCTGTGACTGAAACACGGACCCGCTGAGATAAAACCAACATTGATGAAAAATTGCCTCTGGAGAGCCTTCATGAAACTCGTGGGAATGTGTCCCTCCCGAGGGATGGAGCCTGCAAATCCTATTTCACACCATGACACATACAAGATAGAGCCACACTATATTGCTGGTTATTCTGCGAGTTACCACTCCGCAATGGTCAATAAGTATGTAGGGATTAGATCAGGGACTGAGGCAGAGCAAGAATCAAAACTTGCGTTCTGAATGTGTTTTTAATACAATGGAAATGAAATTAATGATAACATTAAAAATTAACGTTTTGAGATTTACCAAACCAAAAATGTGAAAAGTCAAATTAAAATAAAAACAAATACTTCCCCCATTTGTGACAAATGTCGATCCCAAAACGCAACTATAACACACTCTTTTGTCTGCTGCATAAAACTTTATAAATTCTGGAGTGATATTTTTGAAATATTTACAAAATTATTTAAGATTAAAATGGAACCTAATACTGAAATGATTATATTTGGAGTAATGGAAGATGGGAATAAACTGAACTCATCTCAAAATGTATTCTTTAATTATTGGTTAATAACGGCAAAAAAAACTTATACTTAACTTTTGGAAAAATACAACCATATCAACGCTTAAAACGTGGATTTCAAACATGTTGGACACTGCACATCTTGAGGAAATGCGATTCGTCCTAATAGATAAATCAGACCAATTTTTAATGTTGGTCTCCATTTGTCGATTTTTTTGGGAAGGGAATTATTAATGATTTTCTATTCAACTATCTTATGATTTCTCCTCTTCTTCTTTCGTAAGATGCTAATCGATGTAAGAAGGAATTACAAATGCTGGTTTACACCGAAGATAGACACAAAATGCTGGGTCAATTCTGCAGGCTAGGCAGCATCTCTGGATAGAAGGAATGGGTGACATTTTGGGTCGAGAAACCCAAAACGTCACTCATTCCTTCTCTCCAGAGATGCTGCCTGTCCCACTAAGTTACTGCAGCATTTTGAGGCTAATCTATGCTTGGTTCATCAACAGCACAAAGGTACAAGTCAGCCTTCATTCTTCCTCCTACAAACCTGACCATTAAGACGACATATAAATTGAACACTGATCCAGGTCCAACACTGATCCACCAAGCAATTGGTCCAATGAGTGTAGACTGTAGGCTGGACTTTTCTGACCCTGGTCTGCGGCCATAAGGTCAATAAAAGTAACGTAACTCTAACTAGGCTGAAGATTGCCTGATTCAAAACACGTGTTGAACAATAGAGAAACAAGGAACTGCTAGTTTCCTTCCAAATGGACACAAAGTGCTGGAGTAACTCACCATCTCTGAAGAACATGAATAGGTGATGTTTTGGGTCGGGACCCTTTATCGAATTACTGATATTTGGGGGGGGGGGGGGGGGAAGGATGTGTGTGGGAGAGAAAGGGAGCAGAGGTTTGTGAGGGCTACCTAAAATTGAGGAATTTATTGTTCATACCATTGGGTTTTAAGCTATATGAGCTGTTCTTCCCCTGGTTTATGAGTGGCCTCGGCAATGGAGGAGACCCAGGTCTCCGATGGGAATGGGAAATGTCAGTATAGGAATGTGAATGGAGTTAAAACAACAGAGATGCTGCCTGACCCACTGAGCTACGCCAGCACTTTGTGACATTTTGAATAATGATTTCTTGTGATAAGTCCAACTGATTATTTTAATTCCAAAACACACTAATTACTACCTTATCGCAGTGTGGAACCACTATTTTGTTTCTTTTCGATGCAAATACTTCATTTATTATTTACAGGTTTTTTTTTAAACAACAACAAATTTGGCCAAATCTGATTTCATTTACTCAAAAATTCAGCTTGGGTTCTGCGAGATAACATTAACATTTTCAAAAATATCCTCGTTAAAACTCAATAACCACAACATGAAATGAGTTTCTGACAAACTAGTACCTGAGCTTGGTGAAAAGATTCAAGAATGTGGCGGCCAACTGATTGTCTCGTGTTCTGTGAGACACTCATTATTACCTTATCGTGTTTGAATGTTGTGGCATAACCTGCATGCTGCTTCCTACATCAACATTTTGAGGACGTTTCTCTAACTGTTTCCCTGATACAACACAAAATCTAAGAACATATTTAAAAAATGGAAATGCATTCCAGATATTGACCCAGATTTCACATTGAGAATAAAATGCTGCAAATGGTTATCATGCATATGCTTGAATAAATTGAACAATATCATTCAGAGTGTATGCACAAAGAGACAAGATGTGTTTGTCCAGGGCCACACTATAATGGTAATTTATCAAAAGATTTTGCATTGAAATCCATGTAAAGCCATGGACTTAACCAATACACACACTGGAAAAATGTATCACTGCTGTGTTCAAGCATATGTGAATTTTGTTGAAAATATGGAACAAGTCATAGTTATTGTCCAATAGCTTTGAACAGAAACCAGAATAGCACAGGAACAGGCCCTTTGGCCCACTATGTTGGTGCCGAACATCTCATCTGCCTGCACGTGATCCCATATCCCTTCATTCCCTGCATATCCATGTACCTATCTAAAAGCCCCTTCAATGCCATTGTCGTATCTGCCTCCACCAGCTTGTTCTAGGCACCCACCACCCATTGTGTCAAATTTGCCCTGCACATATCTCTTAATCTTTTTGAGTCTTTTTGATAGACCTCTATCCGTGTTCTCCAGAGATGCTGCCTGACCCTCTGAGTTACTCCAACACTTTGTGTCTTTTTTTTTTGAAAACCCGCATCTGCAGTTCCATGTTTATCCATACCTTAAATTAAGGCTTCTAGTCTAACCTCTCTGACATTGAAAATTTAAGTTGAAAAGTACTATTTCCTTTTATTCATTCTGAATGTATGTAATATTAGAGGAATTATTAATAATCTAGATAATAATATTTAATAATGTTAGATAGTAAAATATACTTGTTTACTTTTTTTTCATGCTCCTTTATGCTTCTCTCTCACCCCTTTATCCTTCTCTCTCTTAATCTCCCCTTTCTAACTACATTTGTACATGTTTGTGATTGTGCTCAGAGTTTGACTAGAAAACAGCTTCTCACTTAGTGTTATTAAAGTGAGTTACTCCAGCTTTTTGTGTCCATCTTCGGTTTACACCAACATCTGCAGTTCCGGCAACACACTGAGATGATGGTGTGTGTTTTACATGTTTTTTTATTATTTTTGAGTGCTGTGTCTGTGATCGTTGTGTAGGTTTTGTGGGCCTGATGAACAGCAACATATATTTTAACAGTAGCGTGACACATTCACAATTATGCGTACGCAATCCAGAAGGCCTATCTAGTACTTTCAATAGATTCAATTATTTTCTATCCATGACATTCTTTTCCCCGTGCATTGATCCAGTTCCTGTATGAAGGCCATTGCTGAATCTCTATTCTTTAGGCTTCAGGCAGAAACTCACAATCTTAAATGATCCGTACATGGTATATATTTCCCCTGGAGGTTTGTCAGGAACTATCTTAAATCTCTCTCTCCATGGTTATGGACTCTTGAGCAATGGAAAGATAATTATAAACATTTTTGACAAATCTCTGTCTTCGCTGGTCCAGGTTTGCTTATTGAAAACAATTTCATTAGCTGCGCTGAAGTCTTGCCTGGAGTTCTGTGCCCCCTGCCTGTTTCCTCTTTCCAAACAATCAGAGGGCTCAAAATCTTTACAAATCGGGTGGGTGACATTGTAATTAAAGTGAGAACGAGCCCTGGAGATACAGAGGAGGATAGATGGTGCAATGAAGCAGAGGGAGCAGTGTGGTATGGGGAACAACTAATGGGGCAGCAGAGGAGACAGCGAAAAGCCAAGACGATAGAGACAATTAGCATGGGAGATCGTTAACGGCCTGTCCCACTTGGGCATCATTTGCATGTCACGCAGGTGGCACGTGAAGATTTTGTGAATCCCAAAATCCTGGGGCACTGCGCATCACTGCCTACGCCACCACCTCACCATGCGCCATGCGCGCATCACGACGCGCATGTCTTGCATCGTGACTTGTAAATGATGTTGCGTAAATGACGCGCAAATGACGTCCAAGTGGGACAGGCCTTTTACACCCAAATAGAGTCATTGATTCAGAGTGATACAGGCCCTTCTAACTTGCCCACACCGGCCAACATGCCCCAGCTACACAAGTGCCACCTGCCCGCGTTTGGCCCATATCCCTCCAAACCTGTCCTATCCATGTACCTGTCTATATATTTCTTAAATGTTCAGACAGTCCCTGCCTCAACTACCTTCGCTGGCAGCTTGTTCCATACACTCACCATCCTTTTTGTGAAAAAGTTACCCTTCAGATTACTATTAAATCTTTTTCCCTTCACCTTAAACCTATGTCCTCTGGTCCCTGATTCACCTACTCTGGTCTAGAGACTCATGGTTGGATAAAAGGATTATAAGAGAGAGTTATAGTGAGGTACAACAATAACAAATTGTTAACAAGTCAAAAGATTGTATGTTTAAGAATATATGTTTAACCTGTAAAAATAAATTGATATTGCCAAAGTAATTCAAGCCGCACAAAGATCACAACTCTGAACATTCCAGTTCTAATGAATTGCAGGAGCACTTTACACACAACAATATTTGCGGATCTAAGGTAAAAAAAAATGTAGCCCAGAGGTTTATTCCACGTGGCAGAGAAGGAATCAGAGACTACCACAGGGGTGTGCTACAAAATTGCTTCAATAATTGCCAAGGTACCTCACTGTTTTTTGCCATGGGGAGATCTTGTAGATTGCTTGTTAATATCACGTTCACATACATGTCCATTTGAAGTTCTAAACTTTCTTTAAAATATCGGCTTGGAAAATGTAGAAACAAAAAAGCGCAGGTGCTGGTTAATACACAAAAGGACATAAAGTGCTGGAGTAACTCACCAGGCCAAAGAGCATCTTTGGAGAACATGGATAGTTGAAGTTTCGGGTCGAGACCCTTCATAACTGAAAAATGACACGTTATATCGGATGAAATATATGACAAGAAAACTTTCTGTACTTTGTTCTGGCAACGCATGAAGCTTGTTAACGCGCAGGCAGCCCAGGCTGCAACATTTCTCCATGGTCTGATGAATGAGTTTGTCGTTTGCAAAGAACATCATTTTATGGACAAACAGGAATCACAAATTTACCAATCTCTGGAGTAAAATTGAGTCCAACCCCACAAAAAGATGGTCTGGATTTGCTTATCTATGACCCTCATGATTTTATATGCCTCTGCAAAATTACTCCTATATCTCCTACATTCCAAGGAATAAAATCCAAGCATGCCAAACATTTCCCTGTAACAAAGTCCCTCGAGCATTGGCAACATCCTCGTAAATCTATTCTGCATTATTTAGAGATTAATTACATCTTTTCTACAGAAGGGTGTCCAAAACTGAACAAAGTATTCCAATTACAACATAGCATCCCAATTTTTCTCAATGCCCTTAGTGGTGAAGGTCAGGGATTCTCTTGATCCATGGTGATCCATGGTGATTGTACCAAACCCACGCCTCCTTTTATCTTCTGACCAGAGTCTCAATATCCCTTATAATTCAGAATTCACTGTTCCTACCAGCCTTGCTCTTCACTATAACAGGAATATTCAGACCTTAAACTCTCTCCATCTCAACTTGGAAAGCCTCCCAGCTATCAGACATCCTTTTACCTGCAACCAACCTACTCCAAATTAACCTTTGCAAGCTTATGTCTAATATTGTCAAAATTCAGCTTGTCCAAATGTAGAACATTAACTTGTGGACCGGTTCTGTCTTTTTCAATAATGATTTAAAAACTAAAGGGCCTGTCCTACCAGCATCCGACTCCATGCGATGAGCGCGATCAAACTAGAAGCGGGGGCCGCGCGGAGGTCGGGTGATCTCCTGTACAGGGCCGTTCCCACCAGCATGCGCCTGCATGCGGCAAGCACAACCAAACCGGCAGCGGGGGCCGCGCGGAGGTCAGGTGAGTGGTGCAAAGCGGCGCAACGTGAGGTGAACTTGGAGCGAAGTCTTAAGGTAAGTTCGCCAGGACAGAGAGGGGCACACAGAGAGGGGCACAGAGGCACACACACAGAAGACCACGGAGCCACACACATAGAGGGTCATGGAGGCACCTACAGATAGGTTCACGGAGGCACGATGTTGAGACGGTGTGTAATGCGTCGAGGCGACTGCGAGCCGACAAGCCGTTGCCGCGCGGAATTTTTGAACATAGTCAGTTTTTCGGAGCCCCGCGCGATGTCGGGACGAACTCCGCACGGCTCCGGCGATCGAAGTGGGACCGGCCCCGCGACGCCGGACGGCTCAAGCGGCCACGTTACGTCGCGCTCATCACAACAAGTTGCATGCTTGTAGGACAGGCCCTTAATAGAACTGTGGTCACTGGACCCAAGTGCTCCCCGACTGACACCTCAGTCACCACCTGGCCCCATTTCCCAAGAATTACCCTCTCAACAGCAGTGCCCTCTATATATTGCCAAATGAAACATTCCTGAACCCAATAAATATTCCACTCCATCTAAGCCCTCAAACTATGGCAGCCCCAGTCTATATTGGGAAAGTTAATATCTCTGATTATGGCGATCCCGTTATTCTTGCGACTTTCTGCAATCTGCATATTTGTTCAGATTCCTAGCTACTATTTGGGAGCCTACAGTACAATCCAGACAATGTGATCATTTCCTTTTGATTTCTCATTTCCACTGAAAAGGCCTGACTGGATGGTCCCTCAATAATTTCAGCTTGGACGACAGCCGTTATGTTCTCCTTAATCAAAAAGAACATTCCTCCTCCTCCTCCCCCCACCCCCCTTTCTTTCCTCCACCTCTGTTCTGCCATTTATAGGAATGTGGCCATTCCTGCCCCTCTCCTTAGCCATAGTTTTGGTTTAATATTCCAGTCTCACTGATCTATCCTTACCCAAAGTTCATCCACCTTGCCGATAGGCATCTTGCATTGAAATAAATGCAATTGAATCCAACAGTCTTTCCTCGCTCCCTGCCATGCTCCTGCCGGTCTTGTTTACTGACAATCGTGCTTCCAATACTTCCCATCTGAACATTCAGGTTCAGGGTGACGAATTACTTGTGTCGGACCATGCCAGTCCATTCATGTTTGGCTTAACTAAACGTGAACCGTTCTATGGCAAATTACAAATTCATACCTCTTGTTTTTCTACTCGCTAGCAGGCATCTTTAGAGTTTGGTCAGGACACAGGCCTCATTCTGAGGCTATGGGGAATCTCCATTATTCATATGACCAGCAATTCCCAGTCTTTCAGTAAGATACAGATGAAGCTAATCTTGGGCCCATCTGCAAAAGCAGTGGAATCGAAGAGTCAATGAACTAATTGACTCCCAAAGGCTTGCCTCACTTCATAGAAAGTACTGCAAGGTAAACATGCTCATTTTGCATAGTTATTTTGATTTTTAAAATATTCTTAAACTGTAAAGAGCATCACATGAGCTTGCGGCAGTAGTTTCATCTGCAAGCATGCCTTTTCAATGCTGAATCGCAACAACTCCTGTTGAATGAGGTAGAGTTAAGTAGCAATATTACATAATTTTGAGATTTAAAAAATCAAGTCTGCAATTTATCCCATCAGATAAAGCATAAAAATAAGTTTAATTTGACACCTAATTCACTTTCATATCTTCAGTATTAAAAAAGTTAGGGCCATTTGCATACTCGGAAATTAGCAACTTGCTTCCTCTTGCTTTTCTATTGACTTAACACAAAAGTTGTGATCGAGAACAGTCAAAAGCCCATAACTTCCTTAAAAATTAAGAGAACTCAAAGAAATTTTCAGATATTATAGAATGAAGTATTCTAAAACAAATATGAAACAATCTTACTTGGATGACCTGAAATTAAAGCATATAATTAGTTAGTTACCCAATTGTAGCCAATTACAAAATTCAATTACTAGATCTAAACATCTATCCATTTCTTAAGAAAAAATTAAAAAATGTAAAGCCTAAGTGTCCAATTAACAGTCACACAATAATTCACAATAAAACATGATTTTTAAATCTAATTATCATTAATTTATTGGCCAAATTGAACGAATTCAGTGTTTAATGCCTGTAAATTAATGGGCATTTTAAACAGCTTGCGAGTGGGATTTTCTGGAACGCGATGGATTAGAACGTTACAATTGCGGTGAATTTAAACCCAATATCGGCAGGAAATTTTCTGCCAGTTCATATGGGGGCTAAATCACCATTTCGCAACATGAAATATTTATTAAAGTCCCCTAAAAAAGCAAGTTTATATGTAAAAATAAACAGCTTTCACTTACCTGTCCCCTACGTAAAATCGGTCCCCGTTGTCGGCGTTCACGGCATTAGGAGCTAATTTTTATTTTACTGCAGTGATTAAGTAGTCGGGCTATTTATTAAACAAAATGGACTTACCGGCAGTCGGAACGCATCTCCAAAAATAAATCGGACTCCGACAACAGAAAGCTCCGGATAGCAAGGAGAAACCCGCATTTTAACCCCCCCCCCCCCGTTAAAGGCGCCAAAATCGCGCACTAGGCCAGCGGCAGAACTACAGCACCGCTAAAGGTAAGTTTTGTAACATACCTAAGTTAAGAATGAGAGTACGTGGCAGCAGCTCTGGGAAGAAGGTGTGAAGGTGATGACTGGTCCAGGAGTTTGATGGCAGTGAGGCAGAAGCTCTTCTTACATATTCTGTTGAGCTGAAGTAAGAATTTCATTGTTCTATCTGGGACATATGATAATAAAACACTCTTGACGTCTGAGTTTTCCTATACCTTCTCCCAGAAGGTATTGGAGGTTGGGAGGCATCCTTGATACTTACAGCCTTCCTGATGCAATACACCAGGAGGTGGACTGGGCTGTGTTCACCACTCTCTACAGGTTCAGGCAGTCACAAGCAAAGCAGTTGCCATAGCAGTCTGGATGCATCCTGTCAGGGTATTTTCTATGCATTTATTTTTGAGAGATACGGCATGAAAACAGGCCCTTCGGCCCACACGGATCATCAATGCCTGTAATCCCACGGTCTCAACCACTGTCGATACACTCGGGGTAATTTACAGAGCCCAATTAACCAACAAACCTTTCTGCAGAAGTTCGAGAGAATGTTACTGGATATGTTGAATATTCTCCAATGCTTAAGAAAGTAAATACACTGATGGACTTTCTTGATCATTGTAGCGATGAGATATAATAAAAAAATGATCGGTGTGAAGGGACCAGTTTAGATGGCTGGTGTTATGGATGACTTGGAACTTGAAGCTGTTGACAACCTCCACAGTAGCAAATACAGACAGGGTGGGCAGCATCTGAGCCTTGCAGGGCAATCTCTGAATATAAGATAGCAGGAGCAACATCAACAAAATATCATATTATTTAATAAATCTAAACTGCAAAATGCTGGAGTAACTCAACAAGTCAGGCAGTATCTGGAGAAAATGGATAGGTGACGATTCAAGTCAGGGCCCTTCTTCAGTCTGGAGAAGGGTCCCGACCCGAAACGTCACCTATCCATTTTTTTCAGAGATGCTTAGGAAGGAACTCCAGATGTTGGTTCATACCAAAGATAGACACAAGGTGATGGAGCAACTCAGCGGGTCAGGCAACATCTGAAGGTCCAGGAGCATGAAAACTGTAATGTCCAGGTGAAGGAACAGCTTCTTCCCTTCAGCCGCTAGGCTATTAAACACTATAACCTAAAATAAGCTCTGAACGACATAAACTATTATTGGTATTATTGTTTCTTTGTTGTGTGTATATAAGCATGTATGTGCGCATGTGCATGTGTATATACACACACTGAACTTTTTTTTCTTATTTATTATATTGTTTAGAGTGTACTATGTTTACATATTCTGTTGTGCTGCTGCAAGTAAGAATTTCATTGTTCTATCTGGGACATATGACCATCAAACACACTTGACTCCATTCCGACCCGAAACAACATCCATTAATTTTCTCCACAGATGCCGCCCGACTCGCTGAGTTACTCCAGCATTTGATGTCTACCTTCGATATACACCTGCGTGTGCAGTTCCTTCCTACACATACTTCCTAGTTTAAACCCAGCTTCCTTTTTAGATTAACAGAGCCTATATGGAAGTGGTAAAGCATGCAATAAGGAATGGCTTACAATAAATTAATGTAAAATAAATTAAAATACATGCTTGCCAAGAGAATCTTAAAATGAGCTGAGAAAATTATTGCAAGCTAAAACTATTGCAGCATGAAATAGAATGAACATCAGTTGTTTCCATGGTAATGGACTGAAATGCTAAAAGATTGATTTGGACAGTTTTGCCTCAGTTAAGAAGCAGAGTTGTTGTCATGACAACAGATTTTTCCCACCGACACATTGTGAAAAGAGTATTTTGCAGCTTTATTCTGCCCAAACTCTTTGGCAATATGCAACATGTTAAGCATAAACATTGAAACTACTCAAGGAGCGGAAAGGTATCAAAGTCGAGCAATTTCAGACCATGTTTGGATCCCTTCAGGGACTGAGCATTGTTCAGTATCCAAAAATACAGCAATTAATGCAAACAGGGCGAGTCCAATGTGTCGCCTACGGGGAGCTCAAACATGTTGGACATTGTTCATATAAAGAAAACATCCTTTCCCTTAATCCACAGAATCCAAACCATGTTGATTTCCGTTCATTTTCCCTGGTCAACAACAAAGGACCACACTCCAGCTCTCTCCTGGAAACTCTATTTCATGCCAGATATTTTAAAAATGATGTATGAACAGTGTTCTTTGCTAACACTCTTTTTCACTGAACCACTCATTCCCATCCCATACTGTTATATCAGTAAACTAAATTATATTGTATTGTACTCAATGTAATTTGTTGAAAGCTACTTGCAATTTAACTATTTCATTTCACTGCATTTGCAATGGGATCTTCATATTTACGAAAGGCTTGATCGTTGTCGAGTTCATTATCAAACTATCATAGGTTACAAGCAGAAGGTGGTCCCCACACAAAACGTCGATGCTCCTCAGATGCTGCCTGAGCTACTCCAGCACTCTGTCTTCATGTGTAATCCAGCATCGGCAGTTCCTTGTTTCTACATTTCACTACTCCACTGCAATATCTCCTCAACGTATGCCTGCACTGAAGAAGTTCTCCTCCTCTCTCTGGCAAGAGTTCTGGGAGACCCTCTCTTACTGCTTCCTCGCTGTGATTCCTGCTGTCTGATGAAAGGTCCCAACCGGAAACGTCACCTATCCATATACGACGGAGATGCTGCCTGACCCGCTGAGCTATTCCAGCACTCTGCGTCATCATGGGCAACAGGAGCTTGGCCCTGCTGGCATGAGTCTGATAGGGTTTCAATAGGGATAGGGAAGGTCGGCGACTTCTCAAGGAGGATCTTTTAAGTTGTGGTGAAGTTTGCCTCACATGTTCATCAGAGACCTTTTCTTCCCCGCAAATTCACATCACCTGCGTATCACGCAGGTGTGCACAAAAGTCATAAAGTTGCCACTTAATGTACACACTTTATACAATGGGTACATTAAATGGCACAGTTGTGCAGCGGTCGAGCTCAGAAATGATAGGAGCAGAATTAGGCCATTTGGCCAATCAAGTCTACTCTGCCTTTGATTCATGGCTGATCTATCTCTCCTTCCTAACCCCATTCCCCTGCCTTCTCCCCGTAACCCCTGACACCAGTACTAATTTATCTATCTCTTCTTTAAAAATATCCATTGGCTTGGCCTCCACAGCCTTCTGTGGCAATGAATTCCACTGCTGCTGCCATACAGCACCAGAGACCCAGGTTCGTTCCTGACTACGGGTGCTGCCTGTTCGTAGTTTGTACGTTCTCCCTGTGATGGCATGGGATTTCTCCGGATGCCCCGGTTTCCTCCCACATTCCAAAGACATGCAGGTTTGTAGGTTATTTGCCTTCTGTAAATTGTCCCTACTATGCAGGATACAACCAGTGTATGGGTGATCGTTGGGTCAGCATGGACTTAATGGGCCAAAGGGCCTGTTTCCACCCTGTTTCTAAATTAAAATTGAATGGACACACTTTATACTAATACACAAGTCTCAGGATCTTTGTGTGTTAATATGAAGGACCCAAAAGAAAATTAATATTTTCAGATTCATGCTGCAATTCCCTGACTTAATTGTAATTTCCTCTTAGATATTCAAGCACAAAGTACACATAAAGTGCTCGGGATTGGTATTTCCTCAGTAATAAACTTTTGTAATAAAGAACAAAGGTAACTGGGTTCCTGGTAAATCAATGGTATTGTGAATTTGCACAATGTGAAGCAAATGTGAGTGGAAATTTAATTCTGTGAGGGCAAAGTTTTATTTCCTATCTTTGATCATTGGTAGTGATTTGTAAATAAGGGTGAATTTCTATTACCTGAACTGTTGTAACCGTGGGGTCATCTGTATCAGTATCTTAGTGGCTCTTATCAATAACTCCACACTGGATCTTACCAGTAAATGTTTCACAATATATACAGCATCAGCCAGCCCAAGCCACGTCTAATATTACTAGTTGCACTTTTTTGAACTCTTGTCTTGTATCCACAACGCAGAACGCACTCATCATATAAGACATCCAATTCAATCTGAACTTGATTCACCACCATCATCTGAGATCTGTAATAACTTTGAAATAACATTGCCAGGATCCTAACTGAGAATCCTTGAAATGACACAGCCTTCATCCCGACACTTCACTGGACTGGTTGTTTGGCAGTGTCCAAACCAATTATAGACATTTCTCTCAAATTGCTTGCAATCAAGAACTGTGAGTATTCCCATTGCTCTGAAAATGTTAAATTACTTTCCAATAAATATGGTCTTTTCAAATTGGGTTTCCTCCACATCTCACCGTAGTTTACTTTTCTGACTTGCTTCAGGCGTGCTCTGCAGACTTGTCTTTGGAGTTGAATGATGCAGAAATAATTTAGAAACATAGAAAATAGGTGCAGGAGTAGGCCAATCGGCCCTTCAATCCAGCACTGCCATTCAATATGATCATGACTGATCTTCCAAAAACAGTACCCCATTCCTGCTTTCAATCCATATCCCTTCATTCCATATAGCCCTAAGAGCTGTATCTAACTCTCTTTTGAAAACAGCCAGTGAATTGGTCTCCACTGCCTTCTGTGGCATTGAATTCCACAGATTTACAAATCTCTGGGTGAAAAGGTTTTTACTCATCTCAGTCCTAAATGGCCTACCCCTTATTCTTAAACTGTGACCTCTGGTTATGGACTCCCCTAATATGGGGAACATTTTTCCTGCATCCAGCCTGTCCAATCACTTAAGAATTTTATATGTTTCTATAAGATCCCCATTTGTTTTTCTAAATCCCAGTGAATATAAGCCCAGTCAATACATTATTTCAACATATGTTAGTCCCGCCATTCCGGGAATTAACTTGGTGAACCTATGCTGCACTCCCTCAATAGCAAAAATGTCTTTCCTCAAATTAGGAGACCAAAACTGCACACAATACTCCAGGTGTGGTCTCACCAGGGCCCTGTACAACTGCAGTCAGACCTCCATGCTCCTACACTCAAATCCTCTCGCTATGAAGGCCAACATGCCATTGGCTTTCTTCACTTCCTACTGTACCTGCATGCTTACTTTCAGTGACTGATGTACAAGGACACCCAGGTCTTGTTGCATCTCCCCTTTTCCTAATCTAACACCATTCAGATAATAATCAAACTTCTTGCTCCCATCAAAGTCGATAACCTCACATTTGTCCACATTATACTGCATCTGCCATGCATCTTCCCACTTATCCAACCTATGCAAGTCACCCTGCAGCTGCATAGCATCCTCCTCATAGCTCACACTACCACCCAGCTTTGTGTCATCTGCAAACTTGGAAATTTTACATTTAATTTCTTCATCTAAATCATTAATGTATATTGTAAATAACTGGGGTCCCAGCACTGAGCCTTGCGACACCCCATTAGTCACTGCCTGCCATTCTGAAAAGAACCCGTTAATTCCTACACTTTGTTTCCTTGGCAGCTGAACTCGAGTGCAAGAGAGTTACCACCAGCGCCATGCTTATGAATGCCCAGATAACATTCCCGCAAATACCATCCTTCATCCGGGAAGGAGCGAAACGGAGGACTAACCCCTCGCAATTCAACTCATGCCCACTGAACGCAGCCAGGGACTGGGAAATGCGTGTTGACCTAGGCCAGAGGCTTTTGTTCCCAGTTGAAATCGCAGTTACCAACCTGCGACCAGACCTCGTTCTCTGGTCTAACTCCTGTCGGCGTGTTTTCATCATTGAGCTGACGGTCCCATGGGAGGAGGCGGTGGTCGAGGCTTATGAAAGGAAAAGGCTTCGATATTCAAACCTTGCAGCAGAGGCAGAGGAGTGAGGTTGGAGGGTAAATTTGTGACCAGTGGAGGTGGGGTGCAGGGGCTTTGTAGCCAGTTCCACCGCAAGGCTCCTGAGGGAAGTAGGAGTCAAAGGGCAGGCACAAAGGAGGGCAATAAAAGAACTTGCCATTGCCGCCGAACGGAGCAGTCACTGGCTGTGGCTGAAGAGGAAAGATGCTGTCTGGGCTGCCAGGTGACCATCTAGAGGCTAACCATAAGACACACACCCAGGTCTGATCAACCTGTGGTGGGCCTGCCTCGACTGAGGGTGTCTTGTGATAAAAGGCCGAAACACCCAGTGACGTTGAGGTGCACAACTGAAGATGTGTCAGAATGTTAGCAAATTCATCTAGTGGTCATGCCCAAGAATGTCAATTGTAGTGAAAAATCTTAGGGATTGTAACACCCAGTCCTACAAATCAATCTGTCTACCAACCAGCTCTCTATTCATGCCCATACCCTCCCCTCAATACCATGTGCTGTAATTTGGCAAATTAATCTCTTGTGTGGGACCTTGTCAAAGGCTTTTTGAAAGTCCAGATCCAAAATATTTACCAGAAATGTCACTGTGCAGCGCAAACATGACAATAAATCAATATTGATTGATTGAACCGTTTATTGATGTGAGCAGACATGGGATATGGAATTGTCTCATTTCTTTTTATGATCTATTCTGAAAAAAAGCACAAATCTTGCACGGTTTGTGCAGAATATATGGGGGTAATGCAATCTAAATGGCACTCTAGCACTTTGTCTCATTTTTATATCATTACCCCAGCACTTTGCGTCTTTTAAAATAATCCCGACCCAGAACGTCACCGATCCACATTCTCCAGAAACACTGCCTGTGCTGCGAAGTTACTCCAGCACTTTGTGTCTTTTTTATAAAGCAGCATGTGCATTTCTGGATTTTATACATTTTTATGCCATCAGTAGCCAAACAAGGTGGTCATAAAGTTGTTGGAACCAAAAGCAACAATCAAATTTGACTTACAATGACTGCGCATGACTCCATGCGGCTTTTGTTTTAAGAAAGGCTGATAATTACTGAGTTGTAATTAGAATCGCTACACCTGACAATAATGAACTTAAACCTACAGCCAGGTGTTGCCTTAACTGTTTGATATTCCCAACATTGTTTGCAGGTACCTCAAGATAAGGACGATATTCCTCGACACAAATCCATTTTTTCAGTTTTCTCTCTATATATTTTTTTCAAATAGAATCTTGGCAAATCTGTTATATTCTCATTCCTCTCAGCATCTTTACTATGATAAATGCAGACTTCTTACTGTGATAGTGAGTCATAATGTCACATACAACTAAAGATTTACTGCATCCAAGCTGACCATTCAACAGCTGCTAACTCTAGTCCCACATGAATCCCATTTTATGCTCCGTACATATGTATGAACTTCTGCCAGATTCTTCCACTCACCTGCAGTGCATACTAAGGGGAATGTACAATGGCCAAATAATCTACCAACTTGCATCCCCTCGAGATGTCAGAGGAAACCAGACCACTTGGTAGAAACACATGTGGGCACAGGGAGAACCTGCAAACTCCACACAGACAGCACAGGAGGTCAGGATTGAACATGGATCTGCGAGGCACCGACTCTACAAGCTGCCCTTCTGTGCCACCCCAAAGAACAACTTTGAGCCCAACTTGCAACATAAGGATGATTACTTTCCATTACAGTCCTCTGTCCACTGAGCTATCAAAGTTTTAATTAGATTCACCTACATATATTAATTTCTATATTTCCTACTCCTCTTTTTGACTTGATCCCCTTATCTATCTAAATATACACACAATATATACATATACACACACATCACCCACAATGTAAGCACTGTTCCTCCTAGCTCTGTATATTTCACTGATGCATATCATGATACAGCTCCGGGTTGAACTGCCTGGGGCGGGGGTGGGGGTGGGGGGGCAGTATGCAAGGAACATTTTTCACTGTGACTGGCACATATCACAATAAAGTATGTAATTCAACTCTGATGAGATTCATACACAAGGCACTGCAGATGCTGGTTTACAAGAAAGGACACAAAGTGCTCGAGTAACTTAGCAATTCATGGAAGCACCTCTGGGGAATGTAATAGTCAATGTTTTGGGTCAGGACCTTTCTTCAGAATAAATGGATGCAAACCCAGGTTATGTTCCTTTGGGATACCACTACCAAGTTACAGATTTCAAAGAGCTGGAAATACGTAGTACTTTTCTTTTCACATCCTTTTAAGTGTTAACTTTGGTCAAAAACGACACTTTTCATTAGGTCACGGGTGCAACATCCCAATTTCAGAGACTTTAGCACCAAATCCAAGCCCACAAAGTGCAGCAAGAGGAAGTATTAAATAATAAGAAATATCATGTAAAAACAAAGACTGCAGATGCTGGTTTACCCAAAGTGACACAAAGTGCTGGAGTAACACAGTGGAACAGGCAGCATCCCTGGAGAACATGGATAGGTAACATTTCAGGTCAGGACCCTTCTTCACAGTGAGGAGAACTTCAAAGCAGGCACACTTTGGGAAGCAGTGAAATGTAGAAACAGGGAATTGCAGATGGTTTACAAAAAAAAAAGGCTTGCATAACTCAGTGGATCACCGAGTTGGGTTTACCTATTTCAAAAGATATATGGCAGGAAAGCCTATTATACATACATTACTGTTCTTGAAATGTCAGGCATTGCATAGGCTATACTATTCAAAGACCAAATTGAATAAGATTTTCCCATCTGTCTCCCCTATCTGTGATAAATGTCACCTCCAAGAAGCTGCCTTAACCCATACCTTTGCATCCTGTATAAAAATACAAAACTTCTGGATGGGAATATTCGATATCAACTCTAAAACACTTAAAATTCAATTGGAGTCAGATACTAAATTAATAATCTTAGGAATGTCAGAGGGCTGTTCTAAATTAACGACATTCCAAAGACGTTTCCTTGACTATGGCTTATAACCGCGAAAAAACTTATACTCAAATTTGGGAAAAAGATAACAGTTCCCACAATGAAGATGTGGATCACAGAAATGACCGAGACACAACATTTAGAAAAAATAAGGCTTGTTTTGGCTGATAAATCAGACCAATTCTGCAAAACAGGGTCTCCTTTCACTGAATGTCTTCAACAATAGAATGGTCGAACACAAATTTAAAACCAACGCTTGGGATGGGTGAGCTGGGGGGGGGGAAGGATAGTGGGGCATATCTCAGTCTTTTTTTTTGTCCCTCACTTCTTCAGCAGTTCAGTGGTCTTTTCTTCTCACTTTTTTGTATTTTTCTTCTTTCTCTTCATTCGTTCCTTTTTACTTTTTTTTCCCCCGATTCACTTATCAATATTTTTTAAATAAAAATAAATAAAAAATTTTTAAAAATAACTCAGTGGATCAAGCAGCATCTCTGGTCTAAAGAAGGGCCTTGACCTGAAACGTCACCTCTTCCTTTTCTCCAAAGATGCCTCCTGACCTGCTGAGTTACTCCATCATTTTGTGTCTATCCTTGGTGTAAACCAGCATCTGCAGTTCCTGCCT
This sequence comes from Raja brachyura, assembly GCA_963514005.1. Next base: position 24,160,941 of record OY740812.1, read on the forward strand.
ACACATCTCTGGAGAACAGGGATAGGTGACGTTTCGGCTTGGAACCCATCTTCAGACTGAAGAAATATCAGGTTCGGAATTGGTTGTTAAACTGAAGACTCCTTTCCTCTCATGTGAGAATTAACAATCCCACCATCAGGACTACTCCAACCAACTCTGTTCAATGGGATGGGTATCCAATGGATACAAGCCACTCTTCACTCCTATTCAATGAGGACCAGGAGGTTGGTGGAATTTGGGAATAGACCGTGGAGAAAAACAGTCTGATGGAAAGTGTGGTGTATGTAATTAAGGACAGTTTCCAGAGATATATTCCGCACCATTGCTCTAAGTTGCAACCGTCCCTTCACAAATTCAGATGGATGGAATCATTTAAATATTAAGGAAATATTAAGGCTAGTCACATATGCCCTATTTTGAAGTACAACATGTGACCATCCTACAGCAGAGTCGAGGACCCAAGTGGGACATTCTACCTCCAGAAAATAACACCTGAAGCCTCAGTTGAGATGCAGCTAAATGATAAAATATTGCCAACGAACAATTTACGGCCCATCCTGCTTCAGGAGATCGAGGTCAGCCTTGATTCCCATGGCAGGACTCGACATGGACAAAATCTAATCTGATCCAAAGATATATGGAACTTCTGGAATAACCATAGAATCCCTCCAAATAAACTGCTGAAAACACTTACTTTTGTCCACCCATCGCATCCGCACCCTGAAATCGTCTGTTTCGTCTGAATGCGTGGATTTCCTCCGGGTGCTCCGGTTTCCTCCCATGTCCCAAAGACGGGTGGGTTTGTAGGTATGTTTCAGAAGGAATGGGGGTTCCCCTCTTCTACCATAGATGAGGCTCTCACCAGGGTCTCCTCTATACCCCGCGACTCTACTCTCACTCCCCATCCCCCCACTCGTAACAAGGGCAGGGTCCCCCTTGTCCTCACCTTACATCCTGCCAGCCATCACGTACAACAAATAATCCTCCGTCATTTTCGCCACCTCCAACGTGACCCCACCACTTGCCACATCTTCCCATCTCCTCCCCTGTCTGCTTTCCGCAGAGACCGCTCCCTCCGTAACTCCCGGCTTCCTTCACACCCGAACCACCCCCTCTCCGGGCACTTTCCCTTGCGACTGCATGAAATGCTACACTTGTCGCTTTACCTCCCCCCTTGACTCCATTCAAGGACCCAAGCAGTCTTTCCAGGTGCGGCAGAGGTTCACCTGCACCTCCTCCAACCTCATCTATTGCATCCACTGCCCTACATGTCAGCTGCTCTACATCAGTGAGACCAGGCGTAGGCTTGGCGATCACTTCGCCGAACACCTCGGCTCGGTTCGCAATAACCAACCTGATCTCCTGGTGGCTCAGCAGTTCAACTCCCATTCCAAATCCGACCTTTCTGTCCTCGGCCTCCTCCACGGCCAGAGAGAGGACCACCGTAAATTGGAGGAGCAGCGCCTCATATTTCGCTTGGGCAGTTTGTACCCCAGCGGTATGAACATTGACTTCTCTAATTTCAGGTAGTCCTTACTTTCTCCTCCCCTTCTCAGCTCTCCCTCAGCCCACTGGCTCCACCTTTTCCTTTCTTCTTCCCGCCCCACCCCCTCACCCTCATATCAGTCTGAAGAATGGTTTTGGCCCGAAACGTTGCCTATTTCCTTTGCTCCATAGATGCTGCCTCACCCGCTGAGTTTCTCCAGCACTTTTGTCTACCTTGGGTTTGTAGGTAAATTGGTCGCTGTACATTGCCTCGACTGTGTAGGGAATGGGGGAAGTGGGATAAGATTGAACTAGTGTGAATGGGTGATTGAGGGTCGACCTGGACCAAAGGGCCCGTTGTATCACTAAAATAAACTAAACCTTCCTTCTGAAGATTCCAACCACCCTCCTTCTGGAATCGTGCATTACAGTGCTACACCCATCTATAACTGACTGAAATTTTATTCCAGGCATGAAAATAATGGGAAAGCATAATGTTAAACAAAGCTCCAGCAGAAGGCAGATTATTCACTACTAAAGTAATGATAAAATACCCATGAATAATTGATCCAAATCCATTATAAAAATGCTGCCATAGCAAACTAACTGATTAGTAATAAATTGGTGGAGCTTAATGCAGCTCTATAGAAGTAGTGGCTTATTAATGTTTGAAGGCTTAGTAAACATACATTATTCATTTGTAATAAGTGCAGCTTATGAAAAATTTCAGGATTTGTTGCTGTTTTGTGAGCAACAACTCAAGGATGATCAGAGAACAAATACAGCACAAATCTAGAAAGTTGAGGTCTACTCAAGGTGATATGGAAGCAAGATACCACACATACTAAAGCAAGAAGAACACATGTTGCAAAGACTTGGCTGATCAGCCAGTACCAACCAAGAGTGAAATGGGAATGTTATTGTTTATTTCTCTCTCTGCCTGACCAACTTAAAGTGATTTTCTTCTGGTCGATTCGGATTCTCTGAAAGTATTGGCTTCTTCCAAACTGTCCATGATATTTGAAGTTAATGGTTTCTGATCTGCTCTCTTTACACAGAACTGAATTGCCTTCATCTCCATCTGCTATTTTAAAGACAATTTCAACACAATTACCTCGTCATATAGCATTTTGCAAAGCATTCAAAATCAGTTCATCATTCTCTACTAAACATGCCGATCAATTGTACATAGCATGCTTCTGCATTCAACAATAAAATCAGGGCAGCACGGTGGCGCAGTGGTAGAGTTGCTGCCTTACAGCGCCAGAGACCCGGGTTTGATTCTGACTCCAGGTGCTGTCTGTACGAAGTGTTTACATTCTCCCAGTGACCACGTGGGTTTTCTCCGGGTGCTCAGGTTTCCTCCCACATAGGTGCAGGTTTGTATGTTAATTGCATTCTGCAAATTATCTCAAGTTTGTAGGATTGAACTAGTGTATGGGGTGATCGCCGGTTGGCGCAGACTTGGTGGGCCAAAGGGCCTGCTTCCATGCTGTATCTCCATAATGAGAAACTAAAATCAGTTCATCTAATACCATCAATACCATCAAAGTGAAAGATTTTCTTTATGCCAGTGTACATTCTATGACCTTGAAAAGACACTTTCAACATTTATCTGAACAAGACTCCCCCTCAAACTTCATCTTGAACAGAGAGCTGTTCAAGATGAAGTTTATTAAAATTGATGTACTGCACTTAAAATTATTTTAGTAATTGGATCAGATTTTGCAGTTGGTGATGAACAAATGGTGTTTGCCTCTCAATGTGAAGGATCTGTGGTTTGTTTGAACAAGGAGCAGCCTAACACTTCAAACAAACCAAATCGAAAAATCCCTAATGAAGCAATCAGAGAATAAAACAGTGCAAGTTATAATATTTGATTCCGTCTAACCATGTATAGGACATAAGCAAAAGGCGGAGAAAGAAAAATTGGATTATGATAAATGAGACTTTTTAAAAAATATTCAAAAATATTTGAATCCGAAGGAATGTGATTGCGCTTTAAAAAAAACATCATTGCTGGAAACATTGTTTCATGTTAATTAAGAACTCATGCTAATAAAAATTGTGACTTGAATAGTCTAATCCCGACTTAATCTGGCATGTTTAATACTAAGGAAATTAAATAAGATTTGAGTAACAGAAGTTAAGGACGGCACAATGTCGCAGTGGCAGACTTGCTGCCTTCCAGTGTCAGAGAACAGGTTCAATCCTAACTACGGGTGCTGTGTGTATGGTTTGTACATTGTCCCTGTGACCATGTGGGTTCTCGCTGGGTGCTCCAGTTTCCTCCCACACACCAAAGACGTAGAGGTTTGTAGTTTAATTTGCTTCCATAATTCTTTAAATTGTCCCTAGTGTGTAGGATAGTGCTAGCGTACGGGGTGATCGCTCATCGGTGCCGATTCGATGGGCCGAAGGGCCTTTTTCCATGCTGTATTGCAAAATGTGTAATGCCTAAAGAAATGTTTGGCAATGACAGTTCCTCTGTGAGAATGTCAAACCTCTTACTCTTGTCTTGGGATTCACTATTGAAAGTAAAAATCAATTGAACCAGCTGCACATATACTTTTATTGAAAGAGCAGATGAGAGGCATGTGAATGTCAGTAAGTTCCTTGAGAATTATTGGAGATCTACTCATACAATTCTCAAGATGTTCAACAACATCCAGAGCACGTTTCAATGGCATCCCAATAATCAGCAGCTGTCCAATAGACAATAGGTGCAGAAGTAGACCAATTGGCCCTTCGAGCCAGCACCATCATTCAATATGATCGTGGCTGATCATCCACAATCAATACCCCGTTCCTGCATTCTCGCCATATCCCCTGACTCCGCTATCTTTAAGAGCTCAATCTAACTCTCTCTTGAAAGCATTCAGATAATTGGCCTCCACTGCCTTCTGAGGCAGAGAATTCCACAGATTCACAACTCTCTGGGTGAAAAAAGTTTATCCTCATCTCCATTCTAAATGGCCTACCGCTAATTCTTAACTGTGGCACCTGGTTCTGGATTTCCCCCAACGTCAGGAACGTGTTTCCTGCCTCTAGTTTATCCAATCCCTTAACAATCTTATATATTTCAATAAGATCCCCTCTCATCCTTCTAAATTCCAGAATGTACAAGACCAGCCGCTCCAGTCTATCAACATATGACAGTCCCGCCATCCCGGGAATTAACCTTGTGAACCTACGCTGCACTCTCTCAAAAGCAAGAATGTCCATCCTCAAATTTGGAGACCAAAACTGCACACAATACTCCAGGTGTGGTCTCACTGGTGCCCTGCACAACTGCAGAAGGATCTCTTTGCTCCTATGCTCAACTCATCTTGTTACGTAGGCCAACATGCCATTCACTTTCTTCACAGCCTTCTGTACCTGCGCGCTTACTTTCAGTGACTGATGAACCAAGGAGCCCCAGATCTCGTTGTACTTCCCCTTTTCCCAACTTGACACCATTCACATAATAATCTGCCTTGCTGTTTTTGCCACCAAAGTGGAAAACCTCGCATTTCTCCACGTTAAACTGCATCTTCCATGCATCTGCCCACTCCCCCAACCTGTCCAAGTCACCCTGCATCCTCATAGCATCCTCCTCTGTTACACTGCCACCCAGCTTTGTGTCATCTGCAAATTTGCTCATGTTACTTTTAATTCCTTCATCTAAATCATTAATAGTAAGATTAAATGAGAACCTACCAGTTTGAAGTTTGATCTTTATTTCATGAGGAGTTACGATGAGGGATTACGTGAAGAAGCCCCGCCAGGCGCATGCGCGTCATACTTCAAAGCAGTGGCGTGAAATCACAGTAACTACAGCCAAAGTTATATAGTAAGACTCAGAAGACTAGAACTACCAGATGATCTTTGTGATTATGAGGGCCGGGAGCAGAGGGCACGTAATCCCTCATCGTAACTCCTCATAAAATAAAGATCAAACTTCAAACTGGTAAGTTCTCGTTTAATCTTACTATTTTACTTCGGAGTCACGAGAGTGACTACGTGAAGATTTCAAAGCTGTGATTTCATGCCATAGATCCATTCCATACGACACACTGCTTCAGTTGACACAGTTGTGAATAAATAATGTATTGAACATTGCTTCGAATTATCCAATAATTATTTTAATAATAACACCCAAAAGAGAGTAATAACCCCTCTATCCCAGGGGGAAATTACAAATGAAATTTATAAAGACAAAGCAAATCAAATCAAACGGAACCCAAAACAACATGCCCAAACCCTGGCACTATCAGGACAGGTTTATCATAAAATTTAGAAAAGGTTCATTTCTTAGACCATCCTGCGGCCCTGAGGATTTGGTCTAGCGGCACGTCCTGCGCCTTCGCTGCGGATGTTGATGCCGCCCTGGTGGAGTGAGATTTAAACACATGAGTGTCTACACCAGCACAATCCAAAACTTGTTTTAACCATCTAGAAATAGTTTGCACTGACACCTTTTTATGAGGTTTTTTGTGGCTGATGAGCATTGCTATCTCAGGGCCTCTGAGACTCTTAGTTACCTCGATATACTGACTTAGGTGCTTAACTACACATAACGTTTGGACAACAGGGTATGCTTTAAAGCTTATTTTGGTTCCGGCCATTCCTGGCCTGCTTTGTTTGATTAAATCATACACATAAAATGTAATGTTATCTGCAGAGGAATACATGCTATCTAGTCGTAACTTTTGCAATGTTTGCACTCGTTGCGCTGATACTAGCACCATGAGCATAACCACTTTAAGTGTTAACTTCTGAAAAGACAATGACGTAATTGGAGCCCATTGCCGAAGCAGTGTGAGAACTATACTGACATCCCATATTTCTGTATATCTAAGCTTAGGAGGGTTTTTGTTAAAGGTTCCTCTCATGAATCGGGACACTAACGGATGAGACCCGATAGATTGTTGTTCTGAAAACAGCCCTAAATAGGAGGACTAAGCACTCTGAACACTATTAATGGCAGTATAGCTCAAGTGTTCATCAAAATGCAATGTAGCAAGGAACTCCAATACATCCGGTATGCTTGCAATATGATAAGATATATCTGACTGTAAGAAAACATCTCCCATTTCTTAATATGAGACACATATTGTTTCTTAGTGCTGTCTCTCCATGCTGCAGTTATAACATCCATGGTCCTATTCGACAGTCCAAGGCCTTGGAATGGTCTGGTCAGAACCTGCAGATTAACAAATTAATACGATCATGTAACAGATGACTTTCTCCTGTTACTGGATGCACTAATAAATTACTGCAGCTGGGGACAGTCATGAATGGTTGAGTCATCATTCTGAACACCAATGGGAACCATGGTTGTGTAGGCCAGTCCGGAACCTCCAAAATGCCTGAGGCGGAGTCCTGCTCTATTTCGGTGAGACATTGCCTAATCAGGCAGAATGGGGGAAAAGTATAAAAGAATGTACATCCCCAATGTAGCGAGAATGCATCCACCGCTACTGCACCTGGATCCAGTTCCCATGAAACGTATTTAGGCAACTGGCTGCAAACAGATCAATATCTGGCAAACCATAGCGGCTGACAATCATTTTAAAAACATCAGGATTTAACATCCATTCTATGTTGTCATTGAATTTTTGTGACCTGTTGTCTGCCACCACATTATCTCTAATGGGTAGGTAGATAGCCGAGACCCAGATGTTTCTGGAAATACACCAGTGCCACATGAGATTAGCCAGATTATCACATGATACTGACCTCATTCCTCCCATGTGATTGATATATGCCACAGCCGTGGTATTATCAATCTGGAGCTGAACATGTAAATTATTCATTGTTGAACAATAAGCTTTTAATCCATAGAATGCACCCAACAATTCTAAGTAATTTATGCCATGCCTGTGCAGGATTAAATCCCCTTGCACACTCCATCTACCATCACAGCTAGACTCGCTGTCTGTAGCTCCCCACCCCAGAGCACTCACATATGTTTGTAAAACCATGAAGGTTGCTGAACCAAAATGTTTTTGGTAGTTTGTACAATATTGATAATCCACCATTGTAATTCAGCTATGGGTCTGATTGGTAACTGCATAGGTCTATCAAAATGGCCTGCATGTTCTTTAAGTGCTTGTTCTCTAGCTCATTGCAGACTTTGATAGTGCAGGGGTCCAAACTCCACTGCAGGGGAAGCTGACACCAATTTACCAATAACACTGGCTACTTCCCGGATGGAGGGGTGTTGTTTTTCAGCGAGACGAGTACAGACCACCCTGATCTCCACCTCCTTGGCTGTAGGCAAAGTTACTGACATATCAACTGAATCAATGACAAATCCCAAATAATAATTTTTTTGGGATGGCTCTAACTTGGATTTTGTTGGATGGACTAGAAACCCTAACCTTTCAAACAGGTATAGCTCACCGTACCTCTCCAGTCGACCTCGGAGTCAGTATCCTTCTTCCCATATTTGGGCTGTAGCTGGGATACACAGGTGGGTAATACCGTGGTCCCACTGGCCACAATCTGCTTGGCCTTGACCCTGGATCTGACCCCCTTCGCGCTGAAAACAACCTGCGAGGTGGCATCCTGGCAGAAGGAACGTATGTCTTCATGAGACCGATTGTTTTGGCCTCTTTCTCCAGGTCCTTGACTTGTTTGAAGAGGTCCTCCCCAAATAAATAATCTGGGGCTTGGATGTTGGTGGACCGACACAAAGCTGCAAATCTCGGGTTCAGCGTCGGTTTTATAGCTATTTATCTTATGCAGTTTACCTCAAATTATGCGTTACAGAACAGGGCCAGCATATCCTGTTGTGTGCCAGACATTGGTGGCCCCCGGACCATTTTTCTAAATGCTGTGATGCCCGCTGCCACCAATTTGAAGACCCGCTGCAACCGGATTTCTTGTCCACGCATCGTTGCACTCATTTGTGCCCATACAGCAGAGTTCACAGTGGGCACTTAACAGGGGTTTTATATCTCGTGGCCGTCTCTTCCATAATTGTATCCTGGAGCTGGTGAGAGGTCATGTAATTAACATTGGCGGCTAGGTTTTCTTTCATGGCCTCACCAGTCCCGTCCAGAATAGCGAAGTTCCTCGCTATGTCCGGGACACCTGGAGCATGGCTCATGTGCTCTGGTGTGTGCTCAAAAGCAGTGACACCAGTTTCGGAGACAGACTCCTCCTGCCCTGGCTCTCCCGAGTCTTGCTCTAGGGAGGTCTTTTCCAGCCCTAAATGAGGTGCTGGAGAGGGTGATTCCCACTGATATTGATAGGCAGTGTAATCCTCACTGTATGGGCCTCTCTGAGAGGCTGCCTGGGGAATCCTAGGGGCATTGGACCCCGATTGAAAAATCTCATGGCTCATTAGTGTTCGGAGCACCCTCTCCATTTGGTCGAGCCATCCCCATACCTTCTTCTTATCAAGAGGGGATTCTTCCTCATCATTAAACCCGTCAGATAAAACGGGCCTGAGAAACTTTCTCTTGGCATTTTGTCCTGGTGTAGTGGCCTCAGTGCCCTGAAGCACTGGAGCTGATGGAGGCTGTTAAACTGCCGGTAAAACAGCAGCCGGTATCGGAGCCGGCGTTACTGCACCCGATATCTCTCGACCCGATCTGCGAGCTGGACCGCGCATTCCGCTCCTACTCCGAACAGTTTTCTTAACGGTACCCTCCATAACCACTAACTCCTGCTGGCTCCTGAGCCAGACTTAGAGTTTAAATAGTCACAGGGAAAGTTTTAAAACCACTTACCTGCGAGTTTGCTACTTACCGCTGGTGGAGCTGCGCTCTCCAGCCCGTCGATGCACCATGCGTCGGACGTAATGACGCGCATGCGCCTGGCGGGGCGTCTTCACATAGTCATTCATGTGACTCCGAAGTAAAATATATATTGTCAATAGCTGCAGTCCCAGCACCAAGCCTTGCGGTACCCTACTAGTCACTGCCTGCCATTCTGAAAGGGACCCGTTAATCCCTACACTTTGTTTCCTGTGTGCCAACCAATTTTCTATCCATGTCAGCACCCTAACCCCAATACCATGTGCTCTAGTTTTGCCCACTAATCTCATAGTGGAACCTTATCAAATGCTTTCTGAAAGTCCCCGTACACTACATACACTGGCTCTCCCTTGTCCATTTTCCTAGTTACACTGTCAAAAAATTCCAGAAGATTAGTCAAGCATGATTTCCCCTTCGTGAATCCATGCTGACTCGGACCGATCCTGTTACTGCTATCCAAATGTGCCACTATTTCATCTTTTATAATTGACTCCAGCATCTTCCCCACCACTGATGTCAAGCTAACTGGTCTATAATTCCCAGTTTTCCCTCTCCCGCCTTTCTTAAAAAGTGGGATAACATTAGCTACCCTCCAATCCACAGGGACTGATCCTGAATCTATATAACATTGGTAAAATGATCACCAATGCGTCCACAATTTAAGTACCCAATTTAAGCCACTTACTTAAGTACCCTGGGATGCAGACCATCAAGCCCTGGGGATTTATCAAACTTCAGTCCCATCAGTCTACCCAACACCATTTCCTGCCTAATGTGAATTTCCCTCAGTTCCTCCATCACCCTAGGTCCTCTGGCCACTTGTATATCTGCAAGATTGTTTGGTATTCCTTGGTTTCTTGGTCCCCCAAAATATTCCAAATGGAATTTAAACTGGAGGTGGAGATAGTGAAGACAGAACCTTAGTGAAGACAGAACCAAAGTATCTGTACAACTCGTCCGCCATTTCCTTGTTCCCCATAATAAATTAACCTGTTTCTGTCTTGAAGGGACCCACATTTGTCTTAACTAATTTTTTCCACTTCACATACCTAAAGAAGCTTTTACTATCCTCCTTTATATTCTTGGCTATCATACCATCATGCCTCACCTTTTCTCCCCGTATTGCCTTTTTAGTTATCTTCTATTGCTCTTTAAATGTTTCCCAATCCTCTGGCTTCCCGCTCATCTTTGCTATGTTATACTTCTCTATTTTATTTTTATACTGTCCTTGACTTCCCTTGTCAGCCACAGTCACCTCTTACTGCCCTTAGAATCTTTCTTCCTCTTTGGAATGAACTGATCCTGCACCTTCTGTATTATTCCCAGAAATGCCAGCCATTGTTGTTTCACTGTCATCCCTGCTAGTGTCTCCTTGCAGTCAACTTTCAACTTTCCTCCCTCATGGCTCCATAGTCCCCTTTACTCAACTGAAATACTAACACTTCTGATTTTCCCCTCTCCCTCTCAAATTGTAGATTAAAACTTATCATATTATGGTCACCACCTCCTAATGGCTCCTTTACCTTGAGTTCCCTTATCAAATCCGGTTCATTAACACAACACTAAATCCACAATTGCCTTCTCCCTGGTAGACTCCAGTACAAGCTGCTCTAAGAATCCATCACAGAGTCACTCCACAAACTCCCTTTCTTGGGGTTCAGTACCAACCTGATTTTCCCATTCTACCTGCATGTTGAAATCTCCCATAACCTGCGTAGCATTACCTTAGCTACATGCCAATTTAAACTCTATTCATCTCTCCACTGCTCATACACAGTGGATCCAGTTTGCACCGTAAGCACAATGCAGTTCAGTTACTCAACCTGGGTATTCCAGCAACATCTACTGGGGAGGATAAGGATAGTGGGCACATGGGATCACAACCAACTATAACTTGTGCACCATTCCAATGTGGGAATACATATTAGTTATTACATTGTCACTGAGCCTAAACCTTGGAATTCCCTATCCAACAGCACTATGGCAGAAAAGGAAAAAAAAACAAATTGCTGGAGGAACAGGTCAGGCAGAATGTGTGGAGAGATAATGAACAGATGCTGTTTGGGGTCAGGATACTTCTTCAGACTATACTGTAGGAGTATCTCTACTAAAACAACTTCAGCCATTTAAGAAACCAGTTCACCACCACCTTTGCAAGGATAATGGGAAATAATTGCTTGCCAGTGACATCCAAATTGCAATAAAATTCAGTCAATATTAAAAGTGCAGCAACTTTATACCTTCAATTGTACAAACAGCAAGCCCAGTTGCAAGATGTTAATGTTTTGAATTTTTTGCAAGGTGCACAACATCAGGCAGGAATTTGCTGGCTTCAGGTATAATGTGTATATATGTTTAATATACAAAGGAGAACGATTGTCTCAGCTGTAGTCTTACTGCAGTCTGCATTTCAGTCTGAGAATTATTTCTGAGGCCACATCCTTCTGACTCAGTAGATCTTTCGACCCAGAGGTTTATCAACTGGAATGTTGCCTCCAATAGTCTATCTACATAGAGTAAAAGATGATGTTAGTTGTAAAGAGGTGGGACTAAAGTCAGCTTGAGTCATGTCGACCTGAACCAGGGCCATTCAGCCGACTCATTCATGCCAACCAAGATGCCACATTTTAGCGAGTCCCATTTTCCAACATTCGGTCCATTTCGCTAGCCTAAACCTTTATTATCCAGGTACCTGTTCAATTGCATTATGCTCTCTCCATATTCTGTTCAAAGTCTAGAAGCAGGTGGGACTAGAGTAGAAGGGACATGTTGGTCAGTGTGGGCAAGTTGGACCAAAGGACCTGTTTCCATGCAGTATGACTCTATGACAGACTTCGGGAACTCCAAGCCGCAGGATCTTCGACCGCCCTGACGCGGGAGCATCGACCGCCCAGACACGGGAGCTTCGATCACCCCGACGCTGGAGCTTCGGCCTTCGACTGCAAGAGCTTCGATCGCCCCGGCCGTGGGAGAAAAATGAGGGAAGAAAATTAGATTTTATTGCCTTCCATCACAGTGAGGAATATGGGGAACCAGCTGTGGTGGATGTTTATGTTGACTTTTATGTAGTTGTGTGTTTTGTTGCTTTTTTTCGTATGGCTGTATGGTAATTCACATATCACTGTACCTTAATTGGTACACGTGACAATAAAAGACCTTTGAAACCTTTGACACCATAAGAAAGCTCCACACCTTTGGCTATTCACTTCCAACAGACGAAAGGAACGAGTGGTGTGGTTGAGGTGAAGTGCATGCGAGAGATATTTCCAGATGCTGAAAGGAAGCAAGCATTACAAAATATCCTTCAGTTTTTGAAGAAAGTGATTCAACCCAATTCCATTCCTTCCACAAATCTTATCCAAAGTCCTTCTCATCTGGAGATGTTCAACTCTAGTAACCTTCAGCCGTTGCCAGAGTGCACCTCTAATATGGGACCGCAGCAGGCAATGAATTTGAGGTTGATGAGCTTGCGTTTTACATGCACCTCTGCCTCACCTGCTCACTCGCATCATGTTCTCTCCATATTCTGAATATCATTTCTTCAATTACAGCACAAAGTGCAGTGAGGCAGTTTGTGTCACATGACAACCGCATGAGTGATTGTACCAAATGTATTACCAAGCAAATGAGTTTAAGAACAAACTGAAAGAAAATCAATAATGCAACCCATTCATTTCTTCTAAAACAAAAGCTTGGAAGTATCATAGATAACACATTAATTTTATTATTTTTCTCTCAATTGTCTCTGCTCAATGGACTCTCGTTGCTTGCTTAACAGCTTGCTTAAGCTCAAGGATCCAATAGAGTAGGAATTATTTTTGCATTGTACTCATTAGACATTATATCACCTGCATGGAAAATATTGTGTTGGATAATGATAGTCTTTGTGCTTTAGGCAGGTAGTAATCTCCAAACAGGCACAGAGTGATGAGCTGCCTTTAAATTGACAACAGGAAATCAAAATGAAACTGGTAAACAGAATTTTGCCCGGCCGTGGGAAAAGTAAAGGACACACGATTGGGATCGTAAATATCCAATGGAACGCACGATGCAGAAACTACAAAGAATTCAGGATAAGCTTATCTTTACCTAAGGAGGAGGAAGAACATGGAACTTTCAAATCATAAGTAGCAGATGGGATGAAGTATGCATTTGCAGTATTGGAGAAGTTAGATTAACTCATCGTGGGGAAGGAAGGGAGATGATGATGGGACATGAGGATAGGGACATCGGGTTGGAGGCTGAGCCGGTCAAAGGTGACGGAGGAGGCCCTGCAACAGGTTGGGGTTTACTTGGATCGGGAGCCCTTCCAATGCATCGAGCACATGGACTTTTCATAAATGGAGTCAAAATATGACAATGCGTGCCTGTGCGAGCTGCGCTCAAAATTCACTGCGCAGTGCATACAATAAAGCACCCAAGAACCATTAATAAAGCAGCATTGAACCAGTGATAAAGCAGCATTGGACATGATAAGAAAGGGTAGGAGAAGCCTTGGTGGAACTTCAACATTTACATGGCCCTGTGGGACTAACTGAGCCTCTCAGTTCCAGTGTTATAAAATGTAATGCAGTGAAACCAACACAACATAAAACAAAACTAACCTTGCTTCACATTTTCGGGTTATAGGGTAGAGTCAAGTCACTTTTATTTATATAGCACATTTAAAAAACAACTCTCGTTGGCCAAAGTGCTTTACATTGGTATAAGAATTGTATAACAAACAACAGTGGTCCATAGATTAAATACAAACATCACTACATACATATAGCCCTTGCTCAGAGAACGTCACGAAAGGCTTGGGAGTAGAGATGAGTTTTTAGTCTCGACTTAAAGGAGTCGATGGAGGGGGCAGTTCTGATGGGAAAGGGGGGGGGAGAGCCCAAATTCAAATTGTCTGGCAGGCATGACATGCATCAAATAATCTAATTTGTATCCCATCAAAGCAACTGTGAAGAGGAATGTAGAAACAAGGAACTGCAGATGCTGGTTTACAAAACAATGATAAAGTGCTGGAGTAAATCAGCAGGTCAAAAGTGTCCAGGTCCAAAACGTCACCTACCTGTGTCCTCCAGAGATGTTGCATGACCCGATGCGTTACCCCAGCACTTTGGGTTTTTGTTGTGTGTCCCTCCTGACAGAACCCAGCTGCTCTACACAAGTCGTCACCCAATAAGATTTTGGCATCCCCAACATAAAGGAGGCCACATTGTGAACGGTGAATTAGTACCTTAGACTTGAAAACCTGCAAGTGAATTATTGCTTCTGCTAACACTGTTGGAGTTTCATGGGAAGAAATTAAAGGGCAAGTGTTGCATGGGGAAGTGCAGGACAGCGAGTGGTTGATGGGAACAGAAACGTCTTTCCATGAATTTAGTGCCCAAACGTTGATGGGCACAAATGTCTTCAGCTGATGCATGGTCAACTTGCAGGCAATACACAGCTACTGAAGATAAACAGGAAAACCCAGGGGTAGAGATGAAAATGCCCAGAAATTAGACAGGAGGCTGAATTAAGCGCAAAATGGTGCAATGTTCTTCACACGTGGATTGAGGAACACAACAAATATTTCTTACATGGAAAGGTAATATTGTGCATCATAACTCCAATAAAACTACTTCCTATCACAACAATATTTAATGGGAATGAGTAAGATTAACGAGACGTGGAGTGGTTCAAAAGGTAGACAAAAATGCTGGAGAAACTCAGCGGGTGCAGCAGCATCTATGGAGCGAAGGAAATAGGCAATGTTTTGAGTCGAAACGCTTCTTCAGACTTTTGTTCAAAAGGTTGAGCTAAAATAGCTATTTAACTGCAATGTTTGCAAATTATGACATGACCACACTCGGTGCCTTTTGCCTCAGCATCAAAAGGATAATGCAGCTCCTGAATGAATATCACAAAGGACAAGAATAATTAGAGGAATTAAATTCTTGGATTATGACAAGCAGTCTAAATTTGGCATGAACTCATTGGAAGAGCCTGAAAGGTATTGTAATTTGCAGTTTGGGGATTTTAAATAAACCAAAAAATGTACACTGTAAGAAAAATATTTATCCTACATTGACCCACTCTTAGAAGTTGGGATAAAAAGAAGCACATAATGTGTCTCAATAGACAATAGACAATAGGTGCAGGAGTAGGTCATTCGGCCCATCGAGCCAGCACCGCCATTCAATGTGATCACGGCTGATCATCCCCAATCAGTACCCCGTTCCTGCCTTCTCCCCATATCCCCTGACTTTGCTATCTTTAAGAGCCCTATCTAGCTCTCTCTTGAAAGTATCCAGAGAACTGGCCTCCACCACCCTCTGAGGCAGAGAATTCCACACTCACAACTCTCTGCGAGTAAAAGTGTTTCCTTGTCTCCGTTCTAAATGGCTTACCCTTTATTCTTAAACTCAGCACAGAAACAAGCCCTTCAATTTAACTCATTGATGCCGCCCATGATGTCGGTCTGTCCCATTTGCCTGTATTTGACCCTGTAAACAATTTATATTCATATACATGTCCAAATATCTTTAAAACATTGTAATTGTAACCACCTCTACAGCATCCTCTGGCAGCACTTTCCATACACCCCATCCCTTTGTAAAAACGTTAACTTTTCAATCTCCTCCCCCCCCACCCTCCCTCCTCACCTTCAATCAATGCCTAGTTTTGGGCTCCTTGTGACCATCAATCTTATTTATACCTTTCATAATTTTATGTATCTCCATAAGGCCAACACTCAAACTCCATGGAAAAAGGTCACAATCTATCTAGGCTCTCCTATGACGTAAACCATCAAGTCACAGTAACATCCTCATCAATCTTTCTGCATCCTTTCCAGCTTAAAGACATCCTTCCTGCAGATGGGTGACCAGAACTGCATACAGTGCACCTAGTGTTGTCTCACCAATGACTGAAACAGTTGCATCATGAAAACCCAATTCATAAACTCAGTGCCAGATGAATGAAAGCGCGTCAAACACCTTCTTCATTACCTTTACTCCTTGTGTTGTCATTTTCTGGGAACAATGTACCTTGGAAACAATGAAGCACCTTTTTAAGCATAGCCACCCTTGTTATATGGAGAATGTTGCAGACTCAACACACTATTGCAAGGAGCAACGCAGTGATGAGCTGGTAATCTGTTGTAACATCATGCAGGTTGAGGATAAATGATTACAAAGACAGCAGCGAGAACAATTTGCTCTTCCAAATAATGCCTTGAAGTAATTTACCTGGGAGAGCAGAAGGGGTCCTAATTTAACATGTCTTACATTTCTGCTGTGTGTAACAGCCAGCACTGCACAGGATGTTAGCCATGACCTTCCTCTCAAGTCTCCACAGTTAACCCGAGCTCCCAACCTTCTCACGGAGAGATGTCAGTGCTACAAGCGGCATAAGAAAAAAAAATCCATCAAAAGGCAGAATGTTGCCACAGAAGCTGAAATCGAAGTCAAGAAAGGTGAACTTGCTGCATTGAGAACGAGGGCTGCTGCCACCATAGCTCCGGACTACAGCTCTTTAGATGAGGCTTGTGGACTGTAACAGCCATTCACCAATCAGCCTTTCGAAAGATTAATAGGTTTGCTGAGTCACCCCCTGAGGAGAGCGGCAATGTTCTTGTGTCAGCCCGTCACCATTTATAATCATACATGTCATTCAGTCAGTGGCCATGCTGTTAGTTACCTGTCAGCACACCAAGACTGAGTCGAAAGTAACACCAGAGATACTCGACAGGAAATTCTATTCCATCAAAACCTTAGGCTAGAAATTGTATCATGCCTGTAAAAAGGGTCATTAAAGTAGAGATGCATGGAAAAGCTTCTATTCATTGTGTGCAAGGCCCCTCACAGTCGCATTTGATCACACAACAGGTTCAAGGCATCATATGTATTGAAGCAGACCTCACAAAGTTTGGTGGCATATTTTAAGCTTAGTTTAGATTAGAGATGCAATGTGGAAACAAGCCATTCGGCCCACCGAGTCAGTGCCGACCAGCGATCTCCGTACACCAACACTAGGGACATTGTACAATTTTAGCAAGTCAATTAGCCTACAAACCTGTATGCCTTTGGAGTGTGGGAGGAAACCGGAGCTTGAGGAGAAAACTCACGCAGGTCACGGGGATAACATACAAACTCCGTGCAGACGGCACATGTATTCTGGATCGAATCCGGGTCTCTGGCGCTGTAAGGCAGCAACTCCACTGCTACGCCACCACATATTATATATGCTGGACCTGAAACTCCAAAACTAGAGGATAAAATTACTCGAGTTGTGGAACATGATGAGGTGGGACAGGGGTAGCATGGACCAGGGTCAGGTGGACAGACGTTTGGGGAAAGTCAGGGTGGCCAATGCAGGAACAAACACTGGAAGAAAACACTTAAAAGGAAATTAAACACTTGATGGGTATAAAATGGAAAATGAAATGCCGAGAACATATCAGATAAAGTGGGGTCTTCATCAATAATGAGGCAAGGTGCAGATCTCAACCTTCTGGACAATATCAACATTAGTGTAACAGCCTTATGCCATTCATAAGTATCGATCAACTCACGTTAAAATATGTTTTGCTGGGTATTAGACATATCTTCACATGCCTGGCAGTCAGATGCAGAGAAGACGAACAAAAGAAAAATCTACAAATGCACTACCGGTGCATTAAAGATCAGTGGGGTTAGTTTCCTGTTTTTCCCTGACAGAAATGCAAATATAGAGCATAAAACATCGTCCAATGTGAATCTGTAGGATGGGATTTAAGTGCCTTGGAAATCCAAGGGGTTCAGGCTAGCAAAAAGAATGTGGAAACATATGTTAGCTCATTCAAAGACAAAAATATGATGTCTTTGTGAGAATATCAGGATACCGAATATTTGTGCAGTCTCATCTGGTATTGGTATTAGACGATTGTTGGCCTCTCAGTTGAACTGAATACTTGAACACTTTATTGTACAGTAAGTCACCGTGAAATCCTTTGCTTGTACACCCAAGGTATGCAAATAGTCACCCATAATGGGCGCTTACATAATTACAAATTACCACCCCCTCTTCCCCCGCGCCAGTTCCCCCTTTGTTCTTCCCCCCTCCCTCACGCCGCCCCCTCCCCCCCCCCCCCACAACGCTGGGTCCTCTATTGTTCCTTCCCCCAGCAGCAGCATCCTCACTTCCACGTGTCTAAACTCGTCCGTTGGTCCGCGGCGTAATCGACGGCTGCACCGATTTCTCCGGACACCTCCGTGGTGGCGACCCAGGCTCCAGCTACGGCTCCGCAGACCCAGGCACCAATGGCCGTGGGCTTCATCGACCCACGAGGCTCTACCTCCACCTCCGCAACGCGAGTCTCCGTGTTCCAATGGTCCAATGCATGCTACCAAATGGAGATTCCTTTACTTGTTTCAGATTTTTTGAAACTTCCAATTGATGCGTTGCTGTGATTAATTATCACTTCATCCATCGTTGAATCAGGTGACTATTACGCAAGGAAATAATTGAACAAGGTGGACCTTCAACTATTTCATGTCCATCAATTCCATTGTCCTTACATATTTGGTAAATCTGCTACAATAAATAAGTGAAAAAGATTCTCTCTGCAGATCAAATTAGATTGAAAATGCATCTTATCAGATTCTCCTACTTCTTCATATTAGTTTTTTTTAGATCTATCTGTAACTTTCATCACTATGGGTGGGACACCGGGACAGCAGCAAAGTTACTGCCTTAAAGCACCAGAGACATGGGTTTGATTCTGACTACGGGTGCTGTCTTTATGGAGTCCATACGGTACTCCCCGTGACCCGAGTGGGTTTCCTCCGGGTGCTCCGGTTTACTCCTACACTTCACATGCGTACAACTTTGTTGGCTAATTAGCTTGGTAAAATAGTAAACAGTCCCCAGTGTGTGTAGGATCGTGTTAGCATGCAGGGATCGCCGGTCGGCATGGACTCAGTGGGCCAAAGGGCCCGTTTCCGTGCTGTGTCTCTATACTAAAATATTTGCTCCATATTCAGACTTCTATCTTATTCTTTCTTATGGGTGTGGAAACTTTGGCACATTCTTCTGACCATCGATCAGATACAAATTTGCTGTCAGATAACACCGGACATGTACGTTTTCAACCAGCTCCCACAGACATCGTAGATTAAAAATTTGGGTCCATTTGCAGAAAGTACAATGGAGATTTAAGTGCCTGTCACATGGTAACATACTCATTCAAGTAATTGGGAAGATGGAAGGTGCTTTATTGTAGTGGGGCATAAACTGACTGCGTATCTTTCATTAAAATTGGTATACACCATTATGATTTGCAGATATAAATCTACCAAAGAATAAAATATCCTTATTTATGCGAAAAGAGGAAAATAATTCCCAGAACAGCTGAAGAGTTTGTTTTGTCAACACAATTAATGTATTTTTTTTAATGTTCACAATGTAACGTCACATAAATCCAAAGGGGAAAACGCTGCAAGAAGTAATCAGTTCTCCAGTTGATGCTAGCATTGTTGTATTATTGTGTGGTAATGGCTTAGCCTGAAATTCATTCAGAGTCCAGTCCGACCGAATTCTCTAACAAAGCACAAAATGCATTTTGTTTTAATAGACTTAAAGATCAATAGGTTTTCTGTCAGTACACAGCAAAACTGTCAACGTGTTACCTTTATTGTGACTCGAAGCAACTTTCATGCCGGTTTCTCTGAGAAATGGAGTGTCAAGCGTTACGCCACAAACGCCACAAAATGATGCTAATTCATTGATTCCAGGAATATATCAATACATAATCATGTGACAGCTGCTCAAAACTAGGGTCACCATGGATGCTCATTACGGGAAATCCATCTGATAAATAGAGCAGCACTAGGGCACAGTTCAATAACTGCGGCTCCAATCAGCACCAGAGTTAAAACTAGATCACATTCTAGGGCTGTTGTGCTGCACACCAACTAAGGACTACCTGACAAACAAAGTTGGTCATACATTAAATTACAATTTTTACTTGCACTTCAGCATTGTTACAATTGCTCACAAACAAACTCACACTACACCCAGGCATCTGTTACTATTTTTGTGAAATAACATTTTAATAGATGAACATAATGCTGGTTTCATCATCACACCACTCTCTAAAGGCTGCTAAAGTAATAGCATACACCTTGGTACATTTCAACAATGTTAAAAAGCTGCTATACAAATGCAATTCAGTCTAGATTTGTGCCCTATAATGTTAGAGTCAGGAGTTTATGTGTAGGAAGGAACTGCAGATGCTGGTTTAAATCAAAGATGGACACAAAATGCTGGAGTAATTCAGCGGGACAGGCAGCATCTCAGGAGAAAAGGAATGGGTGATGTTTTGGGTCGGGACCCTTCTTCAGACCCGAAGAAGGGTCTGGACCTGAAACGTCACCCATTCCTTCTCTCCAGAGATGTTGCCTGTCCCGCTGAATTACTCCAGCATTTTGTGTTTAGTTCAGTATCTTTAGTTTATTGTCATGTGTACCGAGGTACAGTGAAAAGCTTTTTTGACTGCATGCTATCCAGTCAGCGGAAAGACTAGGATAAGACCGGGTGTACAGTGTACAGATACAGGACAAAGGGAATAAAGAAAAAAAATGCTGCTGTTGGAGTAGAGGTTCAAAAAGAGTGGAGCGATTTTAATTTGTGATTGGAGGATCCACTTCTGTGACCAGCACACAGAGTCGCCCATCTTGGATCAAAAAGTCCCGATGTAGAGAAGACACAAAGTGCTGGGGCAGGACAACATGGATTGGCGATGTTTCGGCTTCTGGACTCTTAGTATGTAGAACTAACTAAGAACCCTATGTGGAAGTAAGGTATCAACAAGGACTCTTCTATTTGGGACTAAGATGGGGTGAATTTTTTTTCACACAAGAAGAAGGCTGCGAACGTGCAGGTTTTTTGAGTTTATTCAAGACAGCCAATTGATATTTTGTTGCTGAGTATTCCATGGATATAAAGATAGCAGGGGAAAAAATGGAGCCCAGGGGGAAAGTTAGTCAAGATCAAATTGAATTGACTTAAAAATAACTGAATGGTCTATTTCTGTTTCACTTGCAAAATGATAATGGAAAATATTGGAATTAAATGAGAGATAGAAGAGAGTGCAGGTGCTGGGATCTGGAGCACAAAGCAACCTGCTAGAGGAAGTCAATAGGACGAGCAGCATCTGGAAGTGAGGCCCTGCATCAGGGTACTTAACATAGATTTCAGTGACATGAACAGCAGAAGCATTATCATAATTACCACAGGTCAAGCCCCAATAACACCGAGGTTAATATTTTCTCCTCTGTACAAAACACAGTAATAGAGAGGAAAAGCCATTGACCCCGAGGCCTGTGGCTAAATATTTCTCCCATTGCTGAATTAGGTGTTAAAAATGTTAGAAATGACCATCATTGTTATTTTCATTAATCGCATTGAAATACCTCCTTGCCAATTCCTTTTCTATGAGAGCTCTTTGAGGCTAACTAAGGCTGGCCCTTGTACATGGAAAGATAGGCATAGAACAGAGAACAGTACAGTACAGGAACCGCACCTTGGGTCCACAATGTCCACGCTGAACATCGCGCCAAGTTAAACTATGTATTGGAAGGAACTGCACATGCTGGTTTACACAGATAGACACAAAATGCTGGGGTAACTCAGCCGGCAAGGTAGCATCTCTGGAGAAAAGGTGATGATTTGGGTTTCGACCCGAAATGGCATCTATTCCTTTTCTCCGAAGATGCTGCCTGACCCGATGAGTTACTCCACCTTGTTGTGCCTCTCGCCAAGTTAAACCAATCTCCTCTGCCTGCAAATGATCAATATCCCTCCGTTCCCTGGATGGCTGTGTTCCCATCTAAAAAACGCCTATTGTTTCTTCGCCAACACCATCCCTGGTGGCACATACCCCAGGCACCCACCACTCTCTGTGCAGGCAGATATTCATTCTAGTCTTACAATTACAAGTTTAGAGAAATGAGCACAGACACAAACTTGGTAAGCGGTCCTTTCAAGCCTCATTGTTTCTGATATAGTGCAAGGTGATATCTGAAGAGACAGGCAGTGGCAGCCCAGTAATGAGTTCTTTGAGGCATCATGGTTACGGAGACAATGACACACTGACAGAAGGACTGGCTGCACAATTCCACCTTTTGCTTGAATCTTAAGCCAAGTAAAAAAAAATCTTAACAACCAAGGAAAAAAATGGGACATCTGCCTCTCCGGGAAGCAAGTGACACCAAATAGTTTTTACTGTCCTGGAATCTTGGGCAAGTTATTCTTTGTCAAAGAAGAATATTTAAAAATCTTGGACGATGTTTTCTTCCATTCATTATATTCGTGAAAAATTGGATCATATTCCTTGACCTCTTTCGACCAGAATTCATTTCTCGGGGTGAAAATCAATTTAATTGAGAGAAACACACATTTGAATACCCCAAGCATCCATTAAAGTAACAAGCTGAAAGTAGGCTTGTTATTTTAAATATTTGTTAAATATTTTCCTGATTTGTCCACAGGGATTTTCATCATAAATCATGATTAGGCTCTACCGAGATGAAACGCCATCAATTGTATCTGGTGCGGCACTTATCAATATTTACTTTAGTGAAAGTCTCATTAGCTTTCCTAATTAATGCATCAATATAAGACGTTCAGCACAGGAGTTATTGTAACGCAAATTGCAACATAATTAAATTTTCGGTGTAATTTGCGTTCAGTTGCTTTTTACTGCTATCTTTGCAGTGACAAATCTCACACCAAAGTTGCTTTCATTCAAAAAAGAAGTTTCTCTTAAATACAGATTTGATAAGCCGAGCAAGTGTTGCTGTCACGTGACTTACCAGTGTCATTGGGATCAGCGAATTGAGATCCTCTATAGTTCATGAATCGTACACAAATTGCTGGGGTAACTCAGCGGGACAGGCAGCATCTCTGGAGAGACGGAATGGGTGACGTTTCGGTTCGAGACCCTTCTTCAGGCTTGGTGGTTTGTTTTGGAACATACAGCACAGGTACGGGTCCTTCGGCTCACAATGTTGCCACAAACATGACGTTCAGTTAAACTAATTCTCTTCTGCCTGTACATGATGCATATCCCTCTATTCCCTGCACTTCCATGTGCCTATCCAAAGGCCTCTTTAATGGCACTATCGTATCTCCGCCACCATCCCTAGCAATGCGTTCCAGGCCCCACCATTCTGTGTAAAAAAAAAACGTGCTCTGCACATTTCCATTAAACTTTCTCCCCCACATATAAAATGTAAACTTTAATTATTATATTTTTTCTCTATGACACTGGTTTTATAATCTTGCAGCTTTCTATATCAGCATAACCCACTGCAATGTTGGTTATATTTCCC
Source organism: Raja brachyura (assembly GCA_963514005.1). Next base: position 24,184,525 of record OY740812.1, read on the forward strand.
ACACACAAACAGGTTTATATTACAAATTATTCATAGGCAAAGATCACCTAAAAATCCAAAGTAGCTGTGATTTGTTTTGCTACAGCGCTGGGTTATTGAAGCAAAATGTTGACAGTAATTGAGGTTTGTGGCAAATCAGATTTTCCCGTGATTCTGTTCTGAATACAAATTATAATTTCTGCGGCACAGGGATGAAGTGATGAATGCATTAGCTGTTGATGTACCGTAAAGCAGTGATCCACTGTACAATGGGACAATGGGTCTTTTGGTTTCATTGATTCTTCGCTATTCTATTCAAATTCAAGATCCAACATAGATTTCATTATGATAGACACAAAAAGCTGGAGTAACTCAGCAGGACAGGCAGCATCTCTGGAGAGAAGGAAGGGGTAACGTTTAGGGTCGAGACCCTTCTTCAGAGAAGACCAGAAATGTCACCCATTCCTTCTTTCAAGAGATGCTGCCTGTCCTGCTGAGTTACTCCAGCTTTTTGTGTCTATCTTCATTTTAAACCAGCGTCTGCACTTCCTTCTTGCACATTGAATTAATTATACCTTTTTTTACAGTAACGTAATTTTTTTTGCTCGGTTTTGTTTACAGCATGGAAACAGGCCCTTCAACCCATCGGGTTCACATCGACCACTGATCCCCACCTTCTCATCCACTCCCTACATGTGAGGAGCAATTTACAGAGACCAATTAACCTGAAAACCAAAATGTCTTTGGGATGTGGGAGAAAATCAGAGCACCCGGAGGAAACCCACGCGGTCACAAGGTGAACGTGCAGACTACACACACACAGAACCGGTGGTCAGGATCGAACCAGGGATTCAGCCACTGTAAGGCAGCAGCTCTACCATTGAATGACAGACAGGTAACAGATTTCCCTGGTTTCCTTAGGATCCGCATTCAATGCTGTTCTCTTCATTTCAAACGGAGTTCTGTTGTAGGCACCAGTAGACACAAAATGCTGGAGTAACTCAGCAGGTGAGGCAGCATCACTGGAGACAAGGAATGGGCACAATATTACTTCACTGCATATTTCACTGGTCATTCCAATTCACCCTTGGCACTATTTTCCTTACTCACCTATTTCACTTCATCAATTTCTTTAGGTGCGATTGAGTTTTCATCATAGGTATCAATTCATTATAATTCAGTTTTTACATTTATGTACAATCCAATGGTACGTCTGTGAAACCTACAATTTGACATCGGGCTGAAGGTTTCATTAATTACCTCCATGTGGTGGAAATCTCACCATGTAATGATAATGTAGATTTCACTGAAATGCTACTTACACTGCGTACAATCTCAAACTAAAGTGGCTCTCCTTCTCTTTGCTGCATAGCGAGTTCCACTGCATCACAAATAAGATGCATATCCAATACAAATCACTGCAATTGATGTTTCTGTTACATGTTTCATCATGTGTGCCATTAAAGCATCTTTATTCTGTTCTTAAAAACAAGACAAAGTGCTGGAGTACCTCAGCGGGTTAGGCGGCATCCCTGGAGAACATGGATAAGTGATGTTTTTGGGTCACAGTGTTTGCTTCTTCAGACTGATTGCAGGAGGTAGGGGAAGAAAGCTGGAAGAAATCGTCCTGACCCCAAACATCACCTATCCATGTTCTCAGAGATGCTGCCTGACCCGCTAAGTTATTCCAGCACTTTTTTTTGTGGATCAGCACCTGCACTTCCAGCTTTCTTTATTTTGTCCTTCCTGCTTTGTTCACGTGGCTGAATATATTTGTCGCAAAGTATGAAAGCAAATGAAAATTATGACAAAGTGGTGCAGCTAGTAAAGCTGCTACCTCACATTGCCAGAGATCTAGGTTCGTTCCTGACCTCAGGTGCTGTCTATGTGGAGTTTGCACATTCTCCCCATAACTATATGGACTTCCTCCTGGTGCTCCGGTTTCCTCCCACATCCAAAAAATGTGTATGTTTGCATGTTAATTGGTCTCTGTAAATCGCCCCTGGTGTGGGGAGAGGGGACGCAAAATCGGGATAACATAGAACTTGCGTGAAACTGGTGATCGATGGTTGGTGTGGACTTGATGGGCTGAAGGACCAGTTCCTTGCTATGTCTTTTAATGAATCAATATTCCAAAGCTGATATTACACGAAACAAAGGCATTAAATCCTTTCATTTGCAAGTGTTTCTCCAATCCTGATTTCACCCTATTACAGTTACCACTATAATGCAGATTTAGTGTGCGATAGGTCTCACTTAAACTTTATCCAAAGCAAATTTTTCATAATTAAAATTTTAATTGTGTCAGTTTCTACAGCTATCATTTTAACAACTCATCTCAATGCTTTGCTCATTTAAACTACAGGTCCACCACCCATTTTCTGGCACCCTTGGCTCCAGAACCATTCTGGATTATCCGGTTTGCCGGACCACCAGAGATGGGGGGGGGGGGGGGGTGCTGAGATACCGGCCCGCAAAGATGGCCATGGAAGTCGGCCATGGGAACGGATCTGCCATCTCCGGCCGGGCCGGAGTTCCAGAGCCCCGGCCGCAGCCGGTAAATTTGACCCGGCGATGGAAATTTGACCCACCAATCAGCGGGGAGGTCCTGGTGAGGTCGAGATCAGCCACCTCACCAGGCCTAGGTACCACATTTTCGGGGGGAATTCCAGGGAGAAGTTTGTTTCTGGATTAAAGGAGGGGCCGGACCACCAGCTGCTGGAAAATCAATGACGGACCTGTACTGAGGTAGTTATGTTATTCAGAAACAAAGAAAATCACAAAACGTTGTATTTAAATCGCACACAGCATTGCTGGAGAAATTTTCTTCAATGAAAGTTTGAGTAATCAAATGACAGGGTTGCATTATAACGTTGTCACTGGGCTTCCTTTTTCTTTAGAGTTTGTGAGCACAACTCTCAGTAATGGAAATTCCCCACTTATATTTCAAGGCAAAACCAATTTCTCAGCAACTCATTTTGACTGAGACAATGATTTAATTGTAAGATTGATGCGTAAAATTACACTGTTTGTATCTTCTTAGACCCAACACATCACAGGATTCTTTGCAAAATTGACAACTAACGTAATTTTATAGCATCGGAGCCACTGGATTTATCACTAACCTGAATTATTCCAACACATAACCTAGTGTAATTGTATTTTATAAGTCTACAGTAATGCAAGAAAGCACTAAACCTAGTCTTACTTTACAGTTCACTCATAATCATTTGCTATAAAGTTATTATCAGCTTGCAAATGTTTCCTTTTATGTTTGCTGTGATATTTGCTGCAGAGTATTTGCAGAGATATTAATTTGGACTGACTCAACGGCTCATTTTCAGGTGATGACGATGAACAGTTGAAGGGATGCAGTGAATCTTGGCGTGCCAGTTCGATGCAGGGCAGGTACTTTACAAGACGATATGCAAAAGACAGAGCTGTCACTTCTTATTGCCGTCAGCCGTGTTTCACTGCCTGCACTTTACTCTCAAGAAACAACCCTGAAAATGTGAGAGTTGAAAAAAAAAATCAACTCTGTACGCTCAACAGATTCATAAAATATGAGGCAAGAATGCATGTGACTAACGACAGCAAAACTATACAGGCACATCAGTCTGCATTTTATCACACATACACTAAAGAGCATGCCTTTATTATTATATAAAATACGATGCCTTTTAATTTATCCCTCTCCTGCAGGCATCAAAATGACCAGGTATGGCTTCATAATTCCTGAGACCTGCCATGATCTTAAGCAGCACAGTGTTGGCAAGTTATTTGACTGTGCAAGGTATCGGATATTCAGATGTGCAAACCGCTAACAATATTCAATGCTCCTTCAGTGAGATGTAAACCTTTCTTTATGTATAAAGTAAAGAACCTCCCTACATTAATGACACAAAGTGTTATAGTAACTCAGCGGTTCACGCAGCATCCCTGAAGAAGTTCATAAATTCTGAAATTATAGGAACAGAAATAGGCCATTCAGCCCATCAAGTCTGCTCTGCCATTCAATCATGACTGATCAATCCCATTATCCTGCCATCTGCCCATAACTCCTGATGCACATACTCATCAAGAATCAAGAACATAGATGTTTCGGGTCAGGACCCTTCAATTTGGTTTAGTTTAGTTTAGAGATGCAATGTGGAAACAGGCCCTTCAGCCCATCGAGTCTGCGTTAACCAACTGTCACCCATACACGAGTTCCATCATCGCTAGGGACAATTTACAGAAGCCAAATAATCTACAAACCTGTAAAGATGTTAACACGTACACAGTGTTTCTTTACTAGAGGAGGTACCAGGGATGGAGAGACAGTAATATACTTGGTGAAAGGGGAGTGGCTACACAACCTACAATTAAAGGGACATGCACTAAACATCTACAAAACCTGCAGGTCGTTAGAATTTTGGAGGAAACCGCAGCACCCGGAGAAAACCCTTCTTTAGTCTCTTTGGACTGCTTCCTCGATCTGTTGTGTTAAAGAAGGAACTGCAGATGCTGGAGAATCGAGGGTTACACAAAAAGCTGGAGAAACTCAGCGGGTGCAGCAGCATCTAAGGAGCGAAGGAGATAGGCGACGTTTCGGGTCGAGACCCTTCTTCAGACCTGTTGATGTCCGAGTGGTGAAATTATCTCCTAAATAGCTAAACCACTTATAGACCCGAGAACATAAAGAAGGGTTTTAACCCAGGTATATAAAGAAAATGTATTTCCAAGTCAAGCTTCAAGAGGTGTTATTTCCATATACAGTATTTCCTTTATTCTTCAGCTGGTAAAGGTTGTGAGTCTTTAATATATTGTCAAGGAAGACATAGTAAGTTGCTGCATTTAAGGTGGTAAATCTCTTTTTGGCCAATTTCTACCCATTAGTAACTGTAAGAAATAAACCAAGGCTATCTAATCTGTTGCATATTTATTAATAAATGACTGGGATACACGGCAGATTCACAATCTATCCTTAATTATCCAATAGCGAGGAATAAGCAGTGCAGTGTTTTTACATGTGACAACTTTTATAAATGCCTGTTACGCCACGGGAATCTGCTTGAATATGGTATAACTCATCAAAGGTTCTAATTAACAAATCTTGAATCGAATACTCACTTCTGATTAAGGAAAACCATGAATAAATTATATTCTGTACAGATTCCCAGATATCAATTATTCTAAATATCCCACTTCCATTAAATTGCGAAGGTCCCCATAACTAGATGTGATGAACTGTATAAAGCAGGTCTCCATCATGGAGATTAAAGGCCCTGTCCCACTTGGGCGTCATTTGCGTGTAATTTACGAAACATCATTTACGCTTCACGACGCACGACGCGTGGTGTGCATAACGCGTGCGTGGTGACGTAGGCAGTGACGTGCACGGCGCCCCAGGATTTTGGGATGTTCAAAACCTTTGCATGCCATCTACATGACGAGCAAATGACGCCCGAGTGGGATAGGCCCTATACTGTATAAATCAAGTCTCCATCACTCACCACTATCAGTGCTCCTTCAGAGATCATGACCTTTCTGCCCATTTCTTTTATTCACTTTAATTGTTGATGCAGGGTCAAAATCCGAATCTTCAAAGATTCAATTATGCTTTATTGTCACATGTACCCAGGTACAGTGAAATACTTTGTTTTGCAGGCAACCCAGTAAAATCATACAGTAGACCTCACCTAGGCAGTGCACAGGATTTGCATGTTTTGACACTGACAAAGTTACAAAAAGTTAATTGAAAAGTTTATTTTCTGATCATAGCGTGGAACCTGGTCCGCCGTTGCACGTGGCAGCATGAGGCCCCTCGCTGGGTTCCCACATCGTTCTGTGTGCCCGCCCCCTCACCAGCAGGTCCCCCCTTTATTTGTGCCCCCCTCCACCTTCCCGCGTTCCCCCTTTGTCCTTTGCGGTCCCCACCAGGACGCTCTCGCCAGGGTGGGTCCCCCTATGCTCTCGTCACTCCACCGCTCTCTCAACAGTCCACCTCACTCTAGACGCGTCACTTCGTTCTCGACACTTCGCCTCATTCATGGCTCCCCCCTCGCTCTCGGCGGCACCTGCCTGTCGACGGCGGTGGCTCGGGGCAGAGTTTGGAGTCTGTGGTGGGCGAGCCGGGCCTACCAGGCGGGTCCTCTGTCTTTGGTCAGTGTCGAGCGAGTCCCTGGTCTGAGCCGGGCCTGTTGGTAGGCATTGCCGCTGCTTTAGCCTCCACAGACGCTGCTCGACCCATTGATTCCGGTTCCTGTGGCACTGCGAGTCGGCTGCCTCGCCTGCAGAGGGTTCGTTGTTTCCATCTTTTTTGTTTTATTTAGTATGTCCAAAAGTATGTTTTACTGTTTCTCTGCATGTCTTGTGTGGGAGGTAGTGGGGGGGAATAGGGGGAAACCGTTTTCAGGCACCTACCTCGACGGAGATGCGACTTTCTTGAACATCGGACCGTCCGTAGCGGGTGCAGCGACTACAGAGGGTCAGGGCCCCGACCACGGGTGAACAAGGGTGGAGGAGGAGGAGGACTGTCTGAACTGTATTGTCTTCCACCGGTGAAGAATGCTGTGGTGGATGTCTATGTTGAATTATGTTGTATATTGTGTCCTTTTTGAATTATAACGCTGCACGGTTAATTACATTTCACTGCACCATATGGTGCATGTGACAAATACATTTGAACTTGAACTTGAATTCGTCAGCAGATTTTTTTGTTTTTCCCCCCTGTTCCAGGTTCCCTCTGCCTACATTTGTGTTGGTTAATCCTTCTTCATTGGCTTTCAAATTAACATTTGAGTCTTCATGTTACGGACAGTTCCTTCGTTACTTTTAGGTTTAATTGGTATTCAAGATTGTGCAGAACGCCGTCCCTTCAATGAACTGACAGAAATGTAAAAAACCTGTTTTGAACAAGTTAAGGATAATGATATTGTGTGATGGCCTCAGTTATTATTTCACAAGGTAAAAACAATATCACTGATAACACACAGTGGGTGATCATTTATCTTGCTATTGGAAAATTGTGCAGTATTTCAGTGGAAGGCTCAAATTTATTTACTAAGATACATTTTGTTCCTGGGTAAATGATTCAAAGAGTCAATGTAAACATTTCCCATCTTAAGTCTCCCAGACATCTGCAGTTCCCCTCCAGAGAGAAGAAATCAACAACGATTACTGGCTGTGCTTTTAGCACTTCTCTTAAGTATTGTTCAACAGCGAACATTGGCAGCACAGCTATTAAATCACAAACATTGACGCAGCCAAATGCAAACATAAGCTCAGCTGTTGTTGATAAATCCAGCAAAGCCTTCAGCAGCAAACTGAAGCAAGAGCAATGTATGGCTAATTACTCATCAGCTATTTAACAATGGCAAAGGTGAGCAGGGAGATGAGGTTCTGCAAAGAGAATTTAAGGAGTTAGTTCCGTTTAGTTTATTATTGTGAAGGAAGGAACTGCAGACGCTGGTTTAAACTGAAGATAAACACAAAATGCTGGAGTAACTCAGTGGAACAGGCAGCATCTCTAGAGAGCAGGAATGGGTGACATTCCGGGTCAAGGCCCTTCTTCAGACTGAAGAAGAGTGTCGACCCGAAACGTCACCCATTCCTTCTCTCCAGAGATGCTGCCTGTTCCGCTGAGTTACTCCAGCATTTTGTGTCTATCTTGTGTTTATTATTGTCATGTATTCCGAGGTGCAGTGAAAACCTTTTGTTCAAACAAAACACCGCACATAAGTTAACAAGTTATAGGAGTAGAATTAGGCCATTTGGCTTTCAATCTACTCCGCAATTCAATCGTGTCTGATCTCTGCCTCCTAATCCCATTTTCCTGCCTTCTCCCCATAACCCTTGACACCCGTTCTAACCAATAATTTGTCTATCTCTGCCTTAAAAATATCCACTGACGACCTCCACAGCCCTCTGTGGCATGAATACAATCAAGCCATCCACAGTACATGGATAAAGGATAAAGGGTACAACATTCAGTGCATGATAAAGCCCAATTAAAGATAGTTCAAAGGTCTCCAATGAGGTAAATGGGGGGATGACCTGCTCTATGTTATCCCAGTGTTGCATCCGACACAATGGGGGCACTTTACACCCCTACAAATCTGCATGTGTCGGAAGGAACTGCAGATGGTGGTTTCAACCGAAGATAGGCACAAAATGCTGGAGTAACTCAGCAAGACAGGCAGCATCTCTGGAGAGAAGGAATGGGTGAAGTTTTGCATCGAGACTAGTCTGAAAAAAGGCCTCGAACCAAAACGTCACCCATTCCTTGTCTCCAGAAATGCTGCCCGTACAAATCTGCATGTCTTTGGAATGTGGAGCGAAACCAGAGCCCACGCAATCACAGGGAAAACATGCAAACGTCACACAGACAGCACCCGTGGTCAGGATCAAACCCGGATCTCTGGTGCTGTGAGGCGCTCTACCCGCTGTACCACCTTGAAAGCAGGAATGAACTCAAGCAGGGAATTGCGAGGGACAAAAGAGGCCATGGAGTATGCTTGGCAAGTTGGATTCAACAGGATCCCAATGTATTTTGTACATATATTTAAAACATTTGGACAGATATATGGATAGGAAAAGTTTAGAGAGATTTGGGTCAAACATAGGCATATGGGACCAATTTAGATGGACATTTGGTTGGTAGGGACGAGTTGGAATGAAAGCATGTTTCCATACTGTATAACTGTGACTCCATGACTCTGAAAGGGTAACTAGAGAGAAGGTAGGACCACTGAAGGATAAAGGAGGGGATTTATGCTTGGAATCAGAAGATATAGGGGTACTAACAGAACTGCTTTGCATTGGTACAAGCAGAAGGACATGGTAATGAAATCAATGTGAAGTGCTAGAAAATGCTGGTGCATTTTGAAATCAAGAAGGAGATGATGTTGGGTGTCTTGAAGAACATTAAGATGGATACCTCCTCAGGTTGTGACAGCATCTGTACCCCTTCTTTAGAGGGGGTACAGAGAAGATTCACTAGACTGATTCCTGGGATGTCAGGACTTTCATATGAGGAAAGACTGGATAGACTCGGCTTGCACTCGCTGGAATTTAGAAGATTGAGGGGGGATCTTATAGAAACTTACAAAATTCTTAAGGGGTTGGACAAGCTAGATGCTGGAAGATTGTTCCTGATGTTGGGGGAGTCCAGAACAAGGGGTCACAGTCCAAGGAAAAGGGGGAATTCCTTTAGGACCGAGATGAGGAAAACATTCTTTACACAGAGAGTGGTGAGTCTCTGGAATTCTCTGCCACTGAAGGTAGTTGAGGCTAGTTCATTGGCTATAGTTAAGAGGGCGTTAGATGTGGCACTTGTGGCTAAAGGGATCAGGGGGTATGGAGAGAAGGCAGGTACGGGATACTGAGTTGGATGATCAGCCATGATCACATTGAATGGCGGTGCAGGCTCGAAGGGCCGAATGGCCTACTCCTGCACCTAATTTCTATGTTTCTATGTTTCCACCACCAACCCACCAATGAAAATGTAGCAATGTTACAAAATGTTGAGATTTTAAAAATCAAGTCTGCACCTATTTTTCTATGTTTCTTTTTATGTTTCTATCTATCCCAGGTTATTCAGAAATACATGAGAGAAGATTATCGAGGTCTTGACAAACATATTTCTATCCGCTCTAGCCATAGGGGAAGACCTTGAGAATTGGGGCGTAGCCAATGATGTTTCTTTAAGAAGGGAAATAAGGGTAATCTGGGTGAATATATGCAGTTAGATCTTATATATGTGGTGGGGAAGCTATTGGAGAGGATTTACTCATATTTGGAAGAGAATGGATGAATTCTCTTGTTAGCATGGTTTGTTATGGGGCAAATCATGGACTTTAGTAAGACATTTCGTAAAGTCCCTCATGGTAGCCTTCTTCTTCTTCTTTTGTGTGGCGTGCACAGACTAAAGTTGTTGGACAACTTGTTCTATTTGATCTTCCATTTGTGCACGTCGAGTTGATTGCATTAGTCGAAACAGGGCGGACCACCTGAAGGTTGCAATCTTCCACCCCTCATGGTAGCCTGATCCAGAAGGTCACGATGAATGGAATCCATGATAGATTGGATTTAGAACATATTTATTGGTGTAACAGGCAAAATTGGTGGAATTGACGACAGTGACGGTGGCTGTCAACTGATACGACAGAATATAGATAGTTATTCCAGGATGCTGCCAGGATGAGAGGATATTAGCTTTCAGGAAAGGTTGGACAAATTTGGATTATTTTCTCTGGAACTTCGGAGGTTGATGGCAGATGTGGCAGAAGTTTATAAAATTACGAGAGGCATAAATAGAAGAGTATTTTTTCCAGGGTGCAAATGTCAAATATTAGAAACGATAGCTTTAAGATGAGAGGGATAAAGTTTAAGGGAGATTTGTGGGGCAAGTTATATTTAATACAGAGAGTTAGTGTCTGGGACATGCTACCAGGGATGGTGTTTAGGAGGCTTTGAGATAGGCACATGAATATGGAGGAAAGGAATGATATGGATCACATGCAAGCAGTAATTTAATTTGGTATCATGTTCGGCGCAGACACCATGAGCTGACGGGCCTGTTCCTGTGCTGCACTGTTCTATGATCTATGTATATTACTGTCGGCCACTAATGCTGCTTGGGATCAGTTAACACAGCACATGTCCCTGGGCCACAAAGTATTTGTGTTCCCATTAAAGACATGCATGAGTAATACAAACTGAACGTGATTGATGCGATAGACTAATACAGAAAGGAAAAATGATTAGTGGTTCAAATAAAGCTTCTGGAAGTTTGTAGGTCATTTGGTCTCCATATGTATAAGGCGATGACACATTCCTTTTAGGGCCACCACTGATCCCGACCACAGGCAAACAAGAGCTGGATCCGATTAATGGTTATTGGACCAATCAATCTGATAGGTGTCAGAAGGAACTGCAGATGCAGGTTTAAGCCGGAGAGAGACACAAAAAGCTGAAGTAACTCAGTGTCTCTGGAGAGAAGGAATGGGTGATGTCAGCCATTACTGAGTTACTCCAGCTTTTTGTGTCTATCAATCAATCAATCTGATACTTCTCCTGATAAACCCAGGGGTCCAGCCAGAGGGGGAAAGAAAGGAGCCTGCCGGGATGATTCTAGATGCTCTTGTTAGTTTTTGGAAATATGAGCCTATCGGGTAAGTTCACCTTATCGTGTGCGCGCCAGTGTGTTCACTGCTGATCTGCCATCATGACCAATGCCACATTTGTTTTTCTGCACTAGTATTACTGTGATTTATTTATTGGATATTTATTTTTTCATATAGTTATCTGTGTGTATTGCATTGACAGGTGTATTAGGCTGCAAGTAAGAATTTTATTGTTCTGTGGTCAATACATATGATAAACACTTGACTTATGAGATAAGAAATATATATATATACACACACACACACACACACACACACAGATGTGTTTCAGATGTGTATCTGTCATGTGAACAGGGTCAATATTTATTTTCCTGACTGACTCGTCACACAGTTCCATCAGTTGCTCTCTTCATTCGCAGTTCACTCTGAAGACCAAAGAGTGAGAAGAATCAAGTCTGGCATGTCACGAGCAAGCATCACGAATCAAGAGTATTTAATTCTCATATGTACTGACAACTGAACAATAACATTCTTACTTGCAGCTTAACAAGCAAGTCAAAGCAATATGCACATAAGTATAATAAATATAAATGTAATAAATGAATAACAGTAATCCCAGTGCAAAAATAAACTGAAGACGGTAGCCCGGTGGTCATGGTTTTCTGTTTGTGTACCTTCTTCCCAAAATGAGAGTGTGGCCAAGGCAGTGTGGGTCTTTCATGACATTGGCTGCCATTTTGAGGCAGTGCCTCCTACATATCCTTACAAGGGTGTGGTCGCTAGTACCAGTGATAGACCGGGCAGTGTCTCCCACGCTCCGTCATCTCCTTCAACACTGGGCATTTTGAGTTGCCAAACCAGACTACGTTGCAACCAGTCAGTGTGCTCACCCCCTTACACCCGAGGAAGTGGAGTGTTTGTCAACATGCTGAACCTCCTCAACCTGGACTCTACTCTTGTGAGGAACATGGACAGGTGACATTTCAGGTTGGGACCCTTCTTCATGGACAAACGTCATGTGTCCATGTTCCCCAGAGTCAGAAGGGTCCCGTTCCGAAACCTCCCCTATCCACCTTCTCCACAGATGCTGCCTGACCTGCTGAATTACTCCAGCACCTTTGTGTCTTTTTTTGTAAACAAGCTTCTGCAGTTCCTTGTATCTCCACTGATTTGTTGATCAATGGCAGAGCTATCAGAGCACCAGGCTGCTGAGAACAGTTTTGGCGGGCTCATCAGTAAAAAACAGGCAGCACATTTGCCTGCCGCAAAGCATCTGTGAGTCACTGGATGTTGTCAACTTCAATGACATGGCAGATAATTACTAGGTCCAGTGAACAGAACTATTTATATAATGGGTCTAGCATAACAATCCTGACTGATCTGATTGCATAAGAATCAGCGTATAATAATTACTGTAAAATATATTACATTACAGCCATAATTTGCAATTTCTAAAAACTATTCAAAATATTTTTATGGTAGCTGAAACTAAAGTTAGATTCTAGTACAGTGTTATTCTGCCACCTTTGGAAGACTGGGTAAATCACACCAAGAGCTAACAGATTCCACAGTGATCTCCACCAATCTCTGGGCAGACTATGCCTTTAGTTTGGAGATGCAGTGCAGAAACAGGCCCTTCGGCCCACCAAGTCCATGCCGCCACACTAAAACTATCTTACACACACTACGATACGATAGAACAGTCATAAAACACAAAATACGTGAAAAATGAAATTAATACAATACCAATACAATACTATACCATTTATTGTCATTTGAACCTCAAATTAAGTTCAAACAAAATTTGGTTTCTGCAGTCACACAATAAGAAAAAAAACCCAAGACACACAATTTACACGAACATCCATCACAGTGAATCTCCTCCTCACTGTGATGGAAGGTAAAGTAATTGTCTCTCCCCTGTTTTCCATTCTTCTTCTGATATCAAAGCCCCCGGTGGGCAATGGCAAGTTCCGTGGCCGTTAAAACCGCGCGGGGCGATGTAAGACCCCGCTCCGGGTCGTTTTCAACCCCGCAATTCGGGCAGGAGAAGTTGCCATTGCTGGAGCTCCGAAAAGCGGTCTCCCACCAGGGACCCGCGAGCTCCCGATGTCACCGTCCACCGGGCCTGCGGCTGGAGCCTCCGACGCTCCGAAGTCGGGTCGTAGCCGAGCGCCACCACAGCTCTCCACGGTCCATGCCGTCCAGCTCCACGATGGTGAGTCCGCAGACTCCGCGACTGGAGCCTCAGGTCGTTCCGGTTGGAGGCCACTCCACGGTGCTAGGCCCCAACGACAATGGAGACCCGACAGGGAAAAGGTCGGGTTCCCCATACAGGGAAGAGATTTAAAAGTACTCCGTTCAGCCGGCACACGTCGTCCGGATCGAACCAGGGTCTCTGACGCTGTGAGGCAGCAACTCTACCTCTGCACCTCCGTGCTGCTCTCGGCATTCGAGATATCAGGCTAAGTGACAAATGGAGGAGGTAATGCTCACATGCTGATTTTAGTTGCTCTGGCAGATCACCATCATATACAAAATGTACAAAAGAGATGCAATAAAAATTCTCATGTCAGTGCCATCCAGAATGAGTAATGTGTTTCATCACTATTAGCAGACAGCCATCTCCCAGCTCAGAATTACTGATCTAAAGGTAATTGCAAAGACAAGGCTATAGCATAAGTGTGATACAATAGTCTGGAGATTTTCATTCCCTCGAAAATGATGTATTTCATACAAAATAAATAATTCAGAAAATTGCACAGATTATTAAATGTGAATACATGTTCTAATAAGTCTGAAGTGTGATCTTTTGATATGAATTACAATTACTGATTTTTATTTCCAGTATTGCAGTAATCAAACTTAGTAGCCAAGCCCACTACAAAATTAATGCTGATCAGTGCTTTACGCTTACTCCCCGTCTCATTCTCAATACTTTTCTGTCCTTGGCTTTCTTCATTGCCATTGTGAGGCCACACGAGAACTGGAAGAGCAGCACCTCATATTCAGCTTGGATAGTGAACAGCACCTCATAGTCTGCGCGGGTAGCTGACAACCCAATGGTATGGACACTGAATTCTCCAATTTAAAATAACACCATTCTAAGCCCCGTTCCCCACCTTCCACATGCTCCCGCCTCAGTTCACACACATCTCCCCACCATCTTCCAGCACCCTAATCACCCTAGTCCCTTCCCCTCCTCTGTACACATCTCCCGTCTGCGAGTCCCATATTTACCCTCCTCCACCTTCACTTTCACACCACCTCATATTTCCTTATCTGACATCCTATCGACCTCCAGCCTTTTTCAATTCACTGATCTGCCAATCCACCCCCCCACACCCCCACCTGCATCCACCTGAAGAAGTCTGAACTGAAGAACGTTGCCTATCTCCTTCGCTCCATAGATGCTGCTGCACCCGCTGAGTTTCTCCAGCATTTTGTGTAACCCCCTGCAGCCACCTATCATCTTTGTAGAAAGGAACTGCAGATGCTGGTTTAAACCAAAGATAGACACAAAAAGCTGGAGTAACACAGCGGGGCAGGCAGCATCTGTGGAGAGCAGGAATGGGTGATGTTTCAGATCAAGACCCTTCTTTAGACGAAGCAGCGTCTCAACCCAAAACGTCACCTACGCCTGCTCTCCAGAAATGCTGCCTGTCCCGCCGTGTTACTCCAGCTTTTTGTGTCTATCTTCCACCTATCATCTGCCAGACTTTGCCCCACTACCACCAGCACTTCCCTTTTCCAACTTACTCTCCCCTAATCCATTTGTCTGCAACTGGGTGCCAACCCAATACATGGTCTGTCCATTCCTTCCACAGATGCTACCTGACCTGCTGAGTTCCTGCAGCAGTTTGTTTATTCTTGCTTGGTTCTTCCTTTATTTCCACAAAGACTCTGGTTAATTAATTGAAAATAATTGATGGAAGAATGAGAGGGGAGAAAAATGCTTAATCCAGAGGGTTGTTGGGGTCTGGAATTCACTGGGTGTGAAAGGATGTTGAGAGAGAAACATTGACACATTTAAAAAGTACTTCGGTGCACTTGTGATGGGCGGTGAGCTAGTGGGCTAGAGACCTTGTGCTGGAAAGCAAGTTCAGCTGGGCAGATCTTTCAACTGGACTGACCACGCCTTACAGAAACATGTCAAATTTTTATGGGATTGGATAGGCTAGGTACAGAAAAAAGTTTCCCGGTGTTGGGGGAGTCCGGAACCAGGGGTCACAGTTTAAGAATAAGGGGTAGGCCATCTAAGAGTTGAAGAAAAATGTTTTCATCCGAAGAGTTGTGAATCTGTGGAATTCTCTGCCACAGAAGGCAGTGGAGGCCAATTCACTGGATGTATTCAAGAGATAGGTAGATTTAGTTCTTGGGGCTAGCGGAATCAAGGGGTATGGGGAGAAAGCAGGAATGTGGAACTGATTTTGGATGATCAGCCATGATCATATTGAATAACCATGATCATATGACTGAACATATTGATCATATTGAAGGGCCAAATGGCCTACTCCTGCACCTATTTTCTGTTTCTATGTTTTGTGCTGTGGATTTTCCATGATTCTAATTGAAGAATTGCACAAATGGTGGAACAACAAAGATTAAAATCTCTGGGCCAAGATGGTGGCATAGCGTTAAAGAAGGAACTGCAGATGCTGGAGAATCGAGGATTACACAAAAGGCTGGAGAAACTCAGCGGGTGCAGCAGCATCTAAGATGCAAAGGAGATAGGCGACGTTTCGGGTCGAGACCCTTCTTCAGACGCCAATGCCCCACAGCAAAGCTGATCTGGGTTCAATCCCAACCTTATGTTGTCCATCTGGAATTTGCGTGTCCTCCCCCAGGAATCCCGTTGGTAATCCTGGGGTAAGAATTCAGGCTCAAACTCTTAGCCTGACTCTAGGTACACAACCCCTTAATATTCATTTTTTAGGAATGCACTGTGACACAGCTGGCAGAGCTGCTGCCTCACAACACCAGAGACCCAGGATCAATCCTGATCTCCGATGTTGACTGTGTGGAGTTTGAATGTTCTCCCTGTTTTCTGAGTGGTTTCCCCTGGGTGCTACGGATTCCACCACATCCCTAAGGCCCCATGGGTTTGTAGGTTAACTGTCCTCAGTAAATTGTTCTTGTTGTGCAGGAAGTGGATGAGAAAGTGGGATAACATAGAACCAGTGCGAATGGGTAATCAATGGTCGGTGTGGACTCTGAGGGCTGAAGGGCCTGTTTTCATGCAGTATTTTTCAATTAATTGAATCAAAACACTATTAATGACAAATACTTTCTAGATGCAGGACACCCATTGATTTATTACTGTGACTCAGCCTCTTAATGAAAAGCTGGGATAGATTATCGATATCACTGTGGTGATACATTTGGCATGGGTAGGTATGGGTTTGCTCTTTAGCAAATGCTGCTGAACCAAAATGGTGTTAGACACAATGAAGCTTGCTGGAAAATTATCATTTTTCAGGCCTTTTTAATCTTTCATACATAAACTAAGCAACCTGCTATCTGTGTACATCAGTAATGCTTTTGCTGTGTCTGCAGTTTGTACTTCTCACATTTGTCAAAAAGCCACTGGTTATTCTCATTATTTTTAATTTTCTTTGCTGAGCTCTGACAGGCACTTATGGTCTCTCTGTATGAACGCCTCATTGTAATTCTGAATGTATCTATTATGATTTGTAAGTCTGCTGTGTGATATGATTTTCCCTTCCACAAGTGAAAATTTTATACTACAACATGATGAGGCAGCTCAATCCTTTGTTAGCTCCTTAATGTCTTTAATATTAATACCTATAATACTCTGCAGTTTGATTTCCACAGCCTCTACAGCACCCATGCATAAAATAAAATATTTTGTTCTCAAAAAGGTGCTTCCTCACACACAAATATCCCATATTCGAGCACAGCCCAAAATTTTCCATAGATCGTCAATTTCCAACACAGAACTTCAAGAAAATTATGCCATAAGTGGGCTGCACTAATGATAAGTATGCCATTCCTTCTTGTGCTTTGAGCAGCCACTAATAATTCAACTAAAATATGAGAATGTAGTCTTCCATTATTACCCTACATCTTTAACGTTACATGGATTTAATACAACATTAGCAGCCATCTCGATAAAAACATTGGCCATCTGATATCAATACGATTTTTAGCTTGCATTATTTTCAGCCTGCGAGACTTTAAAGTGTAGAAACAGGTCCTTCGGCTCACCAGCAATCACCGTGTAAACTAGCACTATCCTACACACTAGGGAAAAGCCACAGAAGGCAATTAACCAACAAATCTGTACGTCTTGTGAGTATAAGAGAAAACCAGAGCACCCAGAGAAAACCCATGCCGTCACAGGGAGAACATACAAACTCCATACACACAGGACCCAAGATAGCAACTCCACCTCTGCGGCACTGTGCTGCACTATGGTCATAAAAGGTGTGGACTGTCACCTCTGCAGTTTGGACTGACTTCGACATAGATGTGTTCTCCCATATTCTGAAATAGCAAAATCAGTCCATCTGATCTCACCACATGTATTCAAAACGATTAATGAATAACATTCCAGGTGTTTAAGACATCGAATACCTAGCTAAACCCCCCTAATTTATCACTTATTAAATTTTCTTTGAGTTTGCATCCCCTAAAGTACTTGCATATATCACTGAAGAGGAGAGGGTTGTTTAACGTAGAACTATATTCCTTGGGTGCATTGCATGAGAATCATTAGCTTGCAGGAGTATCATGGATGGTAAGTTTGCATTGATACCAGGTGACCACGAGAGAGTCACATAGAAAGAAATATTGGTCATCTGAGATTCAAGTGATTTTTAGTTTGCATGATTCTCGACCTGAGAGGGCTATAAAAGATGTGGAATATCACCTCTGCTGTTAGGAATGAAGCGAGTGACTTCTGCAAAAGATGTGTCAATACGTATTCTGAAGTAGGTCAAATAGAAAAATCAGTCCATCTGATCAGAAACTACACGACTTCCAAACAATTGTCGAACAAAATTCTGGGTGTTTGAGACAACTAATTCTGAGCAAAAAAGACTCCAATGTATTCATTGCCGAACGTACTTGAAATATTCAAGGTCCATAAATTATCATTATGCTCAAATATAAGTAACTTTTCAGGAACTTTCAACATATTTATAGCAGGAAGATTGGTGTATAAAATGGCATCACCTCCTACAGCAGTTCAAGAATGGAGCAGAGTGGTGCACCGGAAGAGTTGCTGCCTTTCAGCGCCAGAGGCCCGGGTTTGATCCTAATGCTGGCTGTACGGAGTTCGAACGTTTTTCCCGTCACCGCGTGGGTTTTCTCTGGGTGCTCCGGTTTCCTCCCACACTCCAACACGTACAGGTTTACCAGTTTATTGGCTTCAGTACAAATTGAAAGAGTGTGTAGGATAGTGCTAGTATACGGGGATCGCTGGTCGGTGCAGACTTGGTGGGCCAAAGGACCGCTTTCCACACTGTGTCTCTAAACCAAAGTCGAGAGTAAATTCATATTCAGTAAGCAGAATAATATTGCCCCCTGATGACCCAGTACAACTGTAATAACATATAGTTACTACAGAAACCCTTCTCGCCAACCATAAGTGTACAATCTCACATCATTACAGAGTGCAGTACAGCACGTTGCCATCACTCTGCCAGTTTGAATCTTTATTATTCACCATCTTACAGCTTGACAGGAAACCAAGCTGACATGCTTCTCCGCAAAGCATCACAAAGTTGCTTACCTTTTCATTTATTCAGGAACATTGTGACAGCTTTCTTACAGATTAGTCACCTCCTACAACCTCACAGTGCTTATCCTGCCATTCACTTTCTTACGCGTGGCAATGTAACAAGTAGGGATAAACTGGGTGATTCACCAAGTAGAAAGGGCAACCCTCTGTAAAACCCAAATAATGTGAAAAGTTCTGTCATTTCCAAGGCCTGTTGCAGCCAATACTTCATCTTCAATATTACCTCAATATAACAGATTCTGAGCTGGAAGATTAATTTATCTATTCAATGATACCTCAGGGGAACCCAATAACTATTTGCATAGTCTGTACTCAGAACACAATGTCATCTTTGTTTTGAGGTTAATAGATGTGATTGAGCTGAACTTACCCCAGTCTGGAAGTTGGAAATGACCTTGCCACGGCCTCTAATGTTAGACGACAATCACTTGGTTCATGTACCAATTGTGAGAGATGGCATCCAAAGGTTTGAAGAAATTTGTGACTTTATATTTAAATTATGCAATATTATTCGTGTCACAGATGTGAAAGAGAAATGGACAAGCCATGTCATTTTTGCCATTACAATTCATATCTGTAATGACACGGGGTCATGGGGAGAAAGCTTTGTACAGACAGCACCCGTAGTCAGGATCGAACCTGGCTATCTGACACTGCAATGCAACAACTCTACTGCTGCGCCACCGTGCTGCTCTGTACTCCCAATTATATCAGGCACTGATCATTCCATGCAATGATTTTCATTCTGTCTATTGGAGCACCCTACAAAATTGGTTTAATAAAATATCATTAGATTAGGCCATAAATTGAAATGCACATGTATTGTTGTACCCAAATTAAAGCACTTAAAACGGGATTTGCAACCTTGACCATTCTACTGGTCAAACAACAACGAGTTGAGTTGTGGACCATTCATTTCTAGAGCTTGTACACAAGACGCTACTGGAGTTGACTCTTTGATGTCTGTTGCCCCAATTTTCCATCATACAGTATTGGGAGTGAATTTCTGGCACCTATCCTCTTGCGTGCAATGGAATAATGCAGGGATTGATCTGGCTTTTTGCATAGTTTTCATTTATTTGTTCTATGTCCTTTTTCATATCCTTCGGTTCCCACTCCCATGACACTCGGTCTGAAGAATGGTCTCGACCCAAAACATCACCTATTCCTTCTCACCAAAGGTGGTACCTGACCCGGTGAGTTACTCCTGCATTTTGTATCCATCTTCTCGACATCTATGTCGTATTGTTTTTGCACTACAAGCTTAATATTGCATATGCCAAGATAATGTTCGTAGGACATCAAATTAAAATTCCTGTGGTGAATAATTCTTGTTATATTTGAAGAAGCTTAGCATAATGCACTTCTGAAATTGGCAGATAAATCCTTACTTGTATTTACAAGGAGTAAGAAATCCTCAAAATAAAGCACTTAAACAAAAATCTGCAACATAGCATTTTTTTCCAGTACGCTAGAGACAAGTTCTTGAATTGATTAAAGTACAAAGTCTATGAGCAAAACAGCTCAATATCTCTCCTACTGGAGATTCCAAACACCCCAATATAATGACATAAAGATTGGTTAATTCTGTCCATCAGGTCTGGTGACCACAGATCATCAAAGGAGCGAGATTAATTTTATTTATAGAATTCTGTGTTAGGTTAGTCTTGATTCCGGCGGCTGTCACGCTACTCAACAACGTACCTCGGTGACTGCCAATCACCCCCCCCCCCCCCCCCGGACACTTATTGTTATTTATTCAAATCATTTGCTGTGTCACTCTTCCAGGGAGATGCTAAATGCATTTTGTTGTCTCTGTACTGTACACTGACAATGACAATTAAAATTGAATCTGAATCGGAATTGAATTTTTCTGGAAGAATTAGATCGCTTTTATTGGAGTGGTTGTAGTTACCTTCAGAAATTCTGAGTCCTTCCCTCTTTAACAAGATGCCAGCAGAGATGTGCTAATCCATTGCAGCATGTTGCACTGATAACCATTTGGTCAGCGGCTCATTTCAAAATCTTCTTCTAGCGAATGAAACCTAAACCATAGATAGATCTCAAGCCGGGTGTTGAGCAGCCAGGTTGTTGTCTCTGCATCAATGACTCAGTCCGTGTCAGAGACCCAAGGTGTTGAACTTACAGAGTTAGCCTCACACAAGGAGAAGACCGTTCCCTTGTGTGTTGCATCAGTTCAGAGAGATTAAAGCAAAAGAGGCATATCCAGAGCAGGGGCAGTCACGGTCCCAAAAGTGTTGAGGATCAGGGCATGGCAAGTTGGCAGTGGGCACATATTTATCAGTGAATAGAATGGAGTTGATAAGTTGGAGGTGGAGTGTCAGCTATGGAGCTGCATGGACATTATTGACAGGGCGCAGATATATTATAGCTATGGAAGGTTAGTCGAGGGGATAGGTTAAGATCAGCAGGGGAGTGAAATCATGAAGAAAATAGCTAACTCCTGGCAACAATCAAAGTTTGAGGATTGGATTATGAGATCTTGACAAGGTGGTGTCGAAGGTGGAGGAGGACATTGGCTGATCAGAAGTGTGGCGTGCATACAGAGGTATATTTAATTGATCATGAGGTGGAATATAGGTTTGGTGGTTTTATTGGTCACTGTAAGTTGCCCTAGTGTGTATAAGTAAATGTTGGAAACGGCAGGAGCTGTTGGGAAGATAAGGAGAATAGCTAACAGAAAAGATGGCAGTGGAATGGGGCAGCTCCATGAGTCAGTTTAGGTTCAACGGCCCAAAAGGGTCTCCTTCTATGTTGTAGAAATTATAAATAATGGATGATGGAAATCTTAGTGAGAATATATTGAGGATTGCCAGAGGAGGAGTGTCAATGAAGCAGAGCGTGGCGATGAAGTTGCACACTAGAATATGTTGTATACGCCAGTGCCAACTAAGTTGGGTGGAGATTTGTTTATCTTCCAATTCTTCCCCCCTTGTGGGAAGTAATGCACGGTTTTCCAGCGAGATAAGAATATATAAAAGTTGAAGCAGAAAGAGGCCATTGTGTCTAATGTGTCGTTATGTTAATTTTCAAAGCGTTAGAGTAACTCAGCGGGTCAGGCAACATCGCTGAAGAACATGGATAGGCGATGTTTCGGGTCATCACCCTCTGTTTATAATTCCTACAACATAGGAGGCCCTTTTGAGCTATTTGTGTCTAACTTGACACATGCAGCCATCCTGTTCCATCACCTATTTCCTGTTACCTATTCTCCTCATCTTCCCACCAGCTACCATATTTTTCCAACATTCACCTATTTACACTGGGGCAACTTACAGTGACCAATTAACCTACATTAGCTTCAAGACCTCCAGTCTCCTCCCCTACTTCCACCAACCAAACCAGTAAATCTTCACAGAACCTCCCTCCACAGCAAGTGCATCCATGCTTAGTCAAGGAAGCCATCTGACAATTGCACCCACGATGCAGACGCACCAAAATCCCATGTCAATTGAGCAAGATCCCCTTACCATTAAATTCCAACCCCAAAAAAGAAAAGCTTCCAAATTACTTTATGCTAAACAACAGTTATGTTAAGCCTCTAAAGCTGGACGGTTTTATAATTTGTACAACAAATAAAATAAAGGGGAAAAAGAACTCCAATTAAACTCCAAACTACAACTGCCTGGGGTGCACTCGGGACTTTGGTCTTTGTTTTGTTTTGGCATTATATTGGGTTTATTACTTAAACTTTCACAGTATTTGTTTATTATATTATCTATTGAGTACTGTGTTTGCAAACCTGTTGTGCTGCTGCTGCTGCAAATTAGAATTTGACTAATGCGCTCCCGTACATATGACAATAAAGCACACTCTCCCACTTGGAGCGATTATATCACATAAATCTGAGCATCTTACTGCATGTCACCCCTTATTAGTATTAAATGGAGTAAGCTCTCCACTTGCTGAGTCAGAAGCAGGGATGTTAATACATCCAAAAAGCTGATTTTGCCAGGGATGCTAACAAATGCTCTAAAAGACCCTTGAGCGGGTACATGGACAGGAAAGGTTTAGGGAGGTATGGGTCAAACATGGGCAAATGGACTTAGCTTAGATGAGGCACCTTGGTTGCCATGGATGCATTGAGCCGAAGGGCCTATTTCTGTGTTGTACAACTCTAGCTCTATGACTCCACAGGCCGGAAAATTGCACAAAGGATCAGATTGGGTGAAATGCAGTTAAGTTGTAGTTACCACTCGTTATTTACACGTCAAACTCGACAAAAATAAGGAAATCGCCTTTAAGCAACTAGCCCGCATGGTGTTAAGGAAAGTCACAAAAACAAACAGATGTCTTCCTTGTTTATGTGCTACACTTTTCCCTAATAATTTACACCCCGAGGGGAATATTTGTGTCACTAACATCAAGAAACTTCTTCATGTGCACTGCTCATCCCGTGGATTGATTAGCGATCCTTCTTGCTTGAGGGTTTACACAGTATAACAAGGCCATGCATCATATCAGACAGAGAATCACAGATGACTGAATATCTCTAAGACAGGCAAAATCATTGTGGAAACGAGCTTCTGGGAGATTCATGTCCAGGCATTTTCTTACCGTAAAACCAATGTTCCTCTCAAGTGTTCCAACAATGTTATTTGGGAAATAACCAGAGCAAATGTTGCTTGTTATGTGGTGCCTTGACTTACCAAAATAGGTCCTCATTTCTGAGTCAATATCTTGTCTACATGTGGATTTCTATTCCACAGGAAGGTTTATTTTTCTCTTTGTAAACTGCGCCCATAATATGGCGACTGTGCATTTGTGGTAGTGTAAAATAATTTTGCTGTTCAATCGTGACAGTAAGGGACCTTTGAATATCCAACATGGCCTTATCCTCAACACAGGAACATTACTCTAGAATCCCCTCAAACAGAGAGCTTCCATTTCAACCCCTACCCCTCCATAATGAAGTGCTTGAAACTTTGCACTGCAAGAAACTATAGCAAAGACCAAACCTCAACTTTGATTTTGAGCATTAGTATAAAGTACACAAAATAAATCAAAGCATCTCGCTTAAGTTGAATGTCAAATTAAGACAATAGGAATGAAGATAACCAAAAGAATTGCAAGATTAAGTCAAAATCATAGATTTAACAGCATATTCAAGTTCATTAATTTTTAATATAGTTATTACCTACAAGCTGCCTTACTTAGTAAACAAATATTCATTTTACTGCACTTAATTGAGTTTCCAACAATGTCAAGGCATATTTTGAATGCCTGCGAGCATGTACACAGTAACAGACGTAGATGCCAAAATGACTATCTTCCAATTAGCCTCCCATCGATACAGTTCTCCATAGAGCTCAACATCACAGTGGAAAGATCCAATCCTAGTACTATTGGTCCTGGCGATGGAGGCAGCACCAACACAAGTCAATGGATCCGGAAATGGCAGAGACATGTCTGTATGTTCGAGCCAGGAGCAGGAAGATGTCAATAGGATACTTGCTCTCAGATTTCTGGGCTGACTTGACACCCTGCATTGTTAAATATACTAAAGGGCAGCACAGTGGTACAGCTGCTGCCTCACAGCGTCAGAGTCCCAGGTGCGATCGTGACCTCAGGTGCTGTGGCTGTGGAGTTTGCCGCATTAACCAACCTGATCTCCCTGTCAAGGCTCAGCACTTCAACTCTCCCTCCCATTCCGAATCCGACCTCTCTGTCCTGGGTCTTCTCCATGGCCAGAGTGAACACCACCGGAAATTGGAGGAGCAGCACCTCATATTCCGCTTGGGCAGTTTGCACCCTAGCGGCATAAACATTGACTTCTCCAATTTCCGGTAGCCCTTGCTGTCTCCTCCCCCTCTCAGCTCTCCCACAGCCCTCTGGCTCCACCTCTTTCATTCTCCTTTCTTCTCCCCCCCCCCCCCCCCCCTACATCAGTCTGAAGAAGGGTTTTGGCCCAAAACATTGTCTATATCCTTCGCTCCATAGATGCTGCTGCACCTGCTGAGTTTCTCTAGCACGTTTGCCTACCTTCGATTTTCCAGCAACTGCAGGTCCTTCTTAAATGACATATCTTTCCTCTGGCTTCCTCCCATGTAACCCCCCCCCCCCCCCCCTCAAAAAAAAAGGTTTGTAAGTTAGTTGGCTTCTGTAAACTGCCCCTAGTGTAAGGGAAACAATGCACAGGTGGGATAACATAGAATGAGTGTGAACGGGTGATCGATGGTCAGGGTAGACGAGATGGACTGAAGAGTCCGTTTCCGTGCTATTTTCATCTTTCAAATAAAACACTTCCCTGACACCTTGATAACTTGCCCAAAATGTCCGTTCCAAACAGATTGGGATATGGGATTGACGCTAACTGCAAGAAGAAAACTCTTTGCCTGATACTTGTAAGACAAGGTATGAACTGCGGAGTTCCAGAAAACAGCGCAGCATTTCTGGGGCATTTTTTTACTCATGTCAGTTCACGTGCTGTCCACATAAAACTCCATGTTAGAATGAAGAGGAAGACAATGATGGGGGAGAGGAAGAATATATTGCTTATGAATAAGGTCGGAGTGGAGAACTGGAAGAGATTACTGTGACTGAAAAGAAAAAGCGAGAACATGACGTGTGTACAAATTTGTGAGAGGAATAGATCAGGTACGTGCACAGAGTCTCTTGCCCAGAGTTGGGGAATCGAGAACCAGAGGCACTAGGGTTAAGGTGAGGGGGGAAAGATGTAATCGAAACTGGAGGAATAACTTTTTTTTCCCCCAGGAAGGGTGGTGGATATATGGAACGAGCTGCCGCAGGAAGCAGTTGAAGCAGATACTATTGCAACATTTAAGAAATATTTAGACAGGTACATGGATAGGATAGGTTTAGAGGGCCAAATGCCAGGTGGGACGAGAGTAGATGGGACATGTTGGTTGGTGTGGGCAAGTTAGGCCGATGGGCCTGTTTCCCCGATGTATGAGTTCTTATTGATTCACCGTGTGCATTGAATGCATCCGCTGTGCTAAGTGGCATACACACTCCGCTCAACAAGAGATCCCTCCAGTACATGCCTGTGACCCCAAGTTCCAGAATCACTGTTCATGGTTAACTGAGCTAAGAAAAATGTGACCACAATTGCCCTTCATTACTGATCAATTTTTCCAAAGAGCGCAAACGAAACTCAGTCCAAGAGCATGTATTTGTAAAATGCAAAAGAATCTTCAATTGAAATGACTGCCTTCGCTAATTTATCCACTGTATGATGACCACCAGTTTCAAATATGTATTTCCTTTCTTCAGGGAAGTCAGATGGCAGAACTGGGCAGACCAATTGGTCTGACAGCCAGGAAAAAGGGCCCACCAGTTCGGTTCAGTTTAATTTAGATTTACAGCAGGAAAACAGGCCTTTTGGCCCATCAAGTCTACGCTGACCAACGATCACTCATACACTAGTTCTATCCTACACACGGGGGACAATTTACAGAAGTCAATTAACCCAGAAACCCACACGTCTTTGGAATGTGGGAGGAAACCGGAGAAGATCCGCGCTGTCACAGGGAGGAGGTGCAAACTCTGTTGGCGTCAGCACCATTTGAAGAAGCTGATATTCACAAGAAATCCTCCCGGAGGAAGAACATTTCCTTGAAAATGTTCGAAAAATGGTGAAAGGGGAAAGATTAAAATGAAAGTGGAAACATTTAATAGGAAGCTTTGTTTCGTTGTGAGATACAGCATGTAAACAAGCCCTTCGGCCCACCAAGTCCAGGCCAACCATCAATCACCCATACACTAGCTCTATGTTATCCCATTTACTCAACCATTCCCTGCACACCAGGGCCAATTAAGCAACAAACCCGCACATCTTTGAGATGTGAGTGGTGACCAGAGCACCCAAAGGAAACCCACGTGACACAGGGAGAACGTGCAAACTCCACACAGACAGCATCCAAGCTTGGATTGAACCAGGGTTTCTGGCATTGTGAGGCAGTGACTCTATCAGCTGTGCCACTGTGCCATACTAACAGGAAGCCGAAGGGCAACTTTTTCCATACGGATGATAGCGGTTAGTTGGAATGAGCAACCAAACGAAGTAACTGAGGCAGGTTGACATTTAGACAGGTACATGGATAGGAAGGGTTTAAACTGATACGAATCAATCACAGACAAATGGGACTGTCTGAAATGGGGCATTTTCACAATAATAATAATCATAATCATACTTTATTAGCCAAGTATGTTTTGCAACATACGAGGAATTTGATTTGCCATACAGTCATATCAATAAAAAGCAATAAAGCAAACAAAATATATTTGAACATAAACATCCACCACAGTGACTCCCCCACATTCCTCACTGTGATGGAAGGCACAGTTCACATTCCTCACTGTGAAAAAAAGTTCAATCTTCTTCCCTTCTATGTTCTCCCGCGGTCGAGGCACTCGAACCTTCCGTTGTCTGGGCTATCTTGGCGCCCGCAGCCGGCGGTCAGGCCCTCCGCATCGGGGCTATCAAATTCCCGCATCGGGGGGGAATCTCAGCTGCCCTGCGCTGGGTGATCAGACCCCGGGTCGGGGCTGGTTGAACCTTCTGTGACTTTGGAGTTTCCCGACATCAGTCTGTACCAGAGACTGCGAGCTCCTCAATGGTGAAATTGGAGCATCGATCCCATGCAAGGGATCACAGGCTCCAATGGTAAGTCCATGGCCCTGCGATGGGGCTCAGAGCAGTCTCGAGCAAGGCCACCAGCTCCATGATGTTTGGCCGCAGAGCGACCAGAGATACGATCCGGAAAACAGTCGCATCTCCGGCAAGGTAAGAGATCGAAAAAGGTTTCCCCCTCCCCCCTCCCCCATCACATAAAACAAACCAGAGAACATTAACACACACTTTTAAAACACACTAAAAATAACAAAAAACACAAATAGACCGACAGACTGTTGGCGAGGCTGCCATCGCTGATGGCGCCACCCGGTGGTCAGCATTGTACCAGTTGGGCCAAAGGGCCTGTTTCTGTGCTGAAGGAACTGTGGAAAACAGCACTGTATTTCTGGAAACATTTTTTCTCAGGTTGGTCCACATTGTTGTGTGCAAAATAACCCCCATATTGGAGTGAACAGAAAGAGAGATGGAGGAGAGATAGATTGCTTCAGATTTAGGTAGGGGTGGGATACTATAGGTTTAATACAGTGTCATTTAAAAAAAAGGATAACATGAGGTGCGTATTGAATGCATTCGATCAGCGTGTCGCCAGGGTGCGTGACCATTGAGATCAGACAGTGTATCACCCAAGGAAGATCTACCTCAAAGAATAAACAGATGATGTTTTAAAAAAGGGGAGATTTCTGGTGCTATCGTCTGAATGTTCAATTTTAAGGAAAAAAAATGTATAGAGTAATTTTTAACCTTTAAATTTAGACCAAAGCTCAGGAAAACATATTTAAGCATACAGCACAAAATATCAAGTGGTTTTCACTAGAGCTTTAAAACTTTGCCAGATTTGAAGAATTGCTATCATATCGGGGATGGACATGTCAGTGATAAATGCAAGTCAATTATGTCACTGAACTTCGATGTGATAAGCTTACAGATCTCATTGTAACCATGGCGATACTTGGACAGCTCTCATTGTCAGGAGCACTCTTGTGATTAATAAATATTAATAAACCATTCAACAACGTGGGAAGGGAGTTAGTTTTCCTCTAATTGTATTAACTTTGAATTGTCGTTGATCACTAACAGAATTCACCTTTGTAACTTGCCTGAAAATGCACACAGTTCATTTAATTGGAATTATGTAAAACATCCAAGTGATGGAACAATCTGCCACCGGAACAGGGGTTGGACACCTGAAAATTTAATTTGTTCCTCGACGAGTAAATGAACATAAATGAGAATTATCTCTTTTTGTCCGTCTCTTAACAACCTTCCAAGAATGCACGGTAATACCTTCGTCCAATTCTTGACCCAGAACATTTTAACAACCGAGGGAAAAATGAACAACTCCTTGGAGATTTGTGCAATGCTGATTTTTACTCACTGGTTAATAACAATAAGGAATGCAATCAATAATACTCTATGCTGCATGCCAATTGTAGTGCAGAGCACTGACTGTGTTTGTGAAGGGACCAAATCTCTTAATTGGTGGCGTAGTGGCAGAGCTGCTGCCTTAACCATATAACCATATAACAATTACAGCACACATGGGTTGTGTCTGTGCAAACTTCACATATTCGCCCTGTGACCGCGTGGATTTCCTCCGACACACTAGGGACAATTTACAATATACAGATGCCAATCAACCTGCAAACCTGTACATCTTTGGATTGTGGGAGGGAACCGGAGCACCCGGAGGAAACCCACGTGGTCACAGGGATGACATACAAACTCTGCACAGACAGCACCCGAGGTCAGCATCAAACCTGGGTCTCCGGCACTGCAAGGCAGCAACTCTACCGCTGCACCACTCTGCTGCCCTATGTGCTTATGCAAAAGCCTCCTAAATGTCACTATCGTACCTTCCTCCACCGCCGTCACCCCTGGCAATGCGTTCCAGGCCCCCAGCACCAATCTAGCATGAACAGATGACACTGTGTAAAAGATCATGCCCCGCACATCCTCACTAAACTTTCTCCCCTCACCTTATAGCGAGGCGCTCTAGTGTCAGATACTTCCACCCTAGAGAAAGGTTCCGGCTGTACACTTGTTGCATGCCCATTAATTCCTAAAGGGCCTGTCCCACTGTACGAGGTAATTCAAGAGTTTTCCAGAGTTAAAAAAAAAAATCTAACTTGTGGTAAGTACGTAGAATGTACGTAGTGGTTACGTTGGAGCTTGGGGACGTATCTTTGCGGCTCGTAACACTAACGGCAGGTACTTGGGAAACGCGGTAAACTCGTGAAGACTCGTGAAGATTTTTCAACATGTTGAAAAATGTCCACGAGAGCCCCGAGTACCTACGAGTGGCTTTTGCCGTAATTCTCCGAGTTCGAATCAAGGGAAACTCGGGAGAACTTTTGAATTAGCTTGTACAGTGGGACAGACCCTTTACTTATGATGGAAGGTGATCGCATGAATTTCAGTTCCAATGTTGCAGACTCAGTGAGTTGTGGTTAGCTGTTGAGGGATGCTTTTCAATTAACATGAGCCTTCACTGTTCTGTAGCTCCTAAGTCTAAAATTATTAAGAATCCTCTTGTACCTGCCATGTAATTCAGTTAATGAATAAGGATGACCTCTGCATTCATTGATTCCTCTCTCAAAATTCTACCTTCCCATTTGATGTGCTCCGTAAGATTTTTTTTTACAGTATATTCTGTAGCAGAGACTCCTATATAGTTTGCAAACCAGGCAATATAGTCAAGATCCAACATTGATCATAGACAGAGTGATGATACAAGCAGGAAACTGGCCAATGACCAGCCAAGTCCATGTCAACATCAAATACTAATTTTCTACACAATTCCGATCCAAACCCATTATATTTTCCCCATATTCCACACAATTTCTCTTGTTAAACCCCCACTTCCTTCCACCCAGATTCTACCATTCATCTGTGTAGGAAGGAACTGCAGATGCTGGTTTAAATCGAAGATAGATACAAAATGCTGGAGTAGCTCAGCGGGACAGGCAGCATCTCTGGAGAGAAGAAATGGGTGACGTTTCGGGTCGAGACCCTTCATCAAACCCAAATCTAACACTAATCTACTCTGCGGTACTTAATCCATACGCTTTTGGAATGCATGTGGATTTGGTTAGAGGGAGAAATTGAAGAAGGGTCCCGACCCGAAACGTCGCCCATTCCTTCTCACCAGATATGCTGCTTGTCCCGCTGAGTTACTCCAGCATTTTGTGTCTACCTTCGACAGAAACCAGCATCTGCAGTTCTTTCCAACACAAGAGGGAGGAATTAACTGGCTGTGCTGTAATGGATTGCCTCCTGGAGAGATCTTCGAAAACATACAGCTTGATCATTCAACCTTGCCAAATATCTTGCCACACCCTCCATCACTGTTCACCTGAGTGATCCTACATAAGACAAGATCTTCCTTCACACGCTACTTTGTAGATACTTCAGCACAGCTTATAGATACGATAAGATACAGGAGAAAAATTGATCTGCCTACAGTCATAAAAACACAAAATACATGAAATTCAAGTGATGTTTTGGGCGGAAATCAGAGCATCCGGAAGAAACTTGAAGAAACATGGAGAATGTGCAAACTCCACACGGACAGCACCTCAGGTCAGGATCAAACCTGGGTCTCTGGTGCTGTGAGACAGCAGCTCTACCAGTCGTGCCACTGTGCTGCCTTATTACAATACACTGCAAAATTATATATACTGTATAGATTAAGAGGAGGTAGTTTGTAGAGTTAATATTCTAGGCCAATGACGAATAGTCTTAACAAGCAATGCAGGGGTTCTCAAATAACTTATATTGAGTTATGAAATCTCATTGAAGTCATAGAACCAATTGAAGAGTCCAAGATACATAATAGGCATCCAATAACAGAAGCTTCATTCATCATAATCAATATGCTTCACGCATCTAATATGATTGATCTCCTTTTGCAGAGCACTTGAAGGAAACCCATGCAACACAGAAATAATTCTACACGGACAACACTGGAGCTCAGGATTGAGCCCAGGTCATTGGGAGCTGTGAGACAACAGCTCTACTGATCTACTTCAAAAAGAATTCAATGACCCAGACATTGTAAAATAAAATCAACCAAATTGGATGAATGAACGAGTACGTTCACATCATTGCTCTTGGATCCTAGACTATCCCCAAATTACCAATGATGACCACGCTGAGGTTTCTGCCTGAAGAACTGCCAGTTGTAAGATTGCTGTGGGATCTGATAACTAATTTGAGTTAAATAGACCAAAATACTTTGAATTTACTGTAATTTTGAGCGCATCTAAGCACGGTATGTGAATTACCTCAATCAGTTCTGGAAAGAGGGTGAAATAGTGAACATCGGGGGTTGTGCTCTTTTTCTTTTGACCCTGCAAAATGGTCATTGTTTTCATGATCCAGTATATATGGGAACAATTCACTTGAAATATATGGGAACAATGTGAAATATATGGGAACAATTATTTCATGTAACAATGTGTTACATGAGAACATGACAATGGCGAGGTCCTGGAGCATTTTGGCCAACAGAGGATCTATGAGCACCGCTACATAGTTAACTAATAGTGGTGCCTTAAGCATGCTGGCCTTCATCAATGAGGGAAATGAGTGTAGAAGTTGGGGCATTAGATTACAGTTGTACAAGATGCTCCCGAGACAGCACTTGGGGTTTGGTGTTCAGATTTGATCAACCTTGTTGATTTGTTCAATTGTACGAAAGATGCCATTAAACTGGGGAACAGATATAAGGATTTTGTCAGGACTCGAGGGAAGAGGACAGGCTAGCTAGGACTTTATTTCTTGGAGTGCAAGGGATCCGAGGAGGAATCGTGAGAGGGGATCTTATGTGTAAAATCATGAGGGGATTAGATAGGCTAAATGTACAGTTGTTTCCCCAGGACGAGAGAATCGAGAACTTGGGGGCATAGCTTTAAGATGAGATAGGAAAGATTTAATAGGAACCTGAGCAGCAACCTTTCTCACAAAAGGCGAAGGGTATATTGAACAAGCTGCCAGATAAAGTAGTTGAAGCAGGTATAATTGCAAAAACGTTTAAAAGACGTCAGGTCAAGTACATTATAGGAAAGGTGGAGAGGGATATAGGCCAATGGTGGGCAAATGGGATGAGCTTAGTTGCGGCACTGTGGTCGACGTGTGAGTTGAGCCCTGTGTCTGTGCCGTATGACTCTATGACGTCAATGAATACACGTCTGACCTGGGAATGATATGCCCTGGTAAGGCTGACTGGAGCAGAAGTGGCAGTTCCAATTTTGCAGTTTCTACAATTTCACATGGAAATGCTCATAAACGACCTGTCCCACTTAGGCAATTTTTTCAGTGACTATGGGCAACTAGGCTGTCGCCACATGGCTGCCGGGTGACGCCTGTATGGTCGTGACTTGTCTCCTCAAGTCGCCTAAAGAGTCGTAGCTTTTTTCTTGCCATCCCTGGATTTTGAAATGTTCCAAACCTTTTGGCGACTGTGGGCTTGACATAGTTTGTCTTCTCCTGTCGTAGGCAGCCATAGGTTGTCACTAGGATGATGCAGGTTATCGCCAGATGACGTATGTTGTCGCCGGGTGATGACTTCAGTGAATTCCATTGGCGACTACCTGCGCCAACCTACGTCAACCTGCGACAGGAACCGGCGACTGAATTGTCTTCAGTTGTCGCCGACAGGGTCGTAGCTTGTCGAGAGTGGATGTAGGTTGACTTCGGTTGTCGTAGGTTGTCGCCTGTGTGGTCGTAGATGTGGTCATAGGTGGACGTCCTATTGGCAGTCACCGAAAAAAATCGCCTAAGTGGGACAGGCCCTTAACGCACTTGGGTAGTTTAGTTTAGTTAGAGACACAGCATGGAAACAGGCCCTTCAGCCCACTGAGTCCACAACGACCAGCAATCACCCATCCTACAGACTAGGGAGAATTTACAGAAGCCAATTAACCTACAAACCTGCACACCTTTGGAATGTGGGAGAAAACCGGAGCACCCAGATAAAAGCCACATGGTCACAGGGAGAACGTACAAACTTTGTCCAGACTGCACCCGTAGTCAGGATCGAACCTGGGTCTCTGGTGCTGTGAGGCAGCAACTCTACACCTGTGCCGCTTTCCTGGGTATGAATTAATTTCAGTTCCCACAACAGTAAGGAAACAGTGCAATCTGATTCCTTGACATTTTTTTTCCTGGCTTCTAAAATAGACTAATAATATCCTTCTCTTAAGTAAAAGATCTTTTCTTTTCCTTTTCATTTTAATCATCAGATTTTTAAAAAATCCTGACACAAATACCTTATAAGGGTGGAAAAAAAAATCTAGTTTGTTTCTGCAGCCCAATCATTAATCCACTGAAGCTACACAGCCTTATCATAAATTTGTTATCTCTGCATTTTAAACATGTGTCATTGGAGTTTGTTATCCAGGATTAATAGTAAGATTAAACGAGAACTTACCAGTTTGAAGTTTGATCTTTATTTTATGAGGTGTTACGATGAGGGATTACGTGAAGACCCCGCCAGCACGCATGCGCGACATTCTTCAAAGCAGTGGTGTGAAATCACAGAACAAACAGTCACAATGACTGACATAGTAAGAGAAAAAGAGAACTTTCATACCAGGTGATCTTTATAATAGAGGGTCGGGAGCGGAGGGCACGTAATCCCTCATCGTAACACCTCATAAAATAAAGATCAAACTTCAAACTGGTAAGTTCTCGTTTAATCTTACTATTTTACTTCGGAGTCACGTGAGTGACTACGTGAAGATTTCAAAGCTCTGTGATTTCATGCCCTGGAAGCTCCATGCTCACACACCGCTAAAGCTGGGATAAGAGGATGGACGTGATTCAGACAAGACACTGGCTGAAAAACAAAACAGGTATTTATTCATACCAAACACAATATTGTGTCCCATAAGGGTTATTTATCTGGCAGCACTTAAAATCCTCCCTGCATAATTGTCAGGGGAGGTCACGGGTTTGTTATAAAAGGGGTGGAAGGTTTTCTCATTGTTCCAACCCGCTGTGGCCAGGATGTGATCCACTTCCATCCTTCTAGCCGCCGAGGTGGATGCTGCCCTGGTGGAGTGAGATTTGTACACATTAGTATCCACCCCCGCCGCATCCAGTACCACCCTTAACCATCTGGAAATGGTTTGCACCGTGACCCTGTGATGAGGCTTCTTGTGACTGACAAGCAAAGCTGTTTCCGTGCCCCTTAGATCTTTAGTGACTGAAATGTATCGCAGAATCAATGTAACGATACAAAGACGGGTGTCCGCTGGGTAAGCCAGGAACTCCAAAGTATGTCCAGACACTCCGGGTCGATCTTGCTTCAATAGTCCCTGCACCTGGAATGTGATTTTCCCACTGGTAATTGCCATGGCATCCAGACTGAGTTTGTGCAGGGACTGGACCCGTTGCGCCGTGATCAGTGCCATTATCATGACCATTTTGTAGGTTAATTTGGCCAAGGGGAGTCCCGTGTTCGGTGTCCATCCTCGCAGCATCGTCAATACCGTGCTGATGTCCCAGGTATGGCTATATCTGGGCCTGGGGGGATTGGAATTAAATATTCCCCTCATAAATTTGGATACTAGGGGATGTGACCCAATTCCCAATTGGTCACTCCCCTTGCCCAAGTAAGACGATAGGGCACTCCTGGCACAGTTAATGGCGCTGTAGCTTAGACCCTCATCGTAATGAAGGGTAGCCAGAAACTCCAGCACTTCCGTGATGGTGGTGGTTTCGTATGTTGTTTTGGTAGTCATGCAGAATCCTTCCCATTTCCTGATGTAGGTCAGGTACTGCTTCCTTGTGGACTCTCTGCAGGCTCCCGTGATGGTATCAATGGTCCTGTTGGAGAGTCCGAATCCATGAAGTGGCCGTTTTAAAATCTGCAAATTAACAAATCCATGCGGTCATGACATGGATGACATTCTCCTGTAACAGGATGAACAAGCAGGCTTGGTCTTTTATTCACCCTGATACAGGGTTCTGTGGCCATCTTCTGTACCAGAAGGAACAATGGTTGAGTAGGCCAGTCGGGCATTACCAAGATACCCGATGCGGAGTCTTGCTTGATTTTTTGCAAGACCCGACTGATGAGGCAGAAAGGGGGGAAAGCGTAGCAAAATAAATCCCCCCCAGTGTAGCGAGAAAGCATCCATCGCTACTGCCCCCGGGTCTGGCTCCCAAGCAACATACGTTGGTAGTTGGTGATTTAGCCTGGACGCGAAAAGGTCGATATCTGGTGTCCCATAACGTTCTACAATATCTGTGAACACATTCCGATCCAACATCCATTCTATGTTGTCGTTGAATTTCCGTGACCTGGTGTCTGCCACTGTGTTTAGTTTACCTGGAAGGTAAGTTGCAGAGATCCAAATTTCTCTTTGCAGACACCAGTACCAGATATTGTTGGCCAATTCATCACACGATATCGACTTTACACCGCCCATGTGGTTAATATAGGCTACCACCGTGGTGTTGTCAATCTGTATTCTAACATGAACTTTGTGCATGTTAGTGCAGTATGCCTTAAGGCCGTGAAATGCTGCCAGCATTTCTGAATAGTTAATCCCTAAGTTTTTAAATAGGGTTAACTCTGGTGCACTCCATCTACCTCCACAGCTAGAGGTAGTGTTAGTAGCTCCCCACCCTTTGGCACTGGCATCCGTTTGTAAGGTGATCGAGGGATTGGTGATAGTTATGGGTTTGGAACAATTTTGGGCATTACCCATCCACCAATATAATTCGGCTTTTGCCTTTTCTGGAATTTTCATGGGCCTATCAAAATGGCCAGCATGATTTTTGAGCGCTGTAATTTTGGCTCTTTGTAAGTTTTGGTAATGTAAGGGCCCATATTGTGCTGCAGGAAATGCAGCTACTATCTTCCCAATCACCCTGGCCACCTGCCGAATGGATGGGACCTTAATGCCAATGAGGCTCCTGCAAGCCTCTATCAGGTCTTCCACCTTGCTTGGTGGTAACGTGACAGACATTTGCACTGAGTCAATAATGAACCCCAAATATTTCATGGTGGTAGAGGGTTCCAATATTGATTTATCTGGATGTATCGTAAACCCCAGTTTCTGAAAAATATGTTTCGTGGCTGTGACTGCCAAGGTAGCCATTTCCAAATTCTCCCCCACAATGAGGATGTCATCAAGATAGGCCATAACAGTATGATTCTGTTTCCTTAAATAGGCCAAAGCTGGTTTCAATATCTTGGTAAACAATCTGGGTGCTGACGATAACCCATTAGGCAAAGCTTTATATTGCCATAATTGTCCCATCCAGATAAATTTTAAGTATTTCCTATGATCCTTGTGTATGGGTACTGAATAGTATGCATCTTTGAGGTCAACGCATGCCATGTAGTACCCATTGGCTATAAGCTGTATAGCAGTGTCGAAGGTGTCCATTTTAAAATGAATATACTGGACAGAAGTATTCAGGTCGGTCAAATCTATGATGATGCGGCAACCGCCATCTTTTTTGTTTTTAGTGAATATATTAGACACGAACTCCTGAGGTTCTTTAAAGGCCTTCTCAATTACCCCTTTTTCTATCAACCTCTGTAGTTCAGCATGCCCTGCTGCCTTATCTCTATGAGAAAGGACGAATTTCCGACTAGGTGCATGCTGTACCGGGGTAGGGAGTTCGTGAATAAATTCAATTTTGTAGCCCTGAATACTCCTGAGTATATAAGGATCAGAGGTAAAAGTGAGCCAATTCTCGAGGAACATGTGCAACCTGCCCCCTATGCAAAGTGAATTTGGGTCAGTAGTGTTCCTGGGGATCCCAGACCCACCTACCTCCATGGTTACTGCCGGTGTGGTGGTTTCTGCCCTTGCTTCCTCGGCTGGTTGTAGGTGTTCTGGGAGTGGCGCATCTTCCAAGGAGGCCGGCCTGGGCCTTGGCCTAAAAAAGACCGCTGAGCAGGTATGCCGGCCTTCGAGCTTTCACCACCGGCAGACCTGTTAGGGTAACTCTGCCCGGTGGGTGCGTAGGGGTGCGTTCTGTGTGGGTGATGAGGCTTAGTGTACCC
The DNA here is from genome assembly GCA_963514005.1 of Raja brachyura. The sequence continues at coordinate 24,222,021 of OY740812.1, forward strand.
AGGTACTTTAATAAGGCCCAAAGCCTTAGCCTCCTCGTCAAGATCTTTAACCTGTTCGGGGAGATCTTCCCCGAATAGCAGGCTTGGAGGCTGCGTCTTCCCAGGCTTACACAACCCCGCGAACTTGGGGTTAAGCGCCGGCTTTATAATGCTTTTCCTGAAATTATTTATTTCATACTGTGTGTTGCACAGTAAGGCCAAAGCATCTTGTAGTTCTTCCGGCATATCCACTCCCACTGCTGTTCTGGCTACTGCAGTAATCCCTGCGGTTAGGAGCTTCAGGATCTTCTGAAGTTTCATCTCCTGCCCTCTACTCGAGGGGCTCATGTTTCCCCATATCGGGTTGTTCACCGCGGGTACATTTAATGACTTGCAGTTTTCTGGCGCCATATATTTGTCTGCTGTGGCATTGATGGCCTGTTCCTGAAGTTGGTTAGTGGCCATATAATCAATGCTGGCAGCCAGCTTGGGGTGGATGGGTAGGCCCTTCTGGTTGGGCATGGCATGTTTGCTCACCACATCCATATAATCTTCACACACCCCTGACGCTGCAGGTGCTTCAGCCAACTCCCCTTCTTCTGGGTCAGCCCAGTTCTGACCCTCAATGCTCCCCTGTATAGAAGGGGATACATTAGGCAGTCCTCGAAAGGAACTTGCCGTGGGCCTACTAGGGGTCCCACTGTGATCCTGCCCCTGCTTTAGCAGGTCACGTTGGAGCAGCTGCTCCATCATTCGCTCAATGCGGTCAAGGCGACCTCCGTCGCTGCCAGCGAGCGGGGTGCCCTCGGGACCGGACTCAGCTGAGTCGGCCCCGGCCGACTTCCGGGTGGTTTTCCCCGACCGTGGCGTACCAACGGTCTCAAAGTCCGAAAAGTCGGGAGCTGCAGGTAGAACCTGTAGCTCTGGAGAGGCGGTTCTCCGTTGGCTGCTGTCCTTAGCCGCTGATTTGGCCGCCGCTCTCTTAGATTTTCTCCCTTCCATAATGGTCGACTCACTCCTTCGGTGAGACTTACCTGGCGTGAGCTTTTTAAACTCACGCTGGAGGAGCCCCGCTCCTCCCAACCGTCGCTTCCGCATGCGCACGACGATATGTCGCGCATGCGCGCTGGCGGGGTCTTCACGTAGTCACTCACGTGACTCCGAAGTAAAATTAGAAACATCTCTCCAATCCTGCCGAGTGCATAAATCACCATTATGATTCCCCACACATTTACGCTGCACTATTACAAACCTCTTGCCCAAGAGAAATTCTCATGGCTATTTTTTTAAAATCTAAATTCTCAGCCCAATTTTGAAGAGATGGAAATAATAATGTTGGGAGGTTACGTATTCGATGCCACCCTGAACTACTCGAATGCTTATTGGTTTATTATTATCTAATTATCTAAATGGAGGCCGATTAGGAAAGGGGGAGATGCAGCGAGACCTGGGTATCATGGTACACCAGTCATTGAAAGTAGGCATGCAGGTGCAGCAGGCAGTGAAGAAAGCGAATGGTATGTTAGCTTTCATAGCAAAAGGATTTGAGTATAGGAGCAGGGAGGTTCTACTTCAGTTGTATAGGGTCTTGGTGAGACCACACCTGGAGTATTGCGTACAGTTCTGGTATCCAAATCTGAGGAAGGACATCATTGCTATAGAGGGAGTGCAGAGAAGGTTCACCAGACTGATTATTCCTGGGATGTCAGGACTGTCTTATGAACAGAGACTGCATAGACTCGGTTTATACTCTCTGGAATTTAGGAGATTGAGAGGCGATCTTATAGAAACTTACAAAATTCTTAAGGGGTTGGACAGGCTAGATGCAGGAAGATTGTTCCCGATATCCAGGACAAGGGGTCACAGCTAAAGGATAAGGGGGAAATCCTTTAGGACCAAGATGAGAAGGACTTTTTTCACACAGAGGGTGGTGGGTCTCTGGAACTCTCTGCCACAGAGGGTAGTTGAGGCCAGTTCATTGGCTATATTTAAGAGGGAGTTAGATGTGGCCCTTGTGACTAAGGGGATCAGAGGGTATGGAGAGAAGGCAGGTACGAGATACTGAGTTGGATGATCAGCCATGATCATATTGAATGGCGGTGCAGGCTCGAAGGGCCGAATGGCCTACTCCTGCACCTAATTTCTATGTTTCTATGGTTTAGCAACAGTACGCTGAGCATTTAAACAATGTACAAACGACATTGAAAAAAATGCAAGATAGACACAAAAAGCTGGAGTAACTTAGCAGGTCAAACAGCATCTCTGGAGAAAAAGAACAGGTGATGTTTCAGATCGAGACCCTTTTTTAGACCAGAAGCGTCACCTATTGCTTTTCTGCAGAGATGCTGTCTCACCCGCTGTGTTACTTCAGCTTTTTGTGTATAACTTCAGTTTAAACCAGCATCTGCACTTCCTTCCTACCATTGAAACAAACACAACTTGGAATTGAAGGGTTCTGACCCAAAATATCGCCTGTCCATGTTCTCCAAAGATGCTGCCTGATCCGCTGAGTTACTCCAGCGTTTTGTGTCTATCTTTGCTATAAACCTGCATCTGCAGTTCCTTGTTATTACAACTTGGAACTACCTCATCATCTAATAAGCGAGTTTTGTATTATAACTGCACATGCCCAGGTCATGGGTCATTCAGGATAAACATTCTCGCCAGATGAGCTACGGACTTGCGTATTAATTTTAATGAGATTTATAAATAAATGTATCCGTCAAATATATCAGCAGTAGGTCACAGCATACTGCAGGCTGCACAAATCCACAATTATACCTATTTAAATTATTGACTCAATACAGCACCAGCCTTGAAAACACAAGAATGCCTGGAACGAACCTGTCAATTATCAAATCCCTGGCATTAGCCCGAGTCACAGCCATTCAAATTCAATATTGATTTACACGAATTACAAGTTGCGAGGTCAACCAATTTGAGACGGTCCTTACATTCTTGAAACAACCTTCCTGGATTGAAGGAAACAAAGAGAATGTGCTGTGTTGGTTGGAAAGTTCAGATTGGTTACGAACAGGCTGGTGAAACTTTCGAGGTGGGTTGGCTTAAATAAAGATGATGTGGCTTTAACCTCTGGGGTTGGTTCCAATCTGTCAGGGCACACTGTTGGGAGCCGGGTCCAGGTGGCCGGGCAGTGATAATTATGACCGTGCAATGATAACAATGGCTGGCGAACTGTGTTGGTCAGCGTGCACTGGGCGAGAAGGCTGGGGGAAACGCACCGTAACCACCGCAAACTTGGAACAGCACAGACCCTCCACTCAACCTATCCAATAATAAAGGGCAGGCAATTTGAAGTTAAATGTCTTATATCGGATTGGCGGCTCCTTCACAGGGCCAACCCTGAACTCAGTTTTCCTCGGAGATGAACCTTTGCCTTAATGGTACATTCACACCACCTGTAGGTAAAGCATCAGCCCACATCACACTGATACAGTCGCTGCCTGCCTCAGATTGAATCTATTTTTACACATAAATTATGAATAAAGGTAAGAAAATGTTTCAAACACAAGTAATATTTCCTCATTCCAGTAGGAAACACATTAAGGATTAAATGAAAATAATAAATTCTTTAACTTTTTGAATATCTCATAATGCAGATTAATGAACTGAACTAGAACTGGGACTGTGTGTGAACAGCAGAACAGGAAAGGAAGCTATTGAGTTGACAGAATTCCAGATTCATTCCTTGGTAGAATAGTTAACAATTTATACACAGTTTATAAAGCGCTGAGTTCTCTTTTTTTTAATCTCAAATAACCTTTGACAAATCCCATGATTCCTTGCATTATGGAGAAACCTCGCTTATTAGTGCACAGGCACTTGTATGCATTGTGAAATAATTGAATTGATCGATCTTGGCAGCAAATCATTGCCCCCACTTCACAAGTAGTTCCTCTGGTCCCTGAAGAGATACCTACAAGCACTTCAATCTTGCAGTTTTCTTCAGTGCTTTCAAGCGGCAGTAAGGTGTCTCTCTTCCTGGCAAGATTACTAAATGTAATGTACTGCTCAAAAGTTCTGAACTGAGTTTGCCTTTTACTCCATTTATCAAGGGAATACACATCAAAGAGTCCCTCTATGACCTTTTGACCTCCACGATGGTGCTGTACTGAGCTGCAAAATGGTGCTGCACTGAGCTGCATTATTTACAGAAAGCAACCTTGGTCAAAATAAAGCTGTTTTCATTTTACAGTCTGAGCTTTATCATTGTGTGGAAATACTAGGGTTAAGCATTTATTCACACAAGTAGAAAATACAAAACAGAATATAAATGATAAATGGAACTGTGGAGAACAACAAACTGCAGTGGAGATTCCTCCTCGAACCTTGACAAGATAGTAACCATTCGCAGAAAAAGACATTCAGTTTATAACTTACATCCATCACCTATCTAGATTAAAATATACAAATACAAGAGCACAGATTCCCCTTTGAGCATCGTCTATTATCTGGTGCAAATCCCACCGTTTTGAAGAGTCTTTTCTTTTCTTGATTGTAAAATCTCCGATATACAGTGCATGGAGAAGGGTTAAGGTCATAAGTGATAGGAGCAGAATTAGGCCTTGCGGCACATCAAGTCTAATCTGCCATTCAATCATGGCTGATCTATCTCTCCCTTCTAATCTCATTCTCCTATCATCTCCCCATAACCTCTGACAACCATTCTAATCACAAATCTATCTCTGATTTAAAAATATCTATTGACTTGGCCTTGGACAGAAATACTTCAAAAATATGATGGGATATATCAGGGAGAGGTTTTGCAGCCTCGGACTTTATTATTTGGAGCGCGTGGAGAATGGAGGTAGGAAAAGGCCACAAATCAGGGCCGGTAGCAAATGACCAAAGAAGGGTGGAGCCCATTGGTGGCTGGGGAAGATCTGATAATGAAGGGATACTGGGATGCGCACTGTGGAACTAGTAGGGTGACTAGGGCGGGCGAAGTAGGGGTTACTTGAAATTATGGAAATCAATGCAAGAATGATTAGGAGCAGCATGTTGGTACAGTGCCTGAGACCCGAGTTCGATCCTGACTATGGGTGTTGTCTGTACGGAGTTTGTATGTTCTCCCCGTGACCCCCCGTAATTAGCTTTGTTAAAGATTGTAAATTGTCCCTAGTGTGTAGGATAGTGCTAGTGTACGGGGATCACTGGTTGACACAAACTAGGTGGGCTAAAGGTCCTGTATCCATGCTGTATCTCTAAACTAAACTAAGAATATACAGTTAAACTAATGAATCATCGGGTGTATCATCATCGTCATTGGTGAACACTCGAAGTCAAGTATGATTGTCCTTCTGGTGGGGTTTCTCCAGGTGGATACCCACGCGTGATATCCTCTAACCTGGAGAGACTGGTGCATGGACAACCACCACAGGGTCCTTGACAGAGACAGACCCGTGTCCAGTAGCATGGACCTACCACTGTTCCAGTCTCTCCTTGCTACAGCCTTCATCCATTTTCAGCCGTGGTCGTCCACATGCTGGCCATCCAACATCATCCGCCTGTTCCACCGTCGGGAATTTGGGCCAAACCTTGCCAGGGACCTCCCACTCGACCTGCCCACCAGGATTGACCCTGCCAGGAGCATTGCTCTAGATGGTTCAGCCCTCCAGATCTTAGGCCCACGCAAATTTCTTCACCATGACAAGATGTCAGGGAGGATTTAAACTAATGTGGCAGGGGGATGGGAGCATGAACAGAGAGACAGAGGGATGTAAAATGAGGGTAGATGCAATAGGTAGCAAGGTGAAAAGTTAAAGTGGCAGGCAGAAAAATCCAGGGCAAAAATCAAAAAGGGCCACTTTTCAACATAATTGTGTAAGGGGTAAGAGTGTTGTAAAAACAAGCCTGAAGGCTTTATGTCTCAATGCAAGGAGCATTCGTAATAAGGTGGATGAGTTGAATGTGCAGATAGTTATTAATGAATATGATATAGTTGGGATCATGGGGACATGGCTCCAGGGTGACCAAGGCTGGAAGCTGAACATCCAGGGATATTCAATATTCAGGAGGGATAGACAGAAAGGAAAAGGAGGTGGAGTAGCGTTGCTGGTTAGAGAGGAGATTAACGCAATAGAAAGGGAAGACATTAGCTTGGAGGATGTGGAATCGATATGGGTAGAGCTGCGAAACACTAAGGGGCAGAAAATGCTAGTGGGAGTTGTGTACAGGCCACCTAACAGTAGTAGTGGAGTTGGGGATGGCATCAAACATGAAATTAGGAATGTGTGCAACAAAGGTAAAACAGTTATAATGGGTGACTTCAATCTACATATAGATTGGGTGAATCAAATTGGCAGGGGTGCTGAGGAAGAGGATTTTTTGGAATGTATGTGGGATAGTTTTCTAAACCAACATGTAGAGGAACCAACAAGCTATTCAAGACTGGGTACCGAGTAATGAGGAAAGGTTAGTTAGCAGTCTTGTTGTGCGTGGCACCTTGGGCAAGAGTGACCATAATATGGTTGAGTTCTTCATTAGGATGGAGAGTGACATTGTTAATTCAGAAACAAGGGTTCTGAACATAAAGGAAGGTAACTTTGAGGGTATGAGATGTGAATTGGCCAAGATAGACTGGCAAGTGATTCTTAAAGGGTTGACGGTGGACATGCAATGGAAGGCATTTAAAGACTGCATGGATGAATTACAACAATTGTTCATCCCAGTTTGGCAAAAGAATAAATCAGGGAAGGTAGCGCATCCGTGGATAACAAGGGAAATCAGGGATAGTATCAAAACTAAAGATGAAGCATACAAATTAGCCAGAAAAAGCAGCCTACAATTGACCGGGAGAAATTCTGAGTCCAGCAGAGGCGGACAAAGTGCTTAATTAGGAAAGGGAAAATAGATTATGAAAGAAAACAGGCAGGGAACATAAAAACGGACTGCAACATTTTTTATAGATATGTGAAGAGAAAAAGATTAGTTAAAACAAATGTAGGTCCCTTGCAGTCATAAACAGGTGAATTTTCATGGGGAACAAGGACATGACAGATCAATTGAATAACTACTTTGGTTCTGTCTTCACTAAGGAAGACATAAATAATCTGCCAGAAATAGCAAGGAACCGGGGGTCAAATGTGATGTAGGAACTGAGTGATCTCACGTTAGATCTTAGCTACGGGTGCTGTCTGTATGGAGTTTATACGTTCTCCACGTGACCTCCGTGGATTTTCTCCAAGATTGGAGTGTGGGAGGAAACCGACAAAGACGTGCAGGTTTGTAGGTTAATTGACTTGGTATAGATGTAAATTGTCCCTAGAATGTGTAGAATAGTGTTAATGTGCAAGGAATGCTGGTCGGTGCCGACTCAGTGGGCCAAAGAACCTGTTTCCATGCTGAAATGAACTAAAGACGTGTACACAATAGCAACTTAGAATCAAGCTACTTGCATCAGAAATCTTGAGGAAAGCATCAGATATGTGAATACATTTCCATACATGTTATGTATTGAGTTTAGAAATGGTATTTCAGAGCGAAACAAAAGGAAATTAATGGTAATGTTGCCTGTGCAAAATAATATAAAATAATGTATGAAAGGTGCAGAGAAAAGCTATTTAGGTAACTGAATAGGTTCAAAACAACTGACAGTATGGTAGCAAGTCTACCAAAAGCTAAATATATCAATTACATTTAATAAGGAAAACACAAAGTGCCGGAGTAACTCAGCAGGTCAGACCATATCTGTGGAGGGGACGTACAGGTGACATTTTGACTCATTCCCTCCACAGATGCTACCTGAACTGTTGAGTTCCTCCAGCACTTTGTGCTTTGCTCAAGATTCCAGCATTTGTCGTTTCTCGAGTCGCTCAAAAAAATTAAAGGATCAATTTAATCCAAAAACACAGAAACTATGGAGAACTGTGAACTTAGATTCAGACTGTTACTTTGGACATCGCTCCACTGGAAGACTTGTTCTGAATCTTCAGCTTTTTTTTTTTCAAAAGCACACAAACTGTTTGACAAGTCTGTTTAATTGAGAAGCGATCAGGGTCATTAAGCACGGAGGCAAAAATATTTAATAATGCATCAAAAATTGCAAAGTTTGTCGAAATTACATTGAGGAACACAGAGAAAATGTGTCCAGCAGAGCTGCAGATTCAGTGATGGTCTACAATCCTCGAGCAGCAGCTAAGGTTGCAATTTGAAAGCAGTATCGGAATCAGGTGGGTGAAATTGGTGAGGCTAATGTTAACGATACAACTACTGCATGTTTATCACAAAGTGGCAGTGAGTTTTAATTGCCAGTTAAAAAGGCACATATCTGCAATGCACAAACGTAAATGCAAGACAGTTAGCCAAATTGAAATCATTGGTGTGATCTTTCACAGAAAGGAAGTCTTCTTCATATAAGACTCCAGAGAGCATGTCTACACAGTCTAGAAGCCAGTTGGAAGAATGGGGAATTGGGTGTTATGAAGCATTTATGCTACCAGCTGTAACCTTGGAAAACAGAGCTCCGAGACAATTTCATTTAAATGCTTTGTTCACCAATATATTTGCATCAATGAGGCAACAGTTTGCTCATTTGTGAAAAAGGAAGCATATTTAAGTTCAGCCAAGTATTACTAACACAGCAAACCATGAATTGAAAACACAGAGAATCAAAAACCAGAGAAAATGCTTATTGTATCACAACAAGTAGAACGACCAATGCATGTGATTAATTATACTATTCATCCATATTGATGAGCAAAGATTGGCTTGGAGAACTGAAGCTTAATTGGAAAGAGGTGTTTACTGTGGTTGTTTCCAAATTACTGGAAGACACACAATATTTAGAAATGTTTAAAAACATCTCCATGAGTATTACTGGTTATAAAGCACATGTTAATACCAATCCAGACACAAGGCAATGTGTTAGAAGCTGAAGAACCAGGTTGAAAGAATGCTGAACGGAATAGAATGAAACAAGAAATACATGCAAAATGTTCTCAACAATTCACTACCAACTGCCCAATGACAAACTGGAGTGGATAAATTAAATCAATTGTGGTAGTTCCTAAAGCCCCTGTCCCACTTAGGAGACCTAAACAGCAACCTCTGGTGACCTTGCCCACGACACAAAAAAAAAAATCAAGGTTGAGATGACCTGCAACCTCCTACCACCTCCCACACATATGTTGAAAACCTTCCTCGACTATGAAGAAACCCGGCTTCGACTAGACCTGCGACAAAAAGATGATCGATTTTTAAAATGGCAACCTATGTTTCGTCGCAGCCAGTTTTAAACATGATGGAAAAAATTGCAGCAACCTAGATGAAGCCTCGACCACGCGGAAACCACTTTTGACCATTAGGGAGAGTGACCAAAACCTTCGGTGACCTCATGGGTGGTGGGCAAGGTCACCAGAGGTTGCTGTTTAGGTCTCCTAAATGCGACAGGGGCTTAAGGAGGATAAAACTGGTCAACCGTGTGGTGGCCACGTGGTGACATTGAGCCAGGCAGTTGATAACAAGCAGAACCCATTTCCTAACACATGGAATATACTAGTTGCCAGTGGCTGAAGGTTTCACCAAACTAGATCGGTCACATGTAAATGCTCAATTGAACATGGATAAAGGGAGTTAGCAACATTTGACATTTAATCTCTACAAGGACGTGTGTTGAAAAACAAAACCTTTCATGCTACCTTCCTGTAAATATTGATCATTTTGTATGCAATCAAGATTATATAGCAAAACCTACAAATATTTAAGATTAAAAATATTCATATTTAGAAAAATGTTCTGGTTGCTACACAGATAATGTAAAGCTGAAAAGATGAAAGCATGCCGTTGCACTGAAAAAAGTTGTTTATGTGCAGTTAAAGGTAGATAGATATGGATTGCAACCAGTCAAGGAATAAGTGGGAGTGATTAAAGTAACAAAAGTTAAAAATATTGCACAACTTTGGATCATTCTTAACCATATTACATTATGGCAGATCTTAAAGTTACACTTGAAAATCAAAATGTTAACTGCTGATGCTGGAAATCTGAAAACAAAAGTGGGGATTACTCGGCAGGTCAGGCAGCATCCATGCAAAGAGGATCAGAGTTCACATTTTGAGTCAAAGGGCATTTGATCAGAACTGGGAGGGAGAAAGCTTGTTACCCTTCAAGCTGCAGAGAGTGGGGTAGGGATGTCTCGTAAGAAGTGGACATTTACGATTGAGTGAGAGGGTGAGAGAGAAGTTTCCATAGGGATCAGCTGCATTAAAAAAATTAAAAAGCCTGAAGATGGGTCTCGACCTGAAACGTCACCAATCCATGTTATCCAGAGATGCAGCCTGACCTGCTGTTACTGTAGTTACTGGGTCCTTTTGTTTAAAACATAGTTGATAGTTTAATGAGGGAAGTTATGGAGAGGAAAACAAATAAAAGGAAATAAAGGGCGATCGTTTCGCTGAACACCTTCACTCAGTCCGCCTGGCCCTACCTGATCTCCTGGTTGCTAAACACTTTTTAATTCCCCTTTCCATTCCCACACTGGCCTTTCTGTCCTAGGCCTCCTCCATTATCAGAGTGAGGCCAAACGCAAATTGGAGGAACAGCATCTCATATTTCGCTTGAGCAGCTTGCAACCCAGGGATGTGAATCTGATTTCTCTAACTTCAAGTAACCCCTGTATTCCTTCCCTCTCCATCCCTCTCCCGCGCAAGTCACACCAGATTTTCATTCTCACCGAGCTAAAGCTAAAGCTAACATTCCAGGCACTCACCTGAGTATGGTGAGTGCCCGGAATCTGCTGCTGGAGTTGGCGATTGGGGCAGATGTGATTTAAGATTTGGCATTTAAGAAACTTTTAGATGGGCTCGTGGATATGCAGAGAATGGAGGGATATGGATTATATGGAGGTAGATAAGAGATGGGCTTCGCATTGTTAATATTGATCAAATTAAAGACGCCATAAAATGGAGGATCCCTGCATTTGTCAGAATTGCTTAACTTTTGTCAGTGGAAATTTACAGGCTGTGGATGGCGCTGACCATTCTGAGCATCAGATTAATATGTAAGGATGAAAGATCCAGGTGTTCTCCTCATTTCCCCTTAATTGATAAAATGTATAAAAACTCTGCAAACAAACATTAATGCATTGATGTGATTGGATTACTGCAAACTAATTGTAAATATTGTAAATAATGTTGCGAGACAGTTACCCTGCTGTTTGTTGATTGGCTAAAGTGTTAATCTGGCAGGTTTGTTTGAATTCCAGGGTAAATGTTGCATTATTCAAATTAAGTTAGCTTCTTCCAGAAGCTTCTCCTGAAACAATGTATGGGAGACTCTGTTATTGGTTTGTGGAACTGTCTATAATGTACTGATGTAATTAATATGTTTGATTGGATTGTAAAGGGACCACCCCTATGTAGTTCGGCCCCTCAGGGTTTGGGGACCTATAAAAGGTATCCCCCATGAGATCCTTTGTCGATCTTCTGGAAGAGCGCTTAGGACTGACTGCGTGACCTTTTGGAGTGTTTCTGCTTGCACAAGGCTGAATGGCATGGCCAGGCAGATACAAGGTTCAAACCCACGGTGGTTCAGGTATCGTATAGGGGAATTTGTTGTGCAATCCAAAAATAAAGATTAGTTATTCCAGTGCTTGACTCAGTGGTTTTTGACTGAATTAGACTGGGGGGTGTTTGAGAAGAGTGTATTTACAGCATCATGTTTGGCACATACATTATGGGCTGAATGGCTTGTTCTTGTTCAGCCTGGCAGTGAAGAACGCAGAGGGTAGACATATCAGAATGGGAACAGAGCGCAAGTGTTCTGCAAGTTGGTTGGCTTTTCTGCACTTGATCTCACAGATGTAGAGGAGTCACATTGGGAGCACCGAATGCAGTAGACGAGGTTGGAGGAGGTGGCCATGAATCTCTACAATATTGAAACATTCTGTGCGTGCCGCTGGATGGTGGCACAGTGGAGAAGCAAGAACAAGTGTTTTACCTCCTACTATGGCAGGTGAAAGTGCTAGAGGTCGGGGAGAGTGGGTAGGGAAGGGTGATCAAGAGGAGCTCGTCTTATTCAAGAAGAGTTTGGGAGACAAGTTGTTGTTAGTACACTATGTTGCTTGCAAGTGAGCATTCAAATTATGGAACAGAAGCTTTCATTGGTCATAAAATAGATAAGGGTTTAGAAGAAACTATTTTTCTTTGCATTAGGTACAATGATGAAGCAATGGTAAAACTATACTCAAGTTGAAAATGATGAATGAGGAATTGTTTTTGCATTCGTAAATTTTCATCACCACCTATTTGATGAAATACATTTGTTGGTCCCAACCTTTGTTACTCGTTTATGTTCCTAAGTTGGTATCACCTATAATAACTGCACCAAGGAAGCAAAGAGTCATGCTCTTAAATTTATGTAAGTAATTGAATATGGAATATTGAAATTAAATAAAACATCAGATGTTAGTTGGAAGAAGGGTCCCGTCCCAAAACGTTACCCATCCTTTTCCTCCAGAGATGCTGGCTGGCCCACTGAGTTTCTGCAGCACTTTATGTCCATCCTCGGTATAAACCAGCATCTGCAGTTCCTTTCTACACATCAGATGCCTTGTCAAGTTTATGAAAATTCAGACACAGCCTGCTAGAGCATAGTTTTTATATTTTAAATAATAAATGATTTTCTAATTTCAGCAGTTTGCCGAGAAGACAAAGAAAAATATTGATCCCAGGATGGTTATGAGAATAGCTTGTCATGATGACACATGGGACTATGCTATAATCAACACAAGATGTCAACAGAACAAAATGTCAAATGGGGACACAAAATTATTCGATCAAGTGGAGAAAACAGATTTTCGAAAAGCGTCATACTGCATGTTCTCTGGTAAATGTCCTCAGAAGGAAAGCAAGTAGTTTAATATATTAGCCTGGTTGGACAAACAACATCATGAACTGGCCGATAAATGTGCCATCAAGATTGCAGGGCCAGTTAAAAGAAGGCATCTTGTCAGCGTTGAACAAAATGTGTAGGAAAAAACTACAGATGCTGGTTTCCACCGAAGATGGATACAAAATGCTAGAGGAACTCAACGGGTCCAGCAGCATCTCTAGAAAAAAGGACATTTCGGGTCGAGACTCTTCTTAAAACTGAGAGCCAGATAGGGCTCTTAATGATAGCGGAGTCAGGAGATATGGGGAGAAGGCACTGAATTGGGATGATCAGCCATAATCACATTGAATGGTGGTGCGGGCTCGAAGGGTCAAATGGCCTACTCCTGCACCTATTGTCTATTGAGAGCCAATAGAGAGGACAACTAGGGGTATGAAAAGGTACAGAACAAATGAGAACCAGCGCCAATGGCCAAGGCGCCCACAATGATCCATTGTTGACTGTGGAGAAGGTGATAAACAAAGGGATCTGAACAGTGAAACTAGCACAAGGACTAGGGTGGGGGAGGGATGGAGAGAGAGGGAATGCAAGGTTACTTGAAATGAGAGAAAACTCAATCATACCACTGAGTTGTTAGCTGCCCAAGAGAAATATGAGGTTCTGTTCCTCCAATTTGCGTGTGGCTTCATTCTGACAGTGGAGGCGGCCCAGGACTGCAAGGTCAGTCTGGGAAGGGGAGTTAGTGTTAAGCATCCGGGAGATTGTGTAGGACAAGGCGGACTGAGCCTAGGTATATTAAATGGCCAATAAGACCCAAGCAAGAAACCCAGTAAATACTCAGAGATGAAGCACGAGGCAGATTGCCGAATGGAACATTTAGCATTACTGGTCAAGCTCGTAATCTCTTAGGTGTATAGCTGAAAAGCTCAGATATTTGCTTCTCAAGTCACACATAAGGAACGTCCACTGTGATAGACCAGAATGCCACTATCGTCTATGGAACTACAAGTAGAAGTAGTCACCTTCCACAAAGAGAAAACAAACTACTGGTTTCATAACCTTTCAACCCAGCTTCCCCTTATATGGGACTTGTATATGAACTGTTGAATTACACTTTCTGCCTGCACTTATTCAGCAAACCGAATTAGCATCGTGGATAGGAAGGAACTGCAGATGCTGGTATAAACCAAAGGTAGACACAAAAAGCTGGAGTAATTTAGTGGGTGAGACAGCATCTCAGGAGAAAAGGAATAGGTGATGTTTCGGATTCAGGTCTGAAGAAGGGTCTCAACCCAAAACATCACCTGTTCCTTATCTCCAGAGATGCAGCCTGAGTTACTCCAGCTTTTTGTGTCTATCTTTAACATAGTGGATGATGGTTGACAGCAACCAGACTTCTGAATGACATCCTCATGTTCTAATCGTGGAGCCACTTGTCTTGTGCCGACATACCCTCTTTACAAATTTCAGTGATGTTACCTTTTAAACAGACATGAAACATCATCTAATAGCAGTAAGGTTCTCGTCTTTATAAAATGCATGACGACTGAATACATTCTGAATGTCAATTTTGATTAATTTCCAATGTAAAGAATGTATAGATACTGAATCCTTCTGTTTAATTCTACCAGAAAGCATCTGTTATACCTATATTGACTATACATAAATGATCAATATGTTATGCACAGTTTTTGCAGAAATAGATTGAAGCTGGTAGTATGGGTGGGTTGGCCAAGTAGGATTCACAGTGAGTTCATTCCATACCGAAGTCAATGGAAATAGGTCTTGTATCGTAAGCTATTAAAAAGTGTATTACATTTTAGAAAATGAAGTAGTCCCTCTGTGCTGTGCATGCCTCAATACCCAAAGATACAAGGCGGCCAATACCGCAAAACATGGAACAGTAGAATAGTGCAGCACAGAGAAGGACCATTCAAGCAATAATGTCTGCGTCAAACATGATACCAAGACAAACCCTTATCTGTCTTCATGTAATCTATATTTCTCCATTCCTTGCATATCCATGTGCTTAACCTGAAGTATTTTAAAAGCCTCATTCGTATCTTTAGTTTTAAAGATATGGTGCAGAAACAGGCCCTTCGGCCCTCTGAGCGCATTGACCAGCGATCCCCGCACATTAACACTAGCCTCCACACACTAGGGACAATTTACACTAATACCAAGCAAATTCACCTACAAACCTGTACATCTTTGGAGTGTGGAAGGAAACCGAAGATCTCGGAGAAAACCTACGCAGTCATGAGGAGAACGTACAAACTCTGTACAGACAATGCCCGTAGTCAGGATCTTACTCTGGTCTCTGGCGCTATAAAGTAGCAACTCTATGTTTTTTTTAGTTTTTAATTTATCAAGTAAGTTTTTTAAAATAAAGCAGGAAGTCATATTAAAAATAATTTAAACACCACACCCATGTCATAGGGTAGCTAAACAAAAAGAATATAATATACACACGTCTTCATTAGTAAAGAGCGCTACTTATGATAAGTGTCGGTACAGTTAAGTGTACAGGAATATAAATTAAGCAAAACCATTAATTTCAGGCCATAATTGGGTATTGTAGACTTGTGTACTTATAATTACAATTTATTTTCAGTTTCTTCCCAACTGATATCAGGCAACTGAAACATCCTACCATAACAGTCCTGAACTACTATCTACCTCATTGGTGACCCTCGGACTATCTTTGATCGGACTTCACTAGCTTTGCCACCTTGCGCTAAACGTTATTCTCTTATCTTGTATCTGTACATTATAAATGGCTTGATTGTAATCATGCAGAATCTTTCCACTGACTGGTCAGCACGCAACAAAAGCTTTTCACTGTACCGTGGTACACGTGATAATAAACTAAACTGAAAATAAAGGAAAGCAGCAATGTCCCATCTTAGCATTTGTCCTTTGGAGGTGTGATCACACTTCCATACAGTGGGAAATGCATATCAGAGTTTGTCAAAGCTAGGAATCGAAGTTGTGTGCATACTCAAGCTGATAGATTTGAACAACAAAGCAAATATTCCACCACTGTGCAGGTAATGACCACAGCAGCAGATTATGGAAGGCATCAGCTGTTTATATGGATTAAAGGCCGATAAATCCCCAGGACCAGATAGGCTGCATCCCAGAGTACTCAAGGAAGTAGCCACAAAAATAGTGGATGCATTCGTGATAATTTTTCAAAACTCTTTAGATTCTGGAGTAGTTCCTGAGGATTGGAAGGTAGCTAATGTAACCCCACTTTTTAAAAAAAGGAGAGAGAAAACGGGGAATTATAGACCAGTTAGTCTAACATTGGTAGTGGGGAAACTGCTAGAGTCAGTTATTAAAGATGGGATAGCTGCACATTTGGAAAGTGGCGAAATCATTGGACAAAGTCAGCATGGATTTACGAAAAAGGTAAATCATGTCCGACAAATCGTATAGAATCTTTCGAGGATGTAACTAGTAGAGTGGATAAGGGAGAACCAGTGGATGTGTTAGATATGGACTTTCAGAAGGCTTTCGACAAGGTCCCACATAAGAGATTAGTATACAAACTTAAAGCACACGGTATTGGGGGTTCAGTATTGATGTGGATAGAGAACTGGCTGGCAGACAGGAAGCAAAGGGTAGGTGTAAACGAGTCCTTTTCAGAATGGCAGGCAGTGACTAGTGGGGTACCGCAAGGCTCAGTGCTGGGACCCCAGCTATTTACAATATATATCAATGATTTGGATGAGGGAATTGAATGCAGCGGATGACACGAAGCTGGGGGGCAGCGTTAGGTGTGAGGAGGATGCTAGCAGGCTGCAAGGTAACTTGGATAGGCTGGGTGAGTGGGCAAATGCATGGCAAATGCAGTATAATGTGGATAAATGTGAGGTTATCCACTTTGGTGGCAAAAACAGGAGGGTAGACTATTATCTGAATGGTGGCCGATTAGGAAAAGGGGAGATGCAACGAGACCTGGGTGTCATGGTACACCAGTCATTGAAAGTAGGCATGCAGGTGCAGCAGGCAGTGAAGAAAGCGAATGGTATGTTAGCATTCATAGCAAAAGATCTTGAGTATAGGAGCAGGGAAGTTCTACTGCAGTTGTACAGGGTTTTGGTGAGACCACACCTGGAGTATTACGTACAGTTTTGGTCTCCAAATCTGAGGAAAGACATTCTTGTCATAGAGGGGGTACAGAGAAGGTTCACCAGACTGATTCCTGGAATGTCAGGACTTTCATATGAGGAAATACTGGATAGACTCAGCTTGTCCTCCCTATAATTTAGAAGATTGAGGGGGGATCTTATAGAAACGTACAAAATTCTTAAGGGGTTGGACAGACTAGATGCAGGAAGATTGTTCCCGATGTTGTGGAGGTCCAGACAAGGGGTCACAGTTTAAGGATAAGGGGGAATTCCTTTAGGACCGAGATGAGGAAAACATTTTTCACACAGCGAGTGGTGAGTCTCTGGAATTCTCTGCCACAGCGGTAGTTGAGGCCAGTTCATTGGCTATATATTTAAGAGAGAGTTAGATGTGGCCCTTGTGGCTAAAGGGATCAGGGGGTATGGAGAGAAGGCAGGTACAGGATACTGAGTTGGATGATCAGCCATGATCATATTGAATGGCGGTGCAGGTTCGAAGGGCCAAATGGCCTACTCCTGCACCTATTTTCTATGTTTCTATATGAAGCTCACCTAGATCACGCACTTAAATTCTACATTATAAATCTCTTCAAACCCTTTGAGTATTCAAGAAGGACCTTCCACAGGGCATCGCGGACTCGGTGAGCCACAGAGCCTGTTCCTGCGCTCTCTCTGAACTAAACTGAAAGTGTTTTAATTATACTGTTCTAAATCCCTTGTCGTGGCTAGATTACTTGAGTAAATAAAATGGTTTTGCATGCAGGTGCACAGGTGAACTGGGAGTGTTCTTACTTTTTGTTTGTGTAGACAAAGCCATTTTGTTACAAATAAGGAACATCTCCAATTCAAGCTAATTTAACCACCTTTCCTTGATATTCAAGGTTACAAGCATTATTCAGACAGCCACCATTAACCAAAGACTTAAAGCCCTGTCCCACGGTACGAGTTCATTCAAAGAGTTCTCCCGAGTTTGCCATGATTCGAACTCTGAGATTTATGGTAATGGCCGCTCGTCGGTACTCGGGGCTCTCAAGGACATTTTTCAACACGTTGAAAAATCTTCATGAGTCTTCCGGAGTTTACCGCGTTTCCCGCGTACCTGCCATTAGCGTTACGAGCCGCTAAGAGACGTCCCCGAGCTCCGACGTACCCGCTACGTTCATTCGACGTGCTCACCACGAGTTTGATTTTGTTTTTAAACTCAGGAGAACACTTGAATGATCTCGTACAGTGAGACAGGGCTTTTACACAGAACTGCTAGATAAACTTTGGAGCAGATAATAAGATTAAGTATCCTGTCGTCAGTGGTTCACCTCCTGACATCCCCAAATATTTCGACCATTTATGAAAGTGTATGATGGAATATTTACGTGCCTTTATGAATGCACCATTAATATCCAAGGAGATTGACATGATTTAGGAGAAAGCAACCTACTTCATTGGTACACCATGCACCAACTTTACGATTTACTGCTGCTGCTATCAGTGCTTTGAGACATTTTGCTTTGATTAAACACCTTGATAATGGCTTTGAGTTCATCTCTGGCAAATATGTAGACTTGTCACCAGCAGGTTACAGTGTAGATCAAATATCATTATTTCTAAGAATTATTTCCTTACCACTGAAAAAACAAAAATCAAAATAAATAAAGACTTATGTCTGGATACATTGCAACATAGACCAGTTAGTCTGAAGGGCCTGTCCCACTGTACAAGGTAATTCAAGAGCTCTCCCGAGTTTCCCGATTCGACCTCGGAGAATTACGGTAATAGCCGCCCGTCTGTACTCGGGGATCTCCTGGACATTGTTCAACATTTTGAAAAATCTTCACAAGCTTACCGCGTTTCCCGAGTACCTGCCGTTAGCGTTTTATGAGCCGCTACGAGATGTCCCGAGCTCCGACGTACCTGCTACGTACATTCTACGTACTGACCACGAGTTTGATTTTATTTTTAAACTCGGGAGAGCTCTTGGGTTACCTCGTACAGTGGGACAGGCCCTTAACATTGGTGGTGGGGAAGATGCTGGAGTCAATTATAAAAGATGAAATAGAGGCACATTTAGATAGCAGCAGTAGGATCGGTCCGGGTCAGCATGGATTTACGAAGGGGAAATCATGCTTGACTAATCTTCTGTATTTTTTTGAGGATGTAACTAGGAAAATGGAGAAGGGAGTGTCAGTGGATGTAGTGTACATGGACTTTCAGAAAGCCTTTGATAAGGTCCCACATAGGAGCTTAGTGGGCAAAGTGAGCACATGGTATTGGGGGTGGGGATTAAAAGTAACGTCAGCAAATTTGCAGATGACACAAATCTGAGTGACAGTGCGAACTGTGAGGAGGATACAGGGTGACATGGACAGGTTGGGTGAGTGGGCAGATGTATGGCAGATGCAGTTTAAAGTGGATAAATGTGAGGTTATCCACTTTGGTGGCAAAAACAGGAAGGCAGATTATTATCAAGTTGGGAAAAGGGGAAGAACAACGAGATCTGGGGGGTCCTTGTTCATCAGTCACTGAAAGTAAGCATGCAGGTACGGCAGGCAGTGAAGAAGGTTAATGGCATGTTGGACTTCATAACAAGAGGAGTTGAGAATAGGAGCAAAGAGGTCCTTCTGCACTTGTACAGGGCCCTAGTGAGACCACTCCTGGAGTATTGTGTACAATTTGGTCTCCAAATTTGATGAAGGACATTCTTGCTATTGAGGGAGTGCAGCGTAGGTTCACGAGGTTAATTCCGGGATGGTGGGACTGTCATATGTTGATAGAATGGAGTGACTGGGCTTGCATACACTGGAATTTAGAAGGATGACAGTGGATCTTATTGAAATATTAAGGAATTGGACATGATAGAGGCAGGAAACGTTCCCAATGTTGGGGAAGTCCAGACCAGAGGCCACAGTTTAAGAATTAGGGTAGGCCATTTAGAATAGAGATATGGAAAAACGTTTTCACCCAGAGAGTTGTGAATCTGTGGAATTCTCTGCCTCAGAAGGTAGTGGAGGCCAATTCTCTGGATGCTTTTAAGAGGGAGTTAGATAGAGCTCTTAAAGATAGCATAGTCAAGGGATATGGGAAGAAGGCAGGAACGGGGTACTGATTGTGGATGATCAGCCATGATCACAGTGAATGGCAGTGCTGGTTCGAAGGGCCGAATGGCCTACTCCTGCACCTATTGTCTATTGTCTATTTGCAAAAGTTTATCAAGAAAGTTTTTTAAAATAAAGCAGGAAGTCATATTTAAAATAATTTAAACACCACACCCATGTCACAGGGTATTCTAAACAAAAAGAATGTAATGTACACACGTCTTCATTAGTAAAGGGCACTACATATCATAAGTGTCGGTACAGGAATATAAATTAAGCAAAACCATTAATATCAGGCCAGAATTGGGGATTGTGGACTTGTGTAGTTGTAATTACAATTCATTTTCAGTTTCTTCCCAATTGTTATCAGGCAACGGAATCATCCTACCGTAACTAGAGAGCAGTCCTGAACTACTATCTACCTCATTGGTGACCCTCGGACTATCTTTGATCAGACTTCACTAGCTTTGCCACCTTGCACTAAACGTTATTCTCTTATCTTGTATCTGTACACTGTAAATGGCTTGATTGTAATCATGCAGCATCTTTCCGCTGGCTGGTCAGCACGCAACAAAAGCTTTTCACTGTACCATGGTACACGTGATGACACTTCGATACAGTGGGAAATGCACATCAGAGTTTGTCAATGCTAGAAATGGAAGTTGTGTACATACTCAAGCTGATAGATTTGAACATCAAAGCAAATATTCCACCACTGTGCAGGTAATGACAACAGCAGCAGATAACTGAAGGCATCAGCTGTTTATATGAAGCTCACCTACATCACACACTTAAATTCTACATTCATAAATCTCTTCAAATCCTTCGAGTATTCGAGAAGGACCTTCCACTTTATCTTCCTGTGAATCCGTATCGTGCCTCCAATAGTTGCAAGTGTAAGAATTCTTTCATATTTAAGTCACATATCGAACGGATCTGACTTTTTGACCATTAGAAACCATTTTTCCTATTACACCGAGGCACTGGGTGAAAGATCAGTAAAATAATATCTGTCCTTGGCTAAAAATAATTCTAGTTTAATCTCAAAGAAGATTGGCATCGGCTATATTCTAAAACTAATTTATTTTTGCAAAACATTACCGTTTTTCATAATTTTCTTTTGCCTGCAGCTATAATTGCTGCATGACATTTTATACTGTTCATGTTAAAAACGTCATATTTATGGCGTTCCTTCAGCATTAATGTGCAATTCAAAAGCCAGTGTTTCATCGGGTTGTTTTTGTTTGATTCAACACTCTGACAGTGAGGAACCACAGAACTGTTGTGTAAGTGTTGAAGTACTGATGGAAGTCCCTAAAATATTTAATCTACACTGTAACCTGCTGGTGACACGTCTACATATCTGCCAGCGATGAACTCACACCCATTGTCAAGGTGCTTTATCAAAGTAAGTCTGAGTTCCTGCCAGCTCAACTCACATTTATCTTTTCTCCACCCCCACCCCGCCACCCCCTCCCCCTCCTGCAAGTACAAGGCGCTTTCCAGGGGTAATACATTCTGGTGCAGCTAAATAGCTAAGTTAGTTTGGTGTTGCCGTTTCATCTGCGAATCCCATGTTGTGTTCAAGACCCAAGGAGTGAGAAGATAGAACAATGAACAGTACAGCACAATAACAGGCCCTTTGGCCCACAGCGTCTGCATTGAACATGATGAAAGATGGACGAATCTCATTTGAATGCACATGGATCCAGAGTCTAAAAGAACTGAGGCTAAGCTCAGGCGTTGATGGTGGCAGCAATGGACCAAGTTAGGGGTTATCGTCTGCAGGAGATAGGATGAGGTAGAGCAGGGTAGAAAGTGCGCTGTGGGTGGGATGAGAGGGTGGGTGGAGAACAAGGGTCATAGGAAGAGGATCCACAAGACTGATTGTGGATGAGACAGGGGAGACAAGGATAACATGCTGCGATGATGTCAATGGTGGTGGAAGGCATTGGTGGTATTGGTTCCCATGAAGACTCTTGAATTTGCAGGTTAGGAGGACTGGTAGGACATAAAACCTGCAACATATGCTGGAGGTAGAGGAATGGGGGAGAGGGGTGATGGAGTGTGGATTCAGGGAAGATATATCCATAGTAAATAAAGGACCTATGGACTTTACCTCAGGGATACAGTGTGGAAACATGCCCTTTGGCCCATCGAGTCCACACCGACCAGCGATCGCCCCATACACTAGCACTACCCTACACACTAGGGACGATTTACAGAAGCCAATTGACCGACAAAAATGACTCATCTTAAGGACCTGTCACACAAGCAGTATTTCAGTGGACTGCCGGCATCAGTCAAGTTCCCGGCAGTTGCTTGAAAAACCGGGAACTGGAACGGCGACTGTCAGAGTGGAAAACACACACACACGCACACACACACATCGCAAAGGCAGGGGCCAGGGAAAGCGGGGGGAGCGCTGTCTGAGATTCACACGGCGCAAAGCCGAGGTGATACAGACATTCACCGCGATGAACAGGAAGGTTAAGACGGCTAGGAAGAGTGAACAGTAAGCCCTTTAAAAAGGGCGGGGGGGGGGGAGAGGAGAAGGGGAGAGAAGGGGGGAGAAGGAGTTAGGATACTTTTAAGAAGCCAGACAACTTCTAATAAGCCAGAGATACACAGCTGTGAAGTGTGGCGGGAATTTAACATTACCGGTCGGTTATCCTTGGTTCTGAAAACTCTTGGTTACATTTTTTTTTTCCCCAGTGAGCCAATGAAAATGACCGATCAGCAAAGGCGATTAACTAAAACTACCTATGACTAGCTCGACTACCTATAACTACATGGTGACCCCACTACAACTGCACCTACGATTATAGGATTATCAATTTTCTCCATGGCGACCGATTTGAAAAATTTGCGGCAACTATACTGAGGCCGCGACTAGTTCCCAGAATGCAGGAACTGCTCGTGACCATGAAGGAGACTCACTAGAGAACATGTCTCGACCATGTGGCGATCTCCTCCGCTCGCCTAAAAAGTCGCCTAAGTGGGACAGGCCCTTTAGAGTGTGGGAGGAAACCAGAGCACCTGGAGAACGCCCACAAGGTCACAGGGAGAATGTACAAACTCCATACAGACAGCACCCTTAGTCAGGCTCGAACCCAGGTCTCTGGTGCTGAAAAGGCAGCAACTCAAACACTGCACCACTGGACTCCCCTCAAACATATTGATACTTCCACAGCACTGAACTGACCCAATCTACAATATTCCCAGAAAAACAGAGCTGACCAAGGAGCAGGTTATTTTAGACATTTAATTTGTCTTTTGATATCCTTTTTAGAGTGACAAGGCAGGCATGGAGAATGAGAACAGAAATTTAACAACAGGTAGTGCAGCCAAATCAATGTTTGGAATCAAAGTTCATTTTGGAGGGCACTGTAAGTACTCCAGGAATAATATAAGATTGTTTCAAAGGCCCACAGCAATTCATAACACACATGGTAGTATTGGGAAAATGAATGGACCTGGTGGCTATGATCAAGGGACTTAAATGAAGTGACAGCAAAACAGTAGAGCTATTAATTAAAGTATCTCAAAACTTATCGAGTTCCATGAGGATATTAGTTGGGAGAGCAGAAAATGTGATGCTTTTGGCACAAAGGAAAGTGCAGTGAATGGATGGATATGGATCACGTGCACGCAGAGGAGATTAGTTTGACCTGGCATCATGGAAGGCTGAAGGGCCCCATCTCATACTGTACTGTTCTCTGGTCCAATGTAAGAAAGGATCAACTAGCACTGGAGGATGTCTAAGAGAGGTTCACTGGGCTAATTTCTGGATTCAAAGAGTTGTCCTATCATGAATAATAACAAAATGCTGGAGTAAATCAGCGGGGCAGGCAAAGGGAATGGATGACGTTTCAGGTCGAGACCCTTCGGAAGATGAAGGGTTTCAACCCGAAATGTCACTCATTCCTTTTCTCCAGAGATGCTGCCTGTCCCGCTGAGTTACTCCAGCATTTTGTGTCTATCTTCAGTTTAAACCAGCATCTGCAGCTCCTTCCTACACATGAATAATAACAAGATGGATCTGTAGAACTGCTAACCATTCCCGATACATCATAATGCAGGATAAAGTTAAGATCTTTAAAGAACACTCTTAATAGTTGGGAGAGATGGCCACAGGAGACCTTTTAGAGATTTGTGAAGCTGCCAAAACCAAAATAATCAATAAAATAAATCATGGAAGACTTGAACAGACAGGAATTTTCCATTGGTCACCAGCACTAAATGGCTGCCATGCATTCACCAAACTCTTAGAGCTTAAAAGAGCTCTTCATAGAACAATTTAGGATGGCAATGAAACAGATAGTGGCCACTGTGGTACCCAATTAGCGTTCAAGATCAGAGACCTTTCTTACTCCAAAACGCCTGTACTGCTAGTAGAATTGAGTCTCATGCACAGGTAAGCATATTGCAAGTGAGGTGGGAGTGGGTACAAGTTAATGATGGACCATGAAAAGGATATCAAATTAGATATGCTTCAGATAGTAAACAAGTCACCCATGAGAACACAAGATTGGATTATCTTTGCACAAACTGTTATTGTAAAATCACCATAGAGTGCTTACTATCTGAAGCATATCTAATTTCATATCCTTTTCATGGTCTATCATCAACTTGCACCCACTCCCACCTCACTTGCAATATGTAGCAATGTTACAACATTTTGAGATTTTAAAAATCAAGTCTGCAATTTATCCCATCAGATAAAGCATAAAAAGAAGTTTAATTTGACACCTAATTCACTTTCATATCTTCAGTATTAAATACGTTATGGCCATTTTTATACTCGGAAATTAGCATCTTGTTCCCTATTGCTTTTCCATTGACTTAACAAAAAAGCTGTGATCGAGGACAGTCAAAAGCCCATGATTTTCTTAAAAATTAAGAGAACTGAATGAAATGTTCAGTTATTATAGGCTGAAGCATTCTGAAACAAATATAAAACATCTTACTTTGATGACCTGAATTTAAAGCATATAATTAGTTAATTACCTAATTGTAGCTAATTACAAAATTGACCGTTGTGACGGAAATGGTAATAAACACCCAGACTGCCTTGAAAATTCAAAAATGTGATATTCTCAAGATCAGAACTTTAATATTATTGTATTATACGCTGTAAGACCGTAACAGATAGGTAAATAAATTACGATTTCTAGCAATAGACCAAGTCTTTATGAAGATCAGTTGCCAGCTGGTACATTGGCATATGATAATCAATAGCATCATCATACTCCTCAGATTGTATCCAATAAACAACTCTGTACACCTTGTTTTTCCCTCAACTTTTCAATTTTGGCATTGTAAACTACACGTTTTTGCTCTTCAAACCACGTATGACATGCCTTTCTGCCCACTACTTTCTCATTAAGAATGTCCTGTAGATTCCATTTCTTAAGAAAAGGATAATTTTTAAAAATAGCCTAAGTATCCAAATAACAAACTAATCCCATTCACACAAGAATTCACAATATAACATTTTTTTTAAATCTCACTGTCATGAATTTATATGCCAGCTGGAAGGAATTTACTGTTTAATTCCCATAAATTAATCCAGAAACATCCACTCAAAATATAATCAAAACTATTGTTTTTTGCACAATACATGTGACTCAAACTGTTGTGTATAGTTAGTTTAAAAATAATGATCTTGGAGAGAGAATGACACAAAATATAGACAATTTAGACGGCTTATGACATGATTGTCCAAAAAAAAAGAGCATTTTAATCTTCTTGCGAGTGGGTTTTTCTGGAACACGATCGATTGGAACGTTGCATTTGCGGTGAATTTGAACCCCATATCAGCAGGAAAAACACTGCCGGTTCGTATGGGGCCCCCAAATAATATTTTCTCAACGTAAAATTAGATTAAAGCCATCCCAAGAAGCAAGATTATATGTAAAATAGACGACTTACCCTTTGTTTTGTCCTGTTCTTGCAATCCATCCCGTTGTAGGCTTTGAGGGTGTTAGAAGTCCCTTTTTATTTTAATCCAATTATTAAATTGTCCAGCAAATGTTTCTTAAAATAAACCGGGAACGGAAGTCCGATCAAATTTTCTTCATCAGCTAGCAGCCCGAGGAAATCCGCCTCCGACAAGCAATACAAATCTGGATTTTAATCCCCCCCCCCCCCCCCCCCCCAAAAGGCACCAAAGTCACGCAGACGGCTACAATATGCTTACCTGTGCATGAGACTCAAGAGTTTTAATTAAGAGAAATGGTTTTCTGAGCTGTACAAAAATCACATTATAGTCAGTAGGATTTAAAATACGTGTCTATATCAGTTTTGTATGTTTCTCTGAGAGGTACAAACAAAGATGCGATACTCTCCATTACATAGTAGCATCGGCATGTCATGCTCTTTCTGAAATGTATCTCTGGACTTCATTGTCTTGGACTCAATTAAACCAACTGCTGTCTGGCACATTTTAAAAATGTCTGCAAACGGCAGTTTTGGAATTGTTTTGCAAAAGTCCAATGTTTGGTGAGTTCGTGGAATAACTTTGATGCTACATTTGAAAGGCACGAACAAATTCCCAACAACAGCACCTTGCTCGAGGGCATAGTGGAGAACATGTGAACGGATGGATGGACAAGGTTGATAGAGTTGAATAGTCATGCAGGGGAGAAGAGGCAGTGCAAGTTGGAACAAAAAGTGCGTTTGAAGGAGGGACAAGGAGAAAGTGAGGGCAAGGGCACTCACAGTATCTTATTAAATATCTTCTTTTTGCAGCACAGTAATGCTCCTGTCCCACTTAGGAAACCTGAACGGAAACCTCTGGAGACTTTGCGCCCCACCCAAGGTTTCCATGCGGTTCCCTGAGGTTTTTGTCAGTTTCCCTAATGGTTGAAAGTGGTTTCCGTTTTAAAAATCGGTAATTTTTTAGTCGAAGCCGGTTGCGATGCTAGTTGAAGGTGGCTGCAGGAGGACAAAAATCTCCGGGAACCTCCGGGAACCACACGGAAACCTTGGGTGGGGCGCAAAGTCTCCAGAGGTTTCCGTTCGGGTTTCCTAAGTGGGACAGGGGCATAACACAGCTGTTGGAGACTGTGCCTCACAACTCCAGAGACCCGGGCTTAATCCTAATGCCCTGTGTTGCATGTTCTCCATGACCAAGTGGTCTAGTTTCCTTCCACAGCCCAAAAACAAGCTGGTTGAAAGGTTAGTTGGCCACTGTATCATAGAAACATAGAAATTAGGTGCAGGAGTAGGCCATTCGGCCCTTCGAGCCTGCACCGCCATTCAATATGATCATGGCTGATCATCCAACTCAGTATCCCGTACCTGCCTTCTCTCCATACCCTCTGATCCCCTTAGCCACAAGGGCCACATCTAACTCCCTCTTAAATATAGCCAATGAACTGGCCTCAACTACCCTCTGTGGCAGAGAGTTCCAGAGACCCACCACTCTGTGTGAAAAAATTCCTTCTCATCTCGGTCCTAAAGGATTTCCCCCTTATCCTTAAGCTGTGACCCCTTGTCCTGGACCTCCCCAACATCGGGAACAATCTTCCTGCATCTAGCCTGTCCAACCCCTTAAGAATTTTGTACGTTTCTATAAGATCCCCTCTCAATCTCCTAAATTCTAGAGAGTATAAACCGAGTCTACGCAGTCTTTGTTCATAAGACAGTCCTGACATCCCAGGAATCAGTCTGGTGAACCTTCTCTGCACTCCCTCTATGGCAATAATGTCCTTCCCAAGATTTGGAGACCAGAACTGCACGCAATACTCCAGGTGTGGCCTCACCAAGACCCTATACAACTGAAGTAGAACCTCCCTGTTCCTATACTCAAATCCTTTTGCTATGAATGCTAACATACTATTCGCTTTCTTCACTGCCTGCTGTACCTGCATGCCTACTTTCAATGACTGGTGTACCATGACACCCAGGTCGCGCTGCATCTCCCCTTTTCCTAATCGGCCTCCATTTAGATAATAGTCTGTTTTCCTATTTTTGCCACCAAAGTCGATAACCTCACATTTATCCACATTATACTGCATCTGCCAAACATTTGCCCACTCACCCAGCCTATCCAAGTCACCTTGCAGTCTCCTAGCATCCTCCTCACAGCTAAC
Source organism: Raja brachyura (assembly GCA_963514005.1). The sequence continues at coordinate 24,250,176 of OY740812.1, forward strand.
ACTGCCCCCCAGCTTAGTGTCATCCGCAAACTTGGAGATATTGCCTTCAAATCCCTCATCCAGATCATTCATGTATATTGTAAATAGCTGGGGTCCCAGCACTGAGCCTTGCGGTACCCCACTAGTCACTGCCTGCCATTGTGAAAACGACCCGTTTACTCCTACTCTTTGCTTCCTGTTTGCCAGCCAGTTCTCTATCCACATCAATACTGAACCCCCAATGCCGTATGCTTTAAGTTTATATACTAATCTCTTATGTGGGACCTTGTCGAAAGCCTTCTGGAAGTCCAGATACACCACATCCACTGGTTCTCCCCTATCCACGCTACTAGTTACATCCTCGAAAAATTCCACAAGATTCGTCAGACGTGATTTACCTTTCGTAAATCCATGCTGACTTTGTCCAATGATTTCACCACTTTCCAAATGTGCTGCTATCCCATCTTTAATAACTGACTCTAGCAGTTTCCCCACTACTGATGTTAGACTAACTGGTCTGTAATTCCCCGTTTTCTCTCTCCCCCCCCATCGCTGTTAGTTGGCCCAGTGCATTGATGAGTGGTGGAATCTGGGGGAATAAATAGGGATGAGGAATCCAATGGGGAATCCAATTGTTGGATTCATGGGAGGTGGTCTTGGAAGGGAGGATGCTCATCAAACTGTGGAACATCTTGGACAATACAGTCCACCTCCTCCATGATACACTGATCAACCTGAGAAGTGCAGCAGGTGAGGTCTGAAGGGGGGTCTCGACCCAAAACGTCTCCTGTTCCTTCGCTCCATAGATGCTGCCTCACCCGCAGAGTTTCTCCAGCATTGTTGTCTACCTTCGATTTTTCCAGCATCTGCAGTTCTTTCTTAATCCTGAGAAGTACCATCAGCCACAGACTGGTTCCACCAAGGTGCAGTACAGAACGGCAGAGGAGATCGTTCTTCCCTGTGGCTATCAAACTGTACAACTCCTCACCCTTCTGTCGTGGGGTAGACTGACTGACTACCCCCCCCCCCCCCCCCCCCCCGACCCCCACCAATCTTTGCACATCCCCAATTCTTTCCTACTTGTCACTTTAATTTCATGTTTCATATATTTTGTGTTTTATGGCTGCTGGCAGATCCATTTCCCTTGCTGGGATAAATAAAGTTCTATCGTATTGTCAAAGGAGGTTCACGTGAGATCCGAGTAGCAAATGGATGCACAATGATCAACATGCACTTGACAGCACAAAGGCCCTGTGCTATGCAACTCTGATTCTAGAATTCAAGGAAAATCTTTGTACCCAGAATGTTTAGAATGTGAACGTGCAATTGAGCCAACAGCTTTTAAGAAAAAGGAGACACAAGAAACTGCAGATACTAGAATCTTGAGCAAAACGCAAAGCGCTGGAGGAACTCAGCGGATCAGGCACCATCTGTAGAGGGGATGCAGGGTCTGAAGAAGGGTCTCGACCCGAATCGTCGCCTATCTCCTTTGCTCCTTAGATGCTGCTGCACCCGCTGAGTTTCTCCAGCTTTTTGTGTAACCATCTGTAGAGGGAATGGGCAGATGATGTTTCAGGTCAGCCAAAGAGGTCACTGATCTGAAACATTGCCTTCCCGTTCCCTCCACAGATTCTGCCTGATCACCAATGCTCCAGCACTTTTTTTTGCTCAAGATTCCAGCATCTGCAGTTTCTTGCATCTCCATTCTGACTGCTAGCTCAAGGGCCTGTCCCACTTGGGCGCCATTGGCGCCTCATTTATGCGACATCATTTACACGCCACGACGCACGGCGCTCACGTAATGTGCGCATTATGCGTATTACGCGTGCATGGAGTGTAGTGACATAGGCAGTGGCGCGCGGTCCCCCAGGATTTTGGGATGTACAAAATGTCCGCGCGCCATCTGCGTGACGTGCAAATGATGCCCAAGTGGGACAGGCCCTTTATATTTTAGCCTGGAGCCACATTGTGTATTGAGTAGCTATCATGAAGACAATTAGGAAACTCATCTAAGGAAAAGGAAATGTACACAATTTAACTGCAGAGCTGATTTAAGTGAGGTTCCAGTCATAGGCAGCCTGATCAGTAAACTGGAGAATTTTTGAGTGGGAGAAATACTTCATGAAGTTTCAGGATAAGTTTGAGAGCATGAGTTTATCTTACTCGGTAAGGGAGAGGAGTTCTGGTTCAACGGTGGTCAATAGAAAGCAGATGTGGATGTGACTTGCTTATTCAATAGCCTGGGTGAAATATACCTGTTTATTTCATACGACATGTTAAAAGGCATTTACCGCATCAACATTAAAGCAGGAAATGCTGGATATACTCAGCAGGTCAAGCCAAATCTGTAAGAGAATCAAATCAGAGTTAACATTTTGTGTTGGGCATCATTGTTAGACTCTTCGACCTGAAATGTTTACTTGGTTCCTTTTCCCACAGATGCCGCTCGACCTGCTGGGCATTTCAAGTTCAAGTTCACATTTATTGTCACATGCATCAATTAAAAGGTAAATTATATTTGAGTCACCATACAGCCATGCAAGTAAAGTAGCAATGTTACAAAATTTTGAGATTTAAAAAATCAAGTCTGCAATTTATCCCATCAGATAAAGCATAAAAAGAAGTTTAATTTGACACCTAATTTACTTTCATATCTTCAGTATTAAGAAAGTTATGGCCACTTTCATACTCGGAAATGAGCATCTTGCTTCCCATTGCCTTTCAATTGACTTAACTCAAAAGCTGTGATCTGGAAAAGTTAAAAGCCCATAACATTCTTAAAAATTAAGAGAACTCAATAAAATTTTCAGTTATTATAGATTGAAGCATTCTGAAACAAATATTAAACAATCTTACTTGGATTACCTGAAATTAAAGCATATAATTAGTTAGTTATCTAATTGTAGCTAATTACAAAATTCAATGAGTAGATCTAAACATCTATCAATTTCTTAAGAAAAGATAAACTTTTTTTAAATTGCCTAAGTGTCCAAATAACATTCACACAATAATCCACAATATAACATAATTTTTTAATCTCATTTTCATGAATTTCTGGGCCAAATGGAAGGGATTTAGTGTTTTATGCCTGTAAATTAATGGCCATTTAAATCAACTAGCGAGTGGGTTTTAGTAGAATGCGGTGGATTAGAACGTTGGGGTTAGCAGTGAAGTCGGGGGGAAAAATACTGGGGGTTCATACTTTTTTGGGGACCCCATTTTGCAACATAAAAATATTATTAATGCCTCCCGAAAAACCAACTTTTAATATAAAAATAAAGTATTTACCTTTTTTTCTCCCCTACACAAAATGCTTCCGGTTGTCTGCGCTCACGACTTTTGAAGGTGATTTTTAAATTACTCTAGTTAATAAATAATCTAGAGTAATTTAAAAATACCACCATTCATTAAATGTCGGAGCGATTTTTCTTCAGCAACCAAATCGCCCGACATTCATCGATTATCCAGGCCTGTGGAAAAACGGCACTTTAAGCCCGCCCCCCTCTGAAAGGCGCGAAAGTCGCGCACACGGGGAGCGGCAGAAGTGCAGCGTAGCTAAAGGTAAGTTTTGTAACATACCTAAGTAAAGAGAACACAATACACAATAGAATTTACCATAAACATCCACCACAGTGGAATCAGCATTCGTCACTGTGATGGAAGGCAATAAAGTTCAGTCATCTTTGTTCACCCATGGTCGGGGCCTTGAACCCTCTGCAGTCGCTGCTACAGATGTTCAGGCCCTCTCGTCAGGATGATCGAAACGCTGACGCCGGAACACACTCCACAGCTTGGAGTTCTCGAATTGGCCACTTCTTACTGGAGACCGCGGCTTCACGATGTTAAAATCCACAGGCCCCGCGGTCGGAGCTCCAACACTGGCGATCGTAAAAGATGCCATCGCCCGCTCCACGAGGGTAAGTCTGTGTCACCCGGTGGAAAAAAATGTCCAGCATTCTTTCAATTATTTACTTCACTCAACAATTCTGTTTCCAGGTGGGAAAACTGGTAACTAATGGGTAAAAATACAAAGACTACTCAAATGATGAGCTCCATTGCTTAACCAACCCACTTCCTGCAAGTTATTTTGTTGCCCATACCTGATTCTCCATTCATTAAAACTGGCATTGGATATGTTCAATCCCCAATCCAACTATCTGAGCAGCAACATTCAACCCCTCAAATGAGATCCAATGGGATCATTCCTGATCAACCTCCATCAAATCCGTTTCAATTATCATTTAAATTATGACAACATTTCATTGAACATGTTGATCAATTTATTTAACTTGACCCCACTCAAGACTCCAAGATCTGCATCCCGTGACAAGTGATTAAAAGCAACAGGCAACATAATCAAATGTTCAATTATGATGCTTAGCAGGGATTTGGACAGGTACATGGATGTTTCAGTGTTATTTTTCCATGTACACAGATATATATTTGCCTATTTGTCTGTCCATTCATCTGTACAATTATCGGTCCATTAATTTAATTATTATTTATTATTATTAAACAGTTAAAAACTGTTTTGCTTGCTGTTCAGGCAGATCATACCATATGCGGGTGCAATCAAATTAATCACGTGTACAACAAATAGTGAAAAGGAAATATAATACAGCTACAACACGGTATAATGCGGAGTGTAATACACAATAATAGAGCGGCACGGTGGATCAGCGTAGAGTTACTGCCTCACAGTGCCAGAGACCCCGGTTCGAACCTGGCTATGCGTGCTTGTCTGAATGGAGTTTGAACATTCTCCCCGTGACCGCGTTAGTATTCTCCGAGAACTTCGGTTTCCTCCCACACACCAAAGACGTACAGGTTAATTAGCTTGGTATGTATGTAAAAAACGGCCCCTGGTGCAGGATCACGTTAGTGTGCAGGTATTGCTGGTCGGGGCGGGCTCAGTGGGCCGAAGGGCCTGTTTCCGCGCTGTATCTCCAAACTAAACCACAGAGAGAGGGTACTATGAATGTAGTATTCAACAAAAAAACAGCTAAAAATTGAAAGCTTTTTCATTCATGGAATCAAATCATTTTTCTGTACTTGACTGCCGCATAAGGGTTTAATTGGCTGGTTGAGGAGGGTCTCAGGAGACAAGCTGTTCAATCAAGGTGAAGGGACACACCAGACAAGTGGCCACTGGAGATGTGCCTTTCATTTGACTGATCAACAGTAAGCATTTTCCTTCCAAATGCCATCTCAGGGATATCTTTATTTTCATCAACTCCCTTATCAGCGGGACAAATTATCGTCACTCAATGAAAGCACTGCATTAGACTTGATGAACTCATTTCCCAATGGTAATTGCAGGCTGGAATTTAAATGGGATTAATTTAGTTTACTCAAATTAATTGTGATCTTGACATGACATTTTCAAATCGAAGGATGTGCTATTTGACGACGTGAAAATTGAGATTTCTTCAGATCATCAACAATTAAAAGGCACTGCAACCATCTACAAAGAATGAGTTGTTTTCTCTTTCCTACATTAATTTCCATGCTATAAATCTTAATTAATCTCTGGTACACTTAGGGTAACTAGAAAATTCAGATGAAGACATTCTTATGTATATTACAGAAGGACGTTAGTATCAAATTATGTGAGAAACCAAGGAGACATCTTCCAATAATAAGGTTAAATAGTTGGGCCACTTGGGAAATTCTCATTTCATCTTTGTTCAGCAAACTGAGAAATCATTTGAGCATGTCTTAACACTTCCAAATAATTTTTTTCAGCACCATTTTGATGTACTTTCATCCATGACTAAAAATGTTGACCGAGGTCCAAAAGAAATGCAAAGAGCTAACTGAGACTTGTGGGAACCAAACTGGTCTGCCGTCTTAGATGGATCTCCTCCCACTTCTGTTGTGGGTTAGACTGAGAATGACCCTCCCCCAACCCACAATACTTTCCCTTTGTCACTTCAATTTCATGATTTATGTATTTTTGTGACTATTGGCAGATCAATTTCCTTCCTTGGACAAATAAAGTTATATAGTATTGTATCATAGATAGAGGCAAAATGCTGGAATAACTCAGTGGGTCAAGCAGTATCTCTGGGTAGAAGGAATGGGTGGCGTTTCAGGTGGAGACTGAAGAAGGGTCTCGACCCAAAACATCATGCATTCCTTCTATCCAGACATGTTGCCTGACCTGATGAATTACTCCAGCATTTTGTGTCTATCTTCGGTATAAACCAGCATCTGCAGTTCCTTCCTATACTGTTCTTCCATCCTATCATGATCGTGGGCAATACTTCATACTGTGGAAATTAAACTTTAATCCAGTGAAGTTTCCCTACTGTGCTAGGTTAAACATGTCTCATTGTTCTACCCCACAAATTCAACAACTTGAACACCTACATGTCTTGTGTTGTCGTGATATGGCTGTGCTACTGGGTGAAAGCAGAATGCCAGATCACAATACCCAACCGTGTGAACAAATATATGTGACCCACTACACATATGTCCCTGTCATGAGGCTGCAGCAGTATAGTTACAGTATAAAGGACCTGGGTTCCATCCCGACTGCAGGTGCATGCCGGTACGGAGTTTGTACGTTCTCCCCATGATCTGCGTGGCTTTTCTCGGAGATCTCCAACTTCCTCCTACACTCTAAAGATGTACAGCTTTGTAGGTTAATTGGCTTAGTATAAATGTAAAAACTGTCCCCCAGAGTGTGTCGGATAATGTTAGTGTGCGGGGATTACTGGTTGGTGCGGACTTAGTGGGCCGAAGGGCCTGTTTCTGCTCTGTATCTCGAAACTAAACTGAAATAAAACCAAGATAAATCTGAAATCAAGTGAAGATTCTTATGCAATCCGTCAACAATGAAGCCTGAATGTAAACATTGAGTGCTCTCCAAACCTTCAAATCCTTCATCACAATGCTGGGCAATAGGAATTTCCTAGTTAACAGAGTTAATGGGCAGAATCAAGGTGACTGGACATTGGTGGATCCCTGGAGATACCAGCCTTTCATGGATTTCTTTGTCCTTGACTTGGCGTCATGGAGTCATACATCATGTAAAAAAGACCCTTCGGCCCAAGTTATCCATGCTAGTCCTACCAGCCGGTGATTGGCCCATATCCCTCCAAACCTTTCCAATACATGTTCCTGCCCAAATGTATTTTGAATGTTGTTATAGTACCTGCCTCAGTTACCTCCTCTAGCAGCTTGTTCCATATACCCACCACCCTCTGTCTGGAAAAAGTTGCTCCTGTAAAAGACTGTGTGTTCACCTTATCCATTTCATTCATGGTTTAAACACCCCTGCCGAATCGCCCCTCAGCCTTCCGTCCTTCAAGATCTATGTCCTCAGTCTGGTCAATCCTCAATGTAGAGCATGCTCCCAAGTCCTGGTAACATCCTCAAATCTTCTCTGCACTCTTTCCAACTTAACAACATCCTTCCTATAGCAGGGCGACCAAAACTGAACACAATGTTCCAAATGCTGCCTCCAAATTTCCATCTGAAGAAAGGTCCTGTCCCAAAACATCACCTGTCCTTTCTCTTCAGAGATGCTGCCTGACCCACTGAGTTACTCCAGTACTTTGTGTCCATCTTTCCTGTACATCAATACCCTGACTGATGAAGGCCAATGAACCAAAAGCCTCTTGACCATCCATAGGAGTTCAGTCAAACTCAAGAATCTGGAAGGCAGACAAAAGTGCTGGAGAAACTCAGCGGGTGCAGCAGCATCTATGGAGCGAAGGAAATAAGCAAAGTTTCGAGCCAAAACCCTTCTTCAGACTGATGTAGGGTTGGGGGGGCGGGGGGGGTGGACAGGGAGAAGAAAGGAAAAAGGAAGAGGAGGAGCCCAAGGGCTGGGGGAAAGTTGAGAAGGGGAGGAGACAGCAAGGGCTACCAGAAATTGGTGAATTCAATGATTATGCCACAAGGCAGAATCTGGAAACAAGTCGTACAAGTAATCAATTCTTAACGATCTGCAAGCTACCCTTTAATTTCAAGCATTACTCACTTTTCAAACTCTCACCGATTTTGGACATTACACTCTCTGCAATTACTCAGTATGCAGAACTTGAAAATTGAAAATTTCTAACTTCCTTATTTTATCATCTAAAAATCATGTCCGTGATGACTTGATTTGCGCGTATTCTCCTTTGTACCATGTTAATTGTGTTACTAGAACTTAAACTGACCAATATAGAAACGTTTGATGTTCAACCAGTACACAACACATATGCTTTGATTTAATGAAAGTTTAAGTTTATCTGCATTCAGAAAAAGTTAAGATAGAATTCACTCGGGTGATGATTCTAACATTCACCGCTCTTTAACACAGAACAGGACATATTTGAACTATTTTATTCACTTCCAACTTTCTGCCACCATTGCCATGTTACAGGGCTGCAGAGAGATAGTAGTATTTGCAGAAATCATTTCAGCAGGATCGACCCACTGAGTCACCCCAGTTTTTTGTGTATGTGTAAACCAGCATCTGCAGTGCCTTCCTACATATCAGGATTTCCTCTCAGCTTAAAGCCTGTTTGAACAGTTCAGAAGAGATACCCTTGATTCCAGGTGGATTAGTGTTTTTGGTCAACTTTAGTTCATCAGGAGTTAAATGCATTTCTTGCTTGAAGGTTTCTGAGCACTGTAGTTAGAGGTACTGGACAGGTGCCCTCACACATCGTGGAGGCACCTCCACCCTGCCAGAAATCTCAGAGGTGTGGAGGGTCAGGTAATTTCATTCATAAGTGTCAGGACAAGGGAAGTGTGATTGCATGGGGATGGTAGATAGTGCACTATGGGCACTGAGATAACCCTGCACAATCCAGCCCAATACATAGCACCCCCGAAAAAAGACAGTGCGGAAGTAACTCAGCAGGTCAGGCAGATAGATTCAAGACCGACGAAAAATCCCAACTGAAACATAACCCATCCACGTTCTCCAGGGATGCTGCCAGACCTGGTGAGTTACTCCAGCACTTGTGTCTTTTTTCTGTAAACCAGCAACTGCATTCTTTGTTTCCCCAATTTATAGCCCTGCAAGTTGACAATGAGTATTTCAAAGATTGGCTGACGCAGAGGTACAATTGCTACTTTTTTGTTTCTAATTTTTATGTTCGTTTTGCAAGCGTATAACATGCACCAATGAAATAATTCCCAACCCTAACAAATAATTAGAGTATGCTCAGCTCTGACACAGTAGAGCTAACTGTGGCTGTTTGAGATTATGCAGGAGTTAGAAAACTATGTGAATATAGCAGGCATTAATTCAAACACAAACCAGTCTTCAGAATATCTGTTCCAATATACTGTATATCGCATGTAGTGATCAGTTTGAAAGCAAAAGGACAACTCTGTAAACAAACAGTGCTATCTACCAACGCAATTTAATTCAGTGTTGAGTTCTGAGGACTACAGTGTGCCTCACCAGAAGATTAGACGTTAGTATTCCATCATAGTTCCATCAAATAGTTTTCTTCTCACACCTCCTATCCATGTGTTAATCCTGGCCAGTTTGGAGAAGCTAGGACCGTAAAATGGGGTAAAAGCTTCAGGGCTGCTGGGAGATTTGGTTAATTTGGAATTACTCTCTGCAGAAGTAGGCTGTCTAGAGCCTAGATACAAACTGCAGGAAAAGAATAAGAACATTTGCAGACCCTGTCAATTAGGTGCAAAATGCATAGAATGGGTTGGATGGCTGCAAACCGGACATACACCTTGTAAATAATTGTAAATAATGTTGCAGTTCTATTTTGCCGATGTTGATTGGATGAGGTATTGAGCCTTGCCTGCGTTTCTTGCAGATCAGGGTAAATGTTGCTAAGGTTGTTTCTGTAATTAGTTATCTGTAATTGGATTGTTCAGAGACTACCCCCAAGTGGTTCGGCCCCTCGAGATCCAGGGACATATAAAAGTCCGCTACCACGAGGTCCAGCGTCGATCTTCTGGTAGAGCGCTTGGGATAGCATGACTTTCTGGAGTGTCTCTGTTTGAGCGAGGCCTAGAGGGCTTGATCAAGCAGATACGAAGATCGAACCCGCGGTGGGATAGGTATAGTAGTTGAACAGTAATTGTGTTTTGTCAAAATAAAGATTAGTTGATCAAGCGCTTGATTCAGTGATTTTTGACTGAAACTAGACTGGGGGGGGAAAGCTTAGAATGAGCAATTTGCACATGAAACTCGGAGCTCAGGTCCTCCAGTGATGTAATTTCCTGTTTTAGGTCCCCAGCAGGGATGTTGTTTTATTTCCTGGCTCTTTCTTTAAGTTGAATGCCACTATTGAAATTTACAATTGCAGACTTCAAGAGGTGGAAGATGCATTACACAAAGGTCACGGAGTGTGCCTCTTATGGCACTCTCCTAACTTCAGGTCAGAGTGTCAAATATCTAAGTGTGCCAGTGACATGCAGTTCTATACAAAGCAGATTGTGTAGGTAAGAGTAGGGAAGCTCCATGGACAAAACCAGAGCAGATGAAATCCAAAAAGCAGTTTAAATTCAAATGATAAACCAAACTATTTTTTTTAATGAAAAGTAATCGTCAAGACGGTTAAATGATCTGCGTATCCAAATGCACACTAAATAAGAATGCCAAAAAACATTGAAATAATCAAAAAGGCTAGGATATTTTCTCAAGGAAGGTAGAAGTGTACAGAATCAGCAGAATAATAGAGAGCTTAATGAGGAAAGCTGCACAAATGTTGGCTTGTATTCCCTAGAGTTTAGAAAAGTGACAGGCATGTTAATTTGACTGTTTAAAATAATAAAACACATTTAGAATGAGGTGGCATTATCTTAAACTTATTCTGTGCTTTGAAGAGTGGGATCACTACGTCTTATTTGTTTTTTTTCTATTACGCAGTTCTAAGAAAGGACCCCAAACTCAAGTGTTTCCACAGATGCTGCCTGATTTCTCACCATATTCTGGTTTTATTTCAGTACGTTACTCATCACCTCAAGGGTAATTTCATATTCCGTCCTCAAAAACCTCTGGATGATAGACACTTGTAAATGTTCAAAATTAGATTATTGTTCAGTAAGACTATCACAGAATGCAGTTCATAGACAGGGAACTGTCATAGCCGAGGCACAAACTAAATATGTGATGGCAAAATAGGCTTAGGCAGCAAGACAATTCCTCACCTCTGTGTGACCAGATATCTTCTTGCTGTATAATTGAAAATCCCAAGCAGTCATTGCATATGAGCAGTTCATGTCAACGGGCCAATGAGTTAGCTTCAGGGCTGTAACATGGATCCACCATCAACTGGAGATGCTGGAATTTTGAGCAAAAAAACAACTGCTGGGGGAACTCAGCGAGTCAGACAGCATCTGGGGAGGGGCACAAAATGCTGGAGTAATTCAGCGGCACAGGCAGCATCTCTGGAGAGAAGGTTTGTCTGCTCTACTGCGCAGTTCCTTCATACACACAGCATCTGGGGAGGGAATAGCTAACGCTATTTTGGTTCAGGACCCTTCTTCAGATTGTTGGAGGCGAGGGGAGAGAACTGGAGGACGAGGAGGGGGAGAGAGAGCTGGAAAAGATAAATGGGAACAGGCCAAAGGCTGGCAAGTGATGTGGATACATACGAGGGGATGGGGGCGATTGGCAAAGAGGTGGAGTAAGTGGCATCAGCGAGAGGTAAAAGGGGGACAAAAGGCTGTCAGATTAAGGAAAGAGGAGAAATTAAATGTAAAAGCTGGAGAGAGGTATGAGTGGAAGGGAACAAAGTGGAGGAAGAGGGGAAAATAAATGGGAAAAGAGATGGATAGAGATGAGTGCATGGAGGGGAAAGGAATAGGGTGAAAGGATGATTGAAGATCACGGAAGAAATGCAAATGGGGAGGCAGGGGGGGTATCACTTGAAATTAGATCATTCAGTGATCCCACCGTTTGTTGCAAGTTAGTCAAGCAGAATATTCTCTGCAGCATCTCTCCACAGATGCTGCCTGGCCCGCTGAGTTCCCACAGCACTTTGTTTTTTGCACAACAAGTTGCCTTATTGTGGGGAACCTTACAAATTGGATAAAAATAAATTCAGGTGAAAATGTTGCTACTAATTCCTGGAGCACAAACTCGGGCGTCAGGAAGCTGCAGCTTTCTTTAGCATTGTTAAATCGTCAAATTTAATTGGAAAAGTGTTAACTAGAATCAACCAATGATTTTTAAATGCCTTTACAAATATAAAACCACAGCACACATGCAAAGCTGAGATGGTGTGTGATTTCAGAACAAACAATCTGACAGGATGAGGAAAGAGACAGCTATTGCTGTAATGTTTTGACACTCATCCTACTTATGAGTAGGCGCAACCATTGTGACAATCAAAATCAGTTCAAAGGGAGCAACATGCCACAGATCACACTTCCTCGTTGCCCCTCAGGAAAGATAAAAGGAGAGCTGACTGTAGAGGATTGTCGGGAATTATAGAGTTCCATCGGAACTCTCTAACGTCAAAGATTAGACACTTTTTTGGTTCAAGTGTGGCGAACTTGTTGTTTGTTTCGCATTTGTTTTGTGCATAAATGGGAATTATTTGCAATTTTAGAATTTAAAAAGCTGTAAATTGTGTCTTTGGCTTGTTATTCCCCTCTGCGTCTTAAAACAGTAAAGCATGGAAATAGACCATCTCACATTATCCCATCCAGGTCACACCAGTGAGGAGATAACACCAATAAAAGGTAAAGGGTAATTGTGGCTTCCGCAGCCCATTAGTCTGATCTCATTAACTGCCCTCCTGAACATCATTTTTATCCTCCTGTTAGCAAGGAAATAATGGATAACTGAAAGGAGGAAAGGTTCTTTAGAGATCTAGAACTCAGCAATAATCTCTGGTGTAACAAGCTAGGAATACATCCCCAATAGAAAAAGCAGTGCGCTTTCAGCTCTTTAAGCCCACTTTAGTATTAAAAAACAATATTTTAGCCTCAAATCCATTCTCCTGCATTAGCCACAGAGCCATCAAATCCCTTGGTATCCAAAGGAAAATCTATGCGCAGAAAATATTAAATAACTGAAACTCCACAGCTCTCTACGGTAAGGTTCTTAAAAGAACAAAATAAAATATTCTTTATCTTAATCCTAACTAGGCAATTCTTATCATTTTAACCTTGATCCTGAAAAAAACAAATCCCCTTGAAGCTAATAAAAAGGAACTGCAGATGCAGGCTCATATCAAAGATGGACACAAACTGCTGGAGCAACTCAACGGTTCAAGCAGCATCTCTGGACATAATGGATAGATGATGGCTCGGGTCGGGACCCTTCTTCAGACTGAATATAGATTTGGAAGGGGGGAGGGCGGGGGGGGGGGGAGGGAAAGAGATCTGGAAACAAGAAAAGACCAGGACAAATCAGGGCCGGCAACAGATGACCTCCGGACAAGTAGGTTCCACACGGGTCGATTGTTGGTCAGGGATGGTGTGATCCCAAGAGCGATACATCATTGCGAACTGTGGAACTGGTTAACCAACATTTTGTGGAGGAAGTGGAGCAGGAGGGAAAGGCGAGACTTTCAGGGAACCTCCTTGCCAGAGGTAGTCTGTTGCCGGTTCTGATTTGTCCTGGTCTTTCCTTGAAGCGTAGGTTCACAAGGTTAATTCCCAGGATGGCAGGGATGTCATATGCTGAGAGAATGGAGTGGCTGGGCTTGTATACTCTGGAATTTAGAAGGATGAGAGGGGATCTTATTGAAACATAAAATTATTATGGGTTTGGACACGCTCGAGGCAGGAAACATGTTCCCAAAGTTGGGAGAGTCCAGAACCAGGGGCCACAGTTTAAGAATAAGGGGCAAGCCATCTGGAACAGAGATGAGGAAACACTTTTTCACACAGAGAGTTGTGAGTCTGTGGAATTCTGTTCTCAGAGGGCGGTGGAGGCCGGTTCTCTGGATATTTTCAAGAGAGTGCTAGATAGGGCTCTTAAAGATATCAGAGTCAGGGGGTATGGGGAGAGGGCAGGAAAGAGGTACTGATTGTGGATGATCAGCCATGATCGCATTGAATGGCAGTGCTGGCTTGAAGAGCCGAATAGTCTATTGTACCTATAGTCTATTGCTTCCATTCCACCCCGCAATCAATCTGAAGAAGGGTTCCAACCCGAAACATTGCCTATCCATTTTCTCCAGAGATCTTTTTAGGCACTATGATCGCAATTGTCAAGTGAAACTTGCTCCATATTCTAAACTCTTTAAATATTAGAGTAGCCAAACCAATTGTCTCTTATTGGACAATCACCCAGAGAATCAGGCTGCCGCAAGCCCTCGTACAAAAACTAATTGCAAGGAAGAGGTAAACCTTGTGGTCCTGTGTCATGGAGGTGGTTTTGCAGACTGCAGCCACGACTGCAGAGGCAGCAACCTATTTTCACACTGTATCTCCAAAAGAAACGTCTAAATTAATAAACTAATAACCTAAGCATAAAGTAAAAATCTAAATAATGTGAAAATCTAGTTGTTAACCCTTTGGAGCTACCAACATGCCATACTAGCAAATGCCATCACCAAACAAAACTGTTTGTTATGCCCCTTTCCACTCAGAAATTGCAATTTGACCTGTCGTCCAGTAGCTCAGATACATAATGCAGAGAACATGTACATGGCGAGGTGTCTACTGGAGTGATTTACAATCAGAGCAGGAGAAATAGGTCATGCAATGTCAGATAACTGGAGGCCACAACTGCACATGAGTTATGTTGTAGCGAACTCAGAGACATTTGATCGGCAGCCTGCAGAAAATGATTGATGGGAATGCACAATGAAACACTTCATACTTTGGGTAAATCTGGCACAAAGGTTTCAGTTAATTTCTGTGAGTACATGCCATCCAGCACAATTTGACACAGACGGTTGTACACAGTCCTGAGTTAATATTTCCCAGTGTGCAGGTAATGTGAAACTTCATTCACACATTGACATTCCTGTATTTGTGGTTCAAATGTTGTTGTTCATCACTTATTGAGATCCCCCTTCTCTCTTTGCTTCCTCCAATCTAGCTTCCTCATATGTGAGTGAACACCACTTTTTACGTGGGAACGTCAAACTGAACGATGGAAGTATGATGTTCCCAGTAGTACGTGTCAATGTGGAAACTCTTCAGCCATGTTCAAAGAGAGTGTTGGATTCTTGAATCCTTTTCTGTCCATCACAGAGCGCATGCTACTTTGAATGCAGGAATGCAAGCTCAGAATGCTGCCAATATGCTCCAACAAACAACTGCAGATGCTGGTTTACCAAGGAAAGACACAAACTGCTAGAGTAACTCCAGGTCATGGAGGATACCTGGAGAACATGGATAGGTTACATTTTGGATTGGGACCCTTTTTCAGGCTGATTATAGGCCTGGGGGGGAAAACTCTTCCGGCTTTCTTTCCCCCCACCACTGCTATCAGTCTGAAGAAGGGACCCGACCAGAAACCTTACCTATCCATGTTATCCAGGGATAATGCTTGACCCGCTGAGATGCTCCAACAATTTGTGTCTTTCGCTGCCAATCTGCTGGTGAATTACCAATTACTGGGATTGATTGCACCTCGATTGTCATGATAGGTAGGCACATTCATCATTTCATCCCATCTCTTTGCTATCGCTCCATTTGTTGCCTACCAGTGAACAAGGCCTGCTGCTACACATGCCAACACAGGGCATCCTAGAACCAAGATGCAAGTTATACCAGTGGGGTGGCACCACATAGGAGGACACAGAAATCACCAACTCACACATTTTTGTGTGGAATGCAACATGATGTAATGTATACATTTAATTTGGAACAGTTACTATTTCATAAGCTCATAAGTGATGAGAGCAGAATTAAGACATTCGGCCCATCAAGTCTACTCCACCATTCAATCATGGCTGATCTAACTCTCCCCCTCAACCCCATTCTCCTGCCTTCTCCCCATAATCCTTGACACCTGTACTAATCAAGAATTTATCTACCTTAAAAATATCCATTGACTTGGCCTCCACAGCCGTCTGTGGCTAAGAATTCCACACATTCACCAACCCCTGATGAAAGATATTCCTTCTCATCTCATTTCTAAAGCTACATCCTTTTATACTGAGGTGATAACCTCTAGTCCCAGACTCTCCCATTAGTGGGAACATCCTCTCCACGTCCACTCTATCCAGGCCTTTCACTATTTAGTGGTAACGTTTGCATTTTCATTATAATTAAATGAACATCAATGTCACTAATAGAGGGACAACAATAAGTTGGGCTGTTGAACAGGAAATTCATGATTATGGTTTTAGAATTGCACTCTGAAACATCCTTTTTGGGAAGGCTGGGGCAGACCAACACAAACTCAATAAAGATGCATGGATGCTGGAAACTTGCATAGAACAAAAAGTGCTGGAGTAACTCAACGGGTCAGGGAACATGGATCGGCGACATTTTAGCTCAGGATCCTGCTTCAGACCCTATTCAAAATAAGCATACCTTGAGGAGATTTCACAGTGGAGCAGTAAAATGTGGACACAAGGCACTGCAGATACAAAAAATGACACAAAATGTTGGAGTAACTCAATGGATCAGGCAGCATCTCCGGAGGACATGGATAGGTAATGTTTCGACTTGGGATCCTTCTTCAGACTGGTAGCATTGACCGACTAATTGAAGCCAACTTTCAACACCAGAGTTGCTAATCTCACTGGATGAATTTCTACTCCAAATGATGTGTTCATTACCTCTGTTATTTCATCATTTCTCATTATGCTTCCTGCTACCTGCAGTTACAGGTGCTTCGTAATTCTGCTCACCTGTCACTTTTTACATTGTTGTGGCAGATATTTCTGGTGGTGCATCTCTTATTTATGTTTTACTGAATTCTAAAATATTCAATCCTTAGGCTTGATGTTCTTTGCTGAAGACACCATCTGTCGCTTCCTTTGATTTTTTGCTCTTTAATGTCTCTTACAATGGATGGATCTTTCCTATGAACATTTATTCCTTGATGGAAGATAAACAAGTAACACATTTTGAATTGTTTCATTAAGTACTTGTCACTGCTCTTCCAACATAGTTTTAAAATGAACTTCTCAATCAACCCTTGTTCATTTACAGTTTAGAGAGATACAACACGGAAACAGGCCCTTCGCCCCCCAAGTCCACACCGACCAGCGATCCCCGCACATTAACACTATCCTACACACACACACAGGGGCAATTTTCACATACACCATGCCAATTAACATGCATACCTGTACGTCTTTGGAGTGTGGGAAGAAACCGAAGACCTCGGAGAAATCCCACGTGGTCACGGGGAGAATGTACAAACCCCGTACAGACAGCACCCGTAGTCGCTGTAAGACAGCAACTCTACCGCTGCGCCACTGTGGTCACCTCAATTCATACTTTGGTCCTCTATTTTTATTTTTCTTAAATCGAGCCCCAATTTAATTTTTAACTCGATCAGACTCAAGTTCAGTAGAAAATCCCATCATACCTTGACCACTCTTCCCGAGGGACTCTTTTCCTATAAAACAAGGCCATTAATCCCAATCTTGCTTGACAATGTTAGATTCAAGTCAAGTCAAAAGAGTTTATTGTCATGTGTCCCTGACAGGACAATGAAATTAATTTCTTTGCATAGCACAACAGAACATAGTAGGCATTGACTACAATTATATATGTAAATACACACATGAATTAATAAATTAATAAAGTGCAAATAACAGATGGAGGAATATTAATGTTCAGAGTTTTGTCCGAGCCAAGTTTAATAGCCTGATGGCTGTGGGGAAGTAGCTATTCCTGAACCGGGTTGTTGCAGTCCTCAGGCTCCTGTACCTTCTACCCGATTGAAGATAACCCACACCTTAATTTGTATTGATATAGTTCCAGAAAAAAAATCTTAAATGCCTTTCATGAATTCATCTTCCTGCATAAAGCAATTAGCAAGCAGTCTGAACAAAATCTTGCCGAATGGCCTGTTCTTAGGCTATATTAAAACATAAGAACATAATGAAAACAGGAGGAGGAGTAGGATACCTGGTGCCTAACCTGTTCACCGATTCATATGATGATGGCCATATGAGGGCGGTATTGGAGCAGCAGTAGAGTTGCTGCCTTACAGCGCCAGAGACTAGGGTTCGATCCTGACTATGGGTGCTGTCTGTGCAGAGTTTTTGCATTCTCCCTGTGAACACGTAGGTTTTCACCGAGTGTTCCGGTTTAATAGGTTCTCGGAGCAGAATTACGCCATTCAACCCATCAAGTCTACTCCACCATTCAATCATGGCTGATCTACATTTCCCCTCTCAACCCCATTCTCCTGTCATCGCCCCATAACCACTGACATCCTTATTAATCAAGAATCTGTCAATCTCTGCATTAAAAATATTCATTGAATTGGCCTCCACAGCTTTCTGTGGCAATGAATTCCATAGATTCACCACCCTCTGATAAAGGATATTCCTTCTCATCTTCTTTCTAACGCTACATCCTTTTATTCTAAAGCTATGACCTCTGTTCCTAGGTACTCCCAACCCCCGCCATCGTTCTAAACTCCAGCAAATACAGGCCCAGTACCCTCAAATGTTCATATGTAAACTCAATCATTCTCGTAACCTTCCTCTGGACCCTCTCCAACGGCAATACATCCGTCTTCAGATAGAAGGCCCATAACTGCTCACAATACTCCAAATGCAGTCGGACCAGTGCCTTAAAGCTTCAGCATACTATCCCTGTTATGTATTCTATCCCTTGAAATAAATGTGGGTTTCCTCCTACACTCCAAAGGCGTACAGTTTTGTACGTTAAAAAAATTATAATTGACCTCCAGTGTGTAGGATAATGCTAGTGTACGGGGTGATCGCTGGTGGGCGCGGACTCGCTGGACCGAAGGTTTCTTTTCTCACGCTGTATCTCTAAATTCTAAAGTCTATATCTGCCCCAAGGCTCATCTCTTCGGCAGCATTTCTCTAAAGTCATTTAGTTTAGTTTAGTTTAGAGATACAGCGCGGAAACAGGCCCTTCGGCCCACCGAGTTCGCTCCGACCAGCGATCCCTGCACGTTAACACTATCCTACACACACTAGGGACAATTTTTACATTTACACCAAGCCAATTTACCTACATACCTGTACATCTTTGGAGTGTGGGAGGAAACCGAAGATCTTGGAGAAAACCCTCAGGTAGAACGTACAAACTCCGTACAGACAGCACCCGTAGTCGGGATCGAACCGGGGTGTCCGGCGCTGCAAGCGCCGTAAAGCAGCAACTCTACTGCCCAGTGTTTTCCCGTTGTCCCAAAAATGTGTCCATTTCCTATTAAATTACCCAAGTAAAACTGGCCTCCATAGCCTTCGGAGGAGAGAATATCACTTTTTCTGAGAAAATATTGAATGCTACCCATATTAAAGAGGGAGTCTACACTTGGGTACATACGAGACTGCAATTGACACGTGAAATATATTAATACAAATCGATCAACCATACATTAAACAGCTCGGGTGACATTAAAAAAAAAAAAAATTGGTCATCTTGTACACTGAGAATGTCGGTGATTTGTGAGAACATTTCAGAACACAAAAGTAAATTCCTGGGCATCAAAGGTTTAATTGACCAGCTGTTATAAAAGCAGCTTCATCATTATCTTCAGTGATTTCAAAGATGAAAAGACAGACTGAAGCCTGTAGATAAATGAATAGAAAACATGACAAGAACTGGAGCAGGAGGAGCAGACCATAATTCACTTCAAGCCACCATTCAATGAGATCATGGATGATCTCAAATTTGTCAACTCTCTTTTCCAATTTGATTGGATCAGGGGAAGCATCCTGTATCTGCCCTGTAAAATCCCTTCGAATCCTACATTTCTTAATAAAGTCATCTGTCAACCTTCTGAGCTCCAGAGATTATAAACACATCCTGTTAAACCTTTCCTCATCGGACACCCCTGTCAGTCTAGGACTGAATCCAATAAACCTTTCGCATGACCTCAAAGGTATGCGTATTCTGCCTTAAATAAGGAGGCCAAAACAACCCATGATTGGGTTTATCGGTGCCCTGTACAGTTGTAGCAGGACCTCAACCTTTGCAATAAACATCAATATTCCATTTATAGAGTCATGGAGTAATACAGCGCGGAAACAGGCCCTTCGGCCCAACTTGCCCATACCGACCAACATGTCCCATCTACACTAGTCCCATCTGCCCAGGTTTGCCCCATAATCCCTCTAAACCTATCCTGTCCATGTCGGATGTTTCTTAAACTTTGCGATTGCCACCTGCATCCACTACCTCCTCTGGCAGCTCGTTCCATACACCCACCACACTTTGTGTAAAAAGTTACCCCTCGGGTTCCTATTAAATAGCAATGTTACAAAATTTTGAGATTTAAAAATTCAAACCTGCAATTTATCCCATCAGATAAAGCATAAAAATAAGTTTAATTTGACACCTAATTCACTTTCATATCTTCAGTATTAAAAAAGTTATGGCCATTTTCATACTCGGAAATTAGCATCTTGTTCCCCATTGCCTTTCCATTGACTTAACACAAAAGCTGTGATCTAGGACAGTCAAAAGCCCATAACTTTATTAAAAATTAAGAGCTCAATGAAATTTTCAGTTATTATAGATTGCAGCATTCTGAAACAAATATGAAACAATCTTACTTGGATTACCTGAAATTAAAGCATATAATTAGTTAGTTACCTAATTGTAGCTAATTACAAAATTCAATGAGTAGATCTAAACATCTATCCATTTCTTAAGAAAATATAAACTTTTTTAAATTGCCTAAGTGTCCAAATAACATTCACATAATAATTCACAATATAACATGATTTTTAAATCTAATTTTCATGAATTTATAGGCCAAATGGAAGGAATTTATTGTTTAATTCCTGTAAATTAATGGCCATTTAAATCAACTGGCGAGTGGGTTTTAGTGGAATGCGGTGGATTGGAACGTTGCGGTTAGCGGTGAAGTCGGGAGGAAAAATATTGTTGGTTCATACATTTTTTGGGGACCCCATTTCGCAACATGAAAATATTATTAAAGCCTCCTGAAAAAACAACTTTTAATATAAAAATAAACTATTTACCTTTTCTTCTCCCCTACGCAAAATCCTTCCGGTTGTTGGTTCTCACGGCTTTTGAAGGTGATTTTTAAATTACTCTAGTTAATAAATAATTTAGAGTAATTTAAAAATACCTTCATGAATGAAATGCCGGAGTGATTTTTCTTCCGCAACGAAATCGCCCGACATTCATCGATTTTCCAGGTCTGTTGAAAAACGGCACTTTAAGCCCGCCCCCCTGTGAAAGGCGCCAAAGCCGTGCACACGGGGAGCGGTAGAACTGCAGCGCTGCTCAAGGTAAGTTTTGCAACATACCTAGATACAGTATTGTATTATTGTATTGTATTAAATAGGATAATATAAAACTGGTGTTATATAAAATGGGAGATCAATGGTCAGTTTGGACTCTGAGGGCCGAAGGGCCTGTTTCCATGCTGCAGTGTTCAATTTAACATTGATATTATATTCTGCTTTTCTATCCTTTCTATCAAAGTGAATGACTTCACATTCCCTACCACATACAGACCTGCCATAAGTTGGCTCCTCTGTCAACCTGTCTACTTTTCCAGCTGTCTGTATATAATGAGAATCCTGGATAAGGGAATCAAGGGGATTTTATCCAAGTCATTAATGTCAGTGTTATTGAAGACATCTACTTGATATAACTTGTCAATCTGAAAATAACCTAATTATACCTACTCTCTCTCTCTCTCACCTGTCTGTTAACCTACCCTGTCACCATACTAATATCACCTACGAGCCCTGATCTACCGCTGTAACCCTTAAACAAACATCTTTCGAAAATCCAAATACACTTCATCCACCAGCCCTCCTTTAGCTATCTTGTTAGTTTTACAGCTTTAAAAAAAAAGCCAATAAAATGTGTTAAAGACAGTTTCTATTTCATGACATGATACGGACTCAGCTTAATCATGTTTTGCTCTAACTTCACTCAGGCAGTAAGTTGATAAACTATGCTCGTGATTCCGATCATTTGGGTGCGTTGAGATTCTGTCATAAAACAACTTCTTGTGCAACGCTCATTACTTGCAGGCTATGATACAGCTCATTAAAAATATTTTCATGAAAACGGAAAATTCCTCGTGGGTTGCGAAAATGATTCAATTCATAGATGGAATAAATTTCCGCCATCCATTTGGCTCCTCTTGTTTAACTTTCCCTCTGACCAGCTTTTGTTGTACAACAGTCGAATATTACATTTGCAGGGGCTGCGCCTGAAATAATACTCTAAAATAAAATTCCCATCTTATTAAAAAAAATTGGTTATTTTTAAGTTGTACTTGAAGTACTGATCAAAAAGATCCAGTATGTTTAATGCCACTTAACCCTTTGTTTCCTGGTATGCACAAGTTCATTCAGTTCTCAAATCAACAAATTACATCTATTTTACAGATTTATACCATAAACCTCTCTTTGTTGCTGCAAATATTTATTTTCTAATGACTTCAGAGATATGGCAACCATTGGCAGATAGGAGAGTTAATAGCTCCATAATGCTCCTATTCTCCCTTCAAGACATGGTCTCACCTAATGATCCAAACGGGCAGAGGAGTCTTAAAATATTATTTAGTTTAGTTAAGAGATACAGCACAGAAACAGGCCCTTCGTCCCACCGAGTACACAACAATCACCGTGCACCTGCTCACACCTGTTCTATGTTATCCCACTTCTAACACCCACACCTTACAGGTGAGGTCAGGATCGACCCCAGGTCTCTGGTGTTGAGAGGAAGCAGCTCTACCTCTATTTCTTCAGTTATTTTTGTCAGTCTTCTGCCAATCAGTACTTCAGAGATGAACATAAGACATCATGGAGGTGACCAATGTGGTCCATGCAAAAACTAAGGGTGGCTGTCTGAATAAAGTTAGCAGTCTTCTTCAGAATTTTTTTGATATTGGCTTCCCAGTTGCTTCAACAATATTGCCTGGGCACACCCCATACAATGGAACCGATCATTGGAAAGCTGGCTTTGGTCAAGCCTTTACCCATAGTCATCATGCCAACTCAACTTTGGACTCCTTCCCCACCCAGTACCAAAGCCTTGACCAATTTGGTAGTTCCCATTCCCACCCAGACCCATTCCTACAATTACTGATCTGCAAGCCAGACCACCTCATTACTCCTCATCTACAGATCTGTGACCAATTCATAGTCCCAGCCACATCAAACAAGAATAACTGTCTTATTAATGCCTATCTGGCAACTCTCCGACCTTGGGCCTCTACTCTGTGGGACCTTACCACCACAGTGCAGTGCAGTGCATATCACATGGAGTCTTGGTTTAATGTGGCCAGAGCCTCCTTAATTTCCATTCTTAATTTCTACAATGTTTTACAATGCATCACATCTTGGTTGGTCGGCCTAGAAATTTGTAGCACCCAAAATAGTGGGGTTCGTAATGAGGCGATGTTAGTCATCGCTCCCCCCCCCCCCCCCTACAAATATTGGCCCATTGGTCATTCATCACTCTTTGACAAATGAGCTACAAGCCTGTATCAAACCTTTGCTGCGACTGTAATGAGGCTGGCGTTAATCAGAACTCTGCAATGGCTGACAAGCAGGAAGATTTACACAAGGGGCCGAGAGCGATGGATAGTTGAGAACAAGACAGAGTGTAGGGGGTGGTATTGAATCAGGGTGGGTTGAAGCCAGTTCAGAGAGCAAGAGCAAAAAATGTAATGGGGGGGGGGGGGGGTGGGGGGGTCGCCATGCCGTCAAACCCAGATTGATCTTGGAGCAGACACTACAAACTCCTTAGATGAACACAGTTCCCCTGCAGCATTTCAGTAGGTACATCACATGGAGAACATTGTCAATGTCAGTTAGTGCTGAAGCTATCCTCTCCACTGCTCCAAGAAAATCTTCCATCAGCCACATTTTTCCTTTGACCGTTATCCTATAATTTATGCATTAAAATCCCTTAAAAGTCCATTTTATGTTAACCGTAAATCCATCTTCCCACTTACTCAGTATTTTTCAGATCTCCTCTGTATATTTTATATTTAGTTGGAGTCCCTGCAGAGTTACCAATGTAACAATTACTGCAAATCTCCTCGATTGTGTTTCACGTTAACCTCTATGTTCGTCCAAGCGTAGAGCTCTCATTGTGAATGCCCTTTTTCTACCCCTCATGGGAACGTGGCTATTCTTTACCATAGCCGTTTCCACTTTGAGAAGATCAGTTAGTCCATTGTCTACGGTACGGTGACACATTTTAAAATCAGTAATTCTCTAAATAAGGGATTGCAGACATGAATGCAAGTTCTAATGTACACGACTTGGTACCTTTGATACATTATACCATTATTCTAGCGTGAAATGATGAACAATTTTATTTTTCCATCTCATTTATCTTTGAAATTGAAACCCTGCAAATAAATGTTGAACTTTATAGTCCATGAGCAATGCAAAATATGGCCACACTTAAAGCTATCTGAAATGTAAAATCAATAATTTAATTGATAGATTTATGCATACATCCCCATAGTTACTAGAGGACTTAATAGTTTAAAAGGTATGACTTTACAGCCCAGAGATTACAGTGCAAATGGCCGCACAGCAAAGATCTCCAGTTTCGTATTTCAGTGTTTCCTGATGAGTGTATCAGAGCACAATAGCACGTCGTCAGAAATAAATGGAAAACGCCTCCGAAATTGGGAGACAAAAATAACCATTTAAAAAATGCCCAAATTATTCAAAGAAACAGGCATTTTACTTGAATTGGGTTTTGGAGACGCATGAAAATATATTGTGTTCCTGTTCAGATGCACCGACGTGGACCGTATGTCATGTTACACTCTCACGACTGGGCCAAAGCTAAAATTCACAAAGACAGTAAGTTTTATTCAAACATTCCAAAAGTGCTGAATGAAATGGCTGAGGGAGTCTGGGGGAAGGGGCGATTGTTGTGTGAGCTGCAGAAAAATGTTATTAGTCTAACTGGGATCTGACTGGGGTCCAAAGAAGGATCCTGACCTGAAATTACACCCATCTTTTTCCTCCAGAGATGTTGTCTGAGTGATTTCAGCACTTTGTGTCTGTCTTTGATATATATATATATATCAGCAGATTCAGTTCCTTTCCACATAGAACAGACCAGCACAGGAATAAGCTTAGTTCACAACGACCTTGCCGAACATGATGCCAAGTTAAAACCCTGTCCCACGGTACGAGTTCATTCCAAGAGTTCTCCTGAGTTTGCCCTGATTCGAACTCGGAGATTTATGGTAATGGCCACTCGTCGGTACTCGGGGCTCTCGCGTACATTTTTCATCATGTTGAAAAATCTTCAAGTGTCTTCCCGTGCTTACCTGCTGTTAGCGAGTCTTCCCGAGTACCTGCCATTAGCGATAAGAGATGTCTCTGAGCTCCGATGTACCCACTACGTTCATTTTCCGTGCTTACCACGAGTTTTTTTTTTAAACTCGGGAGAGCTCTTGGAATGAACTCGTACCATGGGTCAGGGCTATAAAACTAGTTCTCTCGACCAGCATGTGATCCATATTCCCCATTCCCTGTTGTTCCACGTACCTGTCTGAGAGCCTCTTAAATGTCACTATCGTATCTGCCTCCATAACCACTGCTGGCAGCATGTTCCAAGCACCTACCAGTCTCTGTGTGAACGAACTAGCTCCATGCATATCATTAACTGTGCTGACAGATAATAGCCCAATTGATGTAAAAATTAAAATGTTGTTCTTTCAAGGGTAATTGATGGTGTAGCCCTTTGCATTCATTCTGTGACATCATTGTTTTATCAGTAATAAATTATAGCTCTTAGGAGACATTTAATGCCATTTTCTCTGTGAAACTAATTGAGAAAAAAATTAACAGATGACAAATATAGTTTATGCTTGAAAAATGAATTATGAGAAATATTGACTCATTCATTGAAATGTGATTTTTTTTTAAAGTAAATTGCAATCATTATCTGTTAAAGACAGCATTCAACCCATTATCAAAAGAGAATCCATACCTAATATGAGTGAAACGGGACAAGAAAAAGTCATGCGTGTAGGAAGGAACTGCAGATGCTGGTTTATATCAAAGATAGATACAAAATATTGAAGTAACTCAGCAGGTCAGGCAGCTGATCCCTAAACAGTCTGAAGAAGGGTCTCGACCCGAAACGTCGCTTATCTCCTTCGCTCCTTAGATGCTGCTGCACCCGCTGAGTTTCTCCAGCCTTTTGTGTAACCCAGGTCAGGCAGCATCTCTGGGTAATAAGGAATAGGTGACTTGTTGGATTGGAACCCTTCTTCAGACTGCTGCCGATCCAGCCTGAAGTAGGGTTCCGATCCAAAATGTTACCTACAGCTTTTCTCCAGAGATGCTGCCTGATCCGATGAGTTAGTCCAGTGCTTTGTGTCTCTCTTCAAGATAAACTCATGCTCTATAGGCAGCAATTAATACAATGTTAGGGAGTCAGGAATTTTCACTGGGTCAAGTCAAGCTGGCTGACTGCCAGTGTTACTGTGGGGAACTACAGTCTGTCAGGCATTTTCAGCTCAGTCCTTTCAGCCACGCGTGGATACTTGGCCAACAGCTGATGCATGAAGTGGTTTGGAGATCAGATGCCAGTGCAGTATTGGGCATTGCTGGAGAATACAAACGCTAAAGAGAAAAACCAAATGACCTTACATTCAAGAAGTACACAGGGACGTAGCTGGTGGACGTAGCTGGTGGACGTAGCTGGTGGACGTAGCTGGTGGACGTAGCTGGTGGACTCACAGCACCAGTGACTTAGGTTCGGTGCTGGCCTCCAGTCCTGTCTGTGTTGTGTTTGCATGTTCTCCCTGTGTTCGTGTTGGTTTCCTCTGACTTCCTCTCACATCCCAAGTCATGCAGTTATGTAGCTTAATTGGCCTCTGTAAAATTGGCCCAAGTTTGTAGTGAGTAGATGAGAAAGTGGGATAGCGTATAATTAGAATGAATGTGAGAATGAATGTTGCCTTGGACTCGGTGGGCCAAAGGATCCGTTTCCATGCTGTATCTCTGAACTAATCTGCTCTATACCTTAAGGCTGGAACTGACTGGTGCTTAAACAATGAATATGGTCTCTGACCTTGTGTAAGAAAGTTAGAACAGATAAGTGAATTAATTTACTTTTATTATTTGGAAAAAAATATATTTATAAATGTATTAGAAGCAAATGTACAGAAATAGAACCAATAGCATATAAAAGTATACAGTTATTGTACAGCAACTTTTTAGCTTTGAGTTAGAGGAAAAGAAAGGATATTTTAGTATTTTATTTATTTTTTTTAAGTAAGAATTCAAAATCGATTAAAAAAAAGTCAACATGTCTTCAGTAAAGAGTGGTGCAGCTGGTAGAGTGACTGCCTCACAACACCAGAGATCTTGGTTCAATCCTGACCTCAGGCACTGTCTGTGTGGAGCTGCAACGTTCAGCCTCTGATCACATTGCTTTCCTCTGGGGGTTCTGGTTTACTCCCACATCACAAGCATGTGTGGGTTGGTTGATTAATTGGCCACTTTAAGTTGTCCCTGGTGTAGGAAGCTGATGAGAACGTATGGAGAACAGAGTGTAGGATTGGTGTATATGGTGGACCAAAGGACCCGTTTCATTATGATGGCATGACATTTAACAACAACACAAAACCCTTTGATGGTTGCATTGTTGAAAATATTTTCAGGGCATTCCTTAGACAGGGCTTCATCATTATGCCACCCCAGGGCCTTAGATGACACCATTCAAGCATAGAGGGTCAAGTCACAAAGGCAAGTGTAGAGAGGCAAAGAGTACAAGATGGACAATGGTTGACCTTTTACGTCCTGATGATATTTCTGCACTGACCCCATATTGCTCAGTAAACTTGATTGTTTGAAAAATACTGCATGGAAACAGGCTCTCCAACTGCCCACCGCCCCCCAACTCCATGCCGACCATCGAATACAGCTCCCACTAGTTACATTATCACACGTTGTCACCGACTCCCCGCACATTAGGGGCCATTTGCAGAGGTAATTTACTCTTCAAACCCACGTCTTTGTGGAATGTGAGAGAAAACCAGAGCACCCAGAGGAAGCCCACGAGGTCACAGGGAGTACCTACAAACTCCACACAGACAGCATCTAAATCAGGATCAAACCCAGTGCACTGCAAGGCAGCAGCTCTACCAGCTGCACCATAAACTGTTCATATCCAACATGATGATTTGACATTATGCAAGGCAACTAGACTTGCATTCAAATGGAAAGTAATACACAGCTCCATGTTTCAAAAAAAATAATGAATCTCCCTTTAAACATCAGCAGGTAAAATATCATCAACTAAAATGCAGGTACAGAGCAGGTTCAATAATATTTGATTGTTAATTTTATGTATTCTTCCTAGACTTAACAACAATGGAATGTTTTAAAGCTCAAATAAAGTTTATAGAAATATTCCATGGTGCAATTTATTGGAACAATTTTTTGACAAACCATTTTGTCGAGAACATATCTTTTAACCTCGTGAATCTGAACAGGAATCAATCTCAGATTGACAGGTAAAATTCCCTAATGGCTGAGAGAGCCCAAAACAAAATTAATATGAACAAACTTATTCATCCCTTGAACGTTTTAGATTGCTTTTGTGCTGACAGATATTGAAACATTTGAAAGGTATTAAGGAATTGCTGGCAATGATTGTTGGCAGTGCAGTGACTTAGAGAAAACAGATCAAAAAACTAATCCTATCCTTGCTGGAGGAAGGTATATTTGTCAAAGATTCAAAAGTGTTAAGAGCAAAGAAAGGAAATGGATAAAGTATTGAATCCCAAATTATTTACAAGCGATAAGAAAAAGACTTGGGTATCAAACTTGGATCCTGTGTTTTTTGGTCCGTTAATGCCCAAAATGGTCCCACCAAAAAGGTTGGTGGTTACAATAGTGAGTAATGCCTCAATAAGCAAATTAAATCATTGTCTAAATGGAGATACAATGAGCGGCAGATGGTGGAATCGTGAGCAAAACACACATTACTAGAGTAACTCAGCAGGTCAGGCAACATCTGTGGAGGAAATGGACAGATGACAATTTGGGTTGGGACCTTCCTTGAGTTTATTTCCTCCACCTGACCCGCTGACTTCCTCCAGCACTGTGTTTTGCTAAATCATTGCCCACCTGGGTCACAAATGGAAGCGACCTGAATTCAACAAGAACATGAAGAACGAGGCAGGTGGTGGTAGAAGTCCTATCCCCCAGGAGTGACAAATCCCCAAATAATGGAGTGACAGAACACTGAAATAAATATGTGCAGGAAGGAACTGCGGAATCTGGTTTCCACCGAAGATAGACACAAAATGCTGGACTAACTCAGCGGGTCAGGCAGCATCTCTGGATAACAGGAATAGGTGACATTTCAGCTAGAGACCCTTCTTGAGCCTGAAAAAAAAGGTCTCAACTCAAAACGACACCTATTCCTTTTCTCTAGAGATGCTGCCTGACCCGCCGAGCTACTGAAATAAATATCATGAACTTCCCATTGTCACCACAACTGCATACTCCACTTTTATACCCATCCTTTCTTCGTCTCTGTCAGACAGGCAAACATTGCACTGGTAAGAGAGTAACATGAGAAAAGAAGTTCATGTCATTTTGGAATCCACATTCATCGTTGCTCAGTGTGTTCATTATATTCTCAAATGGGTTCAATTATTGCAAGCTCCAGTTTATTGTCATGTGCACATGAATGCAGTGAGGTGCAATAGAATGAAAAATCTTGCTTGCAGCAGCATCACAGGCATAGACTCAGACCAATACAAAAAAACAAATTATACACACATCATCCATACGTTACACAAAATTCTAAAAGAAGAAAGACAGCAAAAAAGAAATGAGTGCAAAAACAATTAGAAAACAAAATCAAGCCCATAGTAGTGCAAGACTTAGGCCATATTGTTATGTTGTCAAGGTAGGATTTTAGTTTAGAGATACAGCACGGAAACAGGCTCCTTGGACAATCAAGTCTGCGTCGACCAACGATCCTGCACACAAGCATTATCCCACACACACCTTAAAAGGCAATTCACCTACAAACCTGAAGGTCCTTGGAGTGCGGGAGTAAACGAGCACCGGTTGGAAAACCCATGCAGGTCACGGAGAGAATGTACAAACACCATGCAGACAGCACCCACAGTCAGGATCAAACCCGGGTCCCTGGCGCTACAAGGCAGCAGCTCTACTGCTGTGCCACCATGCCGTCCTGTTGTGCAGGTTGATTCAAGGAATCTGATATTTGTTGGAAAGTAACTGTTCCTGAACATGGTGGTGTGAGAATGTCGGCTTTTTTGGAAACAATTAAAGAAATCTTTAAAACTGGAATGTATACCACTGGATCTTCATATTGAAAACAATATTACTTTTAAACCCTCTAGGATGGATAAAGGTTTTTCACAATGGAAAAATTATGGAATTAATAAGATATGGGATCTCTACAGGGAAAACCTTTTTCTTTCATTTCAAGAATTACAACAAAAATATGGACTACACTCAAAAGAATATTTTAGATATTTACAAATTAGAGATTATGTTAAATCAAATACACAAGAACTTAGAAATAGAAAGACAGAAATTCTAGATTAATGTTTAAATAAACACCCAAACACAGAAAAATTAATATATATTTATAATATTTTATTGGAAAACGATGCACCAACGTCGGAAATATATAGGCAAGCATGGGAAAGTGAATTAGGACAATCAATCAGTTTAGAAGTATGGGAGGAAAGTTTACAACATATACACTACTGTTCATTAAATGCCAGACACTCTCTGATACAATTTAAAATTTTACATAGATTACATCTCTCAAAGTCCAAATTAAACAGAATTTTCCCAAATGTTTCTGCTATATGTGATAAATGTCAACACCTAGAAGCCAACCTAACGCACTCATTTACCAAATGTATAAAAATTACAAATTATTGGTCAGAAATTTAAGATAATTTCAAAGGTAGTTAATATAAATCTGTATCCAGATTCAAAATTAATCATATTAGGTATATTAGAAACTGATCAATCACTAACAACAAAACAATGAATTTTTATCGATTATAGTTTAATAATCGGTAAAAAATTAATATTAAGATTTTGGAAAGGTCCTACCTACCCCACTATTAAAATGTGGATTACAGAAATGTCAGAGACACTTCATTTGGAAAGATTAAGACTTGTCCTCTCGGACAGGCTAGATCAGTTTAGAGGAACATGGTCTCCATTTATTGATTATCTAAAGGGACAAATTGGCTTGGTTCGAGGGCCTGACTGAAACCTGAACGGGGAATGGATGAAGAATCATATATAATAGATCGCTGATATATCTCCAATGAAGTACAGAATGTTTAAAACTCCACTCACATTATTGATTTTCTATTTTTATTCTTATTTTAATTTCTATTATTTCTTTCTATTAATTTCCCTCTGTATTAAAAATAATAAAAAATATAGAAGTACAAACAAGAATGACTGTAAATTTTATAAATATTAAGAATGTATGTGATGAATAGTAAATTAATTTGGTTTTTTTTCTCTCACATTTTAAATTGTCTTAATATGTATTAATATGTATTTACTTCTAATAAAAAATATTAACAAAAAAAACATGTTGGCTTCTGTATCTCCTGCCTGATGGCAGCAGTGTGAAGAAGGCATGGTCTGAAAGGGTGGGGATCCTTGGTGATAGATGCCATGCCTCAATCTCGAGGCCGTGCCTCAGAGGTACCTCGGAGGCTAAAAATAGGCTTATCAACAACATTAATGAAAGCTGCATTGATAATAAAGTTAAAGCAGCCTAACCACCAAAACTGGGTGGAATGTGTGTAAAATTCCAAAAAATAGATACTAGGGTTTCATGGCAAGTGCTGGCTCATAACTACTGAAGCTATGGAAACACCTCGACGATATTGCACTTCCTGGGGAATTGCATAATTGCTGCCTGCAGCTGGAACTCACTAACCTCATCCACTGGCTGAGATTTTCACCAAGGGACCAATATTGAGAATGGGCAACATCATTAAAGCAAGCCTGCACTTTCTGTCGTGGAAGCATTGGCTGAGGGTGAACTGCGTAAAACTGAAAGAGAGCAGATTACAAGGGGTTTTGATTTTGCAGGCAAGTGTGAAGCCCTCTGCATAAACTTTGAAAGACAAATGGCAAGTATTTGCATCAGGTCAGAAATCAATCAACAGGTAAGGTGATCCCAAGCTGATCGCTTGATATACTGCAGACAGTTGAGGTAATGGCTGACTGGTTGGAGGGTTCTGTGGAAGTACAGTAGAGCATTTTTCTGCAGCACAAGGTTAAATAGTGTACATTAACCAGAACATTGAGCTGCATTAATGAGAGCACAGGCTGAAAATCAATGTTGCATGTCGATTTATGTCACAATCTGCCTGCTCGGCAACATCGTGGAAGATCTAGCACACAATAAATAAATTGCTTTTGAAAAGTTTTGAGTCTTCAATGATTTAGTAAGAATGAAAAAAAGATGAAGAAGGGAACATAAAGAAATGACATGGGAGGTTTTTAACATGCAGGGCATTAAATATAAAAAACATCGTTCAATTTGCATGAGATAACAGTTTGGTCACAGTTGCAAAAAGAATGCATGTCATTTTTGGCATGTCAGGATACAGAATACACCCTGGTACTTCAATGGACTACATTAGCCTTTAATAACAGTGAAAATATCAGTGTTTCCAATCTTACACTGAAAGAGACAGCAACCACTGAAGAAGGTGAACACAAAGTCTAACAATAGACAATAGGTGCAAGAGTAGGCCATTCAGCCCTTCGAGCCAGCACAACCATTCAATGTGATCATCCTCAATCAGTACCCCTCCCCATATCCCCTGACCCCACTATCTTTAAGAGCCCTATCTAGCTCTCTCTTGAAAGTATCCAGACAATCGGCCTCCGCCGCCCTCTGAGGCAGAGAATTCCACAGACTCGCAACTCTGTGAGAAAAAGTGTTCCCTCGTCTCTGTTTTAAATGGCTTACCCCTTATTCTTAAACTGTGGCCCCTGGTTCTAGACTCCCCCAACATCGGGAACATGTTTCCTGCCTCTAGCGTCTCCAAACCCTCAATAATCTTATATGTTTCAATAAGATCCCCTCTCATCCTTCTAAACTCCAGAGTATACAAGCCCAGAAGCTCCATTCTCTCAGCATATTACAATCCCGCCATCCAGGGAATTAACTTTGTAAACCTACGCTGCACTCCCTCAATAGCAAGAATGTCCTTCCTCAAATTAGGCGACCAAAACTGCACATATTACTCCAGGTGCGGTCTCACTAGGGTCCTACACAACTGCAGAAGGACCTCTTTGCTCCTATACTCAACCTCTTGTTATGAAGGCCAAAATGCCATTCACTTTCTTCACTGCCTGCTGTATCTGCATTGACTGATGAACAAGGACCCCCAGATCCTGTTGTACTTCCCCTTTTCCCAACTTGACACCATTTAGATAGTAATCTGCCTTTCTGTTTTTGCTACCAAAGTGGATAACCTCACATTTATCCACATTAAACTGCATCTGCCATGCATCTGCCCACTCACCCAACCTGTCCAAGTCACCCTGCATTCTCATAGCATCCTCCTCACAGTTCACACTGCCACCCAGCTTTGTGTCATCTGCAAATTTACTAATGTTATTTTGAATCCCTTCATCTAAATCATTGATGTATATTGTAAATAGCTGTGGTTCCAGCACCGAGCCTTGTGGTACCCCATTAGTCACTGCCTGCCATTCTGAAAGGGACCCGTTATTCCCTACTCTTTGTTTCCTGTCTGCCAAACAATTTTCTATCCATGTCAGCACTCTACCCCCAATACCATGTGCCCTAATTTTGCCCACTTATCTCCTTTGTGGGGCCTTATCAAAAGCTTTCTGAAAGTCCAGGTACACTACATCCACTGGCTCTCCCTTGTCCATTTTCCTAGTTACATCCTCAAAAAATTTCAGAAGATAAGTCAAGCATGATTTCCCCTTCGTAAATCCATGCTGACTACGACCGATCCTGTTACTGTTATCCAAATGTGCCGCTATTTCATCTTTTATAATTGATTTCAGCATCTTCCCCACCACCGATGTCAGGCTAACTGGTCTATAATTCCCTGTTTTCTCTCTCCCGCCTTTCTTAAAAAGTGTGATAACATTATCGACCCGCCAATCCACAGGAACTGATCCTGAATCTATAGAACAATGGAAAATTATCACCAATGCATCCACGATTTCTAGAGCCACTTCCTTCAGTACACTGGAATGCAAACCATCAGGCCCTGGGGATTTATTTGCCTTCAGTCGAATTAGTCTACCCAGCACGATTTTTTCCTGCCAAATGTGGATTTCCTTCAGTTCCTCCATCACCCCAGATCCTCTGGCCACTAGTATATCAGGAAGATTATTTGTATCCTCCATGGTGAAGACAGATCCAAAGTACCTGTTCAACTCATCTGCCATTTCCTTGATCCCCATAATAAATTCACCCTTTTCAGTCTTCAAGGGTCCAACTGGTCTTAACTAATTTTTTTGTTCACTTTGGCATTGAATTCAACAGATCTTTGCTGAATTACTCAGATTTTTGAAGAGATCTGAGATTTTTGGAACAAAAAGCTTAAATGGGCAATTCGCATTGGGAGCTGCATGCAGACCTCACATTTGCCATGTCGTTCACATACTGACTGCCGCAAAACAAGTTGAAGATTAAACATTGATGCGCATGATGTCAACACACCAGTTATAACACAAAAAGGCCATCATGGAGATAAGAGAAAAAGTAGGGAATGTAACAAGAGTGCTCACATTCCTCTGGGCACCTCCCAAGAGATGGTCTTGGTGTCGACTGGTTAAGGTACCCAGCATCAAAGCATGGAGCTCAGAACTGACCAGGACAGAGGCTACAATCGGTGCACCTGATTCTGGCACATCTTGCTCACCACCCATGTTAAATTTAGAAGCAAAGAACTGCAGCTGCTGGTTTGTAGCAAAGATAGATACAACGTGCTGGAGTAACTCAGCAGTTCAGGCAGAATCTCCGGAGAGAAAGGATGGGTGAAGTTTTGGTCTAGGACCCCTCTTCAAACAGAAAGTGGAGGAAAGGGCGGCAGGGGCAAGAGGTATAGAGCTGGAGGTGAGAAATAGACTAGGATCAATCCGAGCCAGTCACAAATTATCTTGGCTTCTTGTTCCCCAACTCCAAATTAAGCTGTTCATTTGCAGAAAAATTAGGAGCTCATAACATGATGTTGACCCAAAAGCTACAATTTCTACCAGATGTGGAGGGAATGGCTATTGCAAGAATTATTACATCTTTGCCATTGAATTAACGCCAGATAAACACGAGTCGTGAATTAGGGTGAATTGTGCATGAGATTGGCCAGACAATCTCAAGCACTCCACTCTAATCTAATCACTCTAGGATGATCTAACTCGGGCGAAAACTGTTTTTGTGCAAAATAAAAACATCTGCAAATTTTCAGGCTTTCTTATTTCAAGTACCTCGAAAATGTTATGACTTTTATTGTGCGAGGGCAGCACGATGGCAAAATGGTAGAGCTACTGCCTTGCAATGCCAGGGACCCTGGTGCGATCTAGACTACAGGTGCTTATCTGGACGGAGTTTGTATGTTATCCCCATGACCCGTGTGAATTATTTCCGTGATCTTCAATTTCCTCCCACACTCCAAAGATGTACAGGTTTGTAGTTTAATTGGCTTGGTATAAATGTAAAAAATGTCACAAGCGCGCAGTATAAGTGTTAATGTGCGGGGATTATTGGACCGTACGGTATTGGTGTGCTTGTTTCCACACTATATTATCTGTAAACTAAACTAAAATTTGAGTAACTTTATAAAATGATGTATTAGTCATTACTAATTACTCAGCCTAATTACTCCTACCTATAGTCATTGTGTGGTTTGTAAATACTTCACAGCACTTAAAACAATTAATGTTAATTGGTATATAAATCAATCTTGATGTTGTTAAAGTTCCAATTTTATTTTGTGCTCAATAAACAAGTTAAAAATTGTGTTTTAGTTTCCCGGAATACTGAGAGAATTCTTCACTGTACTTGGCTGCTTAAGTTAATAGCAGCACTGTGGCTGGATATCTGGAATACCTAACCATAGGCTCAGCAGCCAATGTCAGAAAAGGACAAGTCAATGCCATAATGATCTTTACATTTTAGCTGGCAATTGAAAGCCCAAGAGGAACGGGCTCACTTCACTTCTACCACAAAATTCAATTACATCAAAATGCATCCAGAGAAGATTCATTAAAACAATTCAAATAACTGCACTGAAGCTCACTGAAGGTGGCAGTACAAGTAGATAGGGTGGCAAAGAAGGCATGTGATTGTTAAAGCTCGCCCGCATTCCGAAATAATAAACGTCATCGGAAACTGATGCTCACAGTAAAGACACAACTTTATTACGGGAGTGGGAGAGTCACTGTCAGTATGGTCACATACTTGGGGGTTACACAAAAACATACTTGCCAGCTCCTCGTGGTCCCACTCAATTATATTGTGCACAGGCAGTATATTTATATACAAGTAGTCACAAGTCCAGCTAATCACACAGTCAGCACCAGTTCTTATTATGTCTAGAACAGACTTGTTTTCCTCTGCGGTTCTACTTGGTATCGGGCCTCTTCCTTTCAGTCACAACACCCTTCTCCCGTTATTAGCTAGCAATTCTAAGTAAGTAAAGCAGGCTCACCACATGCACATTACAGTCATGTACACATTAACACTTAAACCCCCATCCTCCTCTACATTCCCTCCTTTTATCATAACATGATTCAGAGTCCCCAAAGTGGTTGGAGACATTCTATAATAAGTTAAATCTTTCACAATTGCTAAGATTGCTATCATTCATTGCCATGTTTTTGTTCACGTGAAATCTTGCTGCCACATCATTCCAGCCACCAAGACCGAA
Source organism: Raja brachyura (assembly GCA_963514005.1). The sequence goes on from OY740812.1 coordinate 24,287,134, forward strand.
ATAATCACCCACACATAATTTGTAAGTCTAACTTCAATATCTCTTATTTTCTGGAACATCAAATGGGACCAGCTTAAATGGGGCATCAGTTGGCATGGATGAGTGGGGCCAAAGAATCAATTTCCATGGTGTATGACGATCACTGAAACACTGTATTTACTCCCAACAACACAGATTGATCAACCACATGAACATAGCAAGCACTAACCTCAACATTGCCGCTGTCTTGCAGGGAATTTTATGTCAGTGTGCATGGCAATAAACAGGCCAATCAATGTCTAGCCCTTCTAGTTTGGAACCGATTCATCGGAAATTTGATTACTGTGAAGCACATGGCTCATAAACTCTTCGAAAACGCATGATGAATGTCTGATGAATTGCGCTCTATCTCAGCACCAACCACAGTTCTATTTTTTATAGCCCAAATAATCAGGGCAGTAATGTGGCATCAACGTTGCTTGTCTGTACAAACAAGATTTTATTCAGCGATCACACACCTGTCAAGCTACAAATTCTGCAAAGTGTAATTCATACTTCAAAGTGCTGCACATGACTACTGTTAAACTAGTAATGATTGATTAGGAATAAGGAGTCACAATTGACCAGTGAATGCCAATTATCCAAATTGCAGATAACTAAGCAGTGGTTTATGTTTTATAAGCAGTTAAACTATGGGTAGAACAGAGTTTCAAATGGGTGTGTTGGGTCTGTCCTTATTCCTAGCTTGGTTATAACATCTGCTGCAGTTTGCAGCCCATTTTGTCTCTCCTCACTTGTTTTAAAGCCGGAAGATTTAAGTAGAAATATTTCAATATTCATTTTCATGGAGTTTTTCCCCTTTAGTTTAGAGAAAAAGCGTGGAAACAGGCCCTTCAGCCCACCAGCTACGATCGCCTCATACACTCGTTCTATCCTACACACTAGGGACAAGTTACAGAGACCAATCAACTTACAAGCTAGCACATCTTTGGAATGTGGGAGGAAACTGGAGTACCCGGAGAAAGCCACATGGCCACAGGGGAGAACTTACAAACGCCGTACAGACAACTCCCATAGTCAGGATTGAACCCGGGTCTCTGGTACAGTAAGGCAGCAGCTGTACCACTGAGCCACTGAGCCATCCTTAGTGTTTTCTCTATCTTCCCATTAATCATTGGCTCAAGAACAAAGAATAAGCATTGTTTCTATATCGGAACAGAGTTTAAGAGCATTTCTGTATGCATGTTTCGTGAGTCTTTAGAGTTTTTTTTCGATTTGTTTGTTTCCATATTTCTCAAATAGTTACTTGAAATATTTTTTTGAAATTAACCTTTTCTCTTAAAGGTACATTGGTTTAGAAAATAATTCAAATAAGTTCTCTGAAGCTCACTGCAAATGAGCACAGTGAAGGTGGCAGCATAAGTAGATAGGGTGGTAAAGAAAGCGTATGGTATGCGTGCCTTTATGGGTCGGGGCACTAGGTACAAGAGTGAGAATGTCATGATGCAGCTCTATGAGACTTCGGTCAGGCACACTCTGAATATTGCATGCAATTCTGGTCACCCCATTACAGGAAAGATGTGGAGGCTTTGGAGAGGGTGCAGAGGATGTTTCCAGAATAATGCCTGGTTTAGAGGGCTTCACCTGCAGTGAGATGTCGAATGAACTTGGATTGTTTTCTCTGGAACTTCAGAGGTTGAGGGGAGACTTGATAGAAGTATATGAAATCATGAACGGCTTAGATAGGTTTGGCAGTCAGAACCATTTCCCCCCAGAATGGAAATATCCAACTAGAAGGCATAGCTATAAATTGAGAGGGGGGCTGAGAAGTTGAATTATAAGGTGAGAGTGGGAAACTTTAACGGAGATGTGCAGAGCAATTTAAAAAAAGTAGTGGGGGCCTGGGATACATTGCCAGAGGTGGCTGCAGAGGCACATACGACAGCGGCGTTTTAAGAAACTTTTAGATAGGCACATAGAAATGCAGGAAATTGAGGGATATGGATCATGTACAGGCAGATGGGATCAATTTAACGGCATCATGTTTGGCTCAAACATTGTGGGTGAAGGCCCTGTTTACATGCTGCACTGCTCTACGTACTACTAGTAGCTCCTGTTTGTACAAGATGAATGGATATTGGTCTAAAAGATGAGCCGGCATCAATTGATGTCCAGATCTTGGCATCTTTCAGCTAGTAATAGAAGACCAATAGTTCTGCTTGCACAGAATAGTCAATTGCGATGCTTTAATCCAATTTAATTAAACTTTTTAATCCAACAAATTAACACGAAAGACATATGGTTATATGTCCCAAAATCTTTATTTATACTTATTCATTTTTCAGGATCGAGGCTTTGGTGGAAATGCCAGCATTAAGCCTCAGAAAATGGCATCAAGCCACCAAGCATCAAACCATTGCAGCTCTTTGATGAGTTACTGAGATATGATGGCGAAGATGCCAGGATTTAAACCACAGAAAGTTGATATATTTTCAAGTCAGAAGTATGTTCAACTTCAATAGGAATGTGCAGCCAGTGGTGTTCCCTCGCACTGTACGCAGTCTTTATTCTTTATCCTCCAGGTACAACTCCAGCCGATAGTGTTCTCCTTGTCATGCCCTTTGACCGGGAGCCTTGATGCCAGCGTTGATCCAAAGGCTGCCTCATCAGGCAGCTTGACCCCACCACTGGAATAGAGTTCTTGGATTCATGTTTGTACTACCTTGAACAAAGTGATCCTGGTCAACCTCAAACAGAGCACCAGAAAGAGAAAAGACACAGGAGACTATAGATGCTGGAATCTGGAGCAAACACAACTCCTTGAGGAACACAGCAGGTCAGGCAGCATCCAAGGGAAAGGTATGATTGATGTTTTGGTTATTGTTCGTGCTGTTTAACTGCACTGTCAATCAAAGATTATAGAGAAACAAGATGTGCCATTCAGTGGAAAAGAGGGGAGAGAGAGATCGAGAGGCAAGTAAAGATCTCTTACAAATAAATCTAATAACTTTCTAATGCATCTTGCTCCTCTATAATCTTTGCTTGCAACTGCTCTGTAGCTTTGGAGCGGATTACACAGAGGGAGGCAGTCCGCCAAAATGGCGGCCGTGACGTTCCGTTACGTACTACACACCAGTCCATTGGATTTCCGAGGAGTGGCCTATCTTGCTCCTCTATAATCTTTGCTGTCAATGACACATCCTGTTGCCCTAGTGACGATTTGGAGCAAACTGATTGGATGATAATTGGAGGCATTAGATTTACATAGAAAATATTTGGCCCCTCGAGCCACCACTGCCATTCAATATGATCATAGCTGATCATCCAAAATCAGTACCCCATTCTTGCTTTCTCCTCATATCCCTTGATTCCGTTAGCCCCAAGAGCTACATCTAACTTGTAGCATTGGCTACAGCATGTTAGCCAATTAGAATGCTTAGTAATTATAACCCCGCCTAATTGTAACATTCATAGTATAAGATCCTGCCCACTGCTTGCCAGTTTGGGTAGCAGTGTGAACGTGTGTTGACTTGCTGTGTAGTTAATGACATGAACAATAAAGATGCTTGTCTCAACCCGTGTGAGTTTGAGCTCTTTACATAACTCATCCTGTATTTTGTGACTAGGATACATATCTGGGTGATCTTCCACACTCTTGGATAGATGCCAGTATTGTAACTGCACTGTAGCAGCTTGGCCGGAGGTTCCACTAGTTCTAGATTACAGATTTGTACTATTACAGCTGGGATGCTGACAGCTCCCACAACCTTTGCTGCTTCTAGTTGACTCAACTATTCCTTGGCATCACGAGGAATGAAACAACTTGGTTGGGTGGGGGTGGTGGGGGGGGGGGGGGGGGGCAGAACATCTTGTCTAATTGCCACATTAAAAGAGAAAAATTATAAAACTGGAAAGACCGCATAATTCTTGGAAGCTATTTTGGACATAACCATGTTGTTCCAGATTGTTGACAACATTTAAAGTCCAATACTTTTGCAGTAGGATTTGAACTTTGGCTTCTGCAGTTGCTTGCGTCTTGTGCACTTAGTGATTTGTTCTGGATTACTTGTTCAGTAATTTAACCACTGTGCCATCATTAGCTAATGGAATTGGTTTATTGATACTGGGCACTACTATAACAAAAAAAACTGTCTATTTTGCTCATCTGTGGATCCATTTAATCTACTTTAATGATTTTGATTGATAAATATTGGACAGACCCATTCTTCACTAAACTTCCCATTCTTCTCTTCACTAACAACCCTCCCCATCCCATCCCCATTAATAGAATGAAGGCAAGTTATGTCCAATTGACAACTCAATTCCTGTGTGACATTGACCTGTAAAAGCAGCGAATTACTGTCTCATTAGTACATGGGAACAGCAACTGAGATTTGTTCACTCGGGCATCTGGTATTTTAGGTAACAGAAGGTAATGACGATTCATGAGCTTGTTTCAAAATGTCTTCTTCCCATTCCTGCACTGATCTTTCTTTCCTGGGCATCCTCCATTGCCAGGATGAGGCCACACACAAACTGGAGGAACAACAGATAGGGTGGTCACAAAGGCATTTGGTACATTGGCCTTCATCAGTCGGAGTATTGAGTATAGAAGTTAGGAGGTCATGCTGCAGTTGTATAAGATGATGGTGAAATCGCATTTAGAGTATTATGTTCAGTTCTGGGCACTGTCTTATAGGAAAGATGTTGCCAAGCTGGAAAGGGTTCATAGAAGATTTAAAAATAAATTGGATAGGTATATGGACAGGAAAGGAGGGTTATGGTCTGAGTGCAGGTAGATGGGACTAGGTGAGAGTAAGTGTTCGGCACGGACTAGAAGGGCTGAGATGGCCCGTTTCCTTGCTGTAATTGTTATATGGTTATATGAGAGGTTGAGGAGGCTGGGACTCTGTTCCTTGGAGCACAGGAGGAGGGGGGGTGATCTTATTGAGGTGTATAAAATCATGAGAGTATAAAATCATGAGAGTATAAAATCATGAGAGGAATAGATCAGGAGATGCACAGAGTCTCTTGCCCAAAGTAGGTGAATTGAGGACCAGATGACATAGAAAAATAAGTGCAGGAGTAGGCCATTCAGCCCTTCGAGCCAGCTCCGCTATTCAATATGATCATATGACACAGGTTTAAGGTGAAGGGGAAAAGATTTAATAAAAATCTGAGGGGTAACTTTTTCACACAAAGGGTGGTGGGTGTATGGAACAATCTGCTGGAGCAGGTAGTTGAGGCTGTGACTATTCCAACATTTATGTGACAGTTAGACAGGTCCATGGATAGGACAGGTTTGGAGGGGTATGGACCAAACACAGGCACGTGGAACTAATATAGCTGGGACATATTGGCCGGTCTGGGCAAGTTGGGCGGAAGGGCCACTTTCCATACTGTATCACTATGACTCCAACGCCTTATATTCTACTTGGATAGCTCCAAACCCAATGATATGAACATTGAATTCTCCAATTCTAGGCAACTACAAAACACTCTCCCTCTCCCTTATTCCTTTCCTGTGCCCCATGTGGACACTCACCCATTCCTCCCCTCGCTCTCCAGCTACATTCCTTTCTCTAGTTTCACTACTTGCAACTCTTCCATCTTTTTTTTCCCCATCACAATTTGTCTTTTCATCTCTGGCCTTTGCCTATCAAAACTTCCCCTCACCTGTATCAACCCATTACCTGCCAGGCTTTGTCGTTTCCCTCCTCCCTTCGAGTTTTCTTTCACCCGTCCAACAAACCAGTCTGAAGAAGGGTCCCAACCCAAAATGTCACCGATCCATGTTCTCCAGATATGCTGCCCAACCCGCAGAGTTACTCCAGCACCCTTTGATTATCACAACAGCTCTATTCCCTGTGGTGGATCATCTTTATTTATGGCCACAATAGTAGAGATAGACATTTTTTTTTTTTAAAGCATTTGTACAGTACAACTAAGACCAGCTCATCAACATAAAATTAGAAGCATGCATGACCTATTTATATCATAACACTGGAAAATAGGTTCAGAAGTAGGCCATCTGGGCCCTTAAGCTTGTCCTGCAACTCAATATCTTTCTTGACCCGACCCAGACATCATCTCTTCCTAGCCAATTCCTCATGCTCCCAATTCCCCCAAAACTTAAAAAATGATCTCTCTCCTCTTTAAATCTCTAATGTCCATAGCAATAAGGGCTAAGTGTTGCATTCTGTAATATTTCTGATAGTTACATGATAATTTCAGTCATGAAAGCTATCAAAATGTGCAATCCAACACTTGCTTTGAGCACTGCATGTTTGTCAAAGTCAATACCTGTCATCTGTAATTGCAGGTCAGTGTTTTCCGCTTTGATATTGGTGAGGAGGATGTCCCAATAGGCGAGGATGTCTCAATTTCACATTGCTTACATTTGATATACAATTTGGCATTCACAAAACTTATTTGCTTCATCACACAACAGTGACATCCAATTTCTTGGCACCAATTTAGTGCCCATTGGGAAATTCAACTTCTGAGCATTTGGCTGGATTTCAATTTGCCCAAGCGTTGTTTCTCAGTGGACACACAAGAGACCGCAGATGCTGGAATTTTGAGCAAAATGTTGGAGGAACTCAATGGGTCAGGCAGTAACTGGGGAGGGAGTGGACAGGCAATTTGGGGGGGGTCAGGGCCCTTCTTCAGACTCAAAATGAAGATGGGTCCCAAACCGACCCATCGAGTTCCTCCAGCACTTTGTGGTTGGCTCAGCTTTTTTCCCCCAATGTACACTTCCCCAGATAATATCATCAATGGTACAACATGCAATTTCCACCTGTAGCTATCAACCTCGCTGAACTGAAATACAGTGGCACTTCATTCCTCACAGAACAGCCAAGTTTCTTTGGACTGACTGTAATCGTGCCCCGATTTTGAATAAACTACCCTTTACTTATTTGTTGTATCTAGCTCATACGGGATGGCCACTGATTAATATATTTGTAGTAATTATTCTGGATCGACCGAAGTTGTGCATTATTCCCTCATTTTCAAAGCTTTATCGATTATCCACTAATTTTAGCAACACACATATTTATAACTGAAGACATGACAATTTATCATAAGCACAGTTAGCAATTTAGAAATCAGATAACTAATCTCAGCAAAAATTACTTTGGTACATTATTCATGTCACTTCAAGTTCAAGTACAAGTTTATTCCCATTCCATTATAAGCTCTGCAAAGGGTAATTAGCCATCTAGGGCAACTTCCAGACTGTAAACAAGGGCAATGCAAATTTGTTGTGTCAATATTTTAACAGCCATGTTTCTTTTTTTGGACAATTTGCGTTTTCACCTAATAAACAGGACTGGAGCAACTTCAGCACGATTCACTCCTAGTAGACAATGCTGCCAAGGTCAAACAATTTAGAAAGTTGAATTAATAGCATGATGATGATGGAAATTATTTATGAGCAGCTGATTAAATTGAGCCAACAGTATCTTATAATAACTGAAGATTGCAACATGGCTGGGTGGAAAAGTACCAATTATTTTAATGGACAAATAAAATGCCCACCAAGAACATAAAACAAATGAACCTGCTGCATTTGCCAAGAGTGAGTAACATTAAATGATAAATCCGCATTATACACAATTAAAGAACCCACTTGGGAAATTTCATCATAGTGACAGCTAGCGTTTTTATTGTACAGCTCAATATCAGGCAGCATCTCTGGAGAAAAGGAACGGGTGAGGTTTCAGGCCAAGATCCTTCTTCAGACTGGCTTGAAATGTCACCCATTCCTTCTCTCCAGAGATGCTGACAGTCCCGCTGAGTTACTCCAGCATTTTGTGTCTATCTTTGCTGCAAACTAGCATGTGCAGTTATAGAATCATGGAATCAGAGTGATACAGTGTGGAAACAGGCCTCCTCCGGCCCAACTTGCCACCCTGGTCAACATGTCCCAGCTGCACTAGTCCCACCTGCCAGCATTTCGTCCATATCCCTCCAAACCTGTCCTATCCATGTACCTGTCGAACTGTATCTTAAATGTTGGGATAGTACCTGCCTCAACTACCTCCACGGCAGCTTGCTCCATACATCCACCACCCTTTGTGTGAAAAGGTTATCCCTCAGATTCCTATTAAATCTTTTGCCCTTCACCTCAAACCTATGTCCTCTGGTGCTCGAATCACCAACTCTGGACAAGAGACTCTGTGCATCTAACCGATCTATTCCTCTCATGATCTTTTATCACAACCCCTCCTCCGCCATTTCCAACCTACATATCAATATCAGTGAGACTGGGTTGTTCATTTTCAAGGAGGAAAAGTAATAGTAAATAATGTACACTGAAGGATTAAGTTTAAAAGGCTATGAATATTTTGAGGAAAGTGTCAAGAAAAACGAGCCACACATGGGAGATTCTGTAGAAAGCATCAGGGGCACAATGACAGGTTTAACAACCAATAGCATGACAAATGTTACAAGAGAAAAAATAGCAAGGACAAAGTGACACAAGGCTGTAGATTGCAAACTGAGGAATATTCAACAGGAGCACGAGTGTATTGGACTTAATACCAATGAGGACACAAGCTAAATAAGTTGAAGCTTTTGAACCACTAATATTAGCTAAGCAATTTGAACACTGTGTTACTGAGGAAGCTGAGAGAGGCAACTAATAAGCAAATTGCCAAATCATTCATTGTATTGATAGTTGGATGTTAGTCATAAAGCTTCTTAATTCATTGTGGAGAAATAGGAATCTCCAGTCTTAAAAAGTACAAATTTATTTATGACTTGCAAGTGGAAATGAATTACTTGGTCACCAATAGAACGCGATCCTTTTAATTAGAGCACTTCAATTAACATGGACCAAAATAAATGTCTTCAGATTGACTTGCAATTGAACTGAAATGCAGAATCCAAGGTCAAGTTGAATACATTGAATACACTAGGTTATTTTCTCTCAGAGAGAATATCAAAAAGTTTGATATTCTGGTCAGAAAATCTTAAAATGTGAGTGGGCAGCAATCTCACACTTGAAAAGCTATCCAAGTACATGACCTGCTCTCAATACAACTCACCATGATCACAATGAATGGCGGTGTAGGCTCGAAGGGCCAAATGGTCTCCGCCTGCATCTATTTTCTATGTTTTAACTCTTAAAATGGCATTTAATCTCTTCACAGATGCTGCCTGAATTGTTGAGTGTTTTCAACATGTTTTTAATTTCAGATTTCTAATAACTGAAAGTTATTTTTAAATTTTGGAATAAAATTAAAAAATGTTCTGTACTTCACTCCAGCTATATTGGGTGGAAGCATATTTTCAGAACACCAATCAAATGGTTCTTTGGTTTTTTTTGCTGCAGCAGGAAATATCCCAAAGGGTCGGAAAACAATGTATTAAAAATTGGTTTAAAAATTCCAACTCAAAGAGCTTACTTGCAACATATTTTCCAAACATTAATTGTCCAGGTGAAACTTTTTTTTTCAATGGCCGGTTTAATTTATGTTCAGAGGTTAGGTGAATGCATGCTGGAATGAAACACTTGCCCAACAAAATCAGCATTAATCAGTTCCAAAACAGACCAAATGACAAGAGGTCGGGAGAGGATCTTTCCAGTAGAGTGAGTGTCTAGGACCAGAATAAAAGGACTTAGTTTTAGAATGGAGATGGAGGAATTTCTTCAGCCAGAGGGTGATGAATCTCTGGAATTCATTTCCACAGATAGCAGTGGAGGGTATTTTTTTTGGATCATTGGGTATTTCTAAAGCAGAGGTTACAATGAAGGTGGGAGAATGAGGTTGAGGGGGGATAAAAATTGATCAGCCATGATTGAAATGCAGAGTAGATTCAATGGGCTGAATAGCCATCTTCTGCTCCCATGTCTTATGGTCTAAGGTGCTGCATGAAACTCAATAGTATTAACTTCACTAGTGTATTTCTGATCATTTATTTATCTGTGTAAAACAAAATTATCCTGCATCTATATTACTAAAAGTTTGATATTGACCGCTTTTTGCTCGCTGTGCTGTGATTTCTGAGACAAAGCCGCCACATACGGCCATCATTTTTGGCCAGCTCGCTCAGAGGCCCCCTCCACCTTCCTGGACCAGAGGATTGTTCCCATCAATGAAAAATCGGAGAGATATTAATGTTTTTTTAAAAAATCCCCATTCTCTCTGCTGCCCCTGCTGGAGCGAGGGGGAGGGACTATAAAACCAGGAAGTGGTGTGCCTCACTCAGTCTCTGCAAGATGGAGCAAGCCAGAGGGTCATGTCTCATTGAGCTCTGAATAGCACTGAACACATGTCTACTCAACTGTGAGTGCCCTTAATGTGGTTTGAAAATGAAAATATGGTTGGTTTGAAGTAAAAAGGCACTGCCTGCAAATGTTTGTTTTGGGATGGGGGGGGGGGGGGTGGGGGGTTGAAGCACTACTGCAAATGGTGGCTTGGGTGCTTTGGCTTGAAGTGAAAAGGCACCACTGCAAATGGTGGCTTGGGTGCTTTGGCTAACTTCCTGTTTGCACTGTATATTGATTTTAAATAAAACACTAACATTTACGGCTGTGATTTTTGGCTATCTTACTCAGTCCCCCTCCGCTCAGCAGGTGCAGACGATTCTTCCCATCAATGAAAAATAAAGGTGTTATTAGTGTTTAACAAAAATGTTGAGAATCTCTCTCCTGTCCATCACGCCACACCTTTTCCGGTGGGAGGGGGAGGGGTTATAAAACCCGGAAGTGTGGGTGTGGCTCAGTCTTTGCATGATGGGGAGGGACAGGTCACGACTCTGTCTGAGCTGTGAATCAACTGAACACACTGAATGTCTACTGAACTGTGAGTTTGGTGTTTTGTGTGTTTTTATGGTGGTTTCACCCTGCTTGAAATGGTATGAAACTGCATTTGAATGTGGTGGTGTTGCACCCAGCAAGAAATGGTATGAAGCTGCATTTGAATTTGGTGGCCTTGCCCCCTGCTTGAAATGATATGAAACTGCACTTGAATTTGGTGGCCTTGCACCCTGCTTGAAGTAGTAGGAAACTGCACTTGAATTCTGTGGCCTTGCACCCTGCTTGAAATGGTAGGAAAATGGATTTGAATTTGGTGGCCTTCCACCCTGCTTGAAATGGAATAGCCACGAGTCAAATGCCAGCCCACCAGACGCGAGTGAGCTGCCAGCACATCATGTTTGAGTGACTGTGCTGCCACCCCAAGAACCCATACCAGCGCTCCAGAAAGCCCCCCCCACTGGCTACCAATATTGGAATTGGTGGAGAGGTGGAATATTGTGTCGGGGACCAGCCCTCCTGTGTGAAAATGGGACCCAATGGGTCCCACTTAGTCTAGTATGTCCTATAACCACGTTATAGCCTATCCCTCCATTCCTCTAACGTGTTTTACACCCACTCTGCGATCAGTCTGAAGGGTCCCGACATGAAACGTTACCCATCCATGTTCTCCAGAGATGCAGCTTGACCTGCCAAGTTACTCCAGCTTCCAGTGTTTTTCCTTGGCAAACCAACATCTGCATTTCCTTGCGTTTACACAACAAATTAAAAACAGGAATCCCGCGTTCAATATTTGTTTTAATGATTATTCAGCCAACCATCTCTAAATCACCCAACTGTGAATAAAGCTCAGTTTGACTCAAACTGCAACATAAGTGCAATGGGCACTAGAAATCCTTCCCAAACCTCCAACTTCGCCACTTAAAACGTACATTTTTGCTCAAAGATTTGCTCATTCCCGATTACTTTATTTAACAATCTTCTTTAAAAGGAAATATTGATTAAAGTTATTACTAAATCAAAGAAATCATAACAAAATGCTGATAAAGTGAAACAGCTTATTAAAAAAGTTTGGATTACATTCAAGAATAAATACACTGGTCCAAAAGAATGTAATTTGTTCATATTTTTATCACCTATACACGTATCCAATTCCTATCTTATTAAAAGATAATCTAGAACACAGAAAAACTACTCTAAATTCAGAATTGATACTAGAAATTGTTGAGGGAGATAATTACAGGTCGGCAACAAAAAAAAGAGTTGCACAAAAGCCAATGGATCAGCAAGAATTAAATTGTTGAGGTTATGCAAAAAGAATCTTAAAGGGGTTTTGAGAAGGACTAAAAATAAAATGCCCCCAAATATGCTAAGAGGAAGAAGTTGTTAAATAAGCAGTACTGAGTCCATGCAAAACAGTTACATCATGCCGATACAAGTTGATATCTTACATTTATAATACTCTCGTAAATATTGATACTCCACCTTCTGAGATTTATAGGCAAGCATGGGAAGACGAGTTGGGTCTACCCATTTCAAAAGATATATGGGAAGCCTATTGTACATACATTACTGTTCTTTAAATGTCAGGCATTGCCTGACACAATTCAAAATATTGCATAGGTTATACTATTCAAAGACCAAATTGAATAAGGTTTTTCCAACTGTCTCCCCTATCTGTGATAAATGTCACCTTAACCCATTCCTTTGCATCCTGTATAAAAATAACTTCTGGATGGGAATATTCAATATCATCTCTAAAACACTTAAAATTCAATTGGAGTCAGATGCAAAATTAATAATTTTAGGAATGTCAGAGGGCTCCTCTAAATTAACGACATTCCAAAGATGTTTCCCTGATTACGGCTTAATAACTGCGAAAAAACTTATACTCAAATTCTGGACAAAGATAATAGTTCCCACAGTGAAGATGTGGATCACAGAAATGACCGAGACACAACATTTAGAAAAAAATAAGGGTTGTTTTGGCTGAAAAAAAAATCAGACCAATTCTCCAAAACATGATCCCCCTTTCACTGAATTTCTTCAATAGAATGGTTCGAACACAAGTTTAAAACTGATGATTGGGATGGGTGAGCGATGGGGTTGGGGGGGAGGAGGGAAGGATAGTGGGACATATCTCAGTTTTTTTTTTGTCTTTCACTTCTTCGGTAGTTCAGGGGTCTTTTCTTCTCTTTTTTGCATTTTTCTTCTTTCATTCTTTCCCTTTGACTCCCTCCCCCCCCCCCCCCCCCGCGCGCCGATTCATTTCTCAGTTTATAAAATGTTAAAAATGAAGCTGTACGAAAATTGTATAATTGTTATGCCGATTGCTTTATTCTTGTACAATTGCTTCTAATAAAATAAACATAAAAAAAGGTATATATTGGAGTGTAGAGGAAGCAGTTTGTCAGGCAATCATAATTCTATACTCAAATTGAAAGCCTTTCTGGAGCTAACTTTCCCCGGACAATGAGTGCTGAAGTAGTGATACATGCAATTAACCATAACCAATACTTTACAATGAAGGCTGTGCAAAAAATTCATCCTCCCTGCTCATCAGGGAGTCAGTGTTGAGTCAATTAACAGCAAAGTCAATTTCCTTGGCATCGGTCTGAATTTTCCCCAGAATATCAGTCCCAATTCCAGCTGGTCTGCAACGTTTAAAGAAATGGTTCGAATATGGAAAAAAAAATTGAAACAGTGAAATCAAGGATTGAAATCACAATTGCTTCCCCAATCTTCAGCAGTAACAGATGAAGATTGGACATCTGTGCACTGTACTTTCAGAATTTACACTGCATTTCCCCACATAATACAAGGGCAAGAGGGCCATTGGTAAGCTTACAATCTTCACATTTCTGCACCATGCTCTGCCCAGGGTGATGAATGCTGCTCTTCTTAAATGTTGTCTACAGTCCAAAGCAGCAGTGCAGTGAAAACAGAAAAACCTTGCAATGTCCACCTCTACATCTTTCAAATAGTGAAAGCCATAAAACCTGATGGTCAATGTTAAAGTAACAGCCAATGTGAATAGTCTTACAAACTTGCTCTCTTGATGTTACTGCAGCACATTGCCACTCTTATTAATATATCTTTCCTAATCCATTGCTCCTTGCTGAGCATCAGGAAGAGGAATTAATGTCCCAAAACCCTACCTGGATAGGGCTTTCTTTCAAGAACCCCACCACCCAATCCCTTAAAGTAGGTTGAGGCATGGACTATTGCAGCATGGGTAGGACAGGTTTGGAGGGATATGGGCCAAACACAGGCAGTTGGGACTAGTGTAGATGGGACACATTAGTTGGCGTTGGCAAGTTGGGCCAAATGGCTTGTTTCCGTGTCGTATAACTAGGACAGGTTGCGCACTCTTCTGCAGCATTCCTATTAGAACAGTGGCCCCAATAACACATTTACCAGCAGTCTAGAAATAAAGATTTGCAATTTGACATTCTTCTGCACAGCTAGATATGGACTGATCATCATCTTCTTTAAGAAATGGAAAGCAGTTTTTAAAAAAAGACTCCCACTGATCTTATATACAAAAAGCTGGTATACCCTTTTTTAAAAAGTGATATGATCCATCCACTATTGAGCAGTAAGACGAAATGAAGGGCAATACAAAGTTCCTCCAGGAAAGGGTCAGACAGCATCTGTGGAGGAAAATGGGCAGATGGCAGTTCAAGTCACGACTGTTTAAAGCTTTTTAATAGCTTGGGATTAACTGTCTCATGGTAACTCTGCATCCTACCAGTACAAAGTAGTGCATGTTCAACTATCTTTCCCAGCAAAATGAACATTATGATTCGTGCTAAAAGGGCCTTGTACATAGTCACCATTATATTTACTCTTATCAAGGAGAAACACTGGTCTATTTTACTTACCAACTGATCTCTCATACTTTTCTCAGGTATTTTGGACTAGTAGTCTTTTTGACAACAAATTTAAAGGACAATTGTTGATATAACAGAGATAAGATTATTCATTGGGGCACAATGAATAACCACAGTGGCACAATGGAAGAGTTGCTGCCTTACAGCGCCCAGAGATCCGGGTTTGATCCTGACCACATGTGCCGTCAGTACAGAGTTCGTACATTCTCCCTGTGGCCTGTGTGGGTTTTCTCCAGGATCTCTGGCTTCCTCCCACACTCCAAAGACATGCAGGTTTGTAGGTTAATTAACTTCAGTATAATTGCAAATTGTCCCTAGTGTGTGTGGGATATTGTTAATGTGCAGGGATCGCTGGTCAGCACAGACTCAGTGGGTCGAAGGGCCTATTTCCATGATGTGTCTCAAATTTAAAAAATGTATTTCTGAAACATGCTCTGGCAAAAATAAAATCCCAATTATTTTTTAAATCTGTGGTCAAATTTGTTACTTCTATTAAGATCATAAAAATCAATCTCAAGTTTGAGTTTTATGATCTTGAGACACAAAATGGATCATTAACCAGGACATATTGCCCTATATAAATAATTCATGGTCCTTCCTGATCTAGGTTATACCTCTCATTTCCATAATGCCTTTCATGACCCTAGGACAGCCCAAAGCCATTTGTAGATACTTCAAGGTTACACGATGCTCTCCAAGACTACCTGCCAGTCTGTGCACAACAAATTCACAGGAGCAGTAATAACAACCAGATGGTAATCTTGAGATAATACCACAGTTAATTCAATAAATCACTCCAACAGATACTGACAAGAGGATTGAATTTAAGAGGGTCAATTAATGAAAGAAAGTCGCACAAGTTGGAACTAAATTGGCAGGTTAAATAATTTATATCCCACCAACCACTACATCCATTACCTGGGGCAGATCACTTTCTTTGCAGTTACTTTAACAATGCAGAGTTTCATCAAGTTCCCTGCAGCAAAGTTTCAGGACTTGAATAATAAAAACCATTGAGGTTTACAACAGGAAGTTGCAGTAATAATCCTGCTCACAATGAGAGGAACCGAAGGACATTTATAAACATAGAAAATAGGTGCAGGAGTAGGCCATTCTGCCCTTTGAGCCAGCACTGACATTCAATATGATCGTGGCTGATAGTTTAAAATCAGTACCCTGTTCCTGCTTTCTGCCCATATCCCCCAATTCTGTTGCCCCCAAGAGCTATATATAACTCTTTTGAATACAGGTACATCCAGTGAATTGGCCTCCATCGCCTTCTGTGGCAGAGAATTCCACAGATTCACAACTCTATGGGTGAAAATGTTTTTCCTCATCTCAGTCCTAAATGGACTACCCCTTATTCTTAGACTGTGACCCCTGGTTCTGGACTCCCCAAAACGGGGAACATTTTTCCTGCATCTAGCCTGTCCAATCCCTTAAGAATTGTAGATTCTATAAGAAAACCTCTCATCCTTCTAAATTCCAGTGAATACAAGCTCAGTTGAGCCTTTCTTTCATCATATTTCACTCCCACCATCCCAGGAATTAACCTGGTGAACCTACGCTGCACTCCCTCAATAGCAAGAATGTCCTTCCTCGAATTTGGCGCACACGCTTGGCTGAGGAGCAAATGGTATGAAAACACGATTTGCAGCATTATTTGGATCTTCAAATCAGACTCCCACCTCACTGCAATGATAAACTTACCATAATTATCAACAAACCTTTTAAATTAATAGTCAGCCTCCTTTGAAATCTGGCACGGTTCCTGCTCTAGCCATAGTTCCCTAGTCCTCTGGGTCCTCTTACAAGTATTAAAATGTTATTCCAAGTGCCTCTTTTAGGACAAACCCTCCTTTGACATGCTTTCTTGGAGCTAATCCAAATCCCAGTTTTGAGTATTTCTGATCATGTATTCTCCGAGCTGAAAAAATATTTAAACTACTAATTAAAACATAACCAAAGCCAGTAAATGCAAGTTGTATACATCAAAAAAAGTGACAGCATATTTGTGAACAGTAATAAAAAGGTACAAGAATTATTAGCAACATTGCCACTTGAAGATTCACAAGTGACAGGAGTAAAATTATGCCATTCGGCCCAGCGAGTCCACTCCGCCATTCAATCATGGCTGGTCTCTGCCTCTGAATCCCATTTTCCTGCCTTCTCCCCATAACCCTCGACACCCATAGATGATAACAGGATTGGTAATTGATAAAAAAAAAAAATCCCTACTCTGCCACATGTATATTCCTGTTGGGTGGATGAAAACACCGGGAGAGTTGCTGGAAGTCCTAAACCATCCAAGTCAGTAGGTAAAGGATCCATTACGGGAAATGGGGATACTCCACAGGAACTCCACAGTAAGGGAGAGCCAATACCAACAAATGATGGATTTCTCTTAAATTCGTTTATAATAAAAAGCAAGTGTTACTGGCAAGGTTTGCTTTTTGTTGCATATTTCAAAAAGGTTGTGAAGGTTGTGATGAGCTGCCTTATTGAACTGCTACCTTAAGTCTAGTAAAGGTAGTCTGTGCTGTTACAGTAGGGATTGTACAGTAATGAGATTCAAATCTGTTGACAACGAAGAAATGACAATTTACAAGGTGGTATGCAACAGGGAAAGGAACTGTCAGGTTGTGGTCATATAGTGTCTGCCCTTAACATGGTGACAAAGATCACAAGCTTAAGAGGTGTTAAAGAGATCTTAAAATGCAATTGCATTAATGTTCCTCACACACACGGTATCAATTCAATTTATTAAGTTGCCAAAAGCAACTTAATGTTGTGCAATAATCAGCTGATATTTCTGACACATTGGAGGGAAGATCATTGATGATATAACAGAAGATGGCCAAATGTAGAACCACAGCATAAAAAAGTACAACTACAGCAAATCTCAGGACTAAGCTCAGACGGGTACAAACTCCAATCAGTGGAGACATTTCCCTCAAGAGCCACCATTGGACAAGCTCTGTTTTGATGTCAAGGGCAGTCATTTAGTTCACTTTTGCAATTTCACCCTTTGCCCCTACACACACCAAGTTGCAATGGGATCAGGAATGGAGTCGTGCTGGTAAAAGTCAAAGTGAACATTATTGAGTAGATTATAGAGCAGCAGAGAGTGCAATCAGCTTTCATCGTTACGCTTGATAATTAAGCGTTGACCGAGAGTCAGTGGAGACACAATACATTAATCCTGCTGTGTGGACAGGACAACTAAGCAACTTTCTACATTGTCAGTAGCTACAAGTGCAGTGATTTTACGAAAACAGTTTGGTAAAACAGCTGGGATGGTGTCTGGTTGCCTGGTCTTGGCTGTATCCAATGCCATTTCGTCATATCACTCAGAGTAACTTGAATTGGTTGAAGATCACTTTCTGTGATGAGTTAAAGCCAAGATGCATCATCAATCAATATCTTGGCTCTATGTTGTTTTGTTTAGTTCCTAGATAGTGTGGAAACAGGCCCTTTTGCCCATCATGTTCACCCATACACTAGTTCTCCCCTGCACACTTGGGACAACTTATGGAAGCCAATTAACCTACAAACATGTCTTTGGAGTGTGGGAGGAAACCGGTGCACTCGGAGAAAACTCACATGGTCACAGGAAGAATGTACAAACTCTGTACAGACAGCACCCATAGTCAGGATTGAATTCTGGCCTCTGGCACTGCAAGGCAGTGACTCAACAACTACCCCACCCAATTATTTATTTGGCCCTCAAATATTGTTGAGGATGGGAACATTCATGGCACCTTTTCTCAATTGTCCACCATCATTCTCAACTGGCTCGAGCCAGGTTGCAAAGCTTCCTTTATTCCATTGGCCATGGGCTCGTAGCTCCATCCTCGTATATTATTTATTCTGCTCAGCATGCACCTTGTTTTGTGTTGAAGATTCACAAGATTTCCACTGCCCTCAAATGTTCTGCTATTGTCTCCATCACAAAATGCTAGTGTAACGCTGCGGGACTACTCTCCATTGAATTAGAGTTGGTCTCCAGGCTTCAACGTATTAATAGTGTGGAATATGCCAGAGCATGTGGGACAAAGCAAGGAGGCTGATTACCCAAGTCTCAAATCCCCCAATTTTGAGATGCCCGAACGTTTCCAATTCTTGCTCTAGCTATTAATTACTTGTAGTAACCATACTTTAAATTAAACTTGTAAGAAAACAAATGACCAAATCAGCACCCTTGTCATTATCTTTACATCAATTATATTGTTCAGGGATGGGTGGCTGAAAATTCTCCTTCGCAGACCCAAATCCACACAAATAAATCCAACCACATTAGTTTAGTGTGTGGTTTAGTTTGGTGATACAGCATGGAATCAGGCCAAGTGGCCCAGAGTCCATGATGACCAATAACCACTCGTCCACTCTCCTAAACATTAGGAACAATTTACAGAGGCCAACTAACCTACAAAACCGGTCAGTCTTTGTAACGTGGGAGAAAACCAGAGTACCCGGAGGAAACCCATGCAGTCACAGGGAGAGCGTGCAGATAGCACCCGCATTCAGGATCGAAGCTGGCTCTCAGGGCAGAAGCTCTACCGCTGTGCTGTTCTAATTCACGGTAAAATTCTGAGTGCTGGAACTACTGCTGCTGCATATCTAAGATTTCCCTTCCCCCCTGCCACCACCATTACCCACTCCTTATCTAATAGAAGGCCTGGAATCTTAGCAGATGGTGACACAAGGTGCAGTTCCCCACAAATGAAGTGCCCAAAGTGACAGAAACCTAAAATGGCAGTAGCAACTGTCCAAGTGGAGGAGAGCTTTCTAACTAGCATTGGATATCACTCATTCCTGAAGAATAAAATATAATGCGTAGGAAGGAACTGCAGATCTAACAGAAGATAGACAAAAAGCTGGAGTAATTCAGCAGGTCAGACAGCATCTCGGGAGAAAAGGATCAAGACCCTTCGGGTCAAGACCCTTCTTCAGACTGATTCAGGTGAAAGGGAAATGGTAGCTAGTGAGCATAGATACAGGAAAAATATGGATGAAATATATTGCCCTGCATCCATTCGACTACACTTCATCACTTCCGCTAGCCCGGGTGCTTTAAAATCAAATCATTGCTCATGCGGTTTTTTGCTGCCAGCTATTGGAATGTATTCTTTATGAGAGTATTGAATAAAACTCTTAAATTCAATAGAAAGGCAGTATGCGAGGAAAGTGCTGGCTATACAATATTTTAAGTTGATGCATGGCAACCTGTAATTAAGGTCAGATGTGTTCTGGTTTTCGTTATTTTCTGGAGTTTATAAGTACATAACTCTTTGCCAAAATTATATTAAACTGTAACCAGTTTGACTGCTGCAGTAGGTACATGTTTGGTTTCAGCCCAGATTGGAGGAGTCACAAAATAGCAGTATTTGCAGATTAGATGTACTGCAGATTAGGCTGTGCCTAAAGTCAAACTAAATTTAATTTCACCATCACTGCAGCATAATCATAGTGTCCGCTGAAGCAGGTGCTTGAAAATGGAGTGGTATCAAATAATCAGCATAATTTTCTAATTAACAGAGGTGATGTGAACAATTTTGATTTGTTAAATACTAATTAAGGATGAACATGAATTCTAACCTTCCAGCCACATGGTATTGCCATGAATCTATTGAAGAGTCAGCAGAAGTCCAAGACAAAGCATTGCAGTACTTTAATGAATATTTCAACGGATTATTGATTTTACACAGTACATCACCTGAATGTGACCCATGATTTTTTTCTTTGCATTTTTAATAGTTATTGTTCATACAGTTAAGATCTAAAAGCAGACCAAGTTACCTGCCCCCATTATATAGACATAAAGTGCAGCTGATTAAATAATCTCAGCATTATCATTTATAACATTTTTCCTCACCATCCCATTTGGGAGCGTAAATAATATAGTGCACCAGTGATTAACCGGTCCCAAGGTTGATTTTCCTACCTTCATTAAATTCTGAATAATCAAGGCATTTGTGACTTTTCAAATCTGTATACATTACCCTTTAATTTTAATTATAGAGGAATAGGCTTCTCATTGTTCAAACGTGTGAAATGCACTGTGAAGGTAGGGCAGTTAGCACAGTCCCAACAAAGCATGGCCACAAAATTCAGTCAAAGCAACAAATATTCCAAAGCTCTCCGTTCATCAGCTCTTAGTTATGCTTCTTGTGAAGTGGGTGGGTTTCACCGAGTGAACACTAAACACAGACATGGCAAAGTGACCATCAGGATCAAGGTGGAAGGGTGGATTAGATATATTGTCCTTTCCTCTTAATTAAGGAAAGACTGTTGAAGGAAACTCTAAATCTCCCATGAACTGGCCTTGGAATTAACATGCAACATTTTTTTTTCTGCACCAGCATCAAGATCTTTAAAAGTAACTCGAGCTAACTGAAAAGGAGAGAGTTCAATGAATTTCCAAATGGTCTTCAGACATTGTGGAAATTAGCAGCTCAAAACAAATATTATTTGCATTTATTGAACATTAAGCGAGGTCTGAGGTTCCCACCTTCTTTCAGAGTGCATCAATAATACCGGTGCCCAAGAAGAGTAAGGTGCCTCTTTGGACACCATTGTGGATGTGTTTCAATGAACATCCATGGTGATGAAGTGCTTCAAGAGGTTGGTTATGGCATATATCAACTCCTACAAGAAGCTGGCGGTGCTGTCTCAAAGGGCCTACTCCTGCACCTATTGTCTATTGAAACTCAACCTATTACAGTTTGCCCACTGATAAAGCAGGTCCACAGAGGATGCCATCTCACTGGCTCTCCACTCTGCACTGGACCACTTGGACAATAAACACACATTAGTCAGGCTGTTGGTTATAGACTACAGCTTAGCATTCAATATCATCATCCCCTCCAAGCTGGTAACTAAGTTAATGGAACTGGATCTCTGCAACTGTATTTTTGACTTCCTCGTCAACAGACCATGGTCTGTTCAAATTGGCCAAAACACTTCTTCCTCAATAGCAATCAGTATGGGAGCACCTCAAGGCTCCATGCTCTACTTATTCTATACTCACGACAGTGGAACCGGACACAGTGTAAACTCCATCCTCAAGTTTGCCAACCACACCACCATTGTTGGACAAATTACAGATGGTGATGAGTCAGTATAGAAGTGAGATGGATCGACTGACCAAATGGTGCCAGCACAACAACAACGGCTCTCAGACCTAGGAACTGATTGAGGACTTTGTAAGAGGAAGGACGACGACCCAAAAAACTGTCTATATAGACGGGACGATGGTGGAAAGAGTCAAAAGCTTCAAATTCCTGGGCATGCATATTTCTGAAGATTACCTCGTGTTGTATCTTTTAATTGCCATTGTCCCCTTCCACTGCCACGTTGACAAGCGCTGTGATCACATTCTCCCACAGCTTATTCTCAGATTAAATCCAGAGTAATAAATTAATTGCTGAACATTGTCATCTGACCAACATTTAAACACCTTCAGTGCATCTTCGGGCTGGCACAGTGGCACAAGGGTAGAGTTGCTGCCTACAGCGCCAGTGACCTGGGTTTGACCCTTACGACTACTGTTTACATAGAGTTTGTACGTTCTCCCCGTGACCTGCATGGGTTTTCTCCCGGAGCTCCAGTTTCATCTCACGCTCCAAAGATGTACAGGTCTGTAGGCTAATTGGCTTGGTAAAATTCTCCCTATTGTGTGTAGGATAATGTTAGTGTACGGGGAAAATCACTGGTCGGCACAGACTTAGTGGCCAACAGGCCTATTTCCACACTGTACCTCTTGTAAACAATGAGGCGTGCAACTAATTAGAAGGATTGAAACTGGACTGTTAATTGAATTCAAAGAATGAATACCCATTAGGGGAAAAATTCAATTGTGAAGTTACTTCCGAGTCATGATAACTTACCATTATAAATGTAAAATAGAGTAGAGTTAATCTATTTTAAGGAAAGAAACCGAAAATACTGAATTTGTCAGCAGGCAAGTCAACATCTGCAGAAAGTAAAAAGGGCTCAGTAAGCTTTCATTAGAAATTCTGAATAACAGGAGATAAATAAGTTTTAGAACACAATTTATTCCCAGTTGTGATGAAAGTATTGAGTTGAAATTGATTGTTCCTCTGCAGAATCCATCCAACTTATTGAATATTTCCATCTTTTCACTTTATTTCAGTTCTACAGCATCTGTGGAATCAAATCAAAGGAATCTCAGATAATGAAAAGATACTGACTCCAAAAGGAAAACGTGTATTTCATCACAGAAGTATCTAGTTTCCCTTTGAAGATCAATTACCATTATTTCTCAAACATTCGATCAATGTGTACAACAGAATCAAAAATAACAAATAAGATAAATTGATGGTTAAGAGATCAATATTGTCAAAAGATACAGGATAAAATGAGAAGGCTTTTATTTTTCTTCCTTTTTAAAAAAAGGCTTCAAGAATAAGAACTGAAAAGCATGAAGGTTTTGTTAAACCTCAATTGTTTAGCCCCCTGATATTTCCAATATTGTGCATCAAAAGAATACTAAGCCCTTTGAGAAGGTGCTGAAAAGTTTACTAAAGATGTTATCAGAGGAAAGGTATTTCATTCTGGACAGTCAAAATCTGGGAATTTCATCTTTTGGCAGATAAGGTTAAGCTTAATGGAGAGTTGATAACAGTGAATGACGCTGATGGAGTCAGAGAATAAGTTTCCATCCCTGGATGGCTTTTAATCAAAGGACATGTATTCAAGGTTTGCTGCCAAAAGGACCAGGTGGGGAAATCTTATTTTCACCTCATCTGATCTTATCTATAATGCAGAACCATTACTTCTTGGAGGGGAATGGAACCTACAAAGCTCTGACTCAAGCGAGTGTGTCAGCAGCTGAACCATATTGACACCAAAGTCGATGGGATATAAATGTCATGCTGCAAGGCTACGAGCTGATTCCAACATCAATATAACCAAACCACTGCCTTAGCCACTAGCATCCAATTAGTTGACCCAGGTCTTCAGCCCTGCTACAGAATCTCAGTGCTCCTGCTACGAGTGCTTAATATTCCTCGGTTGAATAGTTTCCGGATTGGTTCAGATAGACAAACATGCAATAAATCTCAAACAAATTGTCAATACACAACTAATAGAGGCCAAACTTTCAACCTATGATTGTTCTGATCAAGCACTACAGCAAAACCAAATTATTTTATTTTTCCCAACCCACTATAGCATTTCTCTGGGCTTCAAGCAACTCTCCAGCAGTACTTTGGACTCTTTTTCCATTAAATTTATGGCCATGCTATCCAAGAATGCACCATCGAAAGCATACTGTTGGGTTGGAAACAGCTCTACGCAAGACGGCATTAAATTGTATAGAAGTAGAGATGTAGCCCATGGCACTGTCCGATTCACCTTTACCTCAAGGCAAGCATTGGGCTTTGTAGTGCATCAATCCCATTGACAATGCTGAGAACTAAAATTCTATACTTTGTACATTCATCTTCGCTCTATCTGTTGTACTCGAATTTGACTTGATTGGTTTTACGTATAGTATTATTTGATCCAATTGGATAGTATGCAAATAAAACCTCGTCACCAAACCTCTGTATACATGATAATAATAAACCTACTACTATGTTTGAAGGCTCACCATCTGGTGCATGTGTTGTTGGAACCTGCTTAGACTCTATGCAATCCAAAAGGTGCAGCAATAAACCTCCAGTACTGGCAGAACCTCAGGCCATTTAGGACTGAGATGAGGAAAACCGTTTTCACCCAAAGAGTTGTGAATACAGTGGACTTCTCTGCCACAGAAGGCAGTGGAGGCCAAGTCACTGACTGTTTAAGAGTGGGTTAGATATAGCTCTTAGGACTAACGGAATCAAGGGATATGGGGAGAAGGCAAGAACGGGGTGTCGATTTTGGATGAGCAGCCATGATCATATTGAATGGCAATGCTTGCTTGAAGGGCAGAATGGCCTACTCCTGCACCTACTTTCTATGTTTCTAACCTCTCAGAAGATATGAAAGCCATTTTCTCTTTTGTGAATTCCATTAAATGGGATCAGTCTGAAGAAGGTCTCGACCTAAAATGTCACCCATTCCTCCTCTTCAGAGATGCTGCCTGTCCCGCTGAATTACTCCAGCATTTTGGGTCCACCGTCGATTTAAACCAGCATCTGCAGTTCTTTACTACACATCTGTTCCTGTGGTCACAACTTGGGTATCGAAATTGGCTGCTCCGTCTTCTCAATCATTCACCTGGGCATAGGCAAGGAATGGATTTAGTGGTACTGAGATATTATGGTACTATCAGTTCCAACTAGGTTTTGTGTTTAACAATAATGGGGCTACATTTATTGTTTTGTGCACCACAATGCAAACTCCTTTTGATTTCTGCCTTAACAGAATCCCAGGACGGGGGAGCATGAATATACTGTTCATTGTGAACTATGCTGGCATTGATCTCATTCTCCCCAAAAAAGCCCCAAATTCACCTTGGTTCTAATTTAGCGAGTCCTCTGCCTGTCTCTATCAATTGTTTGGTCACTTCAGAGTTTCAAGGTAAAATTTATTGAGAGGTGATCAGTGCCTCCCCAAAGCTTCCCCCATCATGGTGGAACCCTTTCTCCAGTGCTGTGTTGCTATATTTTGGGTGCTGTGTGGTACAACCGCTTCTGGGTTCTTCCTGATGATTTCCACTCCTTTCCGTCCACCATGCTCACAGCCATTAAAAAGGTCATTGCCACCAAAACAAAAACAAACAAAAAAAAAAAATCTATTTTGGCCATTAAGGCCAGATCCTACTGACTGCAGTTTCATTACTAAACTCTGGCTTGTCTACACTCTCTAAACAAGCCCTTGAGTCATGACCATGTCCATTTGCTGTGACCCAGCTTTTCTAATTCCACGATCCCCAACATGGAGTCGTCATGTTGAAGCCGCTGCTGGCAGTTGATATCAAGCCAAATAACTGCCTTGCCCTCCTGCTGGATATAGCATTGAACTACATGTCCGCCTGTTAATTTGATGCTAACCCTGGAATGGATTTCTTCTGCAGTTTTAGGTGCCTGGCCTCCATTTTCACTTGTAGGTTAAAGTATAACTGAGCATAATTACCAAAAACAGGGCAGCAAAGCACATCCATTGGCTTTTTGGCACCTGTGAAAGTTAGGAGGCCCTCTAGAATCAGTCTGACAGATTGGCCAATATTCTTTAAAAGAGGTTTTGTCCGACTCAATTGCTCCTCTCATTTGTTCAAGTTTCACAGGTTCTAACCGCCTCTGCACAATGGGGCTTATATGTAGACTGGCTGTCTCCAGTGCTTTACCAATCTGGGTGACAGCCTCCACCCCCTCTCTCTCTCTTCCCCCTTCTACCTCTTTCCCCCTCCCCCCCAGTCATCCTGCAGAGCCCAAATGGTCCTCAATGGTCCATTTCATTCTGTTGACTTGTTCTCTTCCTTTCTCCGTTAGAGTCCCAGTCCCACTTCTGAACTTCATATACAAGGTACTCTTCTCCAAAGTCTTAATTCCTCTACAAACAGTGACTCCTGTTCAGACAACACATACCAAGTTTACACAGTTCCCTGATCTCCCCGTGTTAATTTGTCTAAACCTCTCATTCTAGTTTATCAGGGGTGGACAATTTCTCACATATTAAGTGTAATATCTGGTAGAAGGTTCTTAATAGGGTTATATCCTTTCTAGAGCAGCCACCAGCTCACAGAACTTTATACAAACTGCATTAGGTATAAAAATGTCAATACTCATCTCAAAATGTGAAAGACCTTCAGTTTAACTATAAGCGTTTGATCTGTGCAAAACAACTCAATTTACATGTGATTGCTTATTTTCATTTCATTTTTTTGACCTTCAGGAGAATGCCTTCCTCGTGAGAAGCAAAATTAGCGTTTTCCAATTATTTGACTTTCAGCTACTATTCTGTTATTTTCTGCTTTTTCTGGCAGAATATTCACATTTGATATTTGAAAACATTTGCAGGGAATACATAACATTTGTGTTATTCAAATTTCAAAAAGCTGAATGAACACAAATGGTTTAAATAGATCCAAGAACTCCATAGGTTGTTGTGATTGAAAAAAATAATTGTACAAGGCCCAAGACGCAAGGGAACTATAACTCTCCCAAGTCTTAGTGCACAGTATGGAGGATTAATAGTTCTGTAGGTTAGCGTTGGATAGAAGAGCTTTCATACTTCAGATGATTTTAAAAGCTCATCATTTTCCTGTTCATACTTCTTATTACAGTTCGCCACAGATCAATAGCCACAACTGCTCTGGAATTTAATTTTAATACTTAGTTGACAATCCGTCTCAGAAGCATTGAGTATTTTTGGCAAGTTGAATTAACTGTTAAGTATTTAGCCTTGCAGAATAAATACCATCTTGACTCATTGACTGTCCCTCAAACACAAAGAAATATTTTGCAGTGCTGTGTAAATGTAAAATTTGTTGCATCACACAACTTAGGATAACGTAAGGTTTGTCAAGCTTAGAGGATGCATATGATCAGCAGGCTTTTGTAGTCCTAAAGACGTGGCATTTGCCAGAAGCAGTCTCTTAAAATATCCTTTCAGTACGGACTTAGAGCATGTTTATGATGCACTATCTTCATGTGAACCCGCTTTCATTAATCGCAGCAGCTTTCTTTATAAGTGAGGATGCTAGATCTTCAGCAACATGTTAATATTTGCAGAGGCTGACAAACAAATAGTGGGTATGTTACAATACTTACCTTCAACGGCGCTGCAGTTCTGCCACTGGCCATGTGCGCGCCTTTGAGGGGGGGGGCTGGATTAAAATGCCATTTTCTCCTGCCTGCCCAAGATATATTTTCTCCGCCTGCCAGCTGATGCTGAAAAATCGTTCCGACTTGCGTTCTCTGAAGTTTTGTTTTTTTTTAAATTGCGGGATAATTTAATCGCCGGATTAAAATAAAAAAGCGACTTCTAATGCCGTCAATGCTGACAACGGGATGGATCTCACGTAGGGGACAAAACATAAGGTAAGTCGTTTATTTTACATATAAACTTGTTTCTTAGGATGACTTTAATCCAAATTTAATTGGTGAAAATGTGATTATGGCCCCATATGAACCGGCACATTTTTTCCTGCTGATATGGGGTTCAAATTAACTGCAACCGCAACGTTCCATCGATCGCGTTCCACAAAAACCCACTCTCAAGAGGATTTAAATGGGCATTAATTTACAAGAATTAAACTTTAACTTCTTTCCATTTGGCCTATAAATTCATGGCAACGAGATTTAAAAATCATGTTATATTGTGAATTCTTGTGTGAATGTTATTTGGACACATAGGCTATTTAAAAATGTTAATCTTTTCTTAAGAAATGGATAGATGTTTAGATCTAGTAATTTAATTTTGTAATTAGCTACAATTGAGTAACTAACTAATTATATGCTTTAATTTCATGTCATCCAAGTAAGATTGTTTCATATTTGTTTTAGAATGCTGCAATCTATAATAACTGATTTTTTTTTCGTTTCTCTTAATTTTTAAGAAAGTTATGGGCTTTTGACTGTCCTCGATCACAGCTTTGGAAGTCGATGAAAAATAGGGAACAAGATGCTAATATCGGAGTATGAAAATGGCCATAACTTTAATACTGAAGAAATGAAAGTGAATTGGGTGTCAAATTAAACTGCTGTTTATGCTTTGTCTGATGGGATAAATTGCAGACTTGATTTTTAAAATCTCAAAATTTTGTAACATTGCTACAAATAGCAATTATAAAAGGAAGTTCTGCAGTACACTTAACCCCAACTGTACACTCACCTAAAACAAAACCTACCCCAAGAACTATTCCAGCAATCAAGGGCAGCATAGTGGTGCAGCTGGTAGAGCTACAGCCTCACAGCGCCAGAGACCCTGGTTCAATCCTGACCTCCAGTTCGATGTTGGCAGTGTGGTGTTTGCACACTCTCTCCGTGACTGGGTGGGTTTTTTTTACCAGGTGCTCCAGTTTCCTCAAAAATCCCAAAGTCGCGTGGGTTTCTAGGCTAACTGGCTTCTAAATTACTCTTAATGCACAGGGAGAGGATGCTAAAGTAGAACAATGTAGAACTGGCATGAATGTTGTACTTGGTGGGCTGCAAGTCCTGTTTCTATGCTGTATCTCAAAATCTAACACTTCAAAAACAATTTTGAAAAAGGTATCAGTGTATTAAAAAGGAATTTCATCCATTTCTCCAGAAAATCTCCGAGTACAGCACCAAAGTCCTGGGAGCCCTTGATTGTCAAGGTTTTGCTGCACATGGAAATATCTATGGAGATTAACATTGGCCATCGCACAAGGTACATCAAACTCCTGTGGTTGCCAGCTTCCTTTGCCATTTCAAGTGCAATACAGGAAGAAAATGTTCAACTCATTTGCAGTCCTCCCTCAGCTCTCACACTGTCTCTGCATGACAGGTTTAGAAAATTTCCTTGGGAATGAAGAGAGGATTTGGAGAGGCACAGCATTTTGTAGAAAGAAAAATACACCAAAAGGAAATGGGTAAAGTGCTACCTTATCAAACTAATTTCTTCCGCATTCGGAAGGAGCCACTGAAGTGTTTATTTGAAACTTGTTAACAAATCTATCAAAACAATAAACAGAAGGATGTAATTACAACATCAAAGCTAATTTGCTAAAAACAATGTGGCCTCTATCGGAACATTCAACATGATAGTAACTGATCTGGCTCCGAGGCTAATTTCCCCACTTTCCCTTTAAAGCTATCAGGGCCCCAACACCCCCAAAAACCTGGAGCCCTGGTTTTCATTTGCCCTTTAAACTGGCTAGTTTCACCGGGAAATTCTTTACAATACTTTCTAACAGTGGTGCAGCGGCAGAGTTGCTGCCTTACAGCGCCAGAGACCCAGGTTTGATCCAGACTAGGGGTGCTTATCTGTATGGAGTTCGTAGTTTCTCCCAGTGACCTGCAATGGTCTTCTCCGGGATCTCTGGTTTCTCTCCACATTCCAAAGTCATACAGGTCTGTAGGCTAATTGACTTGGTATAATTGCAATTGTCCCTAGTGCATGTAGGACGGCGTTAGTGCAGTTGCCGCGGATTCTGTGGGCCAAAGGGTCAATTTCTACGCTATATCTCCAAACAAACTAAAAAAAACATGAAAAGAATGTATAAACAAAAAAGGTATGCATGTAATAAAAAGGAATTTCATCTATTTCTCCAGAACATCGAATTAAACCTGATTAAAGTTTTAGTGCACATGGAACAATCCATATACATATTTTCAGGCATCCCAAAGGTACCCCCTACTCCCACGATTGCCAGCTTCCTTTGCTATTCCAAGTTCAGCACTTTTTGTCCCTGCTGTTATGAACTGCTGACACTAGCACATAAGGCATGATAAATACATTTTCATAACATATGCAATATTCATTCGAGAGCTTAAGATGCACTTCCATACCTTGAATGAAATGGGCAAAAAGATTCCTTACAACTCTACAGACATGATATTGAAATGTTCAGTCTTTGACCAGATAATTTATTCAGGTCAAAGCTTCTCAAAACTTCTTTTATATGTTAATTGTTCTTCTATCTATAACTTCCCTATTAACCATTTCCTTTGTGCTATTCTATTAAATATTTTCTTGGAAGTCTTACTCTTACCTACCATGCTAAGTGATCACCAACTACTGTAGATAGTTCGTATTTGATCGGAGGGATGGACATAATGGATATTCCAAGGCACTTCGCAGGGACGGTCATATGGACTTTTTAAATAATTGTTAGGATCTGGGTACCAGTGTCAAGGACAGCATCCATTGCCCATGAGAAGCTGGTGGTCAAATGCATTCTTGAACCACAGTGGTTTTTCTGGTCAAAGTGCTCATGTAACACTGCTGGGGAGAGAGAGGCAAGAGAGTTCAAGGAGTTAGATTTGATATTTTCCCACATCAGGCCAGAGAGAGAAACATGGAGGGAAGCCTGCAGGTACTGGTGCCCCTTTGCACATGGAGAGGAACTTATCTAGTGATGTTCCCATGCACCTGGGACCATGTCATACAAAACGGAAACAGGTCCTACAGCCCAGGTCATTCATACGGACTACGTTTCGGGAGCTAATCCCATTTGCTTGTGTTTAGCTTATATCCTTCAAAACCTTTATCACATTCAGTACTAGTCAGCATTTCTTTTAAAAATTGTTATTGTACCCACCTATCTCTGGCAGCTCATTCCATATACCCAGTGCTGCCCCACAGTTTCTTATTAGATATTTCCCCTCTCACCTTAATACTCTGCTCGTGGACTGCCCTACCCTGGGAAAAATAATATTTACATCCAACCCGTGTACTCAATGCCCTGACTAACAAAAGCCAGTGTACCAACTGCTTGTTCACCACCCTGTCTATCAGTGTCATCATTTTTAGGGAGAGATGTACCTGTATCACTAGGTCTCTGTTCCACAACATTCCCCAGGGTTCTACCATTTACTGGGTATGTCCTGCCCTGATTTACTTATCAAAATGCAACAACGTACACTTAAATAAATTACATCTGCTATTCCTTGGCATAATTGCTCAGTTTGTTTGGATGCCATCAAAGCTTAGATAACCTTCCTTATTGTCCACTATTGCACCAATTTGGTTGTCAACCACAAACTATGCCAATCCTCATCCAAAATGTTGATATGTGTGACAAACAGTGGATCCAGCACCAATCAACAGACAATAGGTGCAGGAGTAGGCCATTCAGCCCTTCGAGCCAGCACCGCCATTCAATGGGAGCATGGCCGACATCCCCAATCAGTACCCCATTCCTGCCTTCACCCCATATCCACTGACTCTGCTATATTTAAGAGCCCTATCTAGCTCTCTCTTGAAAGTATCCAGAGAACCGGCCTCCACCGCCCTCCGAGGCATAGAATTCCACAGACTCACAACTCTCTGTGAGAAAAAGTGTTTCCTCGTCTCCGTTCTAAATGGCTCACCCCTTATTCTTAAACTGTGGTCCCTGGTTCTGGACTCCACCAACATCAGGAACAATCCCTGTGGCACGCCACTGGTCACAGGCCTCCAGTCTAAATAACAAACCCTCCACTATGTTTAAGTTACTTATTATTGTTGTCATAGGTGCTGAACAAAGGTACAACAAAAAGCTTTGAGCTAGATAGGGCTCTTGAAAATAGTGGAGTCAGAGGATTTGGGGAGAACGGGGTACTGATTGTGTATGATCAGCCATAATCACATTGAATGGCGGTGCTGGCTTGAAGGGCCGAAAGGCCTACTCCTGCACCTATTGTCCATTGTTTTGCATGGTAGCAATCCACTCAGATAATACTAGACAAAAATACAATCGCCAAACTAACCTACAAAAGATATAGCAAAGGGGAAGATACAGAGTGCAGAATATAGTTATCAGCATTATCTATCAGTTCTACAGATAAAGTCCAATGCTCTCAATTGGGTAAAGGTGAATCAGACAGTACCCAGGCTTATGGAAGTTCTTGAAGCCAGAAAACAGTGGGGAAGCAGAAGTTCCCACGTATGGTGGTGCGTGTTTTCAGGCTTCTGTACCATCTGCTGGACGGAAGCAGGGAGAAGGGATGATTGGTTTGGAACAAGTTTAAAAATTATGTTGGCTTCTCTTACAAGGCAGCGTTAAGTGTAAATGGCGCCAATGGTTGGAAGTCTGGTCTGTGTGATGGACTGGGCTTCATCTGCAACTCTCCGCAATTTTTTGCAGTCTACAACATAGTTGTCCACACACCATGCTGTGATGAAAACAATTTGCTTTCTATGGTGCATCTGTTGAAGTTTGCAAGATTCGTTGGAGAAAAGCCAAATGTCTTCAATCTCCTCAGGAAGGAAAATCATTCCTGTACCTCCTTGGCTGTCACATCAATGTGGCTGGTCCACGGCAGATAGTCAGCAATATTAATGCCAAGGAGCTTGAGGGACTCAACCATTTCCACATCCACACCATTGATGCCAAATAAACATGTATTCCACCATGCTTCTTGAAGTTAATAACAAACTCCTTGGTCTTGCTGACATGGGGGGGGGGGGGGGGAAGGTTATTGTCCTGGCACCATGTCAAAGTTCTCAATCTCCTTTCTATTCCATCTCATCATTGCTTGTGATTCAGCCACCGAATGGTGTTGTCTATAAACTACCACAACCTGAGCCCGGTCACAAAGCCAATTTAGCATCCAATTGGCAGGCTTACATTGGCTCCCAAATGATCTAACCTTCCTGACTAACCTACCACACGGAATCTTGTCAAAAGCCCTGCTAAGATCCATGTCAACAACACCTACTGCAGTGCCCGAGTCAACCCTGTGTCACTCCTTAGTAAAACTCAAATAAAACTAGTGAGACACGATTTCACCAAGTATTAAGCCATGCTGATTGTCCCTAATCAACCATTGCATTTTTAGGTGCTGGTAGATTCCATCCTTCTCGATGGCAAGGTTGGTAGGGGTGGGATGTACATGCAGAGTTGAGAGGTATCTTTGAGGTATGGCTCCAACGAAAGTAGTGTTTCCCTTTGACGTGAATTTTTCCGGGACACCTTAATGTTGCACTTGATCAAATGCTACTTTGACATCAATGACAATCACTCTGATCTTATGTCTAGAGTGCAACTCATTGATCCTTTTTGGAGAAGGTCCAGAATCAACTCATCCTAGTGAACCTAAATTGAGCAGCAGGTAGATTGATATGGCCAGTTACCATTAGTTTGCTGATGAATGAGAGTTGACTATGCGGCAGACTTCACGAGCGGTCTGCAGCATGACATTGCATCTGCAAAGCAACCTTGGATTTCTCATGAATTCAGAGTCACAGAACACCAACGTCTTGTCCCACTGTGAGAAATCTGTCCCTGCACCAGGTCAAAGCTGGGGAAGGTTCAACAACCTAATTCATGCCAATGGTAAACTCCAAGACATAAACTCAAGTACTTAATTATATTAATTGTTTTCTAGTGCTCAGAATGTTTTATTTTAAATTGTTAATAGCATAGTTCATTTCAAATTGTTTAATTATTATTAAATGCATGCAGGTTTTGGAGATAATCAGAGACATGGTTCAAGAATGTTAGAGTGCTTTCAGGGAGCAGACTTTGAGGATGATGGGAACATCCAGCATTGTGTTGTCCATCAGAGTCAGCTTTGGCAACTAGTTCCCTTGATGCACACAAATGCAGATTAGGGAACATCAGAGGTTCAGAGAGGCAGGCTAGATGGAACAGTCCACATTCCCTACATAATGCATCATCATGCTGTTAAAACCATAATTCGCTGTTCAATGCAACTCCCGTATAATGCTCTGGTTAAACGTCACTCCTTCCTGCAGCTTTCATCCCAGGAGCAAGATCAGCTGTCGAAAGATGCCAGACCTGCAGTGCTCAGGTTAAATGTCACACTGCCTGCTTGTGGTGCTCCAGTTAAATATCACACTGCCTGCTTGTGGTGCTCTGGTTAATTGTCACTCTTACTGCAGTGCTCAAGTTCAAAGTCACTCCAGCATACGCCTTTCGGATGCTAAATATTCGCCATCGTTAGCTGCTTTTCCAGCCCACAGAATTCCATTCCGAACAATTACTTGAACCATAATTAACTACAAATTACGTTTCAGTGAAAATAATATCAGCTTCAGGTTCCTGGGTATCCACATCACCAGCAACCTAACTGGGTCCCTTCACAGTGATGCACTACAGACATCAATGTATTTACTTTCTTAGGCATCTCAGAAGATTCAACACGTCTATAAGGGTTCTTGTGAACTTCTATGGATGCATTGTAGAAAGTATTTGACAAGATGCATCTTAGCGTGGTACATCTACTGCACTACTCATGATCGACGGACTTGCAGAGAGTGGTGAACACAGCCCAGTCCGTTACAGGCTCATCACTTCATCCATCTTCATGATGCGTTGCATCAGCGTGGCTAGCAGTATAGTCAAGTATTTAGTTTAGTTTATTATTGCCACTGATACAGAGGTACAGCAAAAAGCTTTTGTCTCTCCAGTCAGATAACAAACAACACATAACTACAACCAAGCCATCCACAATGCACAGGTAAAGGGGACAACATTCAGTGCAAGATATAACATTGAATTCTGATAAAGTCCAATTAAAGTTAATTCAACATGTCTTAAATGAGGTAGATGGGAAGTCGGGACTACACTCATGCTGATGAGGACCGTTCAGTTACCAGATAACAGCTGGGAGGAAAATGCTTGCTGCCCTGGCCTTTCCCCTTTCTCTCCACCTCCTTCTGGGAAAGATGCAGGAGATTGAAAGCTCAGATGTCCAGACTTAACAGTTTCTTCTCCACTGCTATCCAACTCCCAAACCAATCACCTCTTATACATCGTCAGTCTGTAGAAGGGTCTCGACCCGAAACGTCACCCATTCCTTCCTGTCTGTCCCGCTGAGTTACTCCAGCTTTTTGTGCCTTTCTTCGCCTCTTACACACCCCATTGCCAGATCTGCTGTCACACTCTTGCTCTCAAAAGTACTACAGTACATTGTTATTGTCCTATGGTATTCATTTACACTGCTCATTTATTTGCAATACAACCTTGCACCATTCTGCTGGTTTGCACTCATCATCGTGCTTATTGTTGTATTCAGCATTACAATATGCATATTATTTGCTCCACCAGCTTCAAGTATGAAAGCCATTCCATTGCATCCTGGTGCATATGGCAATAAACATCTGTAACAGGGCAAGTATAATTTATTCTCCTGGTTGCACTTAAAAGGTGCAAATAGGAGTTTATGCAAATCTGTATGACTATAAAATTAGGCGTATGAAAATAATGGTAACAAGTGTCACAGGAATGTACAACCTTATTGTGCAGTCTGCCTAAGGTGTCGCAGATGCAGGATAGTAAAGGCCCTGTTCCACTTTCCTGAGTTACTCAAACTCTCCCGGGTTTTCCCCTTGATTCGAATAATTACGGTAATAGCCATTCGTAGGTACTCGGGGTAATTAAAAAAAAAAAAACTTGTGGACATTTTTCAACATGTTGAAAAAACGTCCCGACTTGCCTGATGCCCGGAGTTCCTACGGCTGGCATTACGAGCTGCTACGATGCATCTATGGACTCGCTACGGACATTCCCCTAGTTCAAATCAAGGGGAAAAACTCAGGAGAGTTTGTGAGTAACGCGGGAAAGTGTGATAGGGGGCTTAAGCTATACATATCAATAACTGAAAAGCAATTTCAAGGCAATTTCAAAATGCTGCTGTACTCATTAACACATTCTTAATTGGAATAAATAACATGCTCAGGCTTTTCGAATGCTGTCAGAGCTACTCCACACGTGACACACTTTACACAGGTGCATTAGTGAATCATACACTTTGTGCCAAATAGAGAGGGTGTATACAAAGCAAAATTTCCATATCAAACGCTCCTAGTAGTAGGATGTGAAAAGTCCCACGAGATGCTCTTGACTGAGCAAAGCGGAAACGGAGAGCAACAGATAGATGGAAAAGCATCGCATGACAGTTTAAATGAAAGGTCATATTTAGTGAATGTAAATTCAAACAACAAGATGACAAACTTGATAATGTAGAAATTGAAAATAGTAAATGCACTTTTGCTTATTAATGTCCAGTTACTGAATGTTGACATGAAGTGGGTAGCTAATAACAGCAATCAAATAAACCACACTTCTAATAATAAAAACTGCTGTGACAGTTCAGCGTACTTGACTCAAAATTGATTTCCCTTACTGCACGGCAACAAAAGGAATATAATGATTGTAGTTCAGATCAAGCAAGCCATTATTCAAGGAGAAAATCTAAAAAATGTTAAGACAGAAGGACTATGAATGTTCACACACATTGACAACAATTATAATGCTGTTAGTCAGCTCCCACTATTCCCACAGATTGTCTATCGACAAAGCATTCTACTTTCAGATAATCCATGCATATGGATGCAGAACTACCACTGTGCTTTAAAATTCATAGCAGAGAATATTCGCTTGCCGCATGCCAATTCATCTTCTCTGAAAAAAATGTGCAACAGGAGTTAGCGGAAGGACTCGGCAATTCTAAATGTGGTCCCTTCATTTTTTACTAC
Source organism: Raja brachyura (assembly GCA_963514005.1). Next base: position 24,323,836 of record OY740812.1, read on the forward strand.
GGTGCAGTCAACAGACAGGAACCTGTACATGACATGCTTTACGAACGACAGGGTGGAAAGAAATATGCTCCTGCTTTGCATGCGTTAGTATTCTTATACTCTATTTGTAAATACAGGGGCAAAGCTGCAATTATTTAGCGAAGCAATTTTATTCTTTAGTCACATCTATTTTATGCTTTCGTCACAACACAATGTGCCAACTTAAGATGCTGGCTTTAATGCCTGCTTATAATTCGCATCCAGACTTCAGCACCATCATGTCAATCCATGAATTTGCACATAATTCTCTGCATCATAATTCAGAATCATCTTTGCTTGAAAAATCATACCATTTGTAAAGTGAAAGCAAAAGGGGAGATAATTAAAGGTGTTGACTGAAGAGTTAAATGGTGCTGATGAGAAGCAGAGCATTTGGTTACGTTGGTAGCGAGCACCCAAGCTCCAAGTTGGAAAGTACCATAGCCAACCTGCTCTTAGCCTTCTCCTTCCCATCGAATGAAGGCAAATATCCCCATATGCCTTTTTCACATCTCTATGCCAACACCACAGATCATAGAACCTAGAACAGAACAGCAAAGGAATGGTTCTTTCAGACCAGTGTCTGTGCCAAACGCATTGCTAAGATAAACTAACTTCATTTGCCTGCCTATTACCCATATCCTTCCAATCTCTAATCATCCATGCGCCTGTCCAAAAGCCTCATAAACACAACCTTCATATTTATACCAGCACATCTCATTTAAACATTGCCCCTCCCAGCTTGAACCTATGACCTCTGATCTTTGACATTTCCACCCTCGGAAAAAGGCCAAGACTGTCAGATCCTTGTACAAGGTCCTTCTGGTCATCACTATGTCTTTTCATTACCATTCATTATACATGTCATATTCTTATTAGACCTCCCAAAATGATTCAACTCTCATTTATGTACAAGCTCACATAGACTACACCAGCCACACACCTTCATCTCTTTACTTTGTTACCCCTTCTACATTTTCCATCAAGCTGGTCATACGGAATGTCTCCCCGACGAAGCCATGTTGGCTGTCCTTCATTAATCTATACTTCTCCAAGTATTAAACCAGAGCACCATTCTTCCAATCTTAGTTGGGGTTGGATATTGGGGAAGGACGTCAACAACCGACATTCCAGCAAATGTTTAGTGCTGATGACCAACCAAAATAAATTTTATCCATTGGATTTAAGTAATTGCTTCAACAACTTGCAATACAAAAATTGCATGGATGTGATTATACCAAAGTAGAGCATGGCAAAGTAGCACAGTGGTAGAGTTTCTGCCACACAACCAGAAAGTTAGGTTCAATTCTGTTTTTGGGTGCTGACTGTATGGAGTTTGTATATTCTCCCCTTGACCATGTGGGTTTTCTTCGGGTGTTCCAGGTTCTTCCTACATTCCACAAGTCATGCAGGATTGTAGGTTAATTGGCTTCTGTAAATTATCCCTGGTCTGTCCGATAGAAATAGTGTGAATTGGTCGACGCAGACTCGGTGGGCGAAAGGGCCTGTTTGCACGCTGCATCGCAAAACTACCAATAATAAAAAATACTAGCCTATGCCTATTGGGAGAAAGATTGTGGGATAGTGGATGATGCCAACCTTAAACCTTGGCCTGGTCAGAGTTAAGGGCCTGACCCACTTACCGATTTTTTTCAGTGACTGCCGGCGTCATATCAGTGTCACCAAAAGATTTTGAACATTTCAAAATCCAACAGTTACAAAATATTTTTTGAGACACTGGAAAAAACACCGTGCGTCATACGTCATCACGCCGAGTCACCGCTGTGACACGCTGCTACATTTCCGGTGACCTGATAAGTCAGTCGGCGAAGAAAAATCACCAAGTGGGGCAGGCCTTTTAGCAACTGTTAGAGACTAATTGTGGTTGGCAACCTACCCATTGGATTCCATGTCGTAAGCCGAATAGGGTGTAAATTAACTGTGAACTCAATACTAGTTCTTGCTGGAATGTCAGATAGGATACGTTTTGACTTGCAATCTTACACATTCGTACTAAAAATAATACCCGCAATCACAGAGTTGTCAACTGGGAAATTATAACTGCACACAATTTGATTAAAAACAGAAGAACGGCAGATCAAAATCTAATTTCTTGGAATGCTATTATTGCATTTGAAGGAAACAAACTAGCAGTTAGAGCTTCATGATAAATTCCTACCAGCAACCATCTGCCGAAAGTCTCTAGAAATGCAATTGACCATATCCCTCCCAATCATGTAGAAAGTCAACAGAATCTTTGTGTATCAAACAAATGAATTTTGACTGCCAGCCCAAACATTTATTCCATGACTACTTTTTTTAAAAATATGCAGATAATAAGAAAATTAAAAAAGGTACCAAATCCCTTTGATTTCACTCTCAGGTTGCTCAACAAAATGTTTGGCATTTCAATAGTTCCCAGAGATTCCAATCTAGGAAGCAGTGTAGTCTTCAATGTTGATTAAGTTATTATCTTCATACATTACACGGTGCTCATGCATATCACAGGTGGATGCCAATGCTCAAAGGAGATAGTCTGGGAGGGTTAGCGGGTGAGAAGCAATATCTGTAAGATCAAACCTGAATTGAAGTGGGACAGGTCTGAACAGATTCACAGACCCGAGAAGGAGGTAAGCCATGGAATATAGGGTAGAAGGAATGGTTCTGGAAGAGTGGGGGGAGGGCGGTTGCTTGGAAAGAGGGGGAGAAGGTGAGAAAGCGGATGAACTTTGAGCATTGGGAAGGAAAACTGTCACGTACCCTGCAAGACACAGAAGTGCTGGAGGAACTCTGGTGTTTAGGCAGCAGCTGGGAAGGGCATGGACAGATAATGTTTTCATTCAAGAATCCTTTTCAGACCAATTATTGCTCGGAAGGTGGGGAAGGGAAAGTTGGAAATAGTTGGGGTGAGACAAAGCCTGGCAAGTGATAGTTGATTACACGGGGGTTTGATTAGCAGATGGGTGGAGATAGTGGTAAAGGCTAGAGGTTGAATTGAATTGAATTACCTTTATTGTCATTCAGACCTTTCGGTCTGAACGAAATTTCATGCCTGCAGTCATACATATATTAAAAATAACAAAACCACACAATAAACACAAATTTAACATCCACCACAGTGAGTTCACCAAACACCTCCTCACTGTGGTGGAAGGCAAAAGTCTTAGGAGTATGTCTTCTTCCCTCCTTGTTCTCCTTCTGCGCTGAGGAGATCCAGGCCTCCGATGTTGCCGTTCACCAGACCCGTGGCCGAGCCTCCGAAACCGGGCCGCCGCCGGAATGCCGGAACACCGCCACAGGGCCCGCCGCCGGAACACCGCAGCTCCGAAGCCAGGTCGCCACTGGAACGTCGCTGGAGCACCGCAGCCCCGAAAGCCAGGTCGCCGCTGGAGCACCGCAGCCCCGAAAGCCAGGCCGCCGGAACGTCACTGGAGCACCGCAGCTCCGAAGCCGTGCCGCCACCGCTGGAAGCTGGAAGGCCGCCAGCTCCGCCATTAGGGCCTCAGCACAGACGGAGACGGGGACACGACAAGAAATGTCGCATCCCCCCGAAGGGAGAGACTAAAACCCTATTCCCCCCCCCCCCCCCCACACACACACACACAGCCTAATAAACCAAAATAATCACTAAAAACAGGCACGAAGACAAAAATAAAATAAAAACAGATGGACTGCAGGTGAGCCGTAGCTGCCAAGCAGCGCCGCCACTTCCTGAAAAGGAGACAGAAAAATGACAAAAAGTGCAAATCGCAAAGTTAGAGGGAGACTTTGTCTCCGCCTGGATCCACCTATTACTTGCCAAGCTGTTCTGCCCCCACCCGTCTCAACCCCCACCCCGATAGAATAATGATCCCAACCTGAAACATCGCTTTTCCATTCCCTTCACAGATGCTATGAAAATGAATAAGTTCTTATTGATTAGCAATTAATAATGGTTGCCAAGCTATTTTCTTCATGCACAGTTTCTAACCTAGGTTCCCCCATCTACTCAAAATGTCATGGGGCGATTTTAAACTCCAGAGGAACAGAAAACCGGCAGCATCAGATTATCATAGGCCCTCCAACTTAATTTCTTCCCATTAACTGCACCTCATGTAAATGTGGACAGTTCTGCACGGAGGTAATTTTAAAGCCTCCTCCATGCACCTTATTCCTCCATCCACTCCTACACATCTTATTCAACTTCATGCAAAGAAAGCAGATTTGATACTAATGGTCCATTCCCTCACTAAACATGTCACGATCCAGTTTATTTTCCAGACAAGGTATTGACTTGGGGTTAAATAGGTTTTGGCAGACCGTTCCATTCACTATCCTGAGGGGTTATAATTACTATGTTCTCCAACCTTGCCTTAGGTCCGTGGACTTGGAATTTGTACCTTGATATTTGGAGTTCACTATTACATTAAAAAAAGGACTAGTTTGGTTTTTTAAACAATAACTTTAATTATTTCAAAAGCCTCCATTATATTTCTCTCAGTCTTCTTACTACAGCAGTAGAGTTGCTACCTTGCACTGCCAGAGACCCGGGTTCAATCCAGATTACTGATGCTGAGTTTGCAGGTTCTCTGTGTGCTTCAGTCTCACCAACATTCCAAAGATTGGTGTGGATTCGGTGGGCTTATTCTTATTTCTGCAAATACTTTCAGAAATATGCATTTGCATATTCAGAAATATACATTTGCAGAATACTTTCTGCAAATCCATCTCCATTTGATCGACCATGAAGAATGCAGAATCAGCTGTGCCTGTATTCTATATTATCACTAACTTGTTCTGGCTTGTAATCCAATGGGCCAAATACATCGCAGGAGCCAATTCGCCCTACTGTCAACTGTTGTACAGCAATCAAAGACTTTAACTATGACCAATAATCACTACCCAAGGAGAGAAGCACAAGGCACATCTATAATTTTAGGACCCTTTTGTATTATGTGCATGTTTGCTTCACTCAAAATTTACATTATACAAAATACATCATTGTCAAGTAAAAACCCTTCCAGTTTTGTACTTAGAAACATAGAAATTAGGTGCAGGAGTAGGCAGTTCGGCCCTTCGAGCCTGCACCGCCATTCAATATGATCATGGCTGATCATCCAACTCAGTATCCTGTACCTGCCTTCTCTCCATACCCTCTGATCCCCTTAGCCACAAGGGCCACATCTAACTCCCTTTAAATATAGCCAATGAACTGGCCTCAACTACCCTCTGTGGCAGAGGGTTCCAGAGACCCACCACTCTCTGTGTGAAAAAAGTCCTTCTCATCTCGGTCCTAAAGGATTACCCCCTTATCCTTAAGCTGTGACCTCTTGTCCTGGACCTCCCCAACATCGGGAACAATCTTCCTGCATCTAGCCTGTCCAACCCCTTAAGAATTTTGTAAGTTTCTATAAGATCCCCTCTCAATCTCCTAAATTCTAGAGAGTATAAACCGAGTCTACGCAATCTTTGTTCATAAGACAGTCCTGACATCCCAGGAATCAGTCTGGTGAACCTTCTCTGCACTCCCTCTATGGCAATAATGTCCTTCCTCAGATTTGGAGACCAGAACTGCACACAATACTCCAGGTGTGGTCTCACCAAGACCCTATACAACTGAAGTAGAACCTCCTTGCACCTATACTCAAATCCTTTTGCTATGAAAGCTAACATACCATTCGCTTTCTTCACTGCCTGCTGCACCAGCATGCCTACTTTCAATGAATGGTGTACCATGACACCCAGGTCACGCTGCATCTCCCCTTTTCCTAATCGGCCACCATTTAGATAATAGTCTGCTTTCCTATTTTTGCCACCAAAGTGGATAGCCTCACATTTATCCACATTATACTGCATCTGCCAAACATTTGCCCACTCACCCAGCCTATCCAAGTCACCTTGCAGTCTCCTAGCATCCTCCTCACAGCTAACATTGCCCCCCAGCTTAGAGTCATCCGCAAACTTGGAGATATTGCCTTTAATTCCCTCATACTTTCGAGGTCAACTGCATAAATTTGGCACATTCACCTGAAACCGATGCAAAAACTGTCAAATCATGAAAAATTCAAAGTCGTGAAAGGAAGAAACACTTGCCTAAAAATTGAATTTCCCCCCAAAATTGAAAATCGCACAAAAAGCAATTTAATCTGGCTTGGTCATACACGCAATTATTTTCAGGTAAAATCCTGTCCACTGGGAATTGGATCAGGTACATGCGCACATAATTTACGTGCACATCTGAATGTATTGGCTTCAGTCATGAATCCAGCAACATCACCATACACTGCCCATTTCTACCCTTCCTAAAAACATCGGGCAGCGTGGTGGTGTAGCATTAGAACTGCTGCCTTACAGCGCCAGAGACCCGGGTTTGATCCCGACTGTAGGCGATGTCTGTTCGGAGTTTGTATCTTCATCCCCAAGATGACTGTGGGTTTTCCCTGGGTGCTCTGGTTTCCTCCCACGCTCCTAGGATGTACAGGTTTCTAGGTTAATTGGCTTGGTTTAAATGTAAAAGTTGTCGCTAGTATGTGTAGGGTAGAGTTAATGTGTGGGGATCGCAGGTCATCATTGACTCAGTGGGCCGAAGGGGATGGTGCCGCGCTGTATCTCTAAAACATAAATTTGCAACATTCATTGAGCACACAAGACAACCAGCTGTGCATTGCACAGAGTTTCTCAGCGAGATTGTAACATAATGGAAGGGTATCCACTTTGACATCGATGTCTTGTGCATAGCATCTGTCAGCATCAGTTTTCAATGCTCAGGATATTTGAAACCTTGTCACGGTGGCTCCATCCCTGATTGCAGGTCTTTTGTATCATGCACACGAGTGCTATGCACTGCACTCTCAACCCCACTGGTCATCCTGCATCTTGCAGTGGCACAGACTCCCCGAGACAGAAACAAATTGTATCATCATATGTCAGCTTTTGTGAGGACAGTTGCATTACAACCAGGACCCGGACCTGGTTCAGCAACGACAAGCCCTGGTTTATTGCAGAACTCAGACAGCTCCGACAGTCTAAAGAGGAAGCCTACAGGAACAGCGATGCAGACCTCTACAGGCAGGCAAAGTACAAGCTGAGAAGAGGAATCAGAGCTGCCAAGGAAATGTACTCTGAGAAGTTGAGGAGCAAGTCCTCAGCTAGTGACTCTTCTTCAGTTTGGGAGGGCTTGCAAGAAATTACCAGCTACAAGAGGAAACCCCCCCCCCCTCCCTTTGCACAATTGTCAGCTGACTGACGACCTGAGTGAGTTCTACTGCAGGTTTGACAAGCAGAAACGTAACCCTGGTACCCCCCCCCCCCCCCCACCCCCAGTACCCAATTACCCACCCCCTCTGTGCTGCAAAACATAATTTCTTCATCTGTCTATATAACAAAAAGTCTAATGTTGACCACTTCCTGTCTGCGCCATCTATTGATTTTAGAAAAAAATGCTACCATATATTGCTATGATTTTTGGCCATCTTACTCTGTCCTCCTCCGCTGATGCAGCCCCGAGGATTTTTCCGATCGGTGAAAAATACAAATGTTGAGTGTTTAAAAAATCATGAGATCAGCTGATTGGTCCTCTCACCTGTCCATCAGCACAATGAAGGCAATGCCCCTTCCAGGGGGCAGGACTATAAAATACTTGGATGCCTGGACACAAGTCAGTCACTCTGGAAGATCGCGAGGGAGAGTCCACAACTGTGAATCTAATCTGTGAATCAATTGAACTGTAAGTTTGCAAAGTACTTGTAATAAATGATTTGTTAGCCCTTAATGACAATCCAATGAGTTGTTTGGCAATTTGGTGGGCTGCACACTGCCTGAAATGCCGTGAACTCGAGTCTGGTGGCCTGCATGCTGCCTGAAATGCCGTGCTATTAAACTCCAAATTTTCTGAGTTGACTGTGCCTGAACCCCTCGGTCATGGATCACCAGCTTCCTGACAGACAGGAATACGAGGCTGGGAAAGCACATCTCAGACCCGCAAACCCTCAGCATAGGAGCACCACAAGGCTGCGTACTCTCCCCTCTCCTCCACACCAATGACTGCACCTCCACTGACTCCTGTCAAGCTTCTCAAGTTTGCGGATGACACAACCGCGATTGGACTGATCCAGGATGGGGAAGAATCTGCCTACAGACAGGAAGTGACACAGCTGGCGTCCTGGTGCCGTTGCAACAACCTGGAGCTCAATGCTCTTAAGACGGTGGAATTGATAGTAGACTTCAGGAGAGTTCCCCTTCCCCTCACCATCAACACTACATTTGCAGAGTATTTTAAGTTCCTTGGAACCATCATCTCCAAGGACCTTAAGTGGGGGGCTACCATCGACTCCAGTCAAAAAGGCACAGAGGATGTACTTGCTGCCGCAGCTGAGGAAGCACAATCTATCATAGGCAATGATGGTCCAATTCTACACGGCCATCGTCGAGTCAGTCCTCGCCTTCTCCATCATGGTCTGGTTTGGCTCAGCCACCAAGCACGACATCCAGAGGCTGCAGCGAATCGTCCGATCAGCTGAGAAGGTTATTGGCTGCAACCTTCCCTCCATTGATGAACTGTACACTGCAAGGGCCAGGAAGCGAGCGGGCAAGATCATCTCTGACCCCTCTCACCCTGGCCACAAACTCTATTAATCGCTTCCCTCTGGAAGGCTACTCCGGACTGTCAAAGCAGCCACAGCCAGACACAAAAACAGCTTTTTTCCCCACGAGTAGAAGCTCTACTCAATAACCCAAAATCTGCAGCCTCCTTTTGCTCTGGTATTTCACTCAATTCACATGTTTAATCAATAATGGTTTATTATTAATGTTTAATGTTTTATGTGTCATTCCTAACTGTCACTATGTCATGTTGTCACTTGCGGGCGGAGCACCAAGGCAAATTCCTTGTATGTGAATACTTGTCCAATAAACTTATTCATTCATTATCACTTGGGTATCACATAGAAGATAGTTCCTCCTTGTCCAAGCTTCCCCGCATCCCATCTCCATAGTAGTCCGTGTAGCCGGCTTGGTCTGGCACCCTTTAGAACAGTAGAGATGCGGAAACTGGGAGCTTTGTAACATTGCACCCATTGAACCATACACACGCACAATTTAGTCAATAAACCACCAAAACACTTATCTTCAGATATATTTTTGACCATTTCAAAAAAAATGTTTGCAAGCGATCCAATTGCAAAAGCAGGATGTGTTTGAGTACCAAATGAAGAATGGGATCCTTTTTCCTCTGCAAACATTCCATCGCGTGGGGAGCTACGTATCAAAATAACTGGGGACAGATCAAAGTACAAGAAGAAAGGCTCTTGAATGAATGAGGTGGTCAGGCAAGGTTAAAAAAAAAATAAAATGCCAGAGAATAACAAAACTGCAAACAAAAGTGAAAAACAGATGTACAAGAAATAAGGACTGGAAAAAAACTGTTTTTTGTTTATATCATGCACGTACAACAATGAATGTCAAATGCTTTTTTTTAAAAACATGCACAAGGGAATTAATTAAAGGAAGCAAACTAGAAATTCAATCACAGTGCTGTTTTTCCCATGCTCTGTCTGAAATTTGCTCATTTCTATATTGGAATGCAACTGCTCCCCTCTGAGTTGAACAGTATCTCCTGAAATTCCGCTCAACTTCCGCACATCCTGCTTGCTTAGAGAGTTATGTTATTTCAAGGACTGACAGTTATTGAGTATTTTGAAATCGATTCATTCATTTTAATATTCATTGATGGCATATAACATTTTTTTTGGTAACTGTCTATACCATCAGAAAGGTAGACTTCATATGTTTAGAATACATTATTTACAATTTTATTATTTGCAATGGAAACCTTCTTGCATTAATGAATTGATTTAAACTGAATTAACATTATATTCAAAACAAATTTGAGGAAGTGCTGTGTGGTTCAGATTATGGAGGAAGTCACACATACCGGACAAAGAGCCAGTATTGCGGATAAATCTGATAGACCACAGAGGACATTGGTTTCACTGAAGCAGAACTGGACATAGCAAAAGATGCACCACATCAGGCGGAGTGTAGAGCCAAGGCACGTGGGCAATACGTGTCACTACCTGATGAGGTTCTACCTGTCCCCGGTGTTGTGAAGGATGGGCCTGGTGCAGACGCTACGCAATGTGCCAGTCAGCTGGACATTGCCGCCCCATCTGCCGTTCGTGGAAAGGTTCTTCTGGTCAAACACCTTTGAATACAAGTCCATCAGGCAGTGGCCAAAACGGAACGTCCTGCAGGCACTGCAGGGAAAGGACTCCATGGATCTGGTGGCGTGGTTCCCAAAGCAGACTGCCCAGCTTGTCTGACAAAATGCCTCGTTGGCAGAACTCTCCAACATGCACCAAGACCTGGCTTGGCTGGGGGTGAGGGGAGCCCTCCTAGCAGATCCTTCCTGCAGTCAGAACCTCACTTCCAGCGCATGCTGCCCTTGGGACGGCTGCTACGGAGAGGAGACGGTTGCCCACCTCTTTGCAGAGTGTGGATTCGCAAAGAGAGTCTGGAGAGGTCTGCAAGGGTCCCAGTCACGGTTCATTCCAAACAGCTCCATCACAGAGCACTCTGATTTACGGACTGTTCCCAGGGACACATTCAGAGACTGACAGAGAGCCGCTGGAAGGTCATCAACTCGCTGAAAGACGCTCTTTGGTCTGCCCGAGCATTGTTCACCACCCAACGGAGCAAAATGTTCGTCTGGGAATGCTGCCGACTTGTCCGCTGCAGAATGCAGGAGTACGTGCTGAGGGACACACTGAAGTTCGGTGCAGCCAACACCAAGGCTCGGTGGGGGAGGACCACAGTCTAGGTTCTTTCCGCTGCTGGACATGGAGGGGCAGGGTGTGGTGGAGATGCCCCTCAAAATAAGGGAAGGGATTCCACGCCAGTGGGCCACATGAGCAGCAAGGGTGGGGGATAAATTTGAGCAATGTATATAGACTGTATTGAATAATTTGTATCGCCTCCGAAAATATTGGATGAATTTTTTTGCACGGTTCATGTATTGTATGTATTTATTACCTGAATAAAGTCCAATTTGAACTTTAAGAAAAACCCTATCTTGCAGAGCAAGAACACCACATTTCCCCAATGGCTCAGTGAAGGCAACATCCAGTTTGGACCAGATCAGGCCAAAATAACTCAATAATTTAATTCTATATATTTATTGGATTTTCTTTACAATGTTATTAAAGGAGGGCTGTAATTTTGGCCCACTAGCATTAATTGCTCTTTTGAGAGGATACGCGTTCCAATAATGTTTGTAGCTGAAGACATGCAGAAGATAAACACTCAAATTGTCTGAAGTGATCTTCTGCAATCATTGTCCCCTATTGGATCCTGCATATTCCATATGGCAGAAATCCTAAAATTCCTTAAGGGTTGGCAATAAACTGTTCAGATTATTGCTCCGACACAGCATCTGAGCAAGCATGTTCAGGCAATATGTTGGGCACCAGCTAAGTGGGGAATAAGCAACCATGGTGCAAGTGACTTTATTTCCATATTCTTTGTAACCATCAGCCCTCCCTGGCCCTCTTATACTTCACTGTTACCATTAGCTGCTGAACAAATGTCTCTTGTTCTCCACAGTCCTTAAGATATCCAAAGTCTTGTTGAAAGACTGCATCCACTTTTTCCGGATGCTGAACGTCCTCTGCAGGTGGTTATTTTATCCATGGATGTAGACATCATTGCAAACAACAGGCTATTCACTTTTCTTACAGGTCCTTCACCGTATCCCTAGACTGTGGCGCAGATGGTTTTCACCATCTAATATTGTTTGCATTTGTTCCCAAACCTTCCCCATTTATTTATTTATTGGCTCAATAGGTGGAGCATCTGCATCCAACTCGGCAGTCCCTGGACAATCGAACAAAATGTTCAGCATGGACTTTCCACTGATGCATCCGCCTTCACTATTTGTGGCTGCCCCATTACATTGCACAATTCCTGAATGACAATACGACAATCTCACTTACCAAAGCTAATCTCGTTGCGCCTGCGTTTGGAGATGACGCATTCACATCGTGAGCAAACTCCTGTGGAGAGGCACCATCATCATCATCATCCCACTGCACATCCTAGTTGACAGCAGAGAGGCCCGTAGGAAGATTAAAGACACACATTCAAGCTGATGAGGTAAAAAGGCTGCATGATTCACTTGATCATTTTTCACTTGCTGCAGACTTCACATTCACGAGTGAATGCTTCATGCAACGTGATTGACCGATAATAGAATTCTGTGAACACCATTTCTCCCAGTTACCAATAGCTTTGTATGTCATCATGACAGTGTCCTCCTGCAGAACTGCACAAGGCAAAATGGTTGAAAGGATATCTCCAGTTCTTTCCATTCCCTCATATTCCATACTCTTCACCCATAAGTCTTGCTAAAGATAATCAGACAAATATACAAGAAAAAGTTCAGAATTTTCATGTTCATAAGTGATAGGAGCAGAATGACACCATTTGGCCCATCAAATCTACTCCGCCTTTCAATCATGGCTGATCTATCCCTTTCCCCCTCAGCCCCATTCTCCTGCCTTCTCCCTCCATAAGCCCTGTACTTATCTCTTACTTTGACGGAGATGCGATTTTTTTCCGTAACGGATCTCCATCTCCACTGCGGCCTAACATCGTGGAGTGGCGCGGCCTTTCCTGGAGACCAACCCGGTGCAACTTACCATCGTGGAGCTTGCAATCCCTTTGCCAGGGATCAACTGTGGAGAGCTCAAACCGCGGGCCTGTGGACTTTCACATAGTGGAGCCCGGGGTCCCTACTTAGAGACTGACTCGGGAGCTCCAAACAGCAGAGAGTTTCAACCATCCTGGCGCGGGAGTTTCCATCACCCCGAGGTGAGCGCTTCAGATTGCCAGCTGCGGGAGCTTTGATCGCCCCGACTGCAGATGGTTCGACAGCCCCGACAGCGGGAGAATAAAGAGGGAGAAGATTGGACTTTATTACCTTCCATCACAGTGAGGAATATGGGGGAGCCACAGTTGTGGATGTTTACGTTAACTTTTATTTTATGCGGCTGTGTGTCTCGTTGCTTTTCACTTAGGATGGCTGTATGGCAACTCAAATTTCACTGAACCTTAATAGGTATACGTGACAATAAACTGAACTAATCAAGAATCTAGTAATCTGAAAAAATATCCATTGACTTGGCCTCCACAGCAGTCTGTGGCACCCAGCTTTGGAAGCACCAGATCCATTTAGATCCCCTCTGCCCCTACCACTCACTACACCTCCACCTCCCTGTCACCAAGGGTTAAAATTTTCCACAATATCTCCACCTCACTCCTGTGATGCAAACACTGGATTTAATTCCCAATTACTATTTGGGCTTTTTGAGCCGAGTGTAGGAAGCAACCCCTAATCTTCAATCATTCTGTCAGGGGAATACAGGTTATGATTAATGACCATCCCGCAGATCTGCATTGGGAATGCAAGGTTCAAGTCCACACCGTCCTTCAGTCGTGTGACACGAATACATGATATAATTTCTGGGTGCCCTTCAGATCAGTGACGGGAATACAATATTGGATTCCTGGCACTTTTTCAGATCTGTGAAAAGAATGCAAGATACAATGTCCTGATTGCCCTTCAGGATCGTGTTTTTATGGCTAGCTGGCTGAACTGAAGCTAAATCATCTGCAGAAAAGTGTACTGGAGCGGTAAATTATGATCACCTTTCCAAAACAAAACAGCGAACATATGTGACATTTACATTGCTGCTATGAGCAAAGGACTTGTTGGGATTCTAATAGCAATGATAATAATGTAATTGCCAATAAAATGGTCAGCAGTCTTACATTGGTAGAAGAGGTCTTCTGGCTACGTTCCGCATGTGGGGAGAGTCCAGAACCAGGGGCCAAAATTTAAGAATAAGGGGTAAGCCATTTAGAACGGAGATAAGGAAACCTTTTTTCTCACAGAGAGTTGTGAGTCCATGGAATTCTCTGCCTCAGAGGTGGGTTCTCTGGATACTTTCAAGACAGAGCTAGATAGGGCTCTTAAAGATAGCGTAGTCAGGGGATATGGGGAGAAGGCAGGAACGGGGTACTGATTGGGGATGATCAGCCATGATCACATTGAATGGTGGTGCTGGCTCGAAGGGCAGAATGGCCTACTCCTGCACCTATTGTCTACATCTACGCTATCAGACCAAATTCGCCATCCCTTTAGGAACATTTCTGGATACTAAGTCAGTCATAGTTTTCAGTACACAGGTAGCTGCCTTTTGTAAAGCTTTGGGAACATGCCGATATGAATATGTTTTGCCATCTGCCGAGTACACAGTTTCTCCAAACTACCAATTGAATCTTTAGCGTGTCAACATTACATCAAGTAAATGACTACATGTCAAGCTAATCCACTGGCTGTGAATCACATCATCAACTGATGATAAAAATAGTTGGGAAAAAGTTGGTGGATTTCAAAATGATCTCCTGCAAACTTCTGTAAAAGGAATTACGCATGTTCATTAAATCCCAACCAAAACATGTAAAGTAGGCAGATGATCACTAATAAATCCAGGACACCAATGTTGCTGGAGCATGCTGTAGTAACTCAGCAGGCAAAGCAGCATCGCTGGAGAACATTGATGGGTCTGAATCTGAAATATCACTGATCAATGTTTGTCAAGTCAAACTGAAATGAAAGGACCAGTGCAGAGAAATGCTAAATTGATATCACAAGACAGTGATTAAAGTGGGCGGATCACCAGCCTGCCAGGTTCTGCCTGGGGCTTTTTAAAGGGGCACACAGCACCAGAAGCCAGGAAAGAAGACGGGAGAGACTTGCGGGCGGCAAAACGTGAACAGCAAGTCAAAAGGACTGACTGAATAGACTGCCGCAAGAGCCAGAAGAGGCGAGCAGGACTGATTTTCTACAGACCCGATTGGCAGCCGGTTTTTCACCTGATAAAGACTAAAGACTAAACCACTGATAAAGACTAAAGACTACTGATAAAGACTAAAACTGCCAAAAAAAAAAGGTGGAAAAGAAGTGTTTGGTCTGAGTGAATCCAGTTCATCATTTCGGGGTAGATAAATCAAATCCCTTTCAAGCAGGGAAACTGCAAAACCATTAGAAGACTTGACAATGGTCTCCAGAGATGCTGCCTGACCTGCTGAGTTACTCCAGCACTTTGTATCCTTTTGTGTAGTAAGCAGCATCAGCAGTTCTTAGTTTCCAGATTTTAAGCTAATTATCGCATGAACACCTATGCTCATGCCACCTTGACCTGTGTGACCTCCTAGTTCCCAGACACTAACTTATTTCCCATACTGACCTTTCTGTCCTGGGCCTCCCCCATTGTCAGAGGGAGGTCAAATGCAAATTGAAGGAACAGCACCTCATATTTCACTTGGGCAGCTTACAATCCAGTGGTATGAATAATGATTTCTACCATTGTTACAATTTCTACCAGTGTACAGTGATGAGGTCCTGAACCTTTCAGGGTGGTGTTCTGCGAACAATCTACACAAAGGAAATGGTCACTGACTACAGAAGACACAGAACGGACCCTGCCCCGCTCTACATCAATGGGGACTGTGTTGAGGATTTCCACCTTCAAATTCCTGGGAACGCACATTGTAGGTATGTTACAAAACTTACCTTGAGCAGCGCTGCAGTTCTGCCGCTCCCCGTGTGCGCGACTTTGGCGCCTTTCAGAGGGGGGCGGGCTTAAAGTGCCGTTTTTCAACAGACATGGAAAATCGATGAATGTCGGGCGATTTCGTTGCGGAAGAAAAATCGCTCCGACATTTCATGAATGAAGGTATTTTTAAATTACTCTAAATTATTTATTAACTAGAGTAATTTAAAAATCACCTTCAAAAGCCGTGAGCACCGACAACCGGAAGGATTTTGCGTAGGGGAGAAAAAAAGGTAAATAGTTTATTTTTATATTAAAAGTTGATTTTTCGGGAGGCTTTAATAATATTTTTATGATGCGAAATGGGGTCCAAAAAAAATGAACCAACAGTATTTTTCCTCCCGACTTCACCGCTAACCGCAACGTTCCAATCCATCGCATTCCACTAAAACCCACTCGCAAGTCGATTTAAATGGCCATTAATTTACAGGCACAAAACACTAAATTCCTTCCATTTGGCCCAGAAATTCATGAAAATTAGATTTAAAAATTATGGATAGATGTTTAGATCTACTCATTGAATTTTGTAATTAGCTGCAATTAGATAACTAACTAATTATATTCTTTAATTTCAGGTCATCCAAGTAAGATTGTTTCATATTTGTTTCAGAATGCTTCAATCTATAATAACTGAAAATTTCATTGAGTTCTCTTAATTTTTAAGTTATGGGCTTTTAACTGTTCCAGATCACAGCTTTTGAGTTAAGTCAATTGAAAGGCAATGGGGAACAAGATGCTAATTTCCGAGTATGGAAATGGCCATAACGGTCTTAATACTGAAGATATGAAAGTGAATTAGGTGTCAAATTAAACTTCTTTTTATGCTTTATCTGATGGGATAAATTGCAGACTTGATTTTTAAAATCTCAAAATTTTGTAACATTGCGGAGGACCTCTCCTGGTCTGCCAACACTTCAGTGGTGGTAAAAAAAACCCAACAGCGATTGCACTTCCTGAGAGTGCTAAGGAAGAACAGTTTAGAGGAGAAGCTGCTGGTGGCCTTCTACCGCTCCACCATCGAGAGTGTGCTGGCATATTGTATCACAGTGTGGTATGACGGTTGTTCAGCAGCAGACAGGAGAGCACTGCAGAGCGTGATCAAAACTGCCCAGAAAATGATTGGCTGCTCTCTGCCTCCCCCAGAAGACATCTCCAGCTCTCGGCGCCTCTGCAGAGCCAGGAAAATAATCAAACACCCCTCCCATCCTGGACAGTTCCTGTTCAACCTCCTGCCCTCTGGTAGGTGGTACAGTTGCATCAAAAGCCGGACAAACAGACTCAAGAACAGTTTCTTTCCCAGGGCCATCGGAACTCTATATTCCTCAAATATCCACACGACATGAGAGATGTTGTCATCCATTCCCCTATAAAACAGACCACTCAACTAATATCTCTTCTTTTTTAATTCTTTTAAAGTATTTATTAAATTTAAAGTGTAATATTCTCCCAGTGCAATGCTCTACCTAGGTGTGATAAATATAATTTATCTACTATTTTAAGCAGTTAACATATTGAATGTATTGGATGCGTTTTAACTTGTTTTGGTTGCACTGATCAGGAGTAGCTGTCTAATTTTGTTGTATTTCTAAGTACAACGACAATAAAGGCTGCTCTCTCCCTCCCTCCCCCCACCCTAGTCATCGTACTGCCGTCGAATGGATACAATTTTCACCGTTTGTATCCACTTGTTTCACCTTCTCCAGAGCCAACAGTGGACCATTGTGAGTACCTTTCCTTGATCATCGTTGCTGTCTTTGATTTGCTCTTTTTCATATCTTTCATTCATCTGTTCTTTGCACCTTTTCATACCTCGAGTTTCCCTCTCCCTTGACCTCCAGTCTAATGATGGGTCTCAACCCGAAATGTCACCTATTCCGTTTCTCCAGACATGCTCCCTGTCCCGCTGAGATACTCCAGCACTTTGTGTCTGTCATCAATTCAGAGATGCTGACTCCATCTTGCATCTTCTCTTAAAGCCTCACAGTTGAGCACACCAGTGCGTGCTACGGATTGGATATGACAGTGTGCATCAGGTAAGAGAGAAAGCAAGAGAACAAAGTAGAATGGAAGAACACTGCAATGTAGGCAATCGCCTTCAGTCAAGGCGATGCACAAAAGGCATGTGTTATGTCAGTAACCTCCATCACAATTCCACATTCACCATCATAGTTTACAATCCATCTGTTACTGATCAAAATGCATCATGCATGTCTTCACAAAACAAAAATAGAATCCAACACAATACACACATTCTGAACCAAATGATCCCATTTCGTGGAAAGAAAATAATGATTATTCCTCGTGCATCTCCTTCATGTCCAAGTTAATTACCTTTCCGCTATTGATAGAATACATCTAGTAAAAGTGCATGCGAGCCCAAGACTAGGAAATATGATTTCAAGATGGTCGCAGTTGGAAATCCAGGGGACATTTCTTTAGTTGAACTTGCTACCTCAGAGTGTAGACCAGGAGAATAGCTTGCACAAGCAAGAAAAGTTGAAATGAGGAAGAAAGTTTGGCATTTCCCCAACTCAGCAATTCCTGCAGATGAGCCATTTGATGCATTTTATTGGGATGCATCACAGCATAGTTTGGGAACAGCTTCATCCATGACAGGAATAAACTGCAGAGAGAGTTGTGGATGTAACCCAGACCATCATGCAATCAAACATCCCTTCCATCGACTCCACCTCACGCTGCCTCGACAAGGCCACCAGCATAATCAGGGATGAGGCTCACCCCAGAAACTTGCACTTCTCCCCCTCCCATCAGGCAAGAGGTACAGAAGCGTGAAAACGCACACCTTCAGATTCGGGCACAGTTTCTTCCCACCTGCTATAAACCAACTGAACAATCCTATCACCAACTAGAGAGCAGTCCTGACCTACCATCTAACTCATTGGAGACCATCAGTCTACCTCTAATTAGACTTTACCTTGCACCAAATGTTATTCCCTTTATCCTGTATCTGTGCGCCATGGACAGCTTGATTGGAATCATGTATAGTCTTCTCACTGACAGGATAGCATGAAACAAAAGCTATTCACTGTACCTCAGTGTGTGACAATAAACTAAACTCGCAGGAACATAAATTACCCACGCGAATTTGTTGCCCTAAATGGAATCTGGGCTGTAAATGCTACGGCATATATTTTCTAAGATGATCTCATTTTAGCTAATAAATGAAATTCAGCAATAAAATGACAAATTTATCCAGCCTAAAAGATTTTCAAAACAAGTTGCACATTCAATGTTTGAGTCATTTTGAGAAAATCTGTCACCAGTCTTTGTTTTTTTCAAATGGAATAGATTCAACAGCCGAAAACTTTAGTCTTGTTGGTACAGAATCTATGAGCATCTTTGGAGCAGATTTCAACATACAGAGCAAGTTCTCTCATGCAAAGCAAAACTGGATGTTTCAATAATGACAATCTGAACCAGAATATCATACATATACCCAAACAGTAAAATGAACAAAACATTATTAAACAATTCAGACCACATACAATAAAATCGCACACTCAGAGAATACTAAAATTACCAAGTTGATTTTCTTTGTTTTCTAAAAACAGCAAGGACTAAGCAGTTTTATCAACGTTGTTATTTTTGCCACCAGCACCCAGATTGATTTTAATGATTTCTTCCTGCACCAGTTCTAATCAGTCGCAAAAATAAGATTGAGTAGTTCAGCATGATCACATTGTACGGGTGAAATATATATCGAGTGACAATCTCTACGCACAGCCAAAGTTTTCGGATAACTCCCAAGGAATTACATTGCTAAAAAGTTGAAAACAGGTGCTTGGTAGGGGCTCTGCTAATAAGAGACACCAGCATATAATTCCAGATTTAGCAGACAATTCTGATCCTAATTGATGGATATCACAATTTGAACTTGCCCGAGGTGCCTCGTCAAGCAACTGCAGGAACAGCACTCAAATACTAATCAGATGCAATTTTCATGGAAAAATGATGTACGGGTTCCACATATCCACATTGAAAGCAGAGTGCACGGAGTAATTGGAGAAAGGTTTCAATGTGGCTCAGGGACCACGTTAAATGGTGTACAGGTTCTTCATCATGCAGTTACGAGCTACCATGTGGCACACAACTCTCAATTATATATATATCCCACCTGCCCCCACCCTGCCTCCCCTCTCAGATTTTGATTTTAATAACTTCCAGGGATTTAAAAAAAAGTCAAGTTTAAGCAAGTTGATGCAAAATTAGGAACTAGCAAATATGCACAGGGATATTACAAAGAGCTACCTAAACTTTAAAAAAAAAATCAAACACCTTACCTCTGGAATTGCAAGAGAGAGTGCATGGACATGGACATGGTGCCAGAAACTCCCAAAGAAGATTTCCAGGGGAACAGAGATACCAATTGCCCATTAGAAGGGAAAGGTTCCCCCATCCTTCCACCACTCATATCCATTTCTCCTACAGAAGCCAGTCCCATTCTACTTGGCTTCTTGACCCCTCCCATTCTTCCTTTAGGCCAATGGGAATCTACAGGCCAGAATATCATAACCAAACATGTTCTTTCTTCAAGACATTAAATGATCACTCACTTTTTAACTGGTCTTGACAAAGTAGCTCAGATGTGCTCCAGCATAATCCAAAAGTCCTCTTTAAACCTTTTGCAACAAGTGGACCAGCAATGCGATGTTCCTTTAAGTAGTGCACAGACTTCTCTGCAGCTACTTGTTTGCTCCTAATCAGCCGATCACTGTTGAGAGAGGGTGTTATGTCAAGTACTCTCCATCAACATGTCATACAACCACCTGAAGGAGTTCAGCAGGAAAATTAAGTGGCAATCAACCACTTAACAATCTTCAACATGACTCCTTTACCAAGATGACATCTTGAGCTCCACCAGTGGTGCTCAATTTGTTCAAGGGAGTGCCTGACTTTGAAACTAAATCACTTTCGAAGACTGTTGAGATGAAAAATGTTTTTGCTCAACTATATACAACCATTTCTGGTTGTGTCTTCAAATGAAGACATAAATGGGACAATTTATGCACAACATAATTTCTCTTCAGCTTTTCGGCAAGTCATCAATATTTCCCTGATTTAAAATGCAGGGAATAATGATTTGTGGTTGTATGCGTTCAACACCATAATTTATTTTAAATCATTTAAAATATTTTATCAGTCTTGGGAAATCAACATCGCTGCGGGTCTATGGCTACGCGACATCTTCTCATTGATTTTAAAAGATTCATTTAATTCAACTTTAATGACTAAAATAATACAAATTTAACATTTTCCAATCTTGATAATTTATTACTTTTTTGGCTCCTGACTCTCTAAATATATTTGCTGCCTTTGACAATTTTGAAATCTACCTACTGAAAAGCTTGAAATTAAACAAATTCTGTCTGCCTATGCTGTTGTACACATTATCTCCCCGTACCCTTTGCAACCCCAGCTCTTGGGTCTTTCAGCTTGAAATTGTTTTTCTCTGAACGCCACCCATGGACATATGAATTAGAAACAGTAGTGAGCCACTCAGTTGCACAAGCATGCAATGTCATTCTCATCCATCATGTGTGACCTGATTGTAACCTCAATCTTGTATTCTCATCCACTGTACTTGGACTAACTTTTCACCTGCCTTCCTCGTCAAATTGTGAGATAAAATTATTTAAAGACTGCTTTATGACCATCTGAAAGAAAAATAATTGGCCACATCTCATACTGTGTGAACCGCGTGACCCGCCCAACATTTCTTCACAAAGCAACCCATTAGTGAAGTCAAGAGTTCACCACTAGGGCGGCGCGGCGGCTAAGCCATAGTGTTTCTGCCTTGGACCACCAGTGACCCGGGTTCCATCCCGATCATGGGTGCTGTCTGTACAGAGTTTGTACGTTCTTCCCGTGGCCTGTGTGGGTTTTCTCCTGGATTTCCGGTTTCCCCACACACTCCAAAGATCTCCAGGTTTGTAGGCTAATTGCCTTGGTATAATGGTGCCTAATGTGTGTCGTCCGGTAGTGTTAGTGTGCGAAGATCATTAGTCGGCACGGACTCAGTGGGTCGAAGGGCCAGTTTCTGCACTGTATTTCTAAACTAAACTAAACTCCACAGCATAGTAGCAAACTACTAGTAATACACTATACTAGTAGTACACTAATATTAGGGTAGTAAATTCTCCCATTGATTCACATCGTTCCACAAACGCACCCCGTACACGGACACTTTCCTACACACTAGGGAAAGTTTTATAATTTTTTCTGAAGCCAATTAACAAACAAACCTGTACATCTGTAGAATGTGGGAGGAAACTGGAGAACCCGGAGCAAACCCATGCAGGTCACAGGGAGAACGTACAAACTCTGCACAGACAACACCCGTAGTCAAGTCTCCAGAGCTACAAGGCAGCACCTCTACAACTGTGCCGCCCACTCTTTAATTCCTGTGATTTATCAATGTTTATCCATCAGCTGCGGGTCCAAACAATGACAATGATTCAGAAACAGCATTTATATATCCTCCATGCATGACTGATGGGCCAGAGATCCTCTTCTAATGCCATCCCAACTCACTCAAGAAAAGGTTCTGACAAGATGTGTGCTGCCAGCAAACAGAATTTTTCATTAATACTCTATAACCGTGACCTAATTTAACAAGCTGCAGATAAGGAACAAATTAACACATCACACAAAGCTGGGTGCTCCATCCAGTGTTGATGATGTGACAGCTACCGGCTGGTTACAGCCAGGTTGTATTAATTTGTTTTATATCTCTCTACATCACCGTCTATATCTCTCATTTCCCTTCACCAATGACTCTAGTCTGATGAAGGGTCGCCACCTATTCCTTCTCTCCAGAGATGCTGCCTGTCCCACTGAGTTACTTCAGCAACTTGTGCCCATCTTCTTGTAATAATTGTAAGATGGGCAATTGTAGAAGAGTGTTAAACTGCAAGAGAACAGTTACACTTTAGTTTGCAGTGCTAAAAATTAAGTACCAACGAGGAAAAAAGCTGAGAAGTCCATTAAGACCTCTCATCTGCTTGGCCCATAATATTACTTCAGAGTTCAAGAAGGAACTGCAGGTGCTGCAAAATCAAAGGTAGACAAAAATGCTGGAGAAACTCAGCAGATGCAGCTATGGAGAGAAGGAACCGGTGACGTTTCGGGTCGAGACCTTTCCATTGGTTAGGGATAAGAGAGATATAGACGGTGATGGGGAGAGATAGAGAACAATGAATGAAGCATATCGAAAAAGTAACGATGATAAAGTAACGAGGATAAAGCTGTTTGTAGGGTGAAAATGAGAAGCTTGTGCGACTTGCGTGGGGGAGGAATAGAGAGCGAGAGAATGCCTGGTGAGATAAATCAATATTCATACCACTGGGCTGTAAGCTGCCCAAGCGAAATATGAGATGCAGTTCCTCCTATTTGCGTTTAGTCTCAGTTTAATTTAGTTTAGTTTTGTTCAGTTCAGTTTAGTTTAGTGCAGAGATACAGCATGGAAACAGGCACTTCAGCTCACCAAGTCAGCACTGACCAACAATCAGTCATACATTAGTTCTATCCTACATGAGGTACAATTTACAGAAGCCAATAAACCTACAAACCTGCACTTCTTTGGAGTGTGGGAAGAAACCGGATTTCCCGGGCAAAACCCTCGTGGTCCCAGGGAGAATGAACAAACTCCGTACAGACAGCGCCCATAGTCAGGATTGAACCCGGGTCTCTGGCGCCGTAAGGAAGTAGCTCTACTGCTGCGCCATTGTGTCGCCCAGGTGGGAAAGGAAGATTGTGAGAGGCAGAAATGGCCTAACAAGGTTCCAAATGTTCCTGCATTAGACCATCTTTGAGGCTATTTTTTGCTAAAATGTCCCATTAAAAATCACTGGCTCAAAGCATTTTGAAAAGTGTGACATTAATGTGCTTAGATTGCTCTGAAATTATTCAGATGCAAACTCGGCCAGATGATCTGAATATAGTTGGAAGGGCAGATAGTGTCGAGAAAGCAGGGACTCAGAAGAAGGACTTGTACAGGTTGGGTGAGTGGGCTGAGAAATGGCAGATGGAATGCAGCATAGAAAAGTGTGGAGTTGTACACTTTTGGAGTAGCGATAAAGCCGTAGACTATTTTCTAAAAGGAGCGAGAATTCAGAAATCGGAGGTGCAAAGGGACATAGAAACATAGAAAATAGGTGCAGGAGTAGGCCATTCGGCCCTTCGAGCCTGCACCGCCATTCAATATGACCATGGCTGATCATCCAACTCAGTATCTTGTACCTGCCTTCTCTCCATACCCCCTGATCCCCTTAGCCACAAGGGCCACATGTAACTCCCTCTTAAATATAGCCAATGAACTGGCCTCAACTACCTTCTGTGGCAGAGAATTCCAGAGACTCACCACTCTCTGTGTGAAAAATGTTTTTCTCATCTCATAAGGAAGTTCCCCTTATCCTTAGTACTTGGGAGTGCTGGTGCAGGATTCCCAAAATGTTAATTTGCAAGTTGACTTGGAAGGTCAATGCAACGCCAGCATTTATTTTGATGGCTACATTACAAAAACTTGGATGTAATGCTGAGGCTCTATAAGATGCCGGCCGGGTCGCATTTGCAGTATTGTGAGCAGTTTTGGGCTCCTTATCTGAGGAAGGATGTGCTGGCATTAGAGAGGGTCCAGAGAAGGTTTACAAGAAGCATTCAGGAATGTGTAGGAAAGAACTGCAGATGTTGGTTTAAATCAAAGGTAGACACAAAATGCTGGAGTAACTCAGCGGGCCAGGCAGTACCTCCAGAGATGCTTCCTGACCCGCTGAGTTACTCCAGGAATGATTGGGTTAACATGTGATGAGCATTTGAAGGCACTTGCTGGAGTGCGAAGGTTGAGGAGAAATTGTTGAAATTTACCAAATAGTGAAAGACCTGGATAGAGTGAATGTGGGTAGGATGTTTCCACTAGTGGGAGAGTGTAGGACCAGAGGCCATAGCCTCAGAATAGAAGGACACACCTTTAGGAAGGAGATGAGAAGGAATTTCTCAAGGCAGAGGGTGGTGAATCTGTGAAATTCATTGCCACAGATGACTGTAGAGGCCAATTCAATGGATATTTTTAAGGCAGAGATTGAAAGATTTTTCATTAGTAAAGGGCCTGTCCCACTTGGGCATCATTTGAGCGTCATTTACGCGACATCCTAAAAATTGGTTGGCTCGTCGAGACGCACGCATGGCGCGGATGGGGCGTGGTGATGCGTGGTGGCGAATACAGTGACGCACGGTGGCGCACGGCGCCCCAGGATTTGGGGATGCTCAAAATCCTTGTGCACCACCTGCAAATGGCGCCCAAGTGGGACAGGTCCTTTAGTGTGTCAGGGGTTATGGGGCGAAGGTAGGAGAATGGGGATGAAAGGGAAAGATAGATCAGCCATGATTGATTGGCGGAGTAGACTTGATGAGTCAAATGGCCTTATTCTGCTCCGAGAACCTATGAACTTCGATGTGTTTATTTTGGGCAGATGAAGATTTTGGACACATCTGCTTTTCCATGATTGACCATGGCTCACTTTTTTTGAAAAACAACCCCATTAAACACCACTCTCTTTTCCCAGTCCTTTAATTGATATGCTCTCATTGCTGCCAACATTAGAACTCAATTTTATCAATAAATTATGTACATGGCATTTTAATAAATGCTCAGATCATGAGGGATATCCAGACTGATTCTCTTACTTGGACAAAATAGATACACAACCCATGTTATAAAGATGAAAGACTCTGCCCTCCTTTGTATCAGCAGTATTTTTAGTCTATTATACAACAAGATGTACATAAGGATTATATTTCACAAATCTTGATTTTTGAGATACCAAATTCCAAACCAAATAAAAAAGGCGCTGTTCTTAGCCAATCAGTTCATCAGCCTTCATTACTTGTACAGATTTCTGCCTTCCTCTGTGCTGGCAGCTCATTTCCAGTGACTGATTAGAATGGCTAACATGGCCTGGCTGCGCATTAAACTGGCATTGACCACATCTTCCCATTTGCTTCCTAATGGTGGAGTCCTGTTGCTATTTATCCCACGTTACAAATACAACCTTATTTTTTCTTCCAATTAAGAATATAAAGCCACAGTTTTCCTATTTTATTCGCTTGGAGCACAAGAGGATGAGGGGTTACCTTGCAGAGGTGTATAAGATCATGAGGGGAATAGATAAGGCAGATGCACAGAGTCTTTTACTCAGAGTGGGGGAATCAAGAACCAGAGGACATTGGTTTCAGGTGAGAGGGGAAAGAATTTTAGCTGAACTTTTTTTACACGGAAGGATGTTTGTGTATGGAATGAGCTGCCAGAGGAGGTAGTTGAAACAGATACTATAACAACTGTTAAAAGACATTCGGACATATACATGAACAGGAAAGGTTTACATGGATATAGGCCAAATGCGGGCAGGAAGGACTAATGTAGATGAGGCAGCTTAGTCGACATGGGAACGTTGGGCTGAAAGGCCTGTTTCCAAGATCTATGACTCTAAGGCTTCAGAACGTAACTTGCCTCAAACAGTTTACAATCATGTTTGGTTCTAGGTTTTGCATGAATGAAGTTGTAAGGGCAATTATGGCATTGTAATCAATAATGTACATCCTCATCAATAAAACTGTTTATGATTAATGGTAAACATCAAAGGTGTTTAATTCATTTAATCGTGAATGTCATTGTACTGATTCCATTATTTTAACTCATGAATGTACTGTAACTAAGTATTTCCAGGATATTTTATAGAATTATACATTATGTCAAAAAAAACCAATGGCGCCTGGAAATACAGAACAGGTTACGAATTATAATGTGTAAGAAGGAACTGCAGATGCTGGTTTAAACCGAACATAGACACAAATAGCTGGAGTAACTCAGCGGGACAGGCAGCATCTCTGGAGAGTAGGAATGGGTGACATTTCAGGTCGAGACCCTTCTTCAGACTGGTGAAGACATAGACGGTGGTGTGGAGAGATAAAGAACAATGAATGAAAGATATGCAAAAAAGTAACGATGATAAAGGAAAAAGGCCATTGTAAGCTGTTTGTAGGTTGAAAATGAGAAGCTTTATACGACTTGGGTGGGGGAGGGATATAGATAGAGAGAGAGGATGCCGGGATACCCGAATTGTGAGAAATCAAAATTCGTACCACTGGGCTGCAAGCTGCCTAAGCGAAATACGAGATGCTGTTCTTCCAATTTGCGTTTAGCCTCACTCTGACAATGGAGGAGACTGAGGACAGAAAGGTCTGTGGAGGAATGGGAAGGAGAATTAAAGTGTCCAGTAACTGGGAGATCAGGTTGGTTCACGCGGGCTAAGCGGAGGTGTTCCGCGAAACGATCGCCCAGGCTGCATATGGTCCCGCCGATGTATAAGAGTCCACATCGTGAACAACGGATACAGTAGATGAGGTTGGAGGAGGTGCAAGTGAACCTCTGCATAACCTGAATAGACCATTGGGGTCCCTGGACAGAGTGGAGGGAGGAGGTATAGCGTCGGGTGTTGCATCTTCTGCGGTTGCAACAGCTGATGGGGTGGAAGGTAAGGACTAGGGGGATTCTGTCTCTGTTGCAACCAGGGGGAGGGGGAGCTAGGGCGGAGCTGCGGGGTACCGAGGAGGCACGAGTGAGGGCCTCATCAATGATGGGAGAGGGGAACCCACATTCCCTAAAGAATGAGGACATCATGGATGTTCTAGTATGGAACACTGCATCTTGGGCGCAGATGTGGCATAGACGGAGGAATTGGGAGTAGGGGATAGAGTATTTGCAGGAAGCAGGATGGGAAGAAATGTAGTCGAGATAGTTGTGGGAATCAGTGGGTTTGTAATAGTCGTCAGTCAATAGTCTATTTCTTGTGATGATGGCATTTTCATTCCATGTCAATATCCTACGCCCAATACCATGTGCTCTCATTTTGCCCACTAATCTCTTGTGCGGGACCTTGTCAAAGGCTTTTTGAAAGTCCAGATGCATCCACTGGCTCTCCCTTATCCATTCTACTTGTTACATCTTCAAAAGATTCCAGAAGATAAGTCAAGCATGATTTCCCCTTCATAAATCCATGCTGACTTCGACATATCCTGTCATTGCTTTCCAAATGCGGTGCTATAACATCTTTAACAGTCGACTCAAGCATCTTCCCCAATACCGATGTGAGGCAAACTGGTTTATAATTCCCTGTTTTCTCTCTCCCTCCTTTCTTAAAGAGTGGAGTTACACTGGCTACCCACCAGTCCACACGAACTGATCCAGTGTGGAGAGAACATAGGAAAATGATCACCAATGCATCCACGATTTCTATGGCCACCTCCTTGCGTACTCTGGGATGCAGACTATCAGACCATCAGGCACTTATCTGCCTTCAGTCCTAACAGTTTACCTAACACCTTTTCCTGACTAATGTGGATTCCCTTCAGTTCCTCCCTCCCACTAGATCCTCGGTCCCCTAATATTTCTGGGAGACTGTTTGTGTCTTCCTTAGTGATGACAGAACCAAAGTACTTGTTTAACTGTTCTGCCATTTCCTTGTTTCCCATTATAAATTCACTTATCTCTGATTCTAAGGGACCTACATTTGCATTCACTAATCTTTGCTTTTTTACATATCTAAAGAAGCGTTTATAGTCAGTGTTTAGATTCCCCATAAGCTTTCTGTCATGCTCTTTTACCCCCTCTTAATTAACCCCTTGATCTAAATTTCTCTCAGTCCTCCGATTTGCTGCTTCCTTTGACCAATGTTTTGCCTTTTCCTTGGATTTAACATTTTCCTTGATTTTTCTCATTAGCCACGGTTGAGCCGCCTTCCCCGTTTTATTTTTTCACCCGACAGGGATGAACAAATTTTGGAGTTCATCCATGCAGTACTTAATTCTTTGCCATTGCATCTCCACCGTCAACCCTTTAATTATAATTTGCCGGTCTATCTTAGCCAATTCCCATCTCATACCTTCTAAATCTCCTTTGTTCAAGTTCAGGACCATAGTCTCTAAATTAACCTGCACCCAAGATGAGGTGTTCCACACTTGAACATTCAAGATGTTCTCATTCTTTAGGGAAAGGGGGTTCCCTCGGTACCCCGCAGCTCCGTCCTTATTCCCCTTCCTCCTAGTTGCAACAGAGACAGTCCCCCTAGTTCTCACCTTCCACCCCATCAGCCATCGCATACAACACATAATCCTCCAAAATTTCCACCACTTTCAACGGGATCCCACCACTAGCCACATTTTCCCATCTCCACCCGTTTCCGCCTTCTGCAGAGACCGTTCCCTCCGCAACTCCCTGGTTAACTCATCCATTCCCATCCAAACAACCCCCTCCCCAGGTCCCCTGCAACCGCAGAAGATGCAACACCTATCGCTATGCCTCCTCCCTCGACTCTGTCCAGGAACCCCAACGGTCTATTCAGGTTAGGCAGAGGTTGTATCTCCTCCAACCTCATCTACTGTATCAGTTGTTCAAGATGTGGACTCTTATACATCGGCGAGACCAAACGCAGACTGCGCGATCGTTTCGTGGAACACCTTCGCTCAGCCCGCGTGAACCAACCTGATCTTCCGGTTACTGAACACTTTAATTCTCCTTCCCATTCCTACACAGACATTTGTGTCCTTGTTCTCCTCCATTGTTAGCATGAGGCTAAACACCAATTGGAGGAACAGCATCTCATATTTTGCTTGGGCAGCTTACAGCCCAGTGGTATGAATATTGGTATCTCTCACTTCAGGTAGCCCCGGCTTTTCCTCTCTCTCTCTCTAACTGTCCGCCACCCAATTCGCACTAGCTTCTCATTTTCACCCAACAAACAGCTTACAATGGCCTGTTTTCTTTATCATCATAACTTCTTTGCATATCTTTTATTCATTGTTATTTATATGTCCACATCAACATCTATATCTCTTGTTTCCCTTAACCCTAACCAGTCTGAAGAAGAGTCTCGACCCAAAACGTCACCCATTCCTTCTCTCCAGAGATGCTGCCTGTCCCGCTGAGTTACTCCAGCTTCTTGTGTCTATTTACGAATTCTAATGATGCTTGTCTCCAAATCTCCAATGCTCTCCTGTGTCACTCACTCTAGAATTTTAACTCCAATCTTTCCCTCACTCTGGTTCAACCTGCCTTGCTCTGCTCTTCCAGAACATTACGCCTTTTCTAAATGAGTCTTCGCTCCACCAGTACTAACATTTGAACCATTGCTGTGTCGACTCAAAATTCTTGGATCCAATTTGTACCTTAATTCAAATGAGTGAATGTGTCAGACTTCATATATAATCCTCTGGTGGTACATGTGGCTGTGCTCCGAGACTCCATTTTTACAGAAAAAGGCAACCTTCAGGAGGAACTCAGTGGTCAAGCAACATCTGTGGGGGAAAGGAATTGATGATGTTTTGGGTCAGGACTGATGCAGGGTCTTGACCCAAAACATCATCAATTCCTCCCCCCCCCCCCCCCCCCCCAGACACTAGGTTCCTCCAGAAGTTTGGTTTTTTCCTCAAGGGCCTGTCCCACTTGGGCGATTTTTTAGGCGACTGCCGGCGACTTTCGTAGTCGTAGCAGGTCATCGAAAAACGGCGACTGGACCCGTCTACGACAATGTCTACAACAACCTACCACCTAGTCGACGTCAAGGTACGGCAAGTTTCCGACAACCGGCGACCCATTAGGGCGCCCACCTATGACCACACCTATGACCTCCTACGACCACACAGGCGACAACCAAAGTCAACCTACGTGAAGGTACGACCCTATCGGTGACAACTGAAGACAACGGAAGACAATTCAGTCACCAGTACCTGTCGCCGGTTGACGTAAGTTGACGTAGGTTGTCGCCAATGGAATTCACGAGAGCCAGCACCAGCGACAACCTACATCACCCGGCGACAACCTATCTCATCCTGGCAACAACCTACAACAGCACCCACGTCAGGAGAAGTCAAGCTACACTGATTGCCGTCAAGCCCACTGTCGCCAAAATTTTTTGAACACCTTGAAAATCCAGCGGTGACCAGAACGTCACTACGACTCTTTGGGCGACTGAGGAGACTGTGGTGACTGTAGGACAGGCCCATAAGGCTCCAGCATCTGCAGTCTCTTGTCTCACAACTTTTACAGTAATAATTCTCCTTCTTTATATCCTTGTTCCGAATAACACCTTTGTCAGATATGTGTTTTTTTGCCTCACCTGCTTTCCTAAATCTTGCATACATTTCTAAATTTGTTTTTTTTTTAAACTTGCATAAATCGTCATCTGTTTGCAATGCAGGGCCATTGATCAAGCATGTGAACCAACAAAATACCATATCAAAGGGAGGCTACAGATTTTTGGCTGTTGAGTAGAGCAACTACTCGTGGATAAAAACAGTTTTTATGTCTGGCTGTGGCAGCTTTGACAATCCGGAGTCGCCTTCCAGAGGGAAGTGATTCAAAGAGTTTGTAAATGCATGCTACGAGTGAGCACTTCTTCCAATTGAAGAGGACCCTGAAGCAATTGTTTTAATAAATGTTTCATTTTTTATTTTATTTGGTTGGAGTGATCTTTCCTCATCGGCCACCACCACAACGATTACCGGGTTCACCCTGACGTCGAGTTTTTCTTCCCCCACCTCCACGTCCGTTCCTTTTTCTGTGAGAAGGAGACCCCGCCGATAGCAGTTCATCCATTCCCTACAACCTCCCCCCCCCCCCCCACCCCACCTCCACTTTCAGCCTGAAGAATGGTCCTGACCCGAAACGTCACCTATCAACATACTCCAGATATGCTGCCTGACCCGCAGGCTACTCCAGCGCTTTCTTCTTTCTCCATTATTGATCCGAATCCTTGAAAGCAGCTTGCACCATTACAATCATTAACAAGGCTGATTTCTTACATTGATTTCTCCCGCATGGCACCCCTCAACGAAAGGCTACCCTAAGGTGCCAATCTCTGCTGATGCTAACTTCACTTTGTTGATGGGAGGCCATGGAATGAAGTTTCATTATTTGAAACAGAATATGACTTTTTTTAATGCTGCAATTACTAAATGATTCAACCAGCATTTGTTGAGAGAGAAACTTAACAGATCAATGAAAGGTCTGATGCAAAGTCATTCACCACACATACTGCCTGCCCGGCTGAGTAATTCCAGTATTTCTGTTTTCATTCTATGTCATAGAGTCATAGGGTCATAGAGTCATACAGCATGGAAACAGGCTATTTGGCTCAACTTGCCCGCATGTCCCAGCTACACTAGTCCCACCTGCCTGCAATTGGCCCATATCTTGACAAACCTGTCCTGTCCATGTACCTGTCTAACTGTTTCTCAAATGTTGGGATAGTCCCTGCCCAAACTCCTGCAGTGTCCTGGGGAACCGCACGGGCCCAATCCACCCACCGAACAACCGCGCCGCCACTGACCGGAACGCGCCCCGGTAGGCTCGACTTGCAGGAGAAATCGGATGGCGTGGCAAGTCTGGGTCGAAGGAGCAACGATGGCGAGGGCAGCCTCGGTGGCAGCGATGGGAGCCTTGGTGGCAGTGATGGGAGTCTCGGCGGCAGCAACGTGACCCTTGACGGCGGTGGGGCCTCGGCAGCAACGGGGGTTTCGGCGGCGGAGGGCACTCGTAATCGACCTGCGATCAACAGTCGATGAGCGTGGGGAGGGGGAGGGGAAGACAATGGGGACCCGGCGTGTGGGGACCGCCGTGAAGAACAATGGAGGACCCGGTGTGGGGAGACCGCCACGTGGGAAAGTGGGAGAACGAAGGGGCGATCCGGTGTAGTGGGGGGGGCTCTCTAGTTTAGAATCCTCTGCCCAGGGGATGTGTTTGTTTGTTTGTTTGTTTGTTTGTTTGTTCTGGTGAAGGCGTTATGCACACGGCAGCCAGACAACGCTCACTTGCCTTTTTCTTTTTGTTTTCATTTTTAATTTTAAGTTTTCGTGTAATTTCAAGTTTTCTTCCAATCTGCAAGCATTGCCACTTTTCATTTCACTGCACATCTTGTATGCGATGGTGACGAATAAACTTGACATGACTTGATATCGATGGGATGATGGTGAAGAGAGTCAAAAGCTTACAATTCATGGACGTGAATATCTCCGATGATCTTTCATGGACCCAGCACACTGATACAATTATAAAGAAACCCCAGCGATATCTCTAATTCCTGAGAAGATTAAGGAGATTCAGTGTGTCAGAGAGTACTCGCTATAGGAGTACAGGAGATTGACTGGTTGACCGGTTATATATTGACTGGTTGCAACACGGCCTGGTTCGGCAACGTGAACACCAAAGACTGCAAAAAATGGTGAACACTGCCCAGTCCATCGCGGGTTCTGACCTCCCCACCATCGAAGGGCTCCACAGGGCTCGCTGCCTCAAAAAGGCAGCCAGCATCATCAGAGACCTACAACACCCTGGCCACACACTCATTTCACTCCTGCCATCGGGAAGGAGATAAAGGAGCCTGAAAACTGTAACATCCAGGTTCAAGAACAGCTTCTTCACTACAGCCATCATGTATTTAAACGCTACAAATAAGCTCTGAATGATATAGATTCGGGAGAGGAGTAGTTACGGTGGGAGCAGTCTCTGCGGAAAGCCGAAAGGGGAGGAGATGGGAAGATGTGGCCAGTGGTGGGATCCCATTGGAGGTGGCAAAAATGTTGGAGGATTACCTGTTCTATGTAGTTACGGAGGGTATTATGTAGATTGTGCCAGGACAGAGGCTGGAAGACATACTATGCACCCATAGAGGTGGCCTGTAGAGGCGTTGCAGGACGCTCACTGTGCAAAGTCCTCAACCAGTTGGGCATTACGGGGCTGGCAAAGAAGAGGGCCATTCAATCCGCAAGCGAAGCCGCAGAGAAAGCCACTAGGTAGGCTTTGGATTAAGAGAGCTGATCCATGGGCGGTTGCTGCTGGGACGCAAGTCGGGGTTTGGGCCGCCTGGGCGAGGATGTTGTGAGACCCGAAACACCCGATGACCCCAGGTCACATCACTGAGGATGCATCCCTGCGCATATAGAAGATGTATCTTTCACACTGTAGATTAGGGAGCATCGATTTAGCCTTTTTGCACTATTATTGTTTGTTTGTTTATACATATAAATATTATAAATGTGTGTGTTTTTGTGTGTGTGCGTGTATGTGTGTACATATATCTATATATGTATGCATGTGTATATATTATTTACTGCATTTTGTTTGGTGAATTTTGTATAGAGTACTTTGTTTATATATTATGTTTTGCTGCTGTAAGTAAGTATTTGATTGTTACATTTGGGATATATGACAATTAAACACTCTTGACTCTTGACCACTTGTTTTTCATTGTGTGCACCTTTCCTCCTACATCCTAAAGATGTGCAAGTCAGAAGGTTATTTGACCAACACAGATTGTTCTAGCTTATAGGTCAAATCAAGTCAAGAGAGTTTATTGTCATGTGTCCCAGGTAGGACAGTGACATTCTTGCTTGCTGCAGCACAACAGAATATTGTAGGCATAATTGCAGATCAGATCAGTGTGTCCATATACCATAGAATATATATATATATACACACATAAATAAACAGATAAAGTGCAATAGGCTGTTCAGAGTTTGTTTAAAGTTGTGTTTAATAGTCCGATTACTGTGGGGAAGATGTTGTTCCTGAACCTGGATGTTGCAGATTTCAGGCTCCTGTACCTTCTGCCTGATGGCAGCAGAGAGACGAGTGTGTGGACAGGACGGTATGAGTCCTTGATGATGCTGGCAGCCTTTTTGAGGCAGCGACTGAGATAGATCCCCTCGATGGTAGGGAGGTCAGAGCCGGTGATAGACTGGGCAGTGGTTACAACTTTTTGCAGCCTTTTCCGTAAGTGGTAGAACCTGCAAGAAACGTTTGGGAGTGTGCGCTAATAAAATAGGATTATTGTAAATAAGTGCCTGAAGGCATGGACACAGTAGGCCCGCCTCTGTGCTGAATTACTTGACAACTCCAGTTTAAAACTGAATGATGAACATTTGGATTTTAAAATTAGAATCCGATGATAGTTCTTAAAATCATTGGATGATCCCTAAAATTAGACGATTGTATCGGAACTGGTGACTGCTCATTGCGATGACAGCAGCACATTAAGTCTAGGCAGCTGCCTCTTTAAAATGATGACTGCGTACAGTCAACAGCATCCCTGTTGTTGATTAGTGACAGCTGACGATGGATACTATAACTGCAACTTCAAGATGATCTGTCTACCGTGGTGCATCGTGGCTGCAAGAAATGATCGGAGCATCAGAAAATGCAATCTATTGTTAATCAATGCACGTTGGTGGCGTAGTGTGGCATATGTTCAGGCCTATTAGGTCTTATTCCAATTAATAATCCAACACATTTGATTTGTTACACAGTGATACCATGAATTTTCCTGCAAACTCGGTAAGTTGGAGGGAAGCACGGTGAAAAGATCCCTGTGTGTTTAAAAGGAGGATGGAAATGGGATCCTGGTGAATTTCAAACAAGGGTGAGTATTGCCTCAGTGAACCTATCGAGAGCGGAGGAAATCGCCCCTAATGTGTTCATAGGGAACACAAAAATGAGCATCCACTAAGCACATACTAAACCATCAAATTCTGTTCATCTGAACAGTTGAAAAAACTAATAGTCAAATCTAAAATGGAGTTGTTCTTCTACAAAAGCATGGTCTAGTAGAACAAAAGAATGGCTCGGTGCCAAGTCTGAATGACTTTGCAAATTATATGGAACACAAAATGGAGGACAGGTCGTCGTTTTAATAAAGACATTAAGATGAAAGTTTGCATAATAACATGTGCTCTTTCAAGGTCATAAAGAATCCAAGATTGTTAAGAATAGCTGATGCACCAGAGATAAGTAATAACTTGTTATTGGATGAGCTTAATTTGGACCCAGCTTTTCCTATATTCTGAAAGGCTATAAAATCTTTCAGTCATGCCATATTCAGACTTGGTAGGACCGTTTTACTGATAAGAAAAATGTATAATTGTGCTAACTTTCCTATGTTCCTATGTTCTGTGAGTGGAGCCCGAGAAGCACTGAGCAACGTATGTGGTCATTTTAGATCCTGCCACTCCCGTCTGATGAATCATTTAAAGATTGCCATGGTTTACCTTTAACGTTAGTTGCTATCTGCTTTTTAAGAAACAAACTTTGACACAGTGATCATCTCAAAGACACAGACATGAAGAATAATCTTAGACCTATGAATATCTGCGTCTGGACATCGGTTTATTACCTTTTACTGGCATCAAATCTGCATCATTCATAGAACATAGAACAGTACAGCATAGGAACAGGACCTTTCGGACCACTATGTTTGTGCCGAATACCACAACAAACTAAATTGATCTCATCTGGCTGTACGTTATCCATATCCCTCTATTTCCTGCACTTCCATGTGCCCATCTAAAAGCGTTTTAAATGCCACTATTGTATCTGCCTCCACCACCCCCCATGCCAGTGTATTTCAGACCCCCACAATTCTCTGTGTAAAAAAACGTGCCCAGCACATCTCCATTAAAATTTACCCCTCTTACCTTATAAGTATGCCCTCTAGTCTTGGACATTTCTACACTAGGAAAAGGTTTCTGACTGTCTACCCTATCTATGCCTCTCATAATTTTATATGCTTCAATCGTCTCCTCTCTGTTACAGAAAAAAACAATTCAAGTTGAACCAACTCTCCCTGTAGCTAATACCCTCTAGTTCAGGTGGCATTCTAGTAAACCTCCTCTGCACCCACTCAAAGCCACATCCTTCTTGTAATAGGGGGACCCAGAACTGCATGCAATACTCCAAATGCAGAATGGCCAAAATCTTATGACCAAAGAGCTGCATCAGGACTTCCTGACGTTTATACTCATTGTTCCAAGCAATGAAAGCAAGCATACCATAACACTTTCTATACCACCCTCTTCATTTTTGCTGCCACCTTCAGTGAACTGTGAACTTGGACGCCAAGGTCTCTCTGTCCCTCTGCACAACAATGCTGTTAAGGGTCCTGCCATTAACTGTATACCTTCCCCTTATATTCAACCTACCAAAGTGCAACACTTCATACTTGTTGGGATTAAACGTCATCTGCCATTTCTCCACCAATTTCTGCAGTTGGTCTACATCCCACAGTACCCTCTGACAGCCTTCCTCACTGTCCGCACCTCCTCCCGTTTTCATGTCATCAGCAAACCTACTCACCAACCCATCGACATATACATCCATGCTAGACAAAAATGCTGTGGAAACTCAGCTGGGTGAGGCAGCATCTATGGAGCGAAGGAACAGGTGACGTTTCGGGTCACAAACATCCGAGGTCCCAGCACTGATCCTTGCGAAACTCCACAGATCACGGAGCTTCAGCCAGAATCTCTTCCTTCAACCACAAACCTCTGTCTTCTATGAATAAGCTAGTTCTCAATCCATACGACCAAGTCATCTTAATCTTCTGGATCAACCTACTATGAGGGACTTTATCAAAAGTCCTACTGAAGTCCATGCAGACAAAATCCACCACTCTACCTTCATCAATCTCCTTCAATTATCCTAACATGTTTGTGAAACCCAAGTATCAAAACTTCTAATTGTGAAGTTGGTGGGATTGCATTATTGGGTTTCCTTTTATACCACAATGCTCTTCAAGTTCAGTGCAACAATTTCTATGAGTTGCAAGTACTAAAATGTGCTGGTGTTCGCCTCACAGATTCGAACCCTGCAGCCAACGCTGAGAGTAACAATGGCGGGAGGAGGTGAGAGCGTAATGGGAGGGAATCAAAGGGAAGTGCGCAGGTGAGGGCTAGTCACCAGAAGAGGCAAATGCATGAAGTGTAATCATTTAAAACGATGGCGCATTAATGCAATCCCGTTGAAGAAAGATTCTGAATATTGCCAACTGTGAAAAAGCATTCCCTCCGGGAGTTATAAATTTAACAGTTGAAGACGAGAGGCTGGTGAATAGTATGATCAAT
Source organism: Raja brachyura (assembly GCA_963514005.1). The sequence goes on from OY740812.1 coordinate 24,361,467, forward strand.
ACAGAAAAATCACCAAAGGTTGCAAGTTTCAGAGAATTATGCTGAAAGGAATACTTAGAGCTCAACTTGTGTTTGGAATTGCAGGCTCATGGGTATAAGAAAAATTGCTTGAAGAAACCAAGCTGACCTTAGAGGCAATGGATGAGATTTATCATGGGGCAAAAAAAGTTAGGGGGGTCAACTTGAAAGTAATTAGTGAGGCAACGGGGCAGATTGTGAATGCAGAGCACAAACTCAAGAAAATCTCCAAAGGCAAAGAAAAAAGTTGCTAGCTCAGGTTAAATAAACAGCAAGGACACAAGGGGTGAAGGAACTGATAGCAGAAACAAGTTCTACAGATGAGGATTGTTACCTGCTTTTGCCAAAATGTGAAACAAATGCATAAGCAGTAATGATTTTGCAAATAAATCAAGTGGCAAAGAAACGTTTTTTGCATAAACTAACACCCAATACAACTGACGAGGAACAATCGTTTTTATTGTCAGTGAGGTCTGCACGGTGTTCAGATGATGAGTTTGTTACATTTAAATTTGAGTGAATTCTTTTCCCAAGATTTTGAATACATACAGGATCGCAATGTAATCTATTTCTGCCTCACTACTGCAAAGAAGCATCAAAAGATTTTTAAATCTTGGAAATCTTGAAAGGTGGAATCACTTGTATCTGCAATTATAAGTTACACATTAGCTCATTTTGCTGTCAGAACAATTAGTCGTGCATTGTGGCTATCAAAGGGAGGCACAGTGGTGCAGCTGGTCGCCAACACCAGAAATCCAGGTTCAATCCTGACCCCGAGTTGTGCCTGCGTGGATTTGCACATTCTCCTTGGGTCCGCATGGGTTTCCTCCGGGAGCTCCAGTTTCCTCCTACATCCCAAAGACATGCATGTTTGTAGGTTAATTGGCCCAAATGTGTGGGGGGTGTGATCAAGAAAGTCGGATAACATGGAACTGGTGTAAACAGATGTTTGATGGTCTGCATGGACTCAGTGGGCAGAAAGGCCTGTTTCCATGCTGTATCTTTTAAACTAAAATGCAACCTGGACTCTCAGCTTCACCATAAGGCCACTGCTGGTCAGAAAAACATGCGTATTATCAAGTACATGGTGTGAGCTTTGATCATGTTAAATGTGTCTAGAGAGACTATAAGCCTGTAACATATTGTTTTTAATGCAGAACTATGGACAACTTAAAATAATTAAAATGGATGAAACACATCCTCAAAGGGGTCAAGTGTTTTTACAGTGCAAACTGAAAGAAACATAGATGGTTCTAAATGGTCAGTCAGGATATGCCAGTTACAGTAGCAACAATCACTGCTTGGATTAGTTCAATGGTTGCAATATCTGAAATACGTGTATAACTGAATATGTGGTCAGATCTCAAAAACCGCACGGTGGTGCTGCGGTAGAGTTTCTGCCTTAGAGCCCTGTCCCACTGTACGAGTTCATTCAAGAGTTCTCCCCGAGTTTGCCCTGATTCGAAGTCGGAGATTTACGGTACTGGCCGCTCGTAAGTACTCGGGGCTCTCGTGGACATTTTGCATCATGTTGAAAAATCTTCACGAGTCTTCCTAAGCTTACCTGCCGTTAGCGAGTCTTCCCGAGTACCTGCCTTTAGCGTTACGAGCCGCTAAGAGACGTCCCCGAGCTCCGACGTACCCGCTACGTTCATGCTCCGTGCTTACCACGAGTTTGATTTTTTTTTTAACTCGGGAGAGCTCTTGAATGAACTCGTACAGTGGGACAGGGCCATTACAGTGCCAGATTCCCGGGTTCAATCCTGACTACAGGTGCTGTCTGCACAGAGTTTATATGCTCGCCCCGTGAGTTTCCCCCGGGTGCTTTTGTAGGATAATTTGACTTCCATAAACTGTAAATTGTCCCTTGTGTGTAGGATAGTGTTAACGTACAGGGATCAATGGTCGACACGGACCCGATGGGCCGAAAGGCCTGTTTCTGCATTGAACTAAACTAAACTAAACCAAAACCTGTATTAAAAGAGAGCATTAGCAACTGCCAACAGCATAAGATATAACAACACACCATTTTAATGCTATAATTTTATAATTCTAAATATTCAATCTGAGTTTTGGCAAGTGAAGTTGAAATGTCATCATTTTTAAATGCTTTGGGAGGTAGCTCTGTAAATGGATGATTTTTGGGTTGAGTTATGTGGCAGAAAGTTTGCAAAGGAAGATGTGTGAGTTGGTAGAAAGCCTAATCATTTTGTTGCTGCAGATTTTTAAGAAAAGCTGGAAGTAATCCTAGATTATAATAAACATTTAGATGCCTTTCTTCGAAGGAACAGTAAGCATGAAATAGTGCAAAATAACGAGATGTCAACTGTGCAGAGGTGGTACTTTTATTGAGCGTGCTGGTAGGGGCCTCGTTCCATTTGTAGATCCAGCCAGAATTTAACGAGGGTTTAGAGGTGCCAATAGCAGCCAATGTGATCGGGATCCAACTTGCTCAAAATGTGAGTACGTTTCTCCCACATTTATCAAACATGGTGAAGATGAACTGATTTCACAAGAAAAAGGCAGAGCGCGGATCTGCAGAGAATATCAAGGAGGGATGGCAGCACATAAAGAAATAGGCATGATTGCATAGTGCTGCCACTGGCAGCTAGAGAATTAAAATTCAGGTCATTAAAAGTATCTGCATTCCTTTTTAAATTTGACTCAGTAATATTAACTATATAAGTACCAAATTATTGTAAAATCCCATCTAGTTTCTGAATATCCTTCAGAGTAAGAAATCCGCAATTTTGCCTGATTTGGCCTAAATCTCACTGCAATTCACTAATGTAGTTGACTTTTAACTATTTCCTCAGTTCAGGTTCAGGTTTAAGTTTATTATTGCCAGGTGTACCGAGGTACAATGAATCAGAATCAGAATCAGAATCAGATTTTATTCACCAAGTATGTTTTGCAACAAAAGCATTGTTTTGCATGTTATGCAGATCAGGTCAGACAATACTACACAATCAAGTCAAAGTCAAGTGCAAGAGGCAGAGCAAAGGGGAAAATTATATTTCTCAGCATTGCAGCAACCAGTTCCATAGACAAAGTCCAATGTCTGCAGTGGGGTAGAGGTGAATTGGACCATACACTATCTTACGGAAGGACTGTTCAGAAACATAGAAACATATAAAATAGGTGCAGGAGTAGGCCATTCGGCGCTTCGATATGATCATTCAATATGATCATGGCTGATCATCCAACTCAGTATCCTGTACCTGACTTCTCTCCATACCCCCTGATCCCTTTACCACAAGGGCCACATCTAACTCCCTCTTAAATATAGCCAATGAACTGGCCTCAACTACCTTCTGTGGTAGAGAATTCCACAGATTCACCACTCTCTGTGTGAAAAATGATTTTCTCATCTCGGTCCTAAAAGACTTCCCCCTTATCCTTAAACTGTGACCCCGTGTTCTGGACTTCCCCAACATCGGGAACAATTTTCCTGCATCTAGCCTGTCCAACCCCTTAAGAATTTTGTTAGTCTCTATAAAATTCCAGCGAGTACAAGCTGAGTCAATCCAGTCTTTCTTCATATGGAGGTCCTGCCATCCCAGGAATCCGTCTAGTGAACCTTCTCTGTACTCTATGGCAAGAATGTCTTTCCTTGGATTAGGAGACCAAAATTCTACGCAATACTCCAGGTAGGGCATCCCTGCGCTTGTACTCAAATACTTTTGCTATGAATGCCAACATACCATTCGCTTTCTTCACTGCCTGCTGCACCTGCATGCCTACTTTCAATGACTGGTATACCATGACACCCATGTTTCATTGCATCTCCCCTTTTCCTAATCGGCCACCATTCAAATAATAGTCTACTTTCTTGTTCTTGCCACCAAAGTGGATAACCTCACATTAATCCACATTATACTGCATCTGCCATGCATTTGCCCACTCACCCAACCTATCCAAGTCACCTTTCAGCCTCCTAGCATCCTCCTCTCAGCTAACACTGCCCCCCAGCTTCGTGTCATCCACAAACTTAGAGATGTTGCATTCAATTCCCTCGTCCTAATCATTAATATATATTGTAAATACCTGTGGTTCCAGCACTGAGCCTTGCGGTACACCACTCGTCACTGCCTGCCATTCTGTAAAGGACCCGTTTACTCCTACTCTTTGCTTCCTGTCTCCCAGCCAGTACTCTATCCACATCAATACTGAACCCCCAATACCGTGTGCTTTAAGTTTGCATACTAATCTCTTATGTGGGACCTTGTCGAAAGCCTTCTGAAAGTCCAGATATAACACATCCACCGTTATATTCGAGGATGTACTAGTTACATCCTCGAAAAATTCTATAAGATTTGTCAGACATGATTTACCTTTAATAAATCCATCCTGACTTTGTCCAATGATTTTACCACTATCCAAATGTGCTTCTATCCCATCTTTAATAACTGACACTAGCATTTTCCCCACTACTCATGTTAGACTAACTGGTCTGTAATTCCCCGTTTTCTCTCTCCCTCCCTTTTTAAAAAGTGGGGTTACATTAGCTATCCTCCAATCCTCAGGAACTGCTCCAGAATCTAAAGAGTTTGAAAAATCATCACTAATGCATCCACTATTTCTGGGGCTACTTCCTTAAGCACTCTGGGATGCAGCCTATCTGTCCCTGGGGATTTATCGGCCTTTAATCCATTCAATTTACCTAACACCACTTCCCGACTAACCTGGATTTCACTCAGTTCCTCCATCTCATTTGACCCCTGGTCCCCTGCTATTTCCGGCAGATTATTTATGTCTTCCTTAGTGAAGACAGAACCAAAGTACTTATTCAATTGGTCTGCCATGTCCTTGTTCCCCATGATCAATTCACCTGTTTCTGACTGCAAGGGACCTACATTTGTTTTAACTCATCTTTTTCTCTTCACGTATCTATAAAAGCTTTTGCAGTCATTTTTTATGTTCCCTGCCAGTTTTCTTTCATAATATATTTTCCCTTTCCTAATTAAGCCCTTTGCTGGACTCTGAATTTCTCCCAGCCCTCTGGTAGGCTGCTTTTTCTGACTAATTTGTCTGCTTCGTCTTTTGTTTTGATACTATCCCTGATTTCCCTTGCTATCCATGGATGCACTACCTTCCCTGATTTATTCTTTTGCCAAACTGGGATGAACAATTGTTGTAGTTCAACCATGCGGTCTTCAAATGCCTTCCATTGCATATCCACCGTTAAACCTTTAAGAATCAATTGCTAGTCTATCTTGGACAATTCACGTCTCATACCCTCAAAGTTACCTTTCTTTAAGTTCAGAACCCTTGTTTCTGAATTAACTATGTCACCCTCCATCCTAATGAAGAACTCAACCATATTATGGTCACTTTTGCCCAAGGGGCCACGCACAACAAAACTGCTAACTAACCCTTCCTCATTACTCAATACCCAGTCTAGAATAGCCTGCTCTCTCGTTGGTTCTTCTACATATTGGTTTAGAAAACTATCCCGCATATATACCAAGAAATCCTCTTCCTCAGCACCCCTGCTCACCCAACCTATCCAAGTCACCTTGCAGCCTCCTAGCATCCTCCTCACAGCTAACACTGCCCCCCAGCTTTGTGTCATCCGCAAATTTGGAAATGTTGCATTCGATTCCCTCATCCAGATCATTAATATATATTGTAAATAGCTGGCGTCCCAGCACTGTGCCTTGTGGTATAACACATCCACTGGTTCTCCCTTATCCACTATACTAGTTACATCCTCGAAAAAATTCTATAAGATTCGTCATACATGATTTACCTTTCGTAAATCCAATTGGTAGTGGGGAAAACGGGAGATTGGTAGTAGGAAAAACGGGAGAAGCTTATAAGGCTTTGAGGATGATTTTTTTTTTGCATGGTTCCTGTATTGTATATAGATAATAGATATATAGATATTGTATATAGATATTGTATATAGATGAATAAGTTTTGAAATATTTTTAAATAAATAAATTGAATAAATACATTTTTAAATAAATAAATAAATAAGTGCCCTTCGTGGTTGTGTTGTATCGTATAATATCGTGGTGAACAGCCAGTTGTCGTGGTGCACATTGGCACCAACGATATAGGTAGAAAATGGGATGAGGTCATACAAGGTGAATTTAGGGAGCTAGGAGATAAACTTAAAAGTAGGACCTCAAAGGTAATAATCTCTGGATTACTACCAGTGCCACGTGCTGGTCAGAGTAGAAATAGGAGGTTATTTCAGATGAATACATGGCATGAAAAATGGTGCAAGGGGGAGGGATTCAGATTTCACGGGCATTGGAACCAGTTCTGGGGGAGGTGGGACCAGGACAAACAGGACGGTCTGCACCTGGGCTGGAATAGAACCAATGTCCTTGGGGGGGGGGTGTTTGCTAGTGCTGTCGGGGAGGATTTAAACTAATGTGGCCGGGGGAATGGGAGCGTGAGCAGAGAGACAGAGGGGTGTAAAATGAAGGTAGAAGCAATGGGTAGCAAGGTGAAAAGTAAAAGTGGCAGGCTTTCAAATCCAGGGCAATAATCAAAAAGGGCCACTTTTCAAGATAATTGTATAAGGAGTAAGAGTGTTGTAAAAACAAGCCTGAAGGCTTTGTGTCTCAATGCAAGGAGCATTTGTAATAAGGTGGATGAGTTGAATGTGCAGATAGTTATTAATGAATATGATATAGTTGGGATCACTGAGACATGGCTCCAGGGTGACCAAGGCTGGGAGCTGAACATCCAGGGATATTCAATATTCAGGAGGGATAGACAGAAAGGAAAAGGAGGTGGGGTAGAGTTGCTGGTTAGAGAGGAGAGTAACGCAATAGAAAGGAAGGACATTAGCTTGGAGGATGTGGAATCGATATGAGTAGTGCTGTGAAACACTAAGGGGCAGAAAACACTAATGGGAGTTATGTACAGGCCACCTAACAGTAGTAGTGCAATAGGGGATGGCATAATACAGGAAATTAGAAATGCGTGCAACAAAGGGAAAACAGTTATAATTGGTGACTTCAGTCTACATATAGATTGGGTGAATCAAATTGGCAGGGGTGCTGAGGAAGAGGATTTCTTGGAATGTATGTGGGATAGTTTTCTAAACAAACATGTAGGGAAACCAACGAGCGAGCAGGCTATTCTAGACTGGGTATTGAGTAATGAGGAAGGGTTAGTTAGCAGTTTTGTTGTGCGTGGCCCCTTGGGCAAGAGTGACCATAATATGGTTGAGTTCTTCATTAGGATGGAGAGTGACATAGTTAATTCAGAAAAAAGGGTTCTGAACTTAAAGAAAGGTAACTTTGGGGGTATGAGATGTGAATTGGCCAAGATAGACTGGCAATTGATTCTTAAAGCGTTGACGGTGGATATGCAATGGAAGGCATTTATAGACCGCATGGATGAACTACAAAAAATGTTCATCCCAGTTTGGCAAAAGAATAATTAGGGAAGGTAGTGCATCCATGGATAACAAGGGAAATCAGGGATAGTATCAAAACAAAAGACGAAGCAGACAAATTAGTCAGAAAAAGCAGCCTACCAGAGGACTGGGAGAAATTCAGTCCTGCAGAGGAGGACAAAGGGCTTAATTAGGAAAGGGAAAATAGATTATGAAAGAAAACTGGCAGGGAACATAAAAACTGACTGCAAAAGCTTTTATAGATACGTGAAGAGAAAAAGATGAGCTAAAACAAATGTATGTCCCTTGCAGTCAGAAACAGGTGAATTGATCATGGGGAACAAGGACATGGCAGATTGAATTGAATAACTACTTTGGTTCTGTCTTCACTAAGGAAGACATAAATAATCTGCCGGAAATAACAGAGGCCCGGGGGGTCAAATGAGATGGAGGAACTGAGCGAAACCCAGGTTAGTCGGGAAGTGGTGTTAGGTAAATTGAATGGATTAAAGGCCGATAAATCCCCAGGGACAGATAGGCTGCATCCCAGAGTGCTTAAGGAAGTAGCCCCAGAAATAGTGGATGCATTAGTGATGATTTTTCAAACTCTTTAGATTCTAAATTAATTTTTTAGATTAAAAAACCCCACTTTTTAAAAAAGGAGGGAGAGCGAAAACGGGAAATTACAAACCAGTTAGTCTAACATCGGTAGTAGGGAAAATGTTAGAGTCAGTTATTAAAGATGGGACAGCAACACATTTGGATACTGGTGAAATCATTGGACAAAGTTAGCATGGATTTATTAAAGGTAAATCATGTCTGATAAATCTTATAGAATTTTTCGAGGATGTAACTAGTAGAGTGGATAAGGGAGAAACAGTGGATGTGTTATATCTGGACTTTCAGAAGGCTTTCGACAAGGTCCCACATAAGAGATTAGTATGCAAACTTGAAGCACACGGTATTGGGGGTTCAGTATTGATGTGGATAGAGAACTGGCTGGCAGACAGGAAGCAAAGAGTAGGAGTAAACGGGTCCTTTACAGAATGGCAGGCAGTGACTAGTGGGGTACCGCAAGGCTCAGTGCTGGGACCCCAGCTATTTACAATATATATTAATGATTTGGACGAGGGAATTGAATGCAACATCTCCAAGTTTGTGGATGACACGAAGCTGGGGGGCAGTGTTAGCTGAGAGGAGGATGCTAGGAGGCTGCAAGGTGACTTGGATAGGTTGGGTGAGTGGGCAAATGCATGGCAGATGAAGTATAATGTGGATAAATGTGAGGTTATCCACTTTGGTGGCAAGAACAGGAAAGTAGACTATTATCTGAATGGTGGCCGATTTGGAAAAGGGGAGATGCAACGAGACCTGGGTGTCATGGTGCACCAGTCATTGAAAGTAGGTGCAGAAGGCAGTGAAGAAAGCGAATGGTATGTTGGCATTCATAGCAAAAGGATTTGAGTATAGGAGCAGGGAGGTCCTACTGCAGTTGTACAGGGCCTTGATGAGGCCACACCTGGAGTATTGTGTAAGGTTTTGGTCTCCTGATCTGAGGAAAGACATTCTTGCCATAGAGGGAGTACAGAGAAGGTTCACCAGACTGATTCCTGGGATGGCAGGACTTTCATATGAAGAAAGACAGGATAGACTCGGCTTGTCCTCACTAGAATTTAGAAGATTGAGGGGGGATCTTATAGAAACTTACAAAATTCTTAAGGGGTTTGACAGGCTAGATGCAAGAAGATTGTTCCCGATGTTGGGGAAGACCAGAACAAGGGGTCACAGTTTAAGAATAAGGGGGAAGTCTTTTAGGACCGAGATGAGGAAGAAAATGTCATACAGAGAGTGGTGAATCTGTGGAATTCTCTGCCACAGAAGGTAGTTGAGGCCATTTCATTGACTATATTCAAGAGGGAGTTAGATGTGGAGCTTGTGGCTAAAGGAATCAGGGGGTATGGAGAGAAGGCAGGTACATGAAACTGAGTTGTATGGTCAGCCATGATCATATTGAATGGCAGTGCAGGCTCGAAGGGCTGAATGACCTGCACCTATTTTCTATGTTTCAATGTTTCTATGTTTATAAATAAATTACTTTAAAACTATTTGGAGTACTGTGAGCAAGTTTAGGCCCCACATCTGAGGAAGTATGTGCTGGCTCTGGAGAGGGTCCAGAGAAGGTTTACAAGAATGATTCCAGGAATTAGTGGGTTAGCACATGATGAGCATTTGACAGCACTGTGCCTATACTCACTGGAATTTAGAAGGTTAAAGGGGGACCTCATTGAAACTTACAGAATAATGAAGGGCATAGATCGAGTGGATGTGGAAAGGATGTTTCCACTGGTGAGAGAGTCCAGGACCAGAGGTCATAGTCTCAGAATTAAATGGCGGTGAGAGGGAACTTCTTTCATCAGAGGGTAGTTAATCTGTGGAACTCATTGCCACAGAGGGCTGTGGAGGCCGTCAGTGGATATTTTTAAGGCTGAGATAGACACATTCTTGATTAGAATGGGTTTCATGGGTCATGGGGAGAAGGCAGGAAAATGGGATTAGGAGGCAGAGATCAGCCTTCGTTGAATGGCGGAGTGGACTCGATGGGCCAAATGGTCTAATTCTACTCCTATAACGTGAACTTGTGAACTTGTGAAGCTTCATAACAGAGGGCGAAAAACTGTTCCTGGATCTGGTTTAGTGCACTTTCAAGCTTCTGTACCCTCTGCTTGATGGGAGCTGAGAGAAGAAGGAATGACTGGGGTAAGACAAGTCTTTCATTGGGGTGGCTGCTTAACCAAGACATTGTAAAGTCCTGGCCCGTGGCAGCTCCTGATAAGTGATGTAGTGTTTAAGAAGGAACTGCAGATGCTGGGACATCGAAGGTAGACTGTGGAGGCAGGGTGCTGGTGGAAGGAGAGTGATGCATTTGACAGCTGCCGTATGTGTTCGAACAATTGTTCACTCCTTCTCTCTGGGGATGCTGCCTGTCCCGTTGAGTTACTCCAGCTTTTTGTGTCTATCTGTAGCCTAGAGTTATTCGGCCTTGGACCCTTCCTTGTATATCGAGACCCTTCTTCAGACAATCACAAGTACTCTCAACAACGAGAGTTCAGTTCAGTCAGAAGAAAGGTCTTCTCTCCAGAGTTGCTGCGCTGCCTGAGCTACTCCAGCTTTTGTCTATCTTCAATTTCAGAGTTAGATAAAAATTTCTCCTGGGGGGCTTATAGCGTCTACTCCCCCCCCCCCCCCCCCCCCCCCCCCCACCCTCTTCCTTCCCAACCTCAGTCTCACGGACCTTAGCGTACCCCTAGTTCCTCAATCCCATTTCCATCACTGATCTGGCATATAGATTCATGACAGTGAGATTTAAAAATCATGTTATATTCTTGTGTGAATGGGATTCGTTTGTTAAATGGATATGTAGGCTATTTTAAAAAAATATCCTTTTCTTAAGAAATTGAATCTACATGACATTATTAATGGGAAAGTAGTAGGCAGAAAGGCATGTCATGCGTGGTTTGAAGAGCAAAAACGTGTAGTTTACAATGCCAACATTGAAAAGTTGAGGAAAAACAAGGCGTACAGAGTTACTTATTGGTTACAATCTGAGGAGTATGATGATGCTACTGATTATGATATGCCAATGTACCAGCTAGCAACTGATCTTCTCCATAAAGACTTGGTCTATTGCTAGAATTTGTAATTTATTTACCTATCTGTTACAGACTTCCAGCATATAATACAATAATATTAAAGTTCTGATCTTGAGAATATCACATTTTTGAATTTTAAAGGCAGTCTAGGTGTTTATTACTATTTCCGTCACAACAGTCAATTTTGTAATTAGCTACAATTAGGTAATTCACTAATTATATGCTTTAATTTCAGGTCATCCAAGTAAGATGTTTTATATTTGTTTCGGAATGCTTCAATCTACAATAACTGAAAATTTCACGCAGTTCTCTTAATTTTTAAGAAAGTTATGGGCTTTTGTCTGTCCTCGATCACAGCTTTTGTGTTAAGTCAATGGAAAAGCAATAGGGAACAAGATGCTAATTTCCAAGTATAAAAATGGCCATAACTTTTTTAATACTGAAGATATGAAAGTGAATTAGGTGTCAAATTAAACTTATTTTTATGCTTTATCTGATGGGATAAATTGCACACTTGATTTTTTAAATCTCAAAATTTTGTAACATTGCTAGAAAATGTACCTGCATCTTGGAGGCCGAAGGTTAGGTTGTTAGCCAAGAAAGATAAAATTCATTATCCCTCAGTACAGCAACATCAAGAACAATGTTGCTGTACTGAGGGATAGCCAAGTCTATCCCTCATTGCTAGCAGCTGATGGGAAGCGGCTATAAATTGGAAAGTGGTTGTAAAAGGACAGCACAGCTGGGGGGGGGGGGGGGGTGGAAGAGTTACTTTCACAGCGTGTGGGTAGTCTGGCCAGGGGTAAAGTTGCGGGGAGGGCAGGAGCGTTGAGAAGGAGGGGGTCAGGGATCATGCCAGCATCCAGCTCAAGAGCGGGTCAGCGGGCGATGGATAACAGGACAACGGGCGGTGGAGCTTATTCCATGTGTCAGTTCGAGTAACTCGCGCTCGCACAGGAGTAAGCTCCACCGCCCGCTGTGATGTTATCCATCACCCGCTGACCCATTCTGCTATATGATCTTTGCTCTTGAGCTGATCCCCTCACTGTTCAGATGGAGAGCACTGCCAGAGATGAGCGGGCCGGCAGAAGGCACTGAGATAAGGGGGAAGGGGGAAGCGGGAAAGGGGAAAGGACAAGGGGGAAGTCTTTTAGGACGGAGATGAGAAGATCTTTTTTCACACAGAGAGTGGTGAGTCTGTGGAATTCTCTGCCACAGAAGGTAGTTGAGGCCAGTTCATTGGCTTTATTTAAGATGGAGCTAGATGTGGCCCTTGTGTCTAAAGGGATCAGGGGGTATGGGGAGAAGGCAGGTACAGGATACTGAGTTGGATGATCAGCCATGATCATATTGAATGGCGTGCAGGCTCGAAGGGCCGAATGGCCTACTGCTGCACCTATTTTCTATGATTCTATGAGATGGCAGTCGGTTCCGCTGTCCAGTGATGGCGGCCGTTCGTAGCCATGCGAGTTGCTTCCCTCCCCGGCCACAATGCGGTGGCTCCGCGCACGAAGCGCCACGGCAGCGGTGAGTGAGTGGGTTACTGCCATGAACCCCGACCCCCTCAACGCTCCTGCCCTCCCCGCAACTTTACCCCTGGCTAGACTTCCCACACGTTGGAAAGGAACTGTCCCCCCCAATTGGTCCCTTGAACTAGTATAGTCATTCAATAAGATGACAACTGATTCAACTTGTCTCGGTGTGCTCCCGTTTTTCCCACCATCTTTCCACCTGTCGTCACCCTCCACCCCCCACCCATTCAGTATTGCAGAAGAAGGTTTGGAAGCCTTGGGCAAATTGAATTGTTACTTTAATTATTTTATTTTTTTATTTTTACGGAGTGGAGAACAATCTGCGCATGCGCGGTTTAAGGTTTTTTAAAGCCGACTGACTAGACTCACGACACGGGCCTGAATATGACTAATTTATAATTATATATTTATATTTCTATGAAAATCGTTCCCAATTGGGCCCCGCACCTCCTAAGGCTGGCAGTGTGTGCTACATCTACAACTCTCTATAATGTCTTGCTGTCTTGGCCAGAGCAGCCCATAATAACTAGCATGGCAACAGGGTCCACATCCACTGCATGAATCAATGAGAAAAGCGAATGCGTTGGTTCCTCATTCGAAGAATCATTGACTTATGCAGGATGCAGATATGATAGTGATGTTTAAGAGCCTTTTAGATCCACATATGAACATGCAGGACATGGAGGCAGATGGACCACACACAGGGAGGTGAGATCATGTTCAGCACAGACATTGTGGGCCGAAGGGCCTGTTCCTGTGCTGTACTGTTCTATGTTCTATGAAATGGCTATTACTGGCAATAGTTCAAAATAGTTGCAGCTTTTTACCAGACTGGAATGCCCAAAATACATATCATCAATATTACATGACAATGATCAGCTTGATCAGCTGTGCATGTGGGCTGAGGAATGATTACTGGAGTTTAATACACATATGTGCGAGGTGTTGCATTTTGGGAAGTCTAACAAGGGCAGGACCGACACAGTGGAAGACAGAGCTCTGGGGAGTGTTGAGGAGCAGAGGGATCTAGGAGCACAGATACGTAGTTCCTTGAAGATGGCGTCACAGCTAGTGAGATGCAGAGAGACAATGCACAGGGGGAAAAAAAGGAATATAATATTACTAGGACCATCCAATATGATCAGCACAACAATATGAGGCCAAGAGGCCAAGCACGTGGACAAGACACGGCCTACAGTGGTGAAGCAGCTGGGGACACCAACGGCTACGCTTGGCCAGGCCAACCCTACAACGCCACCTAGACAATGGGCCTTCATGATCTGATCAAATCCCTGCACTTACAACAACTGTGACATGAAAATGGTGCCAAACTGGCTACTCTGTATACTGTCTCAGTGTACTACTGCTATACACTTGTACTGTATCTGAGACCCTTATCGAATGTGATATCTAATATCCAATGTCTAAGCACTCGTGTGTAGTGATACTTGTACTGAACTGCATACAAAAATGAATTTCACTGTATCTCGGTACATGTGATAAATAAAGTACCATACCGTACCATACATTGTGAGGCACCGGAGGTGAGTTCAAACAGGGGCAGCTGATATTTTGGATGAGTTTATGTTAATGGAAACAAACCAGAAGAGCACTGGAATATTGAGTTCAAAAGAAACAAATAAGAAATATTAATCCCATATTTCTAGCCTTAACTATATCTAGTTAGCTGATATAATATCCACCTCAGGAATTTCTTCCCATGTAATGCTTCTTCCTTAATATATTTAAATTAATATTGGAATTAAGAGGTCCCCCATGTTTTTACTTAATAGTTAGCTATAGGTATCTCTGACCTACTTAACTGGGGCTGGCTTGGGTAAGTGACTAGCTTAAAGAGTGATTTTATTTTTAATGTTTTTTTGATCTGACTGGAAGTACTTCAGTACTCACATCAGGCATAAGATCTATAATCCGTGGAATGTCTTGGGAATTATACTTCGGTTTCAAGGAGAAAAAGGAATTAATTCCCAGTCAGTCAAAGGCGCATTCAATCACCAGACTGCTCAAATCCAAGCTCATTTTGGATAAAACTCTGAATTATACTTATAAAGATTGGCCTGAGATTTAAAATACCATAGGCTATGATGGCATCAGACCTGTTTGTGATATAATTTACTATAGTTTAAGAGTACTTGAATCTATTGACTTTTAAAGATAATATAGTAATCCTGACAAGGTTCAGGCCTTTCGAAAAGGTGAACAAAGAAAAATGCGTCCATCCAAATAGAATGAAGTCTGAAATTGAGGGTTGCCATCTGTCCCGTATTAGCCGGGACATCCTGTATATTGGGCTAAATTGGTTTGTCCCATACCGACCGGACCTATCACGTATTTGACTGCTACTACTTGGGTCGGGAGGACTGCTGGGTTGTAATGCCGCGTCCTGCCCTGCCTCACCCGTCCCGACGTAGTGCAGCCCATGGAGTGCAGCAGTAGCACTTTAGCAGCCCAGCCAGCTTCCGACCTTCGGACCTTCGCTCACCGCTGACACCACCACCCCTCCTTCTCGTGGCCGATCATCGGATCATGAGTTGGATGGGGTGCGAGACTTTGCACGCGGCAAAAACTCCTCTGCTGCCCCGCCAGTTGGGCTTTGTGTGCAGTGCAGCACCCAGGCCATCTCATCATCCACCCAGCCACGGCCGAGTCGGTCAACGAATTGCCGTCGGGAATTTGTCCCTTATTTTGACCTTTTGTCCCACATTTGAGAGTGAGAAAGTTGGCAACCCCACTGCAAATGCTTCCCTGAAGTTGTAAATTATGAGAAACATTTATTCTAATAATCCCCACATAAGACAAATAACTTCAGTTCCACAAAGTATCGCACCGTTCTGCTTGAATAGTTTCACACCTTGCTTGGATTAACCAGAAGATGAATCTGCAAGGGATCATTCACCAAGCCATTAAAACAATGAGCTGATATTCTTCAAGAAGTCTTAGCAGATACCACCACAGAGAGTGCAAGGAGAATTGTTTTAAAGATAATTCTGACAGAAATTCCATTTAATCAATAATCATTGTACTGCAGATGGGTTCTAATCAATCCCAACAATGTTAGCGCTTATTGAAAGACAGCCAGTAATTTATCCATACATAATGGCATTGTTTCAGAATAAAAGTTAAAATAAAGCATTTAAATTCAAGATAATTATCTTGAACTTGATTTCAACTACATATATAGAGAAAACTAATTACTACTTGTCTTCAAAGAAAGTATTTGTTGAAATATTCTCCACTGTTCACTCATTTTAGCAAAAAAAAGATATGAACTGTTATACATACATTGATTTTTCATGAAAAATCACCAAAAGCAAATGCACTCATGGTCACTTATTATCATTTGTTTTCTTAATTTTCACAATGGAGAGCACTTCCTTATCATTGTAAATAAAGTCGGCATGGAGGTGCAGTGGTAAAGTTGCTGCCTCACAGTGCCAGAAGAGACCCGCGTTCAATCCTGTCTACAGGTGCTGTCTGTGTGGAGTTTGTACGTTCTCCCCATGACCTGCGTGGGTTTTCTCCGAGATCTTCTGTTTCCTCCCACACTCCAAACACGTACAGGGTTGTAAGTGAATTGGCTTGGTATATTGTATACATGTAAAATTGTCCCAAGTGTGTGTAGGATAGTGTTAGTGTATGGGGATCGCTAGTCGGTGCAGACTCTGTGGGTCAAAGGTCCTGTTTCTGCGCTGTATCTCCAAACTAAAAAAAAAGTCACCTCAAGCCATAACTTAATTCAAATGTTTTGGGTCATATTATGATTTGTTTTCCGTTACTCTTATCACAAAGCATCTCTGCCGAAGACTTAATTAAATCTTCTGAGCCCTTGCAAAATCATTAACACATTTTGGACTCTTGCGTTTGATGAGATCTTTCCCCACGGATCATTTGATTTCATTGATTTGAAGTTGAAACTCATCCAATGCTGAATTGAATCGATATCATAAGAAGTATTTCAATATCAACCATATGCAGACATGCTCTAAATCAAACTCAAAATAATTTGGTTGATAGGAATACGGAATAGAATCAGAAGCATTTGGCCGCTCAAACAGCATCTGTGGAGGAAGATTCAGAGTTAATATTTCAGGTGAGTAACATTTCATCAGAGGTTATCAACCTCAAATATTAACATGTTTCTCTCTCGACAGGTGCCTGACCTGCTGAAAGTCTCAGGGAAAGTTCCTGATATCTAGGTCTGCTGTGACTTGGCTGGCATTAAGTTCCTTAGAAATTGAAAACAAATTGTACAGATTTCCAATATCTGGCCCAGTCTGATATTAAAAATTACAACCAGCCGAGGTTTAGAGTTTAAAGATATAGCGTGGAAGCAGGCCCTCTGGCCCAATGAGTCCACGCTGACCAATAATCACTATTTCTATGTTATACCAATTTCTCATCCTACTTACTAAGGACAATTTACAAAAGCCAATAAATCTACAAACGTGCACGCCTTTGGAACGAAGGAGGGAACCAGAGCACCCAGAGAATACCCTCATAGTCACAGGGAGAACGTACAAACTCGATAAAAACAGTACCCATAGTCAGGATTGAACCCAGGTCTCTAGGCTTCAATCTATAGGAAATCATTTCATTCCAGCACACTGTCAAAATAACTTTGCAATATCATAAGCACCAATCATTCGAACATATATATCAAAACAGCACTGGAAGTATGTTTGGAAAAAATTGTCAGCTAGAGAGCAGAGGTTTGTCCCGACTACGGGTGTCGTCTTTACAGAGTTTGTACGTTCTCCTCATGACCGCGTGGGTTTTCTCCGAGCTCTTCAACTTCCTCCCACACTCCAAAGACGTACAAGTTTGTAGGATAATTGGCTTGGTACAAATGTAAATTGTCCCTGGTGTGTCAGACAGTGCTAATATGCGGGGATCGCTGGTCGGCGTGGACTCGGTGGGCCGAAGGGTCTCTGTATCTGTATCTGTAACATGATGTAATCCTGTACGCCAAATATAGTTTTGAGTTCCCTGGAGTTTATCCGGGCTGTGGATGACTGGAAAATCAAGGTTGTGCCGGATTAGAAACTAGATGGGAAGAAACATGTTGCCCCTTCAGCCAGCAGGAAAGGACATGGAATCATACCATTTATATTCAAAAGCAAAACCCTTTGTGTTGGTAGTATCTGGCTGACATTTGGAGTGTATCATCTGTGAGTTGTAATGACATATGAGTGAATTTCAAGGATTTGGATCAATGATGGAGGAGGAACTCTCAAATAATATAAACAATAATTGAAATAACGATAGAATTACAGCAAAGCAACAGCAAAGTAGCAAATAAACACTGATTCTCATACACTGTTCAACTGCAATAGCTCATCGGTAATGTCTTATAACAGCTTGGACTGAAGGCCCCATGATTTATCATTTTCTCCAAGTGAGCCCAAGCATTATTCCCAAGCACCTGTGTGTGCAAAATGTGTGATTATCTAGGCATCCTTCTGAGGGTGCAGTATGTCATAGTTATAGAATCGTCAAGATGTGCAGCACAGATTAACGCTAGGTTTTGAAAAGAATGCTTACGTATTTTTACTTTTGTGTTTTCATCACTATCTTTCAGATGGTATATATGTAAAATATAAATTCATACTGCACATGGGAAGACTTGGACCAGTCAAATTTTTCACAACAGAATCTTCAATTCTAGCCTTGCTGTACCAATACCTCGAAATGTTCAGAGGTATAAGATGTCTCAAGCCACACCATGTTCAAAAAGAACCCTGGACTTTCACACTGCCTCCACTTTGTATGTACAGCCTGTACACACACTCATTTCATTTATGTTACTCCACAGGCATTTAGTTCAGAGAAAATTCAGTCAAACCGTGGCACGGCTTGCATGCTTTCATCTCCTTCAAGGCAAAACCATGCAGCATAAGTGGCAGCGACGCATCACTTCTGGAAGAGCTCGATGCAGGTGATACACGCTTTGAAAGAGGAAAACAATGATGCACCTCCACAAGCCACGACAGCTCCTGGCGAGCCTGTGATCTCAGTCTCTGAGGCCGACCTCTGAAGCTTCAAAATATGCTTCAAAATTCTAGAGATGCAAAAAGTATCCTGACTGGTTGCAACAAGGCTTGGTATGGCAATTCCAATGCGGAGGAACACAAGAGGTTGCACAAAGTCGTAGTCAGCCCTGCCCACCACTAACAGCATCTACTTGAGGCAGTGCCTCATGATGGTGGCATCTATCATCAAGGATCTCCACCATCCTCGCCATTCCGTCTTCCCACTGCTATCATCAGGCAGGAGGTATAGAAGCCTGAAGTTCCGCACCACCAGGTTCAGGAACAGATGCTTTCCTACAACCATCGAGATCTTGAACCGACCTGCAACCCTGGCCCTACCTCGGCAATGGAACATTATGGTCCATCTCTTGCATGGCCATGGACTTGTTTTCTAATTGTGTTTTGCACTAATATCTTGTTTGTGTATCGTGGTTTATAACGTCTTATATCATTTATGTCTTGTGTTTCGTCTTAAGGGCCTGGCCCACTTATGTGCCCTTGGCACGAAAATTACACAAACTCGTTGTCGCGTTGAGGCGCACGGGCATCGTGTGGCCGCTTTGGGCCGGTCCCAGTGAGAAGCACGGAGGGGTATATAGTTGTGCGCGATATCGCGCAGGACTCTAAAATTTTTGTAGCGAACAAAATCTCTGCGCGCCAACGGCCTGTCGCGTAACTGATGGCCAAAGTGGGACAGGCCCAAGACCCTGGCGCGATGCAATGTCTCACCTCCAACAGCAGCAGAAGCAGGCAAACGATCGCCGAACACGGCCTGGAGCTCATGGCCGTTGCGGTCCTGATCCGCCCCCACTTCTACTCCCAGAGCGGGGCCAAGAAAATTGAAGATAGACACAAAATGCAGGAGTAACTCAGCGGGACCGGCAGCATCTCTGGAGAGAAGCAACGGGTGACGTTTCGGGTCAAGACCCTTCTTTCAGACTGAAGAAGGGTCACGACACGAAACATCATCCATGACTTCTCTCCAGAGATGCCGCCGGTCCCGCTGAGTTACTCCAGCTTTTAGTGTCCATCTTCAAATGACGTCACGCGCTCCAGACGGCTGTGCGGTCAAATTAAGTTGCGTAATTAGCGTGCCAAGGACACGTAAGTGGGACAGGGGCTTATGTCTATGTGTCTATAATGCTGCCGCAAGCAAGGTTTTTATTGTACCTGTATCTCACCATACTTGTACATATGGCATTAAATGACCTGACATGATTTGAATGTTCCATGGCAGTCAATGACAAAGAAACAAAGAACAGTAAATGCTGGTTCATACCAAAGATAGACACAAAGTGCTAGAATAACTCAGCAGGTCAGGCAGCATCTCTGGAAGAAAATAATGGGTGACGTTTCGGGCCGGGCTGCTTTTTCAGTCTGAAAGTAGAGGATGAAGGAGGGGATGAAGAACTGGAGGTGAAAAAAGACCAGTACCAAACAAGGCCAGCCGCAAATGACCTCAGGCCTGGTAGGTCCATTGTTGTCTAAGGTAAGTGTGATTTCAAGAAAAACAATGTGGAAATGTATGGAACTGATAAAAATGACTAGGGAGGAGGAAGGGGGGAAGGACAGAGGGGGATGGAGAGAGGCGTATGAGATGAAGTTACTTAAATTAGAGAAATTAATGTTCATACCGTCGAGTTGTAGGCTACCCAAGCAAAATATGTGCTGTTCCTCCAATTTTCACTGAGCCTCACTGTCAATGTAGGAGGCCCAGGACAGAATGGTCAGTGTGGGAAGGTTACACAAAAAGCTGGAGAAACTCAGCGGGTGCAGCAGCATCTAAGGAGCGAAGGAGATAGGCGACGTTTCGGTCGAGACCCTTCACCAGGCCACCATCTCGAGCATCATAACCGACTTCATTAACTCCGGCTCCCTACCCCCCCGAGCCTCCAACCTCATCGTTTCCCAGCCCCGCACAGCCCGATTTTACCTTCCCCCCCTACGAGGTCAGTGTGGGAAGGTGTGTTCTGCAGGTGCCTACCCTCTGGAAGTGCTCAGGAAAACATTTTGCAGTGACATATGATGACAAACAATCTCACTTTTTGTTTCACCTGCTATTTCACCGACTTTCAGATATTTTGAGGGTCATCCACCTGGATTCACCTCTACACGATGATACTTGTTACCACGCAAAATATAAGCTTACATTTCCAGGCTATTTTGCCCACGCTGTTAATTAACTCAGGAAGAATGTAGTAAATACTGAACAACTGCAGCGCAAAACATAGAACTGTTATTCGTTTTCAAGTTACATGCCCAATGAGTTAGAAATATCAACCCTTAAGCTGGTCGTCTGACATCTTGGCAGAGGCTTCCGTCATTCAAGTAAATCTCTCTGTTTATAACTGCAGGGAGGAGTGTGGAGAGCAGGAATCGTGTAACTATGAAGCACATGTACATTAGAATCTCATCAGACACACAGCTCACTATTATTACAATTAAGATTGTGTAATGAAAGTTGAAACAAGCAGAAAATGTAAAATCAAGAAAGATAATAGACGGAGAATATTAGTAACAAAGAACATTTTCACCAAATGGCTGAACACTTGTCCACTGCTCTGTCCTCATACCAGGTTCAGAAATCTGTTTGCCATGTCCCCACAGGGTTAGATTGGAGAGCTGCGAAATTGCACTGGCATTTGCCTCATTCATCATTAGCCTCAATACAAGTACAGAATCATTTTCAAAAGCCTTTAGACTTTCGACTTTCGACTTAAGAGATACACAGGGAAACAGGCCCTTCGGCCCATTGAGACCACGCCAACCAGCGATCACCCCATACACTGGCACTATCCTACACACTAGGGACAATTTGCAATTTTACCGATTCCAATTAACCTATAAACCTGTACGTCTTTGGCATGTGGGAGCACCCAGAAAAAAACCACGTGATCACCCGAAGAACATGCAAACACCGTTCAGACAGCATTCAAAGTCAGGCTTGAACCCGGGTACTCTCGCACTGTAAGGCAGCAACTCTACCGCTGCACCACTGTCATGTTTGGCTCATTTCCAAACTGTCAAGGTTGTTATCTTGCTTGGTTAAAACACACATATGGACAAACTAAAATTAATCCTGGCAGATTGAATATTGAAATGAACCGATAAAATCCCATCTTGTTGCATTGATTTGCTCTCTGCGAATTCTCTGAGAAGCTGCTATTAAAATGCCCAATTAGTTTTTAAGTCCATATAATCACAGCTTCCAAGAGGGCTTCTGAGAAAATATATACTCAGCATTAGGAAAGAAAGGGAAATGCTGCTAGAGTTGGTAAAATGAGTGTTAGGCTTCCTCTGATTCATAAACGAATAGCTGAAATAGTCACTAACTTTGCTCAGACAGTTATGATTCAGGAGCGGGTTTGTATATTGTATCTAATCCAGGACCATACTGCTCCAGTCACAAACATTAAATGATTTAAAATCTGATCCTTCAAAAGATAACTGGGGAAAAATGGTATAATCAGTCATGTTTAATTTCCAAGCTTTCATTTCTTCCTTGTCCCATGATTTAAGCTGTTGGAAATACAAATGGCATTACAGCAACAAAGACAAGAGACTACTGGCTATGTATTCAAAAGCATTGATGCACAGTGGCACAGCTGGTAGAGCTGCTGCCTCACAGCGCCAAAGATCTGGACTTGATCATGACTTTGGGTGCTGTCTGTGTGGAGTTTCCGCATTCTCCTTGTGACCACGTAGGTTTCCTACCATTTCCTCCCACGTCCCAAAGACCTGCCAGTTTTGTAGGTTAATTGGTCTCAGTAAAAAGTTCCTAGTGTGTAGAATGTGCAATAGGATATGTAATAAGCGTGATTGATGGTTGTTGTAGACTCAGTGGGCCGAAAGGCCTGTTTCCATGCTGTATCTCTGAACTAAGCATTGGATATTGCTTTTTACTATAACAGATTGATCGGACTATACTGGAGAGAACCAAAACTCTGTAGGATGGGTGAGATCATGTACCCATTGCCCTTCACTGATCAGTCATCCTGGCACTCAAATAGATGGGAGCACCAGCACCTCCGATTTCTGAATCCACTCCCCATTTAGGAAATAATCCACGCTTTTAGTCGTACTACCAAAGTGCATGTCTCCACGCTTTGATGCGCTGTATTCCATTTGCATTCCATTTGGACCTTCTGCACAGTAATCCTGAGGAATAATGAGGAGAGCACAATTGAAGCCCTGCTGCCTTTCCCTCTTCTTGTCGGCAATTCCAAAAGAAAGAAAGACTCTTCATTTTGGTGACCAGACGGATGTCCCATTCATCCACATTTCTCCGCAATCTTCAGTATGATGCGCCTTGATTCCAAGTGGAAATGTGGGCAACAATTCCTGTTTTTCACGAGATCATGAATATGTTTTTATACTTTCAGTGCGTTGAAAACACTTCCGTAAGATGAGAAAAGTTCCAAACCAAAACCCTACACCATTTTACAGAAGGCAACTATTGGTGGTAACGTATTGGTTGGTGGTAACGTTGGTTGTAACATGGCTAACGTATTTAATTTGCATCAGTGTTTCGGTTCAGATTGATCCAAGATGAATTGAATTAGATTTTTATCCCGATATCTGACTTCTTCGAGCATAGACAGTCAGAACCTTTTCCCCAGGGTGGAAGTGTCAAAGACAAGAGGGCATAGTTTTAAAGTGAGGGGGAAAGTTTAAAGGATATATCCAGGGCAGTATGTTTTACACAAACAGTGTTGGGTGCCTGGAACACGCTGCCAGAGGTGATGGTGGTGACAGCGATGATCGAGGGATTTAAGGAGGAATTTAAGAGAGCATTTAGTGGCAAGGGGTGGACAGATATGAATCATGTGCAGGCAAAATGAGATTAGCTTAGCTTGGCATCATGTTCAACATGGATATTGTGGGTCTTATTGGGCCTGCTCCTGTGTTGTACTGTTCTATGTTCCATTTTGTTTCTCAGAATGGACATACTTTAAAATTGGATTTTTCTTTCATTTTCATTATACCTAATCATTAAAAGGTGGCTGACATTTTTAAACTTCACTTATTAATAGGCCAGTTAGTAAAACAAAAGGTTTCCTCCTAATATTCACAACAGATAATCCAAATAAATCAGTCAATTCAGCAATAACAGGTTGGGAGATTCATAGAAAGAGCTAACAACAAGTGAATTACATTTTCAACATGTGGCTCATTTACACAAAAAAAAAATTAAGTCCCAAAAAGAGATGGAGTTCGGCGAAGACTAAGTTAAAAAAAAAATGTAATTGATACATGGCAGCACGGTGGCGCCACGGTAAAGTTGCTGCCCTACAGAGCTTGCAGCGTTGGAGACATGGGTTCGATCCCAACTACGGGTGCTTTTTGTACAGAGTTTGTACGTTGTCCCTGTGACCACGTGGGTTTGCCCCGAATTCCTCGGTTTTCTCCCACACTCCAAAGACGTACAGGTTTGTAGGTTAATTGGTTTGGGTTTGGATACTTGATATAAGTGTAAATTGTCCCTAGTGTGTGTAGGCTTGTGTTAATGTGTGGGGATCGCTGGTCAGTGCGGACAGGGTGGGCCGAAGGACCAGACTAAACCTCTGAACCTTTAATGAAACCCAATGAAACACAAATTGGACAAGTTGATATTTTTGGTCTTATTATAATTGCCATTGTATTTATTCATTGCTGGCTAATTTTCCCAGGCCTCAAAATACCCAACAGTTAAAGGGAGATGTTGGATCGTCTGTAAGTTTCTTTCAGATTATCATTCAACCCTTCTGGCCTCTTTCCTGTAGGCTGCAAGACATCTTCTTGCTTTGGACTCTTGCCCCATTTTCCCCTCTGGACTTTCCCCACAACCCACCTAGGCTTACTGTTGACAAAATGGCTGTCAGTGCCAGGGAAACTGATGGTAGGCAAAAATGCTGGAGGAATTTATTCAAGGTAGGCATGTTTGAAGTTTTTCTACCTTCGATTTTTCCAGCATCTGCAGTTGTTTCTTAACCAGGGAAACTGATAATAAGTGTTGATCAGGTTATTATTAAAATAATCAAAACTCGTTTCAAATCTTAGTGCCTTGGCTTCCCCGCCCCTCGCTCCCTGCCCCCCTCCCCCTGCTTAATATTCAACTGTTAGACTGCCCACTCAAAACGAGCTTTCTAAATTAAGGTTATTAAATAAAGGTTAATAAAACACTGGACGAACTCTTTCATATTTAAATGCAGCACTCAATGTTCATTCACGATCCTTGCTGGCAGCTCATTTCCAAAAATGACCTTTTATTTTATCCTTGCACATAACACCTGTGTACAGCTTGAATAAAGATGTAGGTTGTCTGCGCTCAGAGGTGTGACTGAATGGAGCATGTCAACTAATCCTGAAACACAAGTAAGTGTTGGGCAAAAGCCCAAAAGGCAACATTCAAATACAAATCTTTTCTCAGAATACAAAGTAACCTCCAATCTTCATCAGAATTCTGCTGAAGGTAATCATTGCCAGCCACAAAGATGTGCTTTTTTTTCATTCTGCTACTTTAACGGGGCTGTCAGAAAAGTCTAGAGCCTGTAATAGAAATGACTGATTGCCTGCAAACATATCTGTACTATATTGTGAAAATCTGTATGTGGGTCTCATTCTTAAACGTCTTCTGAAGAATTTATAGTCACACAGTTCAAGAGTCACAGCTGCAAAGCAAAGAAATACGCCCTTCAATCAAACTCGTCGATGCCCAGCAAGTTGCATAACCCAGCTAGCCCCACTTGCCTGTGCTTGGCCCATATCCCTCCACATCATGCCCATCCATAAAATTGCCCAAGTCCCTTTCAATTATAAATCCGCCTCTATCACTTCATCTGGTAGCTCATTCCATAAATGCACCACTATCTTCATTAAGATGTTGCCCCTTAGGTTCCTTTAAAATCTTTCCTCACATCTCAAACTAATAGCCTCTTGTTGTAGACTTCCCTACCCTGGGGAAAATACCATGGCTATTCTCTTTATCTATGCCCCTCCTGATTTTACAAAGCTCTGTGTACATAGAACAGTACAGCACACAAACAGGCCCTTCAGCCCCGAAATGTCCAGGCTAAATTAATCTAATCTCCTCTGCTTGCTTGTGCAGAGTCATCCATCAGCCTCCTCCATTGCAATGAGGATAGACATAGCCTCTCTAGCCTCTCCTTTTAACTCAAACTCTCCAGACCCAGTAACATTCTCATAAATCGTCTTTGCATCATTTCCAGTGTTTGACATTTTAGAGGCGGAATTCTACAAACATTATAGCTGGATCCTCCGCACTTTAGACATGCAGGTCAAGAAATGTCCATGCGCCAAAGGAATCAGAGGGAGTAGAAGCAAAGGTTTCACACAAGTGGGCACTGAATGATAAGTAAGTAAGTAAGTAAATTTATTGACGAGGTGTTGACATAGAAGGAATTTCTATGTGAATACCTCCGCCCACAAGTATTAACATGACATACAGTAACAGTTACGAATGATTCAGAAAACACTAAACATTAATAATAATAAAACATTAATGATAAAACACCATTGATCAAGCATGTGAACCAACAAAATACCAGATCAAAGGGAGGCTACAGATTTTTGGCTGTTGAGTAGAGCCACTACTCGTGGATAAAAACTATTTTTATGTCTGGCTGTGGCAGCTTTGACAGTCCAGAGTCGCTTCCTATGGGAAGTGATTCAAAGAGTTTGCGGCCAAGGTGAGAGGGGTCGGAGATGATCTTGCCCGCTCGCTTCCTGGCCCTTGCAGTGTACAGTTCATCAATGGAGGGAAGGTTGCAGCCAATAACCTTCTCACCTTGCAGCCAATAACCTTCTCTGCTGATCGGACGATTCGCTGCAGCCTCCAGGTGTCGTGCTTGGTGGCTGAGCCAAACCAGACCATGATGGAGAGGGTGAGAACAGACTCTACAATGGCCGTGTAGAATTGCACCAACATGGCCTGTGGCAGATTGTGCTTCCTCAACTGTCGTAGGAAGTACATCTTCTGTTGTGCCTTTTTGACTGTGGAGTCTATGGTAGCCCCCCACTTAAGGTCCTTGGAGATGATGGTTCCCAGGAACTTAAAAGACTCCATAGATGTGACTGTGGTGTTGTTGATGGTGAGTGGGGTGAGGGGAGGGGGAGCTCTCCTAAAGTCTACAATCAATTCCACTGTCTTAAGAGCATTGAGCTCCAGGTTGTTATGATGGCACCAGGACGCCAGCTGTGACACTTCCTGTCTGTAGGCAGACTCCTCCCCATCCTGGATCAGTCCAATCGGGTTGTGTCATCTGCAAACTTGAGAAGCTTGACTGAGGTGTCTGTGGAGGTGCAGTCATTGGTGTAGAGAGAGAAGAGGAGAGGAGATAGTACGCAGCCTTGCGGTGCTCCTATGCTGAGTGTTTGCGGGTCTGAGATGTGCTTTCCCAGCCTCATATGCTGCTTCCTGTCTGTCAGGAAGCTGGTGATCAACCGACAGAGGGGTTCAGCCACAGTCAACTGGGAAAATTTGGAGTGTAGTAGCTCTGGCACAATGGTGTTGAATGCAGAGCTAAAATCTACAAACAGGATCCTCGCATAGGTCCGCTGGCGGTCAAGGTGATGTAGGATGAAGTGCAGGCCCAGGTTGACTGGTTCCACAGATCTATTGGCCCGATATGCAACTGCATAGGATCCAGCAGGGGGATCATGATATTTGTCAGCTTGCCCAGCACACGCCTTTCGAGTGTCTTCATGACTACAGAGGTCAAGCTTACCATCATTCATGTTCATTTCTCACTCCTCTATCTACACCATTGCAAGCAGATAGAGACAGAAAAGGGCTGGAGTACCTCAGCAGGTCAGGTAGCATCTCTGGCGATAAAGGAGAGATGGCATTTCGGTTCGAAACGTCACCTGTCCTTTATCTCCAGCGATGCTGCCTGACCTGCTGAGTTACCCCAAGCACTTTGCATCTATCTTTGATATCAACCAGCATTTGCAGGTCTTTGTTTCTCCACCATTGTCAGCAGTTTAGCTGTGAATAGCCACGTGACATCGGATTAAATAATGTCTAATTTGATTGTGTCTGGGTAATATAGCGTCAATGGCAAGCAGTCGTGCAGCATTAAGCAGGACAAACTACAGACTGCAACATGGCTGCAGATACTGTTATACTGACTGCTATCAAGGCCCATATTGTAGACAGTATTGTTGAATGGCACAGAAAAAAAAACAACACACAGCTCCACCTCCAGAATAACCATCAAACAGAGACTCGTGAATTAATAGACACAAAATACTGGAGTAACTCAGCGGGACAAGAAGCATCTCTGGAGAGAAGGAATGGGCAATGTTTCGGTCGAGACCCTTCTTCAGACACGTGAGTTGAGTTGGTTGGTAATTTGTTCACATGCTTGTAGACTCACACCTTTGGTTTGGCCACCCAAGTTGCACTAGCTTCTCATTTTCACACTACAAACAGCTTACAATGGCCTGTTTCCTTTATCATCGATACTTTTTGCATATCTTTCATTCATTGTTCTTTATCTCTCCACATCACCGTCTATATCTCTTGTTTCCCTGATCCCTGACCAGTCTGAAGAAGGGTCTCGACCTGAAACGTCGCCTATCTGCTTCGCTCCTTAGATGCTGCTGCAGCCGCTGAGTTTCTCCAGCTTTTTGTGTAACCCTTTATTTTGGCATTCTGTTTACTTGAGCTGGCCGTTATTGCTTCTCTCTCACTTCACCTTGAAGACCAGAGACCAAGCATGAGCTGCTCTTCCTGTAACACATTCGTTATCTCCAACATTTAATATTAGATAGAACCAATCTTTCCACCTCGCCATTCCTCTGTTCTTCGAGCCTATTAATAACTATAGCGGAAGTTGTGCCATTGAGTAGTTCAGAGAAATAAATGCTAACAACTTACAGACAAATAACTATTAATAGTTAAACAAGTATTATGAACAGCACAAAGGGAAATACATGTGTATGCTTTTCACCATGTTTCATGCCATTAATTGCAGTGCAGCACTTTCCTATTTAATTTATCTCCATTAACCTGATCAATTACCAAGGAGAGGCATCTTCAGGTATACATTAGCACACCGGAATGAACATTTAGTGTGTGCTTTTCCATTTTCTACAGATGTAGCTTAAACTACATTATTACACAGGCTCCCAGGAAACAGTACAACTCCTTCCACGGTTTAACAATTCCCTCTCCACCTGCTCAGGATATTGTTTTGTTTAATGTCCCGATCTTCTGTCCACAATGACAAAACTGGGATTACAAGCTTCTTGGGAGCTTAAAAGTGACGATTCTTCCCCGGTTAAGGTTACGTGCTTCAACATTTCACACACTACATGCAAAGTGCATTGCATAAATTTGCCAATAGATGAATAAAAATAGCACTTGAATGAAGTAGAAAACATTCACGTTAAGAATTTTGATGGAGTAAGCCAGTCCATTACCTAGAAAACATGATCACCATAATTCTATTTCTTGAAGTTGCATTAATTGGCTGTGATTTCCTGACTGTTTAACTATTCTGACAATTTCTGTCTTGTGGTAGAGTTGCTTCCTTACAACACCAGAGACCCAAGTTCGTTCCTGACTATGGGTGCTGTCTGTACGGAGTTTGTATATTCTCCCTGTGACTGCGTGGGTTTTTTCCGGGTGCTCCAGTTTCCTCCCACACTCCAAATACATACAAGTTTGTAGGTTATTTGGCTTTGGTAAAATTCTCAAGTGTCCCTAGCATGTGGAATAATGCTTGTGGAGAAGCAGATCGCTAGTCAGCAGGGACTCAGTGGGCGAAGGGCCTGTTTCCGCACTGTACCTAAAGTCTTAAATCAGCAGTGCCTTGGAACTTTTACTGTACAGTTCATGTTTCAACCAATTATTGTGGTATGGACACAACATCCACATCAGGCACCCATCAGCGCTTGTCATTCCAGATGTTTTGAAGCATTTTAAATAAAATGAAATCACATTGTGGACATTTCTGGCAGCAATGCTGTAGCAGTTTAATGAAGGTAACAGGTTCCATGTCAAGACTCAGCGATGTATGCATCCAATTTCATGGTCTCTAGATGATTATGCCTTTGCAGCATCACGATGTATAATGTTACCCTCTCTAAACGAGGCCTTGCACCTGTCTCATCCCACATCACCCTCACCGTGCCGACCCACACTGTCCGCCCAGATTCCAGTTTTGCAAACCACGCCTCAAGTGTTAAGACTGAACCATCCTACCAACAACTAGAT
Organism: Raja brachyura; assembly: GCA_963514005.1. The sequence goes on from OY740812.1 coordinate 24,391,298, forward strand.
AGCAGCCCTGAACTACTATTTATCGCATTGGAGACCCTTGGACTATCTTTAATGGGACTTTACTGGACTTCATCTTGCACTGAACGTTATGGCCTTTATCATGTATCTGCACACTATGGATAGCTTGATTGAAATCATGAATAGTCTTTCCGCTGACTGGTTAGCATGCAACTAAAAAAACTTTTCGCTGTACTCCGGTACACATACACTATATACGTGACGATAAATTAAATTAAATTAAAGTAAATTAAACTAAAGACTTAACAAATGACTGAATTTTGGCGCAACAGGCCCATGGCCAACATGTTCATTGTCACAAAAAAGACCCACAATGCTGGAGTAAATCTGGGGGTCAGGCAGCGTCTCTGGAGAACATGGATAGGTAACATTTTGGGTCAGAACAATTTTGCAGACTGATTAGCGGTTGGGGACGAGAAAGTTGGAAGAGAGGAGTGGCAGAACAAAGTCTGGTGAGCGATAGGTGGATATAGGCAAAAGGGATTTTGATAGGCAGATGATTGGACAAAGGAGGAAAGAAGATAAGACTTTATTGCCTTCCATGACAGTGGGGAATGCGGAGGAGCCGCTGTGGTGGATGTTTATGTCAAATGTTCATGTAGATATGTGTCTTGTTGCTTTTTTGGTAAGACTGTATAGCAAACCAAATTCCTCGCATGTTGCAAAACATACTTGGCTAATAAATTATGATTATGATGAAAAGATAAAAGGTGTGAGGTAAGGATAGGAGGGGTGCAGATAGTGAAGCCAAAGGAAGAAATATAGATGGAAGAGGAAGGGGAAGGGGAGAAATGGTTGCAGGTCCAGGTGGAGCATAGGGAAGAGATGGGGGAAAAAGTGGGGTGGGTAGATGCCTAAAACTTAATGTTCACACCTTTAGGTTGGAAGCTCGCCATGCAGAATATGAGGCGCTGTTCCTCTAGTTTGCATATGGCCGCACTGTGATAATGGAGGAGGCCCAAGACAGAAAGGTCAGAGTGGGAATGGGAAAGGGAATTAAAGTGGCTGGCAACCGGCATCAAGTTGTACAACAATCCTTTCGAGCATTTTGAAATCTGCAACTCAATTTCTAGGCCGTGAAGTCCACTTATTCAGCTGGAACTACCTGAGTGTGACAGAGATTATTTTATTTTCCCATCAGTAATTTATGGACACTCAGAGCTAAAGATTCAATGTTCCATCTTTTTGTGTGGCAGGAAAATGCTGGAAGTGGAAAGGCTGCATGCATAATTTCCACCAATTGGCTCATAAAACTCAAATGTTTTATCTTGGCTTGAGGTATGATACTGTTGGAAATTATGAATGGAATATGGCTTTTAATTAAATATTGCTTGTTGAAAATTTGCTCCTCTTAGGTATGAGTACCCATTCGGTATGATGAAAGGGCTGTACGTTTGCATGAGGGACTGCCTGCCGAAATCCTTGAAGCATCTTGTAAAGATCATTATTTCTTTGGAAAAATTGGTTTCAGCTGCAGATTTCCGCTCAGGCAAAAAAAAGACTTGTTGACACATATGCATGATTTACTGCTTCTCTAAAATCTTATTTGATTTTGAAGGAGCTTTAAAACCTTTGCCCTGACTAGCAATAACATCAAAGACAGAAAATTCAACTACTTTATGCAATTAAAGATTACATATCTTTTCCCTGTGATTGAAGCAGGGTAAAAAAAAACATTTCTTGGTCAATTTGTACCATGGTGAAAATTTGACCAACTGTCTGAGTGGGAATCTCGGTTGTGAGTAGCTACAATTTCTTGGCCATTTACATCCCAGATGTCCCGTCCTTGGTCCAGTACATAGTTGTAAACATGAAGACAGTGCACCATTTTATTTAAGTTTCAAGTGAGTATCAAGCGGAACGGCGGTAGAGTTGCTGCCTCACAGCACCAGAGACCCAGGTTCAATCATGGCTGCGCTGTCTGTACGGAGTTTGTACATTCTACCTCCTGTGACCATGTAGGATTTCTTCTGGTGCTCCTGTCTCCTTTCACATTCCAAAGACGTACCGGTTTAAAGATTAATTGGCTTCTGTAAATTGTCCTGTGTGTCTATCGGAATCGGTGGGCCCAAAGGGCCTGTTTCCATGTTGCATCGCTAAAGTAAAAAGATTCGTCATGTCACAAAATATTGTAATTAATGTCGACAGATGCATTGTAGGAAGTATCCCACTGGTTGCATCATGGCCTGGTGTGTCAATTCCAACACACAGGAATGCAAGAGGCTATAGAGAATGGTGGACTAAGCCCGGTTCTTCACATGTAGTACCTTCCCCACCATCAAAAGCATCTACATGAGGATGCCCCCTTAAGAAGATGCAATCTATCATTAATAATGCTCACCATCCAGGCTGTGTCCTCTAATTTCTGCTACTCCTGTCGAGTGCAGGAGATTCCATTGTCTAAAATTCCACAAAATCGGGCAGGAGCAAGCACTTTCATAAAACTGTCAGGTTCTTGAACAGACCCGCACGACCCTAATCCTATCTCAGAAATGCAACATGACAGACCGTCTCTTCTAATGCCATGGACTTGTTTGAGTCTCATTGTATTTTACACTAATGTCTTGTTTCTGCACAGCCTCTTTCTTTTCAATGGCTTGAAGAACCCATGTGTAAATTACGGAAATATTTTTGTCGGAAATTTATGTTTATGTGTGTGCCTGTGACGCTGTTGCAAGCAAGACTTTCACTGTACCTGTACCTCACGGCGCTTGCGCATTTGACAATAAACTCGACTTGACTTGACCTTATTTTTAAAGTTATCTAAAGAAAAATACAACTCCAGTATGTCAGTTTTCTTTGGGAAAAGTGCTTTGTTCCCAGATAGTTAATTACTGCAGCGGTCAGTAATACTTCAAAAAGAGCTCAACTGGCTCCAACTAATTAATGTAATTAGTCAATTCTCTTTGAAGGGAGCAAATTATCCTCAACAGAATAAAACTTACATCTTGCAGCAGCTGATATGTTTCTGTGTCTGGACTTCGTGATGTTTCTACGGATTCAAAACACAAGAGCAGCAACCCAAATCAAATACAGTACGGATCACATTTTCTCCCTTAGGGCTTTTTAAAAATCATTTTATGGCAGATTTCAACAATAAATTGATCAATAAACTGTTACCGAATTAGAATAGAAATGCAACTTTAAACCAACGGTTCTGAAATCTCTTGATCTGTTTTACAACAATTGATATTTTGATCTGAGTGTGCGTTCGAAATGTGCATTTTTTATATAAAGTAATACTGAAAAATGTCAAAAGCCAGTAGTAAAATCATTCTGGATATTGTGCTTTGGACTCCAATACAGGAGATGAATTGGTAATGAACCACATAGTAAAAGCAACACATTGTACTCTGCCTCAGATCTTTCTTCAAGACTGACGCCAAACGCAGTGCTGTTATTTTATAGTGCATTTTGTATTACCCACCAGGGACTAATTCTTGAACATGAATGTTTCCCTGCCCATTAGCAATCCGCTGTGCTTTCATAAGTCAGATACATTTTAGGAGAATTCCTGCAAATATAATGTGTAAAGCAATGATGTTGATTTGTTTTTAAATAGGTGATAGTCTATCTTGCCAGAAATTAAGCGTTTAAAACAACATCAACCTGCTTTTATTTCGAATCAACATGGTAAAATGTTGATTCACACAAAATAAATTTTGAAGTCAAGACTATTATGTACATTGTGCTTTTCCCCACCTCAAGATTACCCACGGCACTTCACCAGCAATAAAGTATTCTTGAAGCCTAATCATTGATACAATATCTGAATTGTTACAGCCATTTTGTGTAGAAAACTTCACAATGTCCCTTTATGATAATGTTTCAGTGACAGTGATCGATGGATGAAAATTGGCTTGGACACTGGGGATAGCGTGTGTGCTTTTCTTCCATGGTATATCTTACATCATCTATGACAGTATGATAGACCTAGCTTTAAACATCTCATCGTCAAAATGACATTACAAGTGTTATGGCCATCTCTCAATTCTACATTGAACTGTCAATGTAGATACATGTAAACTAATCTACAGATTTGGAGTCGAGTGCACAATCTTCGGACGTGCATTAAGTTGTGACTGAAAATTCACCCATCGCCCCAATGCTCACTGCACTGCTATGAGTTCTTCTTTGGCAAAGTTTAGAATTCCAATCCCTTCATTACCATCTAATCACTTTAGCATTATCAAACTTTGCAAACCTCCCAAGTTTTACTCTTCTTTCTGCATTGCCAATGATCTTTCATTAAATTCAAAGATTAAACCTGCTTCTTTCTTCACAGCGGCTAGCAAAACTATTGTGTACTTCCAACAGTCTCTGATTTTATTTCAGGTTTCTCACATCTGTGTTATTTTGTCTTTGGATTATGTTGGGGGATACCCAACAAACAGTTCTCCCAGGTCAACATGGTACAAGCCCCCGAATAATATTCCAAAGGCATAAGGAATGATCTGCCCGTTGGATTGCAACCTTGTCGTGGTCGGGGAGCTTGTGTGTTTCAGTGACCCCTAGAGCTATGCCAGCGGGAGATTCCATGTTGGACAGGTTGAAGGGTAGAGGCGAGACGAAGAGCGATCCACTGGTCCTCCAGGTTGGAGGTTGAACAAATATGTTACGGAAACAACAACTGAAGAATTCAACACTACTGAGTGGAGGGCCTTCATTGCTGCCCTTATGCCAGGAGGCATACTAGGCAGTAAGTAAAGGGCCTGTCCTACAAGCATGCAACTCTATGCGATTAGCACGACCTAACGTGGTCACTTGAGCCGTGCGGCGTCGCGGGGCCGGTCCCACAATGAGCCGTGCGGAATTTTGCGGAGTTTGTCCCAAGTTCGTCCCGACACCGCGCGGGGCTCCAAAAAACTGACTATGTCCAAAAATTCCGCGCGGCAACGGCTTGTCGGCTCGAAGTCGCCTCGACACATTACACACCACCCCGACATCGTGCCTCCGTGAACCTATCTGTAGGTGCCTCCGCGACCCTCTATGTGTGTGGCTCCGTGGCCGTCTGTGTGTGTGTGCCTCTGTGCCCCTCTCTGTGTGCCCCTCTCTGTCTTGGCGAACTTACCTTGGACTTCGCTCCAAGTTCGCCTCACTTTGCGCCGCGTTGCACCACTCACCCGACCTCCGCGCGGCCCCTACTGCCGGTTTGGTTGCGCTTGCCGCATGCAGGCGCATGTTGGTGGGAACGGCCCTGTACAGGGGATCACCCGACCTCCGCGCGGCCCACGCTTCTAGTTTGATCGCGTTTATCACATAGAGTTGCATGCTTGTAGGATAGGCCCTTAAGTAAGTAAGTATAAGGAATTATGTTATCCAGTACACTGAGGTGGAATCATGTCAGAGGAACAAGAATAACTCACAGTCAAAAATGCTCTGTCAATTTTCAGGAATTATACTACTTAACAATGGTTGATATCACATTATCCTCCAGAGAAACGGAATTCCAGCTGGATAAAAACTAAACTAAACAGTATTTTGTGACTGAATGTCTGGGCATCACAGTAATTAATTTATATGGCCTCAGTTTGCATATGGTTGGCATGTTACATCGAGAGAGTTGGGCCAACTCTGTCAATGTAGAGGAACAGAACTGCAGATGCTGGTTTATACTGAAGATAGACACAAAATGCTGAAGTAACAGCAAGCCAGATGGCATTTCTGAAGAAAAGGGATATAGGTGACGCCATCTTCAGATCGTCACTTATCCCTTTTCTCTAGAGATGCAGCCTGTCCCTCTGAGTTACTCCAGCATTTGCTGTCTATCAATGAAGCAAACTATATGCCAACTATATGCAAACTGAGGTTTGACGGGGTTGGGTTTCAACCCAGTCCCTTTACATCCCATTTGTAATGGACTGGGTTGTATCTGGCAATAGTTCTGCTCTTTGTTCTATGGTTTCTGATAGTAAATGGATGTGAGCTTGTAAAATATACATAAATTGTTATACTATGAAAACTATCTGATGCACGACAAGAACAGTGCTACTGATTAATGAATGTGCCAGAAACGAGTTTCTGTTGACTTTGAAGTTCTTTAGTCAAAGTGAAATTGTATTAAAATCTACATATCTGGAATCCTAAGCAGGGTGGGTGAATCTTTTCCACTTTGACAAAAGAACTAAAGTCAATAGACTATGTAATAAATGGGAACTACAGATGCTGTTTTGTACGGGAAGAGTCCGGACCCGAAGCGTCACCTATCCATGTTCTCCTGACCCGCTGAGTTACTCCAGCACTTTGTGCCCATGTCTGAATCATTCTTTCATCTGGGTGAGGGTTGGCTCCTAGCAGAATGTCTGGCTGGAAATTGAGTTGGTTGCATGTCTGATCAGCTTGATGGAATTTCCTGAAGGTCTACCTACTGCAATCTTAAAAACAGCAGCAGAAAGCCATCAGACCCCAAGAAAATGGGCTGTCCCTGCAACTGTAATTGAAAACTAAAAGACAATGTAGATGCAAGAAATCTGAAATATAAAAAACAGAAAAGGCTGGAAATGAGTCAGGCAGATCCATGGAAAGAGTAACAGAATTGAAATGCTGGGTATTTCCAGCCTTCTGCTTTCCATACTTTTCAGATAGTATCCTACCACAACCAGAGTGCAGTCCTGAACTACTATCTACCTCATTGATGACCCCCAGGATATCCTTGATCGGACATTTGCTGCCTTCAAATGTAATCTTTCAGGAATTGAAGTTAGAACCTAATGCTAAATTTAATCATTCTGATTTAAAAAAAAAGACACAAAGTTCTGAAGTAACTCAGCGGGTCAGGCAACATCTCTGGAGAGTCAAGTCAAGTTTATTCGTCACATACACATACGAGATGTGCCGTGAAATGAAAAGTGGCAATGCTCGCAGACTTTGTGCAAAAAACAAACAAACTACAAACAGAATGGAACAGAATCATATATTCACATATTACATATTGTGGGAGGAAAGAAAAAGGAAAAAAAACCCCAGCCATTTTCTAAAAAATGGTAGAATGGTACAGTACAGTTAGTCGCTGGTGAGATAGGAGTTTGCGGTCCTAATGGCCTCTGGGAAGAAACTCCTTCTCAACCTCTCCGTTTGCCTGACCGTAGCAGCTGGAACAGTCCGTTGCAGGGGTGGAAGGGGTCTCCCATGATCTTATTGGCTCTGGAGTTGCACATAGATAGAACATAGATAGATGACGTTTCATGCCTGACTATCACGTAAACCAACCTCCCTTCCATTGATTCCATTTATACCTCACGCTGCCTCAGCAAGGCCAACAGGATGAGACGTACACTGGCCACTCCCTCTTCTCCCCTCACCCATCAGACAAAAGACATAGAACCAGAGTGCAGTGCTGAACTACTATCTACCTCATTGATGACCCCCAGGAGATCCTTGATCGGACTTTGCTTGCTTTACCTTGCACTAAACGTTATTCCCTAATCATGTATCTATACACTGTAAATGGCTCGATTGAAATAGTGCATTTTCTTTCCGCTGACACGTGACAATAAACTAAATTGTAACTGAGAAGGATCACGACCTGAAACATCACCCATTATCCATGTCCTCCAGATGTGCAGCCTGACCCGCTGAGTTGCTCCAGCACTCTGTGTGTTTCTCTGTGTGTTAACCAACATCTGCAGTTAATTGTTTCTAGTCTTTAATAATATGGACGCATCTGAGAACATACGTGAAGGAAGAAAGTCACATTTCACAGAACTTTAATCTATCATTGCTTTCGATATTGCCTGATTTATAACTGCTGCTTATTATCTGCTTCTTTGAGCCACTAATTAATGAGTAAAGCATTATAGTTATTCATCTTTATTTCCCTAAGTAGTGAAGGAAACTGGCTGTAAAAAGAGAACTCTGTTTGCTCTCCTCCTAAATCTTGCAATGGTGATCACTGTTTCTTCAACAAAGACATTCACTGTCCATGTAGACAATCAGAACCTTTTTTTTCCCCAGGCTGGAAATGTCTGACTAGGGCACACAGCTTTAAGGTGAAAGGGAAAAAGCTTAAGGGAGGTATAATGGGAGAAGGTTTTACACAGAATGTGGTGGGTACACGGAATGCACGGACAGGAGTCAGATATGATAGTGGCATTTAAGGGGCTTTTTAAATAGGCACATGGATATGTAGAGAATGAAGAGACATGGATTATGTGCTGGCAGATGGGATGAGGTGATCTTGGTACCATGTTGTTTTTCTGCTGCGCCAGCATGGATATGCAGATGACCTGGCCCTACGGCATTCGGACAGGAGTGGCCAAACGTGGAGGATGTGCTCTCGGTGGATATGGAACTTGTCGCGGGCTACCTTAAGACCTGGAGACTAAAACTGAGTGGCAAAAACCAGCACAATGCAGCACAATGCATATTAGTTCAACATTGTGATGCCAATCATCCACCTCCGCACAGGAAAAGAACATTATTACCTCTTAAATGGTTCAATGTATTTCTTACTCATTTTTCCTTTATTCTTTCTCTCTTAATCTATGTTTACCTCCTTTCGGTGTTTGGTCTGATTCTTCAAGGTGACAAGGGCAACGTTTAAAGCCACACATTGTTTGACACAGAGTGTGGTGGGTGGCAGAGGTGGTGGTTGAGGCAGATGTAGTGGCGTTTCAGAGGTTTTTGGATAGACACATGGATATGAGAGAACAGTTGGATATGGAACATATACAGGCAGAGATCGTCTGTCTGGGGATCATGTTTGGTACAAGCAGGCATCATGGGCTGAAGGGCCTGTTCCTGAGCTGTACTTTTCTATAATTCACCTCCATTGCTATTCCTATATTTCCTTCACAGTTCTTAATTTTTTTTTGACTAAGATATACATTATTTATTGTTTATTAATGCCAAGTTTCTCTTCTATGATACTAATTCACTGCAATGCCACAAAATTAGTAAAGCAAAAAACATCATGGTTAAAAGATGGTGGAAAGAATTTAATCAGAAAACAAAAATTCAAGTTGACGTTCCAGCAAAATTTCGATCATGTTCCTCATTTTCGTATAAATAAACTCAAAAATGTTTTGTGGATGTAAATTTTGGACAACTAATCACAAGCTATATTTTTTTATCACTTTGACTTTTGATCATTTTTCCATATCTATGTTTTCTGACTGAAAGAAATGTTGAACCAATATGCAGAGCCGTATGTCCTTGACCTATAGTGTGCTTATAATATCGGGATTATGTTAATTTACAGTATGTGCCAGTGGGCTGGAAAGAATTATTTTACACAAGTCAGTTGTTCATCCATCTGGATGTAGTTACTATATGCTACTGTCAGGAAAGTTGGAGTCGGCTGTTTTGGCAGCATGGTGCTCCTTGGAAAACAGAGCCAAGAAAAAAATGCAATGCACAGGGACACAATGAAGGTCATTCCAGTTGGTGTAAGCAGAGATTTTGTGTGAATGAGCATGCTGATACATTTTGCTTTCCCATTTAGCCTCCAGCACAAGATGCATTGTCAGACCACAGCAGGGTTGCCATGAAGGTTGTTCTTATCTTCAAAGACAGCATAGTGCCTCGACAATATCCACATTGCAGAAAGAATTAAACCAAGGTTTAAAAGGGACTGTCTTGCAAAATTTCCAGGGTAATCCTCATGTGCTCCAAACCTCTTGGTGCTCTACAAAGGCTGAAACTCTGCATTCCATCAGATCATCAGACCATGAGGCAAGGGAGCAGAATTAGGCCATTCGGCCCATCAAGTCTTCTCTGCCATTCGATCACGGCTGATCTATTTTCCCCTCTCAACCCCTTCTCCTGCCTTCTCCTCGTAATCTTTGATGCCTTCTTTCCAGATAATGGAACCTAAATCAACAATTGAGTTTTCTCCATCTTATGTATTTTAGCATAAAACAGAAAAACCATCCATTTGGAGTACAAAGAATGTGCATGAGATACTGCAGCTAGTAATAAAAATCCACCATTTTTGGTGTCCTAAAACACCTTTGCATTTTCCACCAAGGCCACAAATTATGAACTTAGTCAAAATGATGTGTTGAACAGCACTAGAGTGCGTTAAGGGCCTGTTCTACTGAGGCGTAATTTACGCGACATCACCAGCGTGACGCGCAAATGACACCCAAGTGGGACAGGCCCGTTACAGTCCAAAACAAAATGATAGAACAAGAGAAATATCCCCACCATAAACTATTTTCTATGAGGAAGAATTTCTTTAGCCAGAGGGTGGTCAATCTGTGTCATTCATTGCCACAGACAGCTGGGGAGGCCAAATCATTTGGCATTTTTAAAATGGAGATTGATAAGTTCCTCTTTGGTAAGGGTGTCAAAGGTTGCGGGGAGAAGGCAGCAGACTGGATTAAGAAAAATATTAGATCAGCCATTTTCGAATGGCAGAGCAGACCCGAAGGGCTGAATAGTCTAATTATGCTCCTATATCTCATAGTCTTATATAGCAGCATGTAGCAGTTTTCACATCAAACCAGCCAGGCTGTAACAACATATTTTGTCTGCCATGGAAGAGAAGGAGAGACCTCCCAGTTTGACTCTAAGGAAGACAGGCACAAAATGCTGGAGTAACAGGCAGGACAAGCAGAATCTCCGGAGAAAAGGAATGGGTGACGTTTCGGGTCGAGATCCTTCGTCAGACTGAGAGTCAGGGGAGAGGGAAACTGGGGATATGGAAGGGTAAGGTATGAAAATGACAGATCAAAGCAGACAACGTTGAAGCAAATGTCGAATGGTTCATTGTTGGCTGAGGGGAAGGAGATAATGAGGCGTACAAATAGTAAAATTAAGCAGGGGGACAGTAAGATTGCTGGTCAATGAACTGCATGTAAGGTGGTGGATCCTGGTGGTTGGTGGCACCAGAAGACCCTCCAGAACGAGTCTGGCCACAAAATCCTTCAGGCAGAATTGACAATCACTATATCACAGGAACAATTCTAAGAGAAATTGATGGGGGAGATACAGAGGAAAAATATACTGATGGATTACATAGAAAGTTCAAAACCTGAAGTGTGATTATAATGAGGGGTTTAAATTACTTTTGCTAACCGCAATAGTGATTGTGTGAAGGGCAGGTGGGTAAAATGTTTTAAAAACATTTTTAGTTTTAAAAAGGTTTTGAGGGATATGGCCCAAACGCAGGCAAATATAAACTAGCTGAGATGAGCACCTGGTCAGCATGGACCGTTAGGTGCGAGGACCTAGTTCTGTGCTGTATGATTGTATGGCTCTATCATCTGGCAACTTAAATTGGAATGCAAAAGAGTTTGCTAGGAAAACACAGAGTGAAAGAGTAGTACACGGAGGAGTTGCAGAAGTCCCAAAAGCTATTGAAGGTGTACAATTCAATAATACATTAAACCAAGCTGCCAGTTAGTATCCGTTATTTAACATATTCATTTTCCCTGCTGAACTCCGCTCTATGTGAAGTTCAGAGGATGCCAGCTAGTACTTGCTATTTAACATACCACTGTCATTACCATTATACCTCCAATACACACAGACTTGCCATTAACACGTTTGTTGTCACGACCTTTGAACTCCACCGCGTGTGAAGTTCAGAGGACGGCAGCTAGTATCAGTTGTCAACATGTTCATTGCCCTTACATTTGGCGCTCAGAGGCCATCAGCCGGTATTTGCTAGTAACACATTTATTGTCATTATCTCTGTATCTCGTTTCATGCACAACCGATAAGTTGGAATCTAGTGTCAGGTTATAATACATTAAGCATCCTTACCTTTGTACTCTGCTGCTTGCGGAACCAAGAAGTCCTGACTTTTGTAGAATGCCAGAGAAAAGTATAGATCCTGGAATTAATATATCAATGCACCTCACTTTTCTACTTCCTCAGTTGTCATCTTTTTGGCGTATAAATGTCCTGCTCTCCCGACCTAACTTTGGATTTGTGATCCCAGCCTTTGACTGAGACGCTTCTCCCCTTGTGCAAGTAAAACCTACTGCTGATGGTTAATCTTATAGCTCCTTGAGTCTTATTAAAGGGTCAACTTCCTCAGAGTGGAACACAAGGCAATATTTGGGAACTCCCACCTACATTCCTTCCTCTGGTTTCACAATTCACAACTCTTTTGTCAGAAAGAAGATTTACTGAACTAGTTGCTGGAATGGTGGCTTGTCTTAGGAACAAAGATGACAGGCTTGTATCTCCCAGGGGTGACTATAGTGAAACATATAAAGGGCCTGTCCCACTGTACGAGGTAATTCAAGCGTTCTCCCGAGTTTTCCCCTGATTCAAACTCGGAGAATGTCCGTAGCGGGTCCATAGGCGTTCGTGGATATCTTGTAGCAGCTCGTACGAGTAAAAATTAACCATTTTTTTCCTCACGAGTATTTTTTTACTCGTGGACATTTTTCAGTGTTGATAAAACGTCACGAGTTTACCGGATTTCCCGAGTACCTACCGTTACTCGTACGAGCCGTTACGAGACATCCACAAACTCCTATGGATCCGCTACGAACATTCTCCGAGTTTTTGAATCAGGGGAAAACTCGGGAGAACTCTTGAATTACCTCGTACAGTGGATCAGGCCTTTTAGACTGAGAGGTCTTGGCAGAGTGGATGTGGAGAGAATGTTTCTTCTTCTTGAACTATAGGTTATAGTTTAAAAATACAAGATCACCCATTTAAGCCACTATTGTATCTGCCTCCCCCACCACCTCTGGCAGCGCATTCCAAGCACTCACGACCCTCTGTGGAAAAAACTAGCCCTGCACATCTCCTTAAAACATTGCCTCTCTCACCATTGGAACACCATTTAAGGCAGAATAAAGGAAATTTTCTCTTCGAGCATGAGGTATTGGAATGATACCTCAAAAGGCCTTGGAAGTGGAATCTGATTATTTTTCATGCAGAGGCAGATGTATTCTAAAAAAGAAAAGGGGTGAAAGGTGACTGCGGGTAGATAGGAATGCAGGGTTGAAGTTATAAATGGACCAACCGTGATCTTGTTAAATAGCAGAGCACACTTGCGGAGCCTGCTCCTGCTCATAGCGTTTATGTTTGTATGAATGTACTGCATGCAGTTCTGGTTGCCCCATTGCAGCAAGGATGTAGAGAGAGAGGTTTACCAGAATGCTGCCTTAATAAGGGGGCATTAGCTACAAGGGGAGGGTGGACAAATTTAAATTGTTTTCCCTGGGACACTGGAGGTTGAGGGGAGACCTGATAGAAGTATTACACTTATGAGAGGCATGGATAAGACAGAACTTTTTTTTCCCCAGGGTGGAAATTTCAAAAACAGTTGATAGTTTGGAGATACAGCATGGGAACAGCTTATTTAGCCACTAAGTCCATGCCGACCAACTAGGGGCATTTACTGAAGCCAATTAACCCACAAACCTGCACTTCTTTGACCTGCGGGAGGAATCCATAGCACCGGGTCACAAACTCCGTACAGACAGTCAGGATCGAACCTGGGTCTCACTTGCTGTAAGGCAGCGACTCTACCACTGCGCCACCAAGCTGCCCTGGTCGCTGTTGAGAGAGTGCAGAAGAAGTTTACCAGAATGCTGCCGAGATAAAAGGGTATGAGCTACAAGGAGAGGGTGGACAAATTTAAATAATATACTCTGGAACGCTGGAGGTTGAAGGGAGACCTTCTTCTTGCGAACGAAACATAAACCCAGGGAATAGTTAGATCTCAAGCCGGGTGTTGAGCAGCCAGGTCGTCTCTGCATCAATGTCTGCCAGGCCCTGAGCTCCATTTGGTGGGTGGTAGAGTGGGCACCCAGAGATGACATGGTTGAAGTATACAAAATTGTGAGAGGCATAGCTTTAAGGTGAGAGGGGCAAAGTTTAATGGAGATGCACGATGCAAGTATTTTATACAAAGGGTGTGGATACTCGGAATAAGTTACCAAGTATGACAGTAGCTTCAAGAGGCTTTTAGATAGGCATGTAGATATGCAGGGAGTGGAGGGATAGGGATCATGTGAAAGCAGATGAGGGTAGTTTATCTTGACATCATGTTGGGCACTGATGTTGTGAGCCAAAGAGCCCTTTCCAGTGCTGTACTGGTCTTTCGTTCTATGTTCTATGTTCAATCTGTTGCAGGAAGCAACTCATTTGTCCATTTGATGTCACAAGATGCCCTTTGACTGCATTGACAAACTGCACGGCCAAGTGTCAAATCTTTCATGTCATTTTAACTGCTCAGTGGTAGAGTTTGCTGCAGACTGTGCTGTTATGCCCAGAGCAAAGAGCAGAGAACAAAGGTTGAATTGTGCCTGATCCTGAAGCAGGAAAGCTTCACCCAGAACAGCAAACCACAAAGTTTGATCTATTTGATCTATTGATGGGAAAGGTGTGTGGAATTTATTTTTTTCATGGAAGTAAACAAATGTAAACCAAAATTAACAAATAGGAAAAAGGAAAGTCGAAATATCAAATCAGAAATATACGTCGGTAAATCAGTAAATCAGAACGCAAATTTCCAATCTAATTGATCAACCAACTTTGTATTCAACCAAGTAAGGAATCTATAGCTAATTAATAATCAAATCAGTTGATTGCAGTGAAGAAGAGACTGCAGACTGATAGACAAGAAGCGACAGATAGGCATTTTTTCAATGGGTTAAATGCGAAAGATTCTAATAATCCAACACCTCGGGATTTTGATGGTCCTGGACTAGTTGGATATTATTCTCTTGGATATTACTTATCAATACCCAAACATATATTTATTTCCTTACAAAGTAGTACAATAATTTTTCCAGTGAACCTGATAAGCTTAAATGGAGTGGGAGAGATATAAGCATCCCAGACTTCAGCTGCACCCAGTCCACAGCCCGGAGCTCTAGTCACAAAAACCCACATGTACTTTGAGGTTGGGCAGGCTAGGACTTTATTCCTTGGAGCGCAGGAGGATGAGGGGTGAAATTGTAGAGATGTATAAGATCATGACAGGAATAGATAGAGCAAATGCGCAGTGTCTTTTACCCAGAGCAGGGGAATCAAAAATCAGAGGATATGGGTTTAAGGTGAGGGGGGGGGGGAGATTTAATAGGAACCTGAGGGGTAACATTATTACACAAAGGGTAGTAGGTATATGGAACAAACTGACAGAGGAGGTAGTTGAGGCAGGTGCTATCATAATGTTTAAAAAAACATTTGGACAGGTACAGGTTTGGAAGGCTATGGGCCAAACGCAGGCAGGTGGGACTACTGTAGATGGGGCATGTGGGTTGACGATCCGGAAGTGGCGGCGCTGCTTGGCAGCTGCGGCTCACCTGCAGTCCGTCTGTCTTTTATTTTATTTTTGTCCTCGTCCCTGTTTTTGGTGTTTATTTTTGGTTTGTTGGGTTGTGTATGTGTGTGTGGGGTGTGGGGGGGGGGGGGGGGGGGGAGAAACGGGGTTTTAGTCTCTCCCTTCGGGGGGATGCGACTTTTCCTGTCGTGTCCCCCGACACCGTCTCCGTCTGTGCTGAGGCCCTGGTGATGACCTTCCAGCTTCCAGAGGCGGCGGCACGGCCTTCAGGGCTTCAGCGGCGACCTGGCTTCCGGCGGCGACCTGGTTTTTGGGAGCTGCGGTGCTCCAGCGGCGGCCTGGGTTTCGGGAGCTGCGGTGCTCCAGCGGCGGCCTGGGTTTCGGGAGCTGCGGTGCTCCAGCGGCGGCATGGCTTTCGGGAGCTGCGGTGCTCCAGCGGCGGACTGGCTCCCTCTGAGCTGCGGTGCTGCAGCGGCGGCCTGGGTTTCGGGAGCTGCAGTGCTCCAGCGGCAGCCTGGCTTTCGGGAGCTGCGGTGCTCCAGCGGCGGCCCGGCTCCCTCTGAGCTGCGGTGGTCCAGCGGTGGCCTGGCTCCCTCTGAGCTACGGTGCTCCAGCGGCGGCCTGGCTCCCTCTGAGCTGCGGTGCTCCAGCGGCGGCCTGGCTTTCGGGAGCTGCGGTGCTCCAGCGGCGGCTTGGGTTTCGGGAGCTGCGGTGCTCCAGCGGCGGCTTGGGTTTCGGGAGATGCGGTGCTCCAGCGGCGGCTTGGGTTTCGGGAGATGTGGTGCTCCAGCGGCGGCTTGGGTTTCGGGAGCTGCGGTGCTCCAGCGGCGACCTGGGTTTCGGGAGCTGCGGTGCTCCAGCGGCGGCCTGGCTTTCGGGAGCTGCGGTGCTCCAGCGACGTTCCGGCGGCGGGCCCTGTGGCGGTGTTCCGGCGTTCCGGCGTCAGCGGTGGCGGCGGCCTGGATCTCCTCAGCGCAGAGGGAGAATAAGGAGGGGAGAAAGACAGAGACCCTAAGACTTTTGCCTTCCACCACAGTGAGGAGGTGTTTGGTGAACTCACTGTGGTGGATGTTAATTTTGTGTTTATTGTATGGTATTGTTATTTTTATATATGTATGACTGCAGGCACGAAATTTCGTTCAGACCGAAAGGTCTGAATGACAATAAAGGCATTCAATTCAATTCAACATGGGCAAGATGGGCTGATGGGTCTGTTTCCATGCTGTGTGACTCTATGCACTCTGAACCATTGGCTCACATTCTGAACAGAGCAGTGAGTACGGACCATCAGGATTTTCAAACACTCAGCTGCCAAATTGTTGAAGTTTCATTTTATCTCTCACGGTTTGATTTTCAATAGATATTTTAACATCAAACCAACTATTCCTAATTACATTTTCTGGTTCAGATTCTGTGGAAGCAAGTTAACCACCAACTCACCATCACCTGTAGGGATGGTACAGTGGCCCATTGGGAGAGTTGGTGTCTCACAGCGTCAGAGACCCAGGTTCGATCCTGACCTCGGGTACTGTTTGTGTGGAGTTGGCACATTCAGATTGTGGTTGCATGGGTTTCCTCCGAGTGCTCCGGTCTCCTCCCACATCCCAATAGCATGCAGGTTTGGAAGTTTGTTGTTTTTAAAATTTTTTTGTAACTATTTCTTTTATTAGAAGCAATTGTACAAGGAGGACGTAATCAACATAACAGTTATACCATTTTTGTACTGCTTCAATATAAATTAATAACTAAATCGGAAAAAAAGAAAAAGGAAAAAAGGGAAAGAAAGAAGAAAAGAAAAAGAAAAGAAAGAATTTTGAAAAAGACATGAAAAAGAAAAAAGAAAACTCCCAGAACTAACGAAGAAGTGAAAGAAATGGAGATATATCCCATTACCCTTCCATACGCTCGCTCACCCGACCCTAGCGTCAGTTTTGAGTGTGTGTTCAACCATTATGTTGTTGAAGAAATTCAATAAAAGGAGGCCATAATTTGGAAAAGTTGGTTTGGAAGTTAATTGCCTTCTATAAAATGACCCTTATTGTGTAAGGAGTGGATGAGATAAAGTGGGATCACGTAGAGCTGGTGTGAACGTGGGATTGGTGGCCAACACGGGCTCGGTGGGCTGAGGGGCCTGTTTCCATGTTGTATCTCTAAACTAAACTAAACTAAACGTTCCACCCACAAAACATAGGTATGTTACAATACTTACCTTGAGCGGCGCTGCAGCTCTGTCACTGCCCGTGTGCGCGACTTTGGCGCCTTTGAGAGGGGGGTGGGTTTAAAATGCGGTATTTTGGAAGCCAATTCAAATTGATCTTGAACAGGCTATTTAGTTGATGAAGAAATATCACTTCGACTGCCATTATCAGAAGTGATTTTTAAACTGGGCTTGCTAATTTAATTGCTGTAGTAAATTTAAAATTATATTGTAAAGCCGTGAATGCCGACAACGGGATGGACCTCGCGTAGGGGACAAGGCAAGGTACACAGTTTATTTTTTCATTAAAAACTGCTTCTTAGGATACCTTTAATCAAAATGTCACGTTGCGAACAGGTGATTTATTCCCCATACGAACCGGCAGTATTTTTCCTGCCGATATGGGGTTTAAATTCACCGCAACCGCAAAGTTCCAATTGATCGCGTTCCAGAAAATCCCAAGATTATTAAAATGGCCATTAATTTACGGGAATTAAACATTAATTCCTTCCATTTGGCCTATAAATGAATGACAATTAGATTTAAAAATCTTGTTATATTGTGGATTCTTGTGTGAATGTTATTTGGACACTTCGGCTATTTAAAAATGTTAATCTTTACTTAAGAAATGAATAGATGTTTAGATCTAGTAATTGAATTTTGTAATTAGCTACAATTAGGTAACTAACTAATTATATGCTTTAATTTCAGGTCATCCAAGTAAGATTGTTTCATATTTGTTTCAGAATACTTCAATCTATAATAACTGAACTTTATTTCAGTTCTCTTAAATTTTCAAGATATTTATGGGTTTTTGACTATCGTCGATCACAGCTTTTGTGTTAAGTCAATGGAAAAGCAATAAGGAACAAGATGCTAATTTCCGAGTATGAAAATGGCCATAACCTTTTTAATACTGAAGATATGAAAGTGAATTAGGTGTCAAAGTAAACTTCTTTTTATGCTTTATCTGATGGGATAAATTGTAGACTTGATTTTTAAAATCTCAAAATTTTATAACATTGTTACAAAACACTACTGGGATTAGGATAAGTGGGAAGTTTTTTTCAGCTCGTACCTCAACCACCCAAATCTAGTTCTGTGGGAGTGAAGGATCGCTGGTGTCCATTTCTTCATTTAATGAGACTGCATTCCTGCATTTATTTTTTCTCCTCCAACCTTAACACTGATTGGGTAGGTTTCACTTAGCTCAAAAAGTACAGGCATCCAGAGTAACGTGTAGAGCAGTGTCTTCCCACGATCCCTGAGAGACAGGAGATACAAGCAGTTTATCATGTTCACACAGAGCACCTTGTAGCACTGACCTGTGTTATTTGGGATTTCTAGTGACCTTAACTCCTGGTGAAAAAGCCCTCAAGTAGTCTGGGCATGTCTGTGTGAAACGAATGACAAGCAGCTCTTGTTCACTACAACATTTCCAATGACCTTCGTCTAATATCTAATTAGATAAAATAAGCTGCTGCTTCACCTTTGGTACGAGTCAATAAAAAAAAGACTGAAGAGCCATTTCTGGTTATCTTCTAACTCACAAAACATCTTCCACAAGAATGCAACAAAATAAGAACAGGAGTAGGCCACCGGGTCCCTTAAGCATGCCCTGCCATTCAATCTGATCACAGCTGAACTCTACTGTACCAGTTCCACACTACATTCAATTTCTCAATCTTTCACATATTTATCTATCTCCATCTTTAACATAGCTAATGATCTGGCCTGCACCACTCTCAGGGGCAGAGAAGTCCGGAGTTATTAACCTCTGAGAGAAGTAATATACACACACTTGTTTTAAGTGGCCAGACCCTTATTTTGAGGCTATAATGTTGATGCTGCTACTTTATTATCACATGTGCCTATGGACCTAGGTACTTTGTTATGCATGCAATCCAGTAAAAACATACTACAGGTCAGCACAATCATAGATAAGTGGAAAAGTGCAATGATTGCAGTGTAATGGTAGTGTAATAGTAGAAGCTATGTTCCTTTGTTCATGACTTCCACTTCTATCCTGTTGAGCCTTCTTAACAGATATTTGAATTCAGTCATTCTTCCAAACTCCGAGGAACACAACCCAAACCGTCCAGCGACTCTTGGCGTGACATCCCATGATTGAGTCCGATACATCTCCTCTGACTCCCTCCAATGAAAGCGTATCACTCCTCATCTACACACAAATCCAGAGGTGTTGCAATACTAATCCGTAAAGGGATACTTTTTAAACATATCTGAAACAATATTCTTTTTTGTGATAAGGGATCAAAACTGTGCTATCTGAAGGGCCTCAATCCGAAACATCATCCATTCCTTCTCTCCAGAGATGCTGCCTGTCCCGCTGAGTTACTCCAGCGTTTTGTGTCTATCTTCGGTATAAACTAGCATCAGCCATTCCTTCCTGCACATACTCAGTATTCTACGTATGGCCTATGTACAACTGTACAAAACCTCTCTGTTCCCACCTCTCCTTCGCCATAAGGCCCAAAATGCCATTGGCTTTCTCAACCACTTCTTGGGCCTACCTGTTAACTTTTTGTAGTTCGTGCACAAGAGCATCTCGAATCTCTTGAACGTCACTCATTTGCAGTCTCCCTCCATTTAGATGACAATCCGTCTTTTGATTCCTCTTTGACAGCAAGCAGTCCTTAAATTTTAAAAACTGTTATTCAAGAACACATTGTTAAATAGTGGTAACAATTCATCTTATTCAATGTTGTTAGCTCTCAATGTCATTATGACATGATGTTGGCACAGCTGTGCTTGCAGCCGGTATATCTCTGTACATCTTTGTGACCATTTTCCAATCCAGAACTGGTGTTAGGCTGACATTAGGCTGACATTACAGTGCAGCGCTGAGGGAATTCTGCATTGTCAGTGATTCTGACTTCTGGATGAGTCGTTAAACCCAGTGGTTAAGCTCAAGCAAGTGTAATAGATCCCACTGCACAGTTCAGAGATGACAGGAGAGTTCCCCAAATGTCCCGGCCAATAGTCATTCTTTAACTCATGCCGCTGAAAGAATATTAACTGACATGTAACATCGTTATTGTTCATGGGTCCTTGCTGTGTGCCGCTGAGTTGCTATGCTGGCAGCCACAGTGATCGGATGTTGGTGGAAATTGGCTGTAGTATGGTTTTGGATATCCTAAGGCCATGATTGACACCATTTAAGTTCTATTACAAACACTTATTTGCTCCTGTTAATGTTATAATTTAATTATAGAATCATAGAAAATTTGATTTTTGATTTTATTGCTTGTCATTCGAACCTCAGAGAGGCTCGAACGAAACTCCGTTTCTACAACCAGAACAATTCATAAAAAACACACAAACAATTCAATTGACACAAACATCCATCACAGTGAATCTCCTCCTCACTGTGATGGAAGGCAAAGTCTTCTCTCTCCCCCGCACCATTTCTCTCCTGAGGTCGAAGCCCCAGACGGGCGGTGCCAAGTCCCACGGCCCTGGAGGCCGCGCTGGGCCGGGTGATGTACGGCCCCGCTCTAGGCCCAAAGTCACAGCGTTGGAGCCCCCGGCGGGCACTGGAATGTCCCGCTGGAATGTCCCGCGGACACCGAAGCCGCGCCGGGCGATGTACGGCCCCGCTCCGGGTTGCTCCAACCCCGCGACACGGGCTGGAGAAGCTGTGTTGCGGGAGCTCCGGAGACCGGTCTCTCACCCGGACCCGCGAGCTCCCGATATCCCGACAGTCCACCCGGAGTCGGGAGTCGGGCCGCAGCGGCGAGCCACCACCGCTCCCCACGTTCCGAGGCCGGCCAGCCCCACGATGGTGAGTCCGCAGCTCATCCCGGTCGGAGGCCGCTCCGCTGTGCTAGGCCCAAACGACAACGGAGACCCGACAGGGAAAAAAGTCAGGTCTCCCGTGCAGGGAAGAGATTTTAAAGTTTCCCCCCCCCCCACCACCCCCCACACATACACAGTTAGGAACACGATACAAAAAAAAAGACTACATTTAACTACATTTAACTAGACAAAAAATAAAAAAAAAGACAGACAGGCTGTAGGGGCCGCTGCAACGTGAGTCGCGCCCGCCCAAAATAGGTGCAGGAGTAGACCATTCGGCCCTTCAAGCCTGCACCACCATTCAATATGATCATGGTTGATCATCCAACTCAGTATCCTGTACCTGCCTTCGCTCTATACCCCCTGATCCCTTTAGCCACAAGGGCCACATCTAGCTCCCTCTTAAATATAGCCAACGAACTGGCCTCAACTACCTTCTGTGGCAGATAATTCCACAGACTCACCACTCTCTGTGTGAAAAAAGATCTTCTCATCTCGGTCCTAAAAGACTTCCCCCTTATCCTTAAACTGTGACCCCTTGTTCTGGAGATCCCCAACATCTACATCCTCATCTACACACAAATCCAGAGGTGTTGCAATACTAATCCGTAAAGGGATACCTTTTAAACATATATGAAACAATATTCTTTTTTGTGATAAGGGATCAAAACTGGGCTATCTGAAGGGCCTCAACCCGAAACATCATCCATTCCTTCTCTCCAGAGATGCTGCCTGTCCTGCTGAGTTACTCCAGCGTTTTGTGTCTATCTTCGGTATAAACTAGCATCGGCCATTCCTTCCTGCACATACTCAGTATTCTACGTATGGCCTATGTACAACTGTACAAAACCTCTCTGTTCCCACCTCTCCTTCGCCATAAGGCCCAAAATGCCATTGGCTTTCTCAACCACTTCTTGGGCCTACCTGTTAACTTTTTGTAGTTCGTGCACAAGAGCATCTCGAATCTCTTGAACGTCACTCATTTGCAGTCTCCCTCCATTCAGATGACAATCCGTCTTTTGATTCCTCTTTGACAGCAAGCAGTCCTTAAATTTTAAGAACTGTCATTCAAGAACACATTGTTAAATAGTGGTAACAATTCATCTTATTCAATGTTGTTAGCTCTCAATGTCATTATGACATGATGTTGGCACAGCTGTGCTTGCAGCCGGTATATCTCTGTACATTTTTGTGACCATTTTCCAATCCAGAACTGGTGCACATAATTTAGGCTGACATTACAGTGCAGCGCTGAGGGAATTCTGCATTGTCAGTGATTCTGACTTCTGGATGAGTCGTTAAACCCAGTGGTTAAGCTCAAACAAGTGTAATAGATCCCACTGCACAGTTCAGAGATGACAGGAGAGTTCCCCAAATGTCCCGGCCAATAGTCATTCTTTAACTCATGCCGCTGAAAGAATATTAACTGACATGTAACATCGTCATTGTTCATAGGTCCTTGCTGTGTGCCGCTGAGTTGCTATGCTGGCAGCCACAGTGATCGGATGTTGGTGGAAATTGGCTGTAGTATGGTTTTGGATATCCTAAGGCCATGATTGACACCATTTAAGTTCTATTACAAACACTTATTTGCTCCTGTTAATGTTATAATTTAATTATAGAATCATAGAAAATAGGTGCAGGAGTAGACCATTCGGCCCTTCAAGCCTGCACCACCATTCAATATGATCATGGTTGATCATCCAACTCAGTATCCTGTACCTGCCTTCGCTCTATACCCCCTGATCCCTTTAGCCACAAGGGCCACATATAGCTCCCTCTTAAATATAGCCAACGAACTGGCCTCAACTACCTTCTGTGGCAGATAATTCCACAGACTCACCACTCTCTGTGTGAAAAAAGATCTTCTCATCTCGGTCCTAAAAGACTTCCCCCTTATCCTTAAACTGTGACCCCTTGTTCTGGAGATCCCCAACATCAGGAACAATCTTCCTGCAATTTTCCTTCACAATCTTCCTTTACAATTATAAAAGCCCTTACTTCTTAAACATATTTATATTTGTGAAATGCAATGAACCAACACATCTGTGTAGGGCGTTCAAATAAAGGTTGCACTGAGTTCAGTAATAAAGGCACTCAGCTGGGTTTTTTTAACACCATTGTGTAATTTCATCTAGGAAGTGGGAAATTTGCCAATATTCAGAAAAGGCAATAGAAGCTTTCTCCCAATGTAATAAAAAGATAAAGTATAATAGAACAGTTTGATTCTTATTTAAAAAAAAGCCCTTCTGCCAGCTGTAGTTATAGTAGGCCATATGCACACACAGGGTGGGGTGAACCATCCATCTTAAGTAAGAGTTGGAGGTCTTGTACATTCCTTTTCTCTCTGTTATACTGCCATTTTAGAATTAACATTCTTATAACAATGGAATAAAAGCAAAAATAAACTTTCCAGCAAGGTCCTTATCACATCTAAATCCCAATTATCTGCTGGACACAGTTCCCATTTTTCAGAATAGCCACACTTATAATTTGGGATAAAAAATAATTTCTTGCCAAATAACAGCACCTAACAAATCTCCTCACCTGCCCAATTCACCACAATTCTTTCCCCTTTTGTTAATCCACACTTGTTAAGTGTGTCAGACAGGTTTCTGGTGCTTCATTAGGGGCCCGTCCCACCGGCATGCAACTCCATGCAATGAGCGCGACCAAACCGGCAGCAGGGGCCGCGCGGAGGTCGGGTGAGTGGCGCAACGCGGCGCAAAGTGAGGCGAACTTGGAGCGAAGTCTTAAAGGTAAGTTCGCCAGGACAGAAAGGGACACACAGAGAGGGGCACAGAGGCACACACAGAGAGAGCCACGGAGCCACACACAGATAGGGTCACGGAGGCACCTACAGAGAGGGTCACGGAGGCACGATGTCGAGGCGGTGCGTAATGCGTCGATGTGACAGCGAGCCGTCAAGCCGTTGCCGCGTGGAATTTTTGAACACGGTCAGTTTTTCGGAGCCCCGCGCGATGTCGGGACGAACTCCGCACAATTCCGCACGGCTCCGGCGATCGAAGTGGGACCGGCCCCACTACGCTAGACGGCTCAAGTGACCACGTTAGGTCGCGCTCATCGCATGGAGTTGCATGCTGGTAGGACAGGCCCTTTAAACTTCGGGGAGCTTTAAGGCTTTCTTCGTAATTCTTGGAAATTTTGAATTTAAAATGCATTATTTGCATTATATCACTCTTAATAGATATCACTATATAAGAGATCACTCTTCCCAGGTCAATCCTAGAGCACAGACTGGTCTTTGAAAATGGCTCTAAAACATGGTGCCTCTTGCATGAGGAATCACTAGGCTATTTCTGTACAATTTGCTAATCGGGCATGTGCGTCGCTTTGCCGATACTCTACTAGACTGTTTGTAAGAAAATAATTTCACTGCGTTTGCAGTTCGCCCAGGTGACAATAAATGCACCATTGAACCACTCAATTCAGACCATAAGAGATAAGACAGTAAGATCCAACTTCAAGTAAGACTCCACCCCATCCCACTCTGGGTTTTGCATTAAGATTAGTAATTGTATTTGGATTACTTTCAGTGTAGACAAACTCCAATAATTCTGATAATCAGACACCTTGGGGTTTTTGATGCCAGGCTAGTTGACTTTTCTGACTATTCTGAACCACAAATATATTAATACACGGCATTCAATTTTTTTTAAGATACAGCACAGTAGTGTAATCAATTTTGTCCTGAACCCAGTTAGTTTATCCAGAAACACAAGGAACTGTATGTAGGTACTGGAATCTTGAGCGAACCACACAATGCTGGAGTAACTCAGCGCATCAGGCAGCATGGACACACAATGCTGGAGTAACTCTGCAGGACAGGCAGCATTTCTGGAGAGAAGGAATGGGTGACAATTTGGGTCGGGACCCTTCTTCAGACTAGAGTCCAGGGAAAGGGAAATGAGAGATATAGAAGGTGATGTAGGGAGATAAAACAAATGAAAGAAAGATAAGCAAAAAAGTAACGATGATAAAGGAAACAGGCCATTGTTAGCTGTTTGCTCCGTACTAGGATCAGGCAGCATCTCGGGGGGTGGGGGGGGGGGGGGGGGGGGAATGAACAGGCAACAGATAGTCCTCCGCCAGTTTCGTCACCTCCAACGTGACCCCTCCACTCGCCACATCTTCCCATCTCCCCCCCTGTCTGCCTTCCGCAAAGACCGCTCCCTCCGCAACTCCCTCGTCAATTCTTCCCTTCCCTCCCGCTCCACTCCTTCCCCGGGCACTTTCCCTTGCAACCGCAAGAGATGCTACACTTGTCCCTTCACCTCCCCCATCCAATCCTTTCAGGGACCCAAGCAGTCATTCCAAGTCCGACAGAGGTTCACCTGCACCTCCTCCAACCTCATCTACTGCATCCGTTGCTCCAGATGCCAGCTGATCTACATCGGTGAGACCAAGCGTAGGCTGGGCGATCGTTTCGCCGAACACCTCCGTTCGGTCCGCAATAACCAACCCGACCTCCCGGTGGCTCAGCACTTCAACTCCCCCTCCCACTCCGTATCCGACCTCTCGGTCCTGGGCCTCCTCCACGGCCCAAGTGATCAACACCGCAAGTTGGAGGAACAGCACCTCATATTCCGCTTGGGGAGTCTGCATCCTCTGGGCTTAAACATTGAATTTTCTCAATTCTGTTAACCCAGACTGCCTCCCCCCCACTTCTCCCTCAGCCCTCTGGCCCTGACATTCCTTCTCCATCTCCCCCCCCCCCCCCCCCCAGTCGCACTAGCTTCTCATTTTCACACCACAAACAGCTTACAATGGCCTGCTTCCTTTATCACCAATACTTTTTTGCATATCTTTCACTCATTGTTCCTTATCTCTCCACATCACTGTTTATATCTCTCGTTTCCCTCATCCCTGACCAGTCTGAAGAAGGGTCTCGACCCAAAACGTTGCCTATCTCCTTCGCTCCTTAGATGCTGCTGCACCCGCTGAGTTTCTCCAGCTTTTTGTGTAACCCCCAGGCAACATTTCAGGTTGGGACCTTTCTTCAGACTACTCTTAACGGAACCCGAGAAATGGGAGTTGTTGAGCCAGATGCTTAATTAATGGCATTTCTGAACATTGGATTCATGGAGTTTTACCGTAGCAACATTCTAGATGGGTAAACGGTGAACTTTCCCGATCAGTTGTTTCACAGTAAATCGGTGCCTATTTTGACATGGAAGACTGCTTCGAGCATATTTTTGGTAAGTTGCAAACCTTATTATGTTTGAGCTGAGTACCATTTGGAAACACACAAAACAATTACAAGACCATCAGAGTGCTGGCTTTATTTAACTCTGCCACAATACATTAGGAAAGTTCCACTCATATATTTCATTCCTGAGCCTAATCCGAAGCAATGCTTTGACAACGGGCATATTTGACCCCCAGGCACTTGGCTTGATGTTTCATCTCAAACATGCTGTCTGATTTTATCAGGTAATTCATGGATTGACTGGTCTTCCTGTGTGTGTTCGGAAACAAAGACATTTGTTTTGAATTATTTGTTAGCCTTTTTTATCCATACACTTCGATTTTTCAAAAGAAATTGTGAACAAGGACAATTATAGAATGAATGAAATATACAACACAGTATCGGCCCACCTTGTCCATGCCAACAATGGTGCCTCTCTGGACTACCTCGCAGTTGCCTGCATTAGGCCCATATCCCTATAGGAACTTACCTCCCGAAAAACCTGTCCAAACAACTTTTAAATGCTGCAATTGCATCTGCCTTTACCACCACCTCATTCCAGATATTCACACTCTGAGTGGAAAAACTTAACCCCTTAGATCCCAGGACAGCACAGTGGTGTAAGGGTGGCACAGAGGTGTAATGGTAGAGCTGCTGCCTTAGTGCCAAAGTCCCGGGTTCGATCCTGACTACGGGTCGTGTAGTCGTACGGAGATTGTACGTTCCCTAGTGACCGCGTGGGTTTTCTCCGATTGCTCCAGTTTCCTCCAACTCTCCAGGACATACAGGTTTGTAGGTTAATTGGCTTTGTTCGTAGTGTGCAGGATAGTGTTAGTGTACAGGGATGATCGCTGGTTGGTGCAGACTCGATGGGCCGAAGGGCCTGTTTCCATGCTGCATATCTAAAGTTTAATCTCCCTTAAATTTCTGCGCTCTCATTTTAAACCTGTAGTTCTGGGCTCCCATGCCTTGTGAAAAAGATCCTGACTATATTTTATATCTGTACCTTTCATGATAATATAAACCTTTATAAGGTCACCTCTCAGCCTCCTACATTCCAGTGAGAATAAAACCAGCCTATCCAACCTCTCCTTATAACTATGATCCTGCACTGTAGAAAACATTGTGGTGGATGTAATCTGCACGCTCTCTCTCTATTGCTACCACATCTTTCTGACAGCATGACAACGAGAGCTGTACACAATGCTCAGTGCAGTCTGACCAATGTTTTTTACAACCGCAACATGACCTGATGACTCTTTAGGCAGGTGGGACTAGTGTAGATGGGACATGTTGGTCAGCATGGGTAGGTTGGGCCAAGGGCCTGTTTAGGCAGGTGGGACTAGTGTAGATGGGACATGTTGGTCAGCATGGGTAGGTTGGGCCAAGGGCCTGTTTAGGCAGGTGGGACTAGTGTCGATGGGACATGTTGGTCAGCATGGGTAGGTTGGGCCAAGGGCCTGTTTCCACGTTGTATGACCCTATGACTATGACATACCAACTCTTCTACTCAGTGCCTCGTGCTATGAAAGCAAGCCCATGATACCAAATGCCTTTTTCACCGTGCAATCCATGTAGATGGCCACTTTCAACCTTGAACATACATTCAAGGTCTGTCTGTCAATCAATTTTCCTAAGGTTCCTGCCATACATTTTGAAATATCCTACCAGAATTTGATCTATCACTTTTAGAAATTGCCTTTGCGACCACTCCCAACTTTCCAACTTGTCTGTGTCCCAGTATATTCTTCGACAACCTTCTGCACTATCTACAAGTTCATCAATTTTGTGTTGAATAGATACATAGACAAAAGGTGCATGAGTAGGCGATTCGGCCCTTCGATCCAGCACCGCCATTCAATGTGATCATGGCTGATCATCCACAATCAGCACCCCGTTCTTGCCTTCTCCCCATACCCCTTGATTCCACTAGCCCTAAGAGCTCTAACTCTCTTTTGAATGCATCCAGTGAATCGGCCTCCACTGCCTTCTGAGGCAGAGAATTCCACAAATTCACAACTCTCTGTGTGAAAATGTTTTGCCTCATCTCAGGTCTAAATGGCCCACCCCTTATTCTTAAACTGTGGCCCCTGGTTCTGGACTTCCCCAACATCGGGAACATGTTTCCTGCATCTAACATGTCCAATCCCTTAATAATTTTATTGTTTCCATAAGATCCCCTCTCATCCTTCTAAATTCCAGTGAATACAAGCCCAGTCGCTCCATCTTTTCATCCTATGACAGTCCCGCCATCCCGAGAATTAACCTCGTGAACCTACGCTGCACACCCTCGATAGCAAGAATGTCCTTCCTCAAGTTATTGTCCCACAAAATTACAAATTATACCACCAACATTCTCATCCAAGTCATTTATATATATTATAATGGTCTCAGCATCGATCGTTACGATACAACACTTGTCACAGATTTCCATTCGGAAAAACACTCATCCATCACTTCCCTCTGTGTCCCGTCACAGAGCTAATTTTTAATCCAGTTTGCCAATAGCCTCGAATCCCTTGTGATTTAACCTTTTGGAATAGCCTATCATGCAGAATCGTGTCAAATGCCTTCCTAAAGTCCATATAAACTACCTGGATTCCCAGCCCATTTAATGTTTACAGTTGGTGAAAAAATAAGAAAAATTGCATCAGATGATTGATAATCATTGCAATGGAACACAGCTGTCGAGTATTATTTTCCAATTGCATCGTATAACCAAATTATACACCAGTATGAGGAATGAGAGAACACCAGCATGATGCCAGAAATGTAAGGATATAAAAATCAAGAAAACACAGGCTCCTTTCTTCCCTGAGAAAAGGAGAAAGAATGACTAATGACCTCATTGACCTCATATCTAACGTCACCAAGTTCTGCTTTGACTACTCTTGCTTTCTCCAACTTAAAGATGTCGCTATGGTTACTCGCATGGGCCCCAGCTATGCCTGTCCTTTTGTCGGTTACATCGAACAAAACATACAATGGCACCGTACCCAATTCTTTCCCCACTACATTGCATCCGACACCTGTGCATAACTTGTTTATTTGATTAACTTTACCACTAATTTCCACCCTGCCTTCAAATTCACTTGGTCTCTCTCAGACACTTCCCTCCCCTTTCTTGATCTCTCCATCTCCATCATGGGTGACACAGAATATTGACTGACCTTGACTACGAAACTACCGACTCTCACATTTATCAGGACAACGCTTCTTCCCACCCTGAGGTCCTGAGCCGCAAAGTAGAAGGGACAAAGGGGAATGGTCAGGTTGGCTGGCACACTTGTTGTTACTTCCAGCCTATCTGAGGCAACACGCAGTGAAGATATAAAGGGTGGAAGGATCTTGAGATGGACTGGGCTGGGATGATGCCTGGATTGTGAAGTGTTAAGAAAGGTTGTAACAATTTGGATTGTTTTCTCTTGAACATCAGAGGCTGACGATTGACCTGCTGGAAGTATATGGAACTATGGGAGGCACAAATAGGGTAAATAGTTAGAATCTTTCTCCCAATGTGGAAATGTCAGGGTTATACTATAGGTTTAAGGTGACTGGAGGAAGGTTACAAGTAGATTTACAAGGCCATTCTTTTTTAACACGGAAAAAGGTAGGTGACTGGAACGCACTGTCCGAGGAGGTGGGAGAAGCAGACAGCAACTAGCAACATTTAAGAGGTATTCAGACTGGCATATGAACAGGCAGGGAACATAGGGATAAAGACCGTATGGAGGCAGGTGAGATCAGTCAAATTGGCATCGTGGCTGGTGTAGCCTTGGCGAGCCAAAAGGTTTCTTCCTGTGTCTACACTCTCCTATGACCCATGTGGTATTAGGTACTCCTGCTTCCGTTTCCCATGTATTAGGGTGAGCTAGATTTACACTGACACTGGAACAAATTTCAAGACCTTCCATGGCGATGAAATCAGACAAAAATGTAAATCAAGACAAGAAGGATATATTAGCTAGGGCAAGTAAACTTTGGTCACACGTAAATTAGATTGTAAGAAAAGATTGCAGGAGAGAGCATTAAGTGATGAATAAGTCATTCTCAGATAAATAAAGATCTTACTATTTGATTCACTCCATTTAATCTTAGCTCATTTGGGCAATTCATGTGAGCTAATACGGAATTCACAAAATGCTTAATATGTAGAAATTACCAAAGAAAAGTCATTAACAGAAAACAGCATTCTGATGCCATTAGATATACTGCATGCAAACCCGTACAGACATCATAGACCTACTTTATGGCCTCACGAAGAAATGAACTGAAAATACAGAAGCTGAAAGAAGCCCAACAACAAGAATGAAAGGAACATAAATGTTTTAGTGGCAACATCAGTATCACAGATTTTCCACTTCCCTCGTCAAAGCTTGCCTAAATTGATAATTAAAGACTTATAATGAGACTGTCTTAGTTAAGAAACCAAGCATCAATTTTGTATAGTTTGTAAACAGCATTGGATAATTTAAGAATACCTGGGTGTGAATTAGGTTGAAATCTAATCAGCAAATTTAATTACTTCATATAAGGATTAAAGATGGCTCTCCCACAATGAGCTACAGATTAGAATCTGACAATTCGTTTAAATGATTTCTGCTCAGAGTAACAGTCACCCAGAAGTAAAATGGAGAATAAAATCTAATCAAAGAATGCTGATAGCATAGAGATAGACTCTTGGTTACCCATGAGTGAATTCAACGCTGGAATGTAATCAAATAATTTAAATCTTCATGTGTATAATAATATTTCAAACAATTATTTTACAAGCTATGATTACGAGCCAACTGATTTATACAAGGATTAGCAATAGAATTATAAATGATATGCTTGAACAGAAAGATTCCGGTAGTTTATTTACAGATACGCGATGATATGAATTTCCTTGAATTAAAATTTGAGCTTTAAAAGAAGATGGATTGTTTCTTTAGAATAGATGAGCTCAGTAATGCTAACAATGGAATCACTAGATTGTACTAAAAAGCATCTGATTCAATAATGTCTTCCGGGGAAAGAAATTTGCTGGTCTACTCAATCTGTCCAAATATGTGACTCCAAACCTACCAATGTAGTTTTCCCTTAAATATATCCTTAATCCAGGGGCAATTAGGGATGGATAATAAATGCACAGGTTGTTCAAGAACGAACTGCAGATGCTGGAAAATTGAAGGTAGATAAAAGTGCTGGAGAAATTCAGCGGGTGCGGCAGCATCTATGGAGCGAATGAAATAGGCAACGTTTCGTGCCGAAACCCTTCTTCAGACAAAGCACACATTGCCAGGTACACTAACAATTTCTGTTGCAGTCCAGTTATATCAAAAGATTAACAACATTTTACATTTAACCTGGCAAAGCAATGAATCTAGGAATGAAACAACTCAATCTGAAGAAGCTCACAACTAAACATCAGCAATCCGTGTCCTCCAGAGTTGCTGCTTGACCTGCTGAATTACTCCAGCACTTTGTGTTCAAAGTAAGTTTCCAGCTTATGCAGTTCCTTGTGCCTCCATGAAACATTGCAACATTATTTTAAGGCTAAAGCAATGGCTAAGGCTAAAATATCTTCAGAGAGCAGATATGCATCCTCTTGGTGTTGGTATTGGTTATTATTATCACACGTACTGAGATACGGTGAAAAGCTTTGTTTGTATGCTCTGAAGTCAAATAATACTATGCACGAGTGCAATTGAGCTGTGTATAAGTACAACAGGTATTGCAAAGAGCCACAGCATCATGGCATCCCAGTTACAGAAAAAGTGCAAATTTAAAAAGTGCAAGGATCACAATGAGGTAGGTTGGGACATGAGGACGATGCCATTAGCATATAGGAGGATCAATTAGTAGTTTGCTAACAGCAGGGAAGAAGCTGTTCCTGAATCTGGCAGAATGGGCTTTCAAGCTTTTCTATCTTCTGCCTAACAGGAGAGAGGAGAAGAGGGAATGACCAAAGTGTAAATGGTCCTCGGTATATTGGCTGCTTTCCCGAGGCAGCATGGTATAGATCAAGTTCATGGGGTGTGAGGCTGGTTTGTGTGATGGACTGGGCTACATCCACAACACTCCATAACTTCTTGTGGTCTTTGGCAGAGCTGTTGCCGCACCAAGTTGTGACACATCAAGGTACTTGCTATTTTCTATGGTGCATCTGTAGATATTGGTGAGAGTTATTGGAGACATGCCAAAATTCCTGTCTTTTGAGGAAGTACAGGCATTGGTACGGTTTATTGGCTGCTCCGTCATGGGACCTCTCTCTGTCTGTCCTTCCTGTGAAACCTACTGCTCCTAACCACTATCTTCCCATCAATTCTTCTGTTCGATGAGCATGTACTCTAGTTTCTCCGTCTCCCATCCTACCCTTCTTGTTTAAACCCTCCCAAATAGCATGAGCGAAGCTCCCTGCAAGGATATTGGCCCCTCTCCAGTTCAGGTGCACCCTGTCCCTCTTGCAGAGGTCATCTCTGCCCCAGAACTGGCCAAAAGTCTGATATCTTGCCATCTCCACCAACTGCTGAGCCACGCATTTATCTTCCTGTTCCTATCCTCACTAGCATGTAACACCAGGACTTGTACGGAGATTACTGCCCTCAAGGTCCTGCACTTTAATCTTGTGATTCACTCCTTATCTTCACTATAGGCCTTCATCCACTTTTCCGACTAATGTCATTGGTGCCAACGGGCACAATGACTTTTGTCTAGTTTACTTTAGAGATAAAGCACGGAAACAGGCCCTTCGGCCCAACGAGTCCATGCAGACCTGCGATCCCCACACACCAGCACTATCCCACACACATTAAGGACAATTTACAATGTTACCAAGCCAATTAGCCTAAAAACCTATACGTCTTTTGAGTGTGGGAGGAAACCGGAGTTCCTGGAGAAAACCCATGCAGGTCAAGGGGAGAACGTACAAACTCCCTACAGACAGCACCCGTAGTCAGGATCGAACCTGGGTCTCTGGCTCTGTAAAGCAGCAACTTTACAGCTGTGCCACGGTAACGCCCTTCTGGCTGCTCCCCATCCTCCTTGAGATTGTTCTGTAGCCATTCCAAAACATCCCGTACCCTGACGTAACACCACCCTGCTTGCTGCCACAGAATCTCCTGCCTGTCCACCAAACTAATGAGTCTCTTTTCATTATCACTCCGGCTGACTTTATCGTCCCCTGCTCTGCTCAGAGCCAGGTCCGAAGCCCAGGTCTGACTGTTACTGTTGCTCTCCCCTGATCAGTCATCCCCCCCAATAACATTCAAAAGGTATATTTGTTTTTGAGGGAAATTGCCACACGATTCCTGCTCTGTCTGCCTTCTGCCTTTTGTGATGGTCGCCCATCTACTCTCTGCCTGCACCTTAGGCATGACCACCTCACTGTAATTCGTATCTATGATACTATCTTAACCCTGGATGAGCCTGTGGAGAAAATATTGAAGAAGAGAGATGAATTTCAAGACAATTTCAAGACATGCTGTATCACTCCTGAACATCTGTAGGTGAATGGTAGAGAGAATATTGACTGATTGTGTCACAGTCTAGTATGACAACAAATGGCCAGGCCATCATGGGTACTAACCTTCCCACCGTCAAAGGGATGTAAAGGAGGCACTGCCTCAGAAAGGCGACCAGCATCATCAAAGACTCACATCACCTTGGCTATGCTATCATTTCACTTCTACCATTGGGAAGAAGGTATAGGAGCCTGAAAACTATGAAAAGCAGGTTCAAGAATAGCTTCTTCCTGATAGCCTTGAGGCTCTTGAACACAAATTAAACTACAAACTATGAACTTTCTTTGGGCTGTTTGCACGATTATTGTTGTTATTTTTTGTTGTTGTTTATTACATTATCTATGAATATTGTGTTTAAGGCCCTGTTCCGCTGCTGCGAGCAAAAAATTCACTGTTCCATTGTCGGTACATATGACAATTAAACACTCCAGACTCTTGACTTGGATAAAATGCTACAAACAAATAGACGTTTTGCTGAAGTTAATTACATATTTTGGTTTTTCAATGTCCTGTAGTGCTGCAAATCTTTCTGCACTGTTAAGGAGCAATTGAGAACATCTGTTTTCATTAGAATCCCCGCAACAATTGCATTCTACTTAATAGAAGATAGCAGGAGGAGGTTGGACACCGTCTCTCAGATTTGAATGAATACATTTATTAAAAATAAGAACAATAGACTGAGTCAGCATCGTCATTGAGTAGCATTACATTCAAATTCTACTTCAACCACAATTATCTACCCCATGCTGTGGCCAGTACCATGGCACACCTGGCAGAGCTGCTGTAACTGTGTGGGTTTCCTCCGGGTGCTCTGGTTTCCTCCCACATCCCAAAGACATGCGGGTTCCCTGGAGAGGGAACACGCGGTGTCCACAGGGACTGTGGAGGCCTTCCGTGAACGCTGGTCACCGCAGGAGGTCGAATGTATTATTGATAAAAATGTTAATATTTTAATTTGATAACTTTTTTTGTAAAATGCCAATATAGGCATTCTCTGATTGTGTTACAACTTTGTATTTGTTTGTTCTGAATAAAGGCATTTTGTAAAAATAAAAAAAAAGACATGCGGGTTTGTAGGTTATTTGGCCGTAGTAAATGGTCCCTAGTGTGTAAGGGGTGGTTGCAAAAAGTGAGATAACATAGAACTAGACTTTATACTTTAGCGATACAGTGTGGAATCAGTAAGAAATCTACGGCCCACCACGTCCTGGCCGACCTGCGTTCACCCCATACACTAGCCAATCCTACACACACTACGGGCAAGTTACACTTTTACCAAAGCCAATTAAACCTACAAACCTGCACGTCTTTGGAGTGTGGGAGGAAACCAGAGCACCCAGAGAAAAGCCATGCGGTCACAAGGAGAACGTAGAAACTACGTACAGTCAGCACCAGTCGTCAGGTTCGAAACCGGGTCTCTGGCACTGTAAGGCAGCAACGCAACCTCTGCGCCATTTGTGTGAATAGGTGATCAATGATCAGCGTGGACGGTTGGTCGAAGAGCCCGTTTCTATGCTGTAACTCTAAACTAGATTTCAATATTCATTGATATTGAGATTATCCGAAAATCTGTCAAGCACAACATAGAAAAATAGAAACATAAAAAATAGGTGCAGGATAAGGCCATTCGGCCCTTCGAGCCTGCACCGCCATTCAATATGATCATGGCTGATCATCCAACTCAGTATCCTGTACCTGCCTTCTCTCCATACCCCCTGATCCCTTTAGCCACAAGGGCCACATCTAACTCCCTCTTAAATATAGCCAATGAACTGGCCTCAACTACCTGCTGTGCCAGAGAATTCCACAGATTCACCACTCTCTGTGTGAAAATATTTCTAAAAGACTTCCCCCTCATCCTTAAACTGTGACCCCGTGCTCTGGACATCCCCAACATCGGGAACAATCTTCCTGCATTTAGCCTGTCCAACCCCTTAAGAATTTTGTAAGTTTCTATAAGATCCACCCTCAATCTTCTAAATTCTAGCGAGTACAACCCGAGTCTATCCAGTCTATCTTCATATGAAAGTCCTGCCATCCCAGGAATCAGTCTGGTGAACCTTCTCTGTACTCCCTCTATGGCAAGAATGTCTTTCCTCAGATTAGGAGACCAAAACTGTACACAATACTCCAGATGTGGTCTCACCAAGGCCCTGTACAACTGCAGTAGAACCTCCCTGCTCCTATACTCAAATCCTTTTGCTATGAACAACACTGAATATATTCATCGATTTGGCGATCCACAATAATTCACGCACACCTGAGTTAAATGTAACATCACCAAGTTTGCGGATGACACAAAGCTGGGTGGCAGTGTGAGCTGCGAGGACGATGCTATGAGGCTACAGGGTGATTTGGATAGGTTAGGTAAATGGGCACCTAATCATGGCAGATGCAGGATAAAGTGGATAAATGTGAGTTTATCCACTTTGGTGGCAAGAACAAGAAGGCAGATTATTATCAGAACGGTGTCAGATTAGGAAAAGGAGAGGTGCAACGAATCCTAGGTGTCCTTGTACATCAGTCACTGAAAATAAACATGCAGGTACAATAGGCAGTGAAGAAAGCTAATGGCATGTTGGCCTTCATAGCAAGAGGATTTGATTATTGGAGCAAGGAGGTCCTATTGCAGTTGTACAGGACCCTGGTGAGATGGCACCTGGAGTATTGTGTGCAGTTTTGGTCTTCTAATTTGAGGAAGGACATTTTTGCTATTGGGAGAGTGCAGCGTAGGTTTCCCAGGTTAATTCGTGGGGTGGCGGGACTGACACGTGATTAAATAAATGAATT
Organism: Raja brachyura; assembly: GCA_963514005.1. The sequence goes on from OY740812.1 coordinate 24,428,032, forward strand.
GACTGAGCTTGTATTCACTGGAATTAAGAAGGATGAGAGGGGATCTTATAGAAACATAAACATTCTTAAGGGATTGTGCAGGCTAAATGAAGGAAACATGTTCCCGATGTTGAGGGACTCCAGAACCAAGGGCCACAGTTTAAGAATAAGGGGTCAGCCATTTAGGACTGAGATGAGGAAAAACCTTTTCACCCAGAGAATTGTGAAACTGTGGAATACTCTGCCACAGAAGGCAGAGGCCATTTCACTGGATGTATTCAAGAGAGAGTTATGCCTCTGTCCCACTTAGGAAACCTGAACGGAAACCCCTGGAGACCTTGCGCCCCACCCAAGGTTTCCATGAGTCGCCAGAGGTTTTGGTCACTCGCCTGGAAAGCGCGACCGATGCGTGAGTAGGATCTTCTGACCAAAGATCCTACAGGATTTTTGCTACCGACCGCACACACACACACACACAAATACATCGCGAAGGTGGGGCCAGGGACAGCAGAGGAGCGCTGTCTGCGCGATGAAGAGGAAGGTTAACGGCTGCCACAGAGCACAGTGTGATTTAGAGAGCGCGGGACGGAGGGAGAGACGGGGAGAGAAGGGGAGAGAAGGGGAGAGAAGGGGAGAGAAGGGGAGAGAAGGAGTGGAGACAGTTTTAAGAAGTTTAATAAAGTTAGCGGACATTTTACCTTCCGGCAGATCTTCTAGGTCCAGAAAACCAAAGATCCTATAGGATCTTTGCTGAAAACTCCAATGAGCCAATCAAAATGACCGGTCAGCAAAGGAGATTGACTTCGACTGGCTGTAAGTAAATAGCAACCTCACTCCACTGGCTTCGACCAAACGGCAACCTATTTTTAGTCGAGGCTGGTTTTGAATTTGTTGAAATAATCGCAGGAACATAGAAGAAGTCTCGACTATGCAGAAACCACTTTTGACTATTAGGGTGAGTGACCAAAACCGCCGGAAACCTCATGGAAACTTTGGGTGGGGCGCAAAGTCTCCAGAGGTTTCCGTTCAGGTTTCCTAAGTGGGACAGGGGCTTAAGATATAGTTCTTAGGGCTAATGGAGTTAAGGAATATAAGGAGAAAGCAGGAACGGGGTACTGATTTAGGATGATCAGCCATGATCATATTGAATGGCGGTGCAGGCTCGAAGGGCCAAATGGCCTATTCCTGCACGTATTTGCTTTGTTTCTATGTTTCTATGATTCACGCACACATGAATGATTTATGGACAACTGAGTGGAGTAATTTCACTTCATCCCTGTCCTAAATTTCCCACTCCTCAAATTGTCCCCTGATCCATGATCCAAACGCTCAAGATAGGGGAAACAACCTCTCAGAGCTACTGAATTCTAACTAATTTCCTCTTCCGGTTATGAAATGCTGGCAGCGAGTGAAGTAAAGGCTTTTGTATGCAGAAAGCGTGCAAGAACCTGCATGAGAGAATCTTGCTGCATGAGGCCTTACACAAAGTAGGTGAACCTTCATCACATCTTTTTTCAATTTCCATCCAATTATTTCATTACTATTCTGGAACCTTGCCTTCTTTAATGAGATGCAATCTTCCCGATGTTATAACAGTACCTGCACATGACTGACTGTGAAGACTTTTAGATCATGGAATCGTAAACAAAAATTCCAGATAAATGCAAAGCTCTGTCCGTTATGTGAAGAGCTGAGATCAAATTAAGGTTGGATGATAATTTTCAGCTGCTGGAATCAGATACCTTATGTTGTCAGACAAAATACATTGTATCTGTAAATATTATAAATGGTTTAACTCTCCACAATTCAACAGTGACATTTCAAAGAGATGAAATGAATACATAGATGATCCAGAGAGTAATTGCGGTAATTTCCAACCTGCATATTAAACATGAAAAACAATTTGCTCATGTTGTAAGGCCTGGTATGTTTTTCATTCATTGACTTTCAGTTATCAATATGAAAGGAGCACAAAGTGCTAGAGTAACTCAGCGGGTCAGGCAGCATCCCTGGAGAACATGCAAAGGTGACGTTACAGTTCGAGACCCTTCTTCAGTCTGTTCCTACTAATATCAATTTCAGTGGCAAATCTTTGCACTTGTGTTATAGACATATTTTACAGTGTATAATTGAGACTGAATTCACCTGCAATAAATTATCTCTCTCCCAATCTAACCGCTTTTCAACCCCAATGTCCTTCATTCAACCAGTATTAACTCAACTGCCAAACCTTCAAGCTTGGATATTTCCTTCCTAAACCTCTTCCGTCACTTCTTTAGGATGTTTCTTAAAAGCTTTTGTTTAGTTTAGTTTAGTAATACAGCGCAGAAACTGGCCGATCGGCCCACCGAGTCCGCACCGACAAGCGATTCCCGCACACTAACACTATCCTACACACACGAGGGCCAATTTTACATTTATAGATTGATACCAAGCCAATTAACCTTACAAACGTGTACGTCTTTTGAGTTTGGGAGGATGCCAAAGATCTTGGAGAAAACCCACGCAGGTCATGGGAAGAATGTACAAACTCCGTACAGACAAGCACCCGTAGTCAGGATCTAACCCGGGTCTCCGGTGGTGTAAGGCAGTAACTCTACCGCTACGCCACCGTGCTGCTTTTGGTTCACGAGACTTGGTTGAATTTTTTCTGATACTGCTCTGGTCCAATGCCATGTTAATTAGAAATCAGTTGTAGAAGCTGTTGCCAGTTGCTCTGTCAATGCTTTATCTCAATTTTTCCCAGATCACCAAAAGCACACGTCCTAATCCATGTGATGGAACACAATTAAGTGAAATGCTGATAATCGACTCTCAGGACCAACAAATTCCTGGGTTTATTAGATGATACTATTCTCCAAACATACTTTTATTATCCCCCTTTATCTCATACGTCTCTCTTCGGTATAAACCAGCATCTGCAGTTCCTTTCTACACATACTTTTATTTCACTTCTTTTGTATGTTATGCAGCAGTACAATACATTCTCCAGTGAATCCAATGAGTTCAAAGGGGGTGAGGGACTGAGTCCTGGTCAGTTTAAAGGAAGTGCAAGAAACAGAACCTGTTGAATTACAGTTTGTACAGTTCAGCTTGTTGAGTTTATTGTTGTCTCGGGTACAGTGAAAAGCTTTTCGTTGTGTGCTATCCAGTCAGCGAAAAGACTATAAATTATTACAGAGTACAAATACAGGATAAATGGTTTAAGGCTTTCATATTGTCAAATCATTCCGGACACCAACTCCAGCCACACACCCAACCCACAATCTGGATCCCGGTGTCATCCACAAACCTACCCACATTCCTGACCCCTGGTGCTCCCAACTCCAGTCCACATTCCCAGTCACACACGGGTGACTTTATGAATAGACAAATCCATGGATTAAGGATTTAGCGTACTAATGAATTAAGCCAGACACCAGATCATTGGAGCTTCTGAACAACTGGCACCAAATTTACTGACCCTAAATACGTAATGCATTCACTGCACCTTCAACAGAAAGCATTTCTTAGAGGTTGTCAGAGACACAGTGCTAGCTTTTGAACTGACATCCTGACACTGAATAAATTTACTTCTGCAGCTCCACAGAGTTTCTCTGAGAGGAAGAAAGGAAGTTCAAAAAGGGAATGTTCGACAGAAATCCGGTTAATAGCAAGTTGACAATCAGGTTGAACCCAAAAGGATTGGACGGCAAATAAAGAACAAAAGAAGACGAGAAAAGAGGGAATATGGGAGTAGATCAGTGGCTGAGATAAAAAAGTTTAAAAATCCTCTAGAGACGCAAGGAGTTGCAAATGCTGGAATCTTTGGCAAAGCACAAAGTAATGGAAGAACATAACGGGTCAGGCAGCATATGTGGGGGGAATGGACAGATGACATTTCAGATTGAGACCAGATTCCTCAGTTGGAAGAAGGGTCACGACCCAACGTGTCATCTGTCCGATCCCTCCACAATGATGCTGAAAATGTCCTCTACACGCATATAAATAATAAATAACTACAAAGTGGATTGGATAGGCCTGCCAAATAAGGAGCAAAAGAAGAAATCTACATGTAAGGACAGAGGGCATGTGAGAGGTAATAACTGACTCCGTCTATACCAATGAGAACAATGCTGCAAAAATAAACAAAAAAATAATAAAGGGGAGACACTAGAAAGATTGAACAAGTCACTCGATCAATGTAAGATGCATCATAGGGAGACAAGGAGGTGCAGACACTGGAAGGGAATAAATAGGCAACGTTGTGGTCCCTCTTCAGGCTGATAGGGGTTCCCTCTGAGGAGTCTGCACATTCTCCTCATGACTGCATGAATATCCCCCCCCCCCCCCCCCCGGTACTCTGGTTTTCTGCCATATCTCCAAGAGGTTTGGGTTGGCTATATGAATTGGCTAGCATGAATTACACCCCCCCCCCGGTCCGAGAACACTGATGCAATCATAAAGAAAGCTCATCAGCGCCTCTACTTCCTGAGAACACCCTTTTAAATATAGAAATCCCGTTTCTTTTTTCTTTTTTTCATTTATTCACTCGTTGGCTACACCACCTTGGTAGTCTCGGGGTTCTATCTTTGCACATCTCACTTTTTTTCTCTCTGGCTTTTTCTCCTTTCCTTTCTTCCAACGATAAAAGTGAATCTGCACAATAAGTGTATAATTTTATATGCCGTTGGTTTTATTTTTCTACACTTGCTGCTAATAAATAAAAATATTTAAAAAAATTAAATTAAAAAATAAAAATACTTCCTGAGAAAATTACGGAGCGTCGGTATGTCAAGGGGGACTCTCTCTAACAGTGACAGAGTATGGGGGACTGGTTGCACAGTGGCGAGCATGCTGACTGGTTGCATCGTGCCTTGGTTCGGAAACTTGAGCGCCTTGGAGCGGAAAAGACTACAAAAAGTGGTAAACACTGCCCAGTCCATCATCAGCTCTGACCTCCCGCCTATCAAGGGGATCTATCACAGTAGCTGCCTCAAAAAGGCTGGCAGCATCAGCAAGGACCCACACCATTCAGGCCATACACTCATCTCCCCACTACCTTCAGGTAGAAGGTACAGGAGCCTAAAGACTGCAACGACCAGGTTCAGGAATAGCCCCTTCCCCACAGTCATCAGGCCATTAAACTCGGCTCGAACAAAACCCTGAACATTAATAGCCAATAATCTGTTTATTTGCACTTTATCAGTTTAATTACTCAATATATTTATATATATATTTATGCAATGGTATATGAACACACTGATCTGTTCAGTATTTGTGCCTACTATGTTCTGGTGTGCTAAAGCAAAGCATTTCACACAGAGAGTGGTGGGTCTCTGGAACTCTCTGCCACAGAGGGTAGTTGAGGCCAGTTCATTGGCTATATTTAAGAGGGAGTTAGATGTGGCCCTTGTGGCTAAGGGGATCAGAGGGTATGGAGAGAAGGCAGGTATGGGATACTAAGTTGGATGATCAGCTATGATCATATTGAATGGCGGTGCAGGCTCGAAGAGCCGAATGGCCTACTCCTGCACCTAATTTCTATGTTTCTATGTTTCTAAGAATTTCACTGTCCTAACAGGGACACATGACAATAAAACTCTCTTGACTCTTGAACTCTTGAACAGTTGAGCAAAATGTGGTGGAAAGTTGGTGGGAATGCAGGACGAGATTAGTGTAAATATGTGATTTTTTGCCAGCATTGGACTCAGTGGGCTGGCCTTTTCCTGTTCCGTATGACACTTATTCTAATAATGCAGGCTGGTTGGATGTGAGTAAAGATAGTCGATTAAATTGAATGCAGAGAAATGGAAAACACATCATTTTGGTGGAAAGAATTAGTAAAGTCGATATATTATTATGTCTGCAATTCAAATTATCATATAACCCACCTGCTTCACTAATGTCCTTCAGGGAATGAAACCTTCTGTACTGACCTGTTCTGGCTTATATGTAATCTATTATAAATTAGGAATCACATTATTCATATATGTGCGTGTGTGTGCGCGTGTATGAATATTTTATATGTATATTTATATTATATATTATATTTTATTATACATATTTACTTGAATTATTTCACAATGAATATAAATATAATAAGAAAAATAATATATAATATTATATAACTATATATTATTATATATTTGTGTAATAATTATATACCTATATTATATTTTATATATATTAGATTTCTATTTGAACAGTATAATATTATATATATATAACATAATATATTCTGTATCCAGCACATTTTCGTCTGTCAATTATATGCAACATCTATTCCCTGTGCATAGACAGTTCTCTATTGTACATTGCAAGCTTAATGTACTGTACCATGTATAGAGCGCTCTCTCTGATAATATGATGTGTGATTTGTCAAAAGTTCCTAGTGTGTTCCATTTGTGTAATTCCACTGAAAGCCAATATTTGTGAAATCTTCCTCATTCTTACTATGTTTCATCAAATTTTGTTCATATGCTGCATTAGCCCATTTAAGGTGAACTCTTTCAAAGCAAAGGGAAAAAAAATCTCTTTTGATAATGCAAAAGTATAACAGTGTTATTTAAGCAGAATGGTGGCATGAGTCTGACAATATTGTATATGCATGTAATTTATATTCCAAACATAATAATGGTAATAATGATAGAAAATAATCTTCCCAGGTGCTTTTTTCTTGTGCCATCCCGCTGCATTGCTGTCTCCAAGTGCCACCAACTGTAGATACATTTTCACGTTTGTTTAAGAAGGAAATGCAGATGCTGGAAAATCGAAGGTAGACAAAAATGCTGGAGAAACTCAGCGGGTGAGGCAGCATCTGTGGAGCGAAGGAAATAAGCAATGTTCCGGGTTGAGACCCTTCTTCAGACTGATGTGAGGGTGGGGAGGGTGGGAAGAAGAAAGGAAGAGCGGAGACAGAGGGCTGAGGGAGAGCTGAGAAGGGGAGGAGAAAGCATGGATAACCTGAAGTTAGAGAAGTCAATGTTCATACCACTGGGGTGTAAACTGCCCAAGCGAAATATGAGGTGCTCCAATTTACGGTGGTCCTCGCTCTGGCCATGGACGAGGCTCAGGAGAGAAAGGTCAGATTCAGAATGGTAGGGGGAGTTGAAGTGCTGGGCCACCGAGAGATCAGATAGGGAACCAAGTGAGGTGTGCCAGGAGTGGGGGTGGTTTGGGTGGGAAAGGACAAATTGACCAGGGAGTTACGGAGGGAGTGGTCTCTGCGGAAAGCAGACACTGACGACTGGATTGGTGCGACCTCCTGCACCCACACACAGCTCACTGACTTCATCCATTTCACCAATAACTTCCATCCGGCACTCAAATACACCTGGACCATTTCCGACATTTCTCTACCATTTCTTGACCTCACTATCTCCATCGCAGGTGATAGACTTCTGACCGACATCCACTATAAACCCACTGACTCACATGGCTATCTGGACTACACTTCTTCCCACCCTGCTTCCTGTAAGGACTCTGCATCTGCACCCTGGATGAGATGTTCTACACCAGGGCATCGGAGATGACCTCATTCAGGGAACGGGGGTTCCCCTCTTCTACTATAGATGATGCTCTCACCAGGGTCGCCTCTATACCCCGTGATTCTACTCTCACTCTCCATCCCCCCACTCGTAACAAGGGCAGGGTCCCCCTTGTCCTCACCTTCCACCCTACCAGCCGTCACATTCAACAAATAATCCTCCGACATTTTCGCCACCTCCAACGGGATTGCACCACTGGTCACATCTTCCCATCTCCTCCCCTGTCTACTTTCCACAGAGACCAGTCCCTCCATAACTCCTTGGTCAATTCGTCCCTTCCCACCCAAAGCACCCGCAACCGCATGAAATGCTACACTTGTTGCTTTACCTCCCCCCTTGACTCCATTCAAGGACCCAAGCAGACTTTCCTGGTGCGGCAGAGGTTCACCTGCACCTCCTCCAACCTCATCTATTGCATCCGCTGCTCTACGTGTCAGCTGCTATGCATCGGTGAAACCAAGCGTAGGCTTGGCGATCGCTTCGTCCAACACCTCTGCTGGGTCCGCAATAACCAACCTGATCTCCCGGTGGCTCAGCACTTCAACTCGCCCTCCCTCAGCCCACTGTCTCCGCCTCTTCCTTTCTTCTTCCCACCCCCCCCCCCCCCTCACATCAGACTGAAGAAGGGTCTCGACACAAAACGTTGCCTATTTCCTTCGCTCCATGGATGCTGCCTCACCCGCTGAGTTTCTCCAGCATTTTTGTCTACCTTCGATACAATTTCACGAGTCAGTTTCCATTCACTTGTCAAAAGACAATGTTGGTCTGACTCAAACGATACACCGGAATACTGTTGTCCGGCAGGTGTGACTGAGGCAATCAAACTCAAACCAGAGGTGTGATTGAAAGAGCAAGGAACCTGTGCAAACTTTTGTTGGAGGCAACTCAAGTAAACGGTCACTTCCGCGGAACACACATCAGCACGGGAGAAGTAGCAGACTAATTGGACCTCAGAATCTAATAATCCCTGGTGTATACTGTACACACACACACACACTGAACGTTTTTTTTTCCCTCTCGTTTATTGTATTGTTTTGTTTACAGTGTACTACGTTTACATATTCTGCTGTGCTGCTGCAAATAAGAATTTCATTGTTCTATCTGGGATATATGACAATAAAACACTCAGGACTCTCTTGATTCTCCCTTCATTTCTTAGGGTGATCGTTAACTAACTTTGAGATACTCCCCATGAATCTTCAAACACCCAGTGTAGGTCAGACGGTACGTGCCACTTACCAGGTCCAAGGCTGTGGGTCAGAACAGTCCGAGACTGAATAATTTCAGGACATTTGTCTCAGCTTCCCCTCGCCCACATAGTGTTGTGTGTCAGAGGAATCGTATATAGACACTGTCCTGAAGCCATTCAGTCTGGACAGTAATCTGAGTGCTGTCTCACCCAGTTAGGTATGCCTGCTCGTCACGCACATTCCCCCGCAGCACTTATTAAAAACTGAAAACACATTGCAGAAGAAGCTATAACTCCTCAATAACAATGGATGGTAAAATAGCTGAGACCAGAAGATAGGGGAGCAGCAATTGAAATAGGAAGGTGAATATGAACTTGGTCATAAAGAGAAAAAGCAAACAGTGCTAATGAGCCATCTAAAAGAGAAGGTTGAAGCACTCTCACTCTGATTGGCTGTAGTGCCAGGAATCATAGGTATGGAGAACTGTTCAAATAATTTTCTTAATTCGATAACACTGCTCCCTAGTTGTGCACACATTAGAAAACCGTACTAGTTTTGCTTTTCCCATTTTGAACTGAGAGAGTATTTCACATATTTTTGGATTTAACCTGTTCTCAGGTTCTGTGATCAGGTTTAATCTTTTCCAAGGAACTTGTGTCATTACCATCGTATCCACCTTTTGACACGTGGAAGATGCCAATTCTTGTACAGTCTCCACTGGATACAATTTTGGAGCGCACTCATTATCAGAAAGCTATTGGCATTCTCCAGCAAGAGTTCAGTGATTCCCTCTTCTAATTCCATCTCCTATTTTCAAACCACTTTGTACTAGAGACTTAAATCATCTCTCCAACATCCCATTTCCAAATAGTAATCGATTTGTTGGATAGTGATAACAGACAAGCTCTTTCGCTTTATTTTAAATGTTTCTCTTCGTGGCTTGAATCACAATTCTGGTTTGTTTTTTTTCCCCCAGTCTTCAGATTCAGATTCAGATTCAGATTCAATTTTAATTGTCATTGTCAGTGTACAGTACAGAGACAATGAAATGCATTTAGCATCTCGCTGGAAGAGCGACACAGCAAATGATTTGAATAAATAACAATAAGTGTCCGGGGGGAGGGTGATTGGCAGTCACCGAGGTACGTTGTTGAGTAGCGTGACAGCCGCCGGAAAGAAGCTGTTCCTGGACCTGCTGGTTCGGCAATGGAGAGACCTGTAGCGCCTCCCGGATGGTAGGAAGGTAAACAGTCCATGGTTGGGGTGAGAGAGGTCCTTGGCGATGCTGAGCGCCCTCCGCAGACAACGCTTGCTTTGGACAGACTCAATGGAGGGGAGCGAGGAACCGATGATGCGTTGGGCAATTTTCACCACCCTCTGCAATGCCTTCCGGTCGGAGACAGAGCAGTTGCCATACCAAACTGTGATGCAGTTGGTAAGGATGCTCTCGATGGTGCAGCGGTAGAAGTTCACCAGGATCTGAGGAGACAGATGGACCTTCTTCAGTCTCCTCAGGAAGAAGAGACGCTGGTGAGCCTTCTTGATCAGAGTTGAGGTATTGTGGGTCCAAGAGAGGTCGTCGGAGAGGTTGACTCCCAGGAACCTGAAGCTAGAAACACGTTCCACCTCTGTACCGTTAATGTGGATGGGGGTGTGCGTGCCGCCCCTGGACTTCCTGAAGTCTACAATGAGCTCCTTGGTCTTCTTGGAGTCTTCCACTGCTCTGACAGGAAGTGGCTGAACCAAACTCGATGTTTCAAGTCTTCCATCAATTCCCAGCTCATCAGGAGCTTTTGTAGCAAAAGCAGTAGCCAAAAGGAGAGCTGCTAGATCAACTCAGTGCGTCAGGAAGCATGTGTGGAGGGGAGTGGACGGTCAGCAGTTGGGTCAAAACCCTTTATCCGCACTGATAGAGTAGAAGCACATAGGTGCAGGAGTAGGCCATTCAGCCCTTCGAGCCAGCACCCCATTCAATATGATCATGTCAGATCATCCTTTCCTGCTTTTTCCCCAATATCCCTTGATTCCTTTAGCCCAAAGAGCTAACTCTAACTCTCTCTTGAAAACATCCAGTGAATTGGCCTCCACTGTCTTCTGTGGCAGACAATTCCACAGTTCACAACTCTCTGGGTGAAAATGTTTTTCCTCATCTCAGTCCTAAATGGCCTACCCCTTATTCTTAAACTGTGACCCCTGGTTCTGGCCTACCCCAACATCGGGAAAGTTTTTCCTGCATCTAGTCCGTCCAATCCCTTCAGAATTTTATATGTTTCTAAGATCCCCTCTCATCCTTCTAAATTCCAGTGTATACAAGCCCAGTTGACACATTCTTTCATCATATGTCAGTCCCGCTATCCAGGGTATTAACCTGGTGAACCTTCGTTGCACTCCCTCAATAACAATAATGTCCTTCTTCAAATCAGGAGACCAAAATTGCACAAAATACGCCAGGTGCGGTCTGACCAGGGCCCTGTACAACTGCAGTAGGACCTCCTTGCTTCAAAACTCAAATCCTCCCGCAATGAAGGCAAACATGCCATTAGTTTTCTTCACTGCCTGCTTACTTTCAGTGACCGATGTACAAGCACACCCAGGTCTCGTTGCACACCCCCTTTTCCTAATCTGACACCATTCAGATAATAATCTGCCTTCCTGTTCTTGTCACCAAAGTGGATAATCTCACATTTATCCACATTATACTTCCTCTGCCTTGCATCTGCCCACTCACCCAACCTATCCAAGTCACCCAGCAGCCTCATAGCATCCTCATCGCAACCCACACTGCCACCCAGCTTTGTGTCATCCGCAAACTTGGAGATGTCACATTTAATTCCCTCGTCTAAATCGTTAATATATATTGTAAATAACTGGGGTCACCGCACGGAGCATTGCGGCACCCCACTAGTCACTGCCTGCCTTTCTGAAAAGGACCCATTAATTCATACTCTTTGCTTCCTGTCTTCCAACTAGTTCTCTATCTAGTTCAAGTTCAGGTGAGTTTATTGTCATGTGTCCCTGATAGGACAATGAAATTCTTGCTTTGCTTCAGCACACAGAACATAGTAGGCATTTACTATAACACAGATCAGTGTGTCCATATATCATTATATAAATACATACACACATGAATAAATAAACTGCTAAAGTGCAAATAACAGATAACAGATAATGGGTTATTAATGATCATAGTTTTGTCCGAGCCTGATGGCTGTGGGGAAGTAGCTATTCCTGAACCTGGTCGTTGCAGCCTTCAGGCTCCTGTACCTTGGACCTAAAAGGTAGCAGGGAGATGAGTGTGTGGCCAGGATGGTGTGGGTCCTTGATGATGCTGCCAGCTTTTTTGAGGCAGCGACTGTGATAAATCCCCTCGATGGAAGGAAGGTCAGAGCCGATGATGGACTGGGCAGTGTTTACTACTTTTTGAAGTCTTTTCCTCTCCAGGGCGCTCAAGTTGCCGAACCAAGCCACGATGCAACCAGTCAGCATGCGCTCTGCTGTGCACCTGTGGAAGTTAGAGAGAGTCCTCCTTGACAAACCGACTCTCCGTAATCTTCTCAGGAAGTAGAGGCACTGATGTTCTTTCTTGTTAATTGCATTAGTGTTCTCGGACCAGGAAAGATCTTCAGAGATGTGCATGCCCAGGAATTTGAAGCTCTTTACCCTTTCAACCATCGACCCATTGATATAAACGGGACTGTGGGTCCCCATCCTACTCCTTCCAAAGTCCACAATCAGTTCCTTGGTTTTGCTGGTGTTGAGGGCCAGGTTATTGTGCTGGCAGCATATGGACAGTTGCTCAATCTCTCTTCTATACTCTGACTCATCCCCGTCAGTGATAGATCCCACAACAGTGGTGTCGTCAGCAAACTTGATGATGGAGTTCGCACTGTGACCGGCTACGCAGTCATGAGTACAGAGTGAGTACAGCAATGGGCTGAACACGCAGCCTTGAGGTGCTCCCGTGCTGATTGTTATCGAGGCTGACACATTTCCACCAATATGAACGGACTGTGGTCTGTGAATGAGGAAGTCGAGGATCCAATTGCAGAGGGATGCACAGAGTCCCAGTTCTGTCTGGTAACCAGCTTGGAGGGGATGATTGTGCTAAATGCTGAGCTGTAATCGTTAAATAACAGCCTGACATATGAGTTTTTGTTGTCCAAGTGGTCCAGAGCAGAGTGGAGGGCCAGCGAGATCGCATCCACCGTTGATCTGTTGTGGCGGTAAGCGAACTGCAGTATGTCCAGGTTTTTGTCGAGGTAGGAGCTGATTTGCTCCATGATCATCCTCTCAAAGCACTTCATCACCACAGGCATTAGTGCCACAGGTCGATAGTCATCGAGGCACGTCACCTTGCTCTTCTTGGGCACTGGTATAATGGATGCTCTTTTAAACCAGGCGGGGACCTCAGACCTCAGAAGTGAGAGGTTGAAAATGTCCGTAAAATCTCCAGTCAGTTGGTCTGCACAGGTTTTTAGAACATGATCGGGTATACCATCAGGTCCAGGCGCTTTTTGAGGGTTCACCTCTCTGAAGGATTTCCTGACATTGGCCTCAGTGACTGAGACTGAAATACCATCACAGCGAATGGGGCTCGGGAAAGCACATCAGTATTCGCCCTATCAAAGCGTGCGTAAAACGCATTGAGCTCGTCAGGGAGTGATGTTTTGCCGACATTCGAGCTGCCTCCTGGTTTCGCCTTGTAGGAGGTGATTGCATTCAGACCCCGCCACAGTTGCCGAACATCTGTCTCATCCTCCAGTTTGGAGCAGAAGTTCCTTTTTGACCTATTTCAATACCCTACCCCCAATACCATGTTCTCTAATTTTGCACACTAATCTCTTGCGTGGGACCTTGTCAAAGGCTTTTTAAAAGTCCACATACACCACTGGCTCTCCCTTATGTATTCTACTTGTTACACCCTCAAAAAATTCCAGAAGATTAATCAAGTACGATTTCCCCTTCATAAATCCATGCTAGCTTTGACCGATCCTATCACTACTTTCCAAATGCGCTGCTATTACATCTTTAACAATCGACTCAAGCATCTTCCCCGCTACAGATGTCAGGCTAACTGGTGTATAATTCCCTGTTTTCCCTCTCTTCTTAAAAAGTGGAGTTACACTGGCTACCATCTAGTTCTCAGGAACTGATCCAGAGTCGAGAGAACATTGGAAAATGATCACGGAAGAAGGGTCTCGACCCGAAACGTCGCCTATTTCCTTCGCTCATAGATGCTGCCTCACTCCAGCATTTTTATCTACCACCAACGCATCCACGATTTCTCGGGCCACCTCCTTGAGTTCTCTGAGATGCAGACCATCAGGCCCTGGGGGGCCTGATGGTCTGCCTTCAGTCCCAACAGATTACCCAACATAATTTCCTGACTAATGTGGATTTCCTTCAGTTCCTCCCTCCCACTAGATCCTCGGTCCCCTAGTATTTCTGGGAGATTGGGTCTTTAATGAAGACAGAACCAAAGTACTCGTTTAACTATGTTCTGCCATTAACTCATTTAACTGTTCTGCCATTTCCTTGTTTCCCCATTATAAATTTACCCGTCTCTGATAGTAAGAGACCTACATTTGGCTTCACTAATCTTTTTCTTTATACATATCCAAAGAAGCTTTTAGTCAGTTTTTATGTTCCCCACAAGCTTTCATTCATGCTCTTTTTTCGCCTTAATTAACCCCAGTTGTCTTTCTCTGTTGAGTTCCACATTTCTCACAATCCTCTGGTTTGCTGCATCCTCGTGCCAATTTATATGCCTTTTCTTGGATTTATCACTATCATTGATTTCCCTTGTTAGCCATGGTTGAGCCGCCTTCCCCGTTTTATTTTTTCGCCAGACAGGGATGAACAATTTTTGGAGTACATCCATGTGGTATTTAAATCTTTGCCATTGCATCTCCACCATCTCCACCTTTAAGTATAATTTGCCAATCTATCTATGCCAATTCCCGTCACATGCCTTCAAAGTCTCCTTTATTCAAGTTCAGGCCCCTAGTCTCAAAATTAACCATGTCACTCTCCATCCTATTGTAGAATGCCACCATATTATGGTCACTGTTGCCCAAGGGGTCTTGCACAACAAGATCACTAACTAATCCGTCCTCATTACACAATGCCCAGTGTAGGATGGCTTGCCGTCTTGTCGGTTCTGCTACCAATTTGGTTGGCCCAATTTATATGTAGATTAAAGTCACCCATGATAACTGCTGTACCTTTGCTACACGCATCCCTAATTTCCTGCTTGATGCTATCCCCAGCCTCCCTACTACTGTTTGGTGGTCTGTATACAACTCCAACAAGCGTTTTATGCCCTTGGCTATTTGGCAGTTCTACCTATACTGATTCTACAGCATCCATGCTAATGTTTCTCCTTGCTATTGCATGAATTGCCTCTTTGACCAGCAATGCCACCCCATCTCCTCTTCCTTTCTGTCTATCCTTCCTGAATGTTGAATACCTCTGCATGTTTAGCTCCCAGCATTGGTCACCCTGGAGCCATGTTTCCGTAATTCCAACTATATCATATTCCTTAACTACTAACTGCACGTTCAATTCATCCACCCTATTATGAATGCTTCTCGCATTAAGGCACAAAGCTTTCAGGTTAGTTTTTCTTATCTCCCTTCTACCTTTTGCATCTGTCCTCCTTTTATGGCCCTCTGTCTCCTTGCATAGGTTCCCATCCCCTTGCCCTGTTAGTTCAAATGTGACCTTCCCTACAATCTCTTTCCCATTAACTGCACAGATACGATTCCACCCCCCCCCCCCCCCCTGTTTTAAACCCACCCATGTAGCACTAGCAATCCTGCCTGCCAGAATGTCGGTCCCCCTCCACTTAAGGTGCAGCCCATCCCCTTTGCACAGGCCACCCCTGCCCCAGAAGAGATCCCAGTGATCTAGAAATCTAAATCCGTGCCCCCTGCACCAACTCCTCAGCCACACATTCAGATCCGCTACCTCCCTGATCCTACCCTCACTACCATGAGGTACTGGAAGCAACCCCGAGATGACCACCCCAGAAGTCCTGCTTTTCAGCCTCCAAACTAGTTTTCTATACTCATGTTGCAGAACCTCCTCCCTCTTCTCATCCATGTCATTTGTGCCTACATGCATAACTACTTCCGGCTGCTCATCTTCCCTCTTGAGGATGTCTTGGACCCTGGCATCAGGGAGGCAACACACCGCCCTCGAGTCGCCACAGAATCTCCTGTCGGCACCTCTGCCAATGCAGTCACCCACCACTGTGGCTCTGCCTGATGTCGGTCTCGCCCGTCGAACCTCAGAGCCAGGATTCGAGTGACAGACCTGCCCGCCGCTCAGACTGGAAGCGTCGTCTGGCCCGACAGCTCCCAAGAGGGTGTTCCTGTTTTCAATGGGTACTTCCACCAAGGTCTCCTGCACTCGTTTCATCTCCTTCCTTTCCGCTTGAACCGTCTTGGAGTGGCGGCCTGACTGTAGGTCCTGTCCAGGAAGCTTTAGTCTTTCCGAATGGACTGCAGATCATCCTGCTGCTGCTCCAGTTCCCTAACTCGGTCTTTACAGAGCTGCATCTGGACACAGTTCCCACAGGTGTAGTGGCCAGCGACACCAGCGGCACCCCTGACTTCCCACATCCTACAACCAACACACTGCAATAACATTTCTGCCATCACAAGTTTAAGTATTTCAATTAAATTAAACACACAATCGAATAAATGTAGCCTCCTTGCCGAAGTCTCTTGAGCCAAAGACCTCTCCAAGGTACTTCACCTCCAATGGGCTGCTCCTCTGCGACCTTCAAGATAATTGCCCGGGGCTGTCTCTTGGCGCTCTTTTTAAACCTTCTGAACTTTACTTACTGAGAGGGGAAGCAGCCAGCATCAAGATGTGGGGAGAGTGGAATGACAAGAGCTAGCAAGCAATAGGTGGATACAGGTGAGGAGGACAGGTAATGGTCAGGTCCGAGGGGGGAGGAGGGGTTAAGGGTGGAGACAGAGACAAAGGCATGAAGTTGATGATCAGTGGAGAACAAAGGGCTTTTGTTTCTGGAATCTGATGGGAAAGGAAGGTGAAGATGGGAGTTGAATAAGGAGGGATGGTGGCCGATGGAACAACTAGGGAGAGGGGAGGGGTGAGCGGTGGGAGGAGTGAAGGAAGCAGTGTGTGGCGGAATGGGGTAAAGAGGTTGGGTGATCGGGATTGGCGGCCAAGGTGAGAAGAAGGGGGTTCTGAGAGACAACCAGGATAGATTGGAAAAGAAATGTACAGAAGGTGTGTCGGTTACCTGAAATTGGAGAACTACCCAAGTGCCATACGAGGTTTTGTTCCTCAAAAAATGATTGGAGAAGGAGCAGGTGAACATCCATCTCATCTGGAGGGCTGATTACATCCCTGAATGGAATTGAAGGAGGAGGTGATAATGTAGGTGTAACACTCCTATAGTTGAAGGGGAATGTGCCTCGGGAGAGGGAGGGATAGGAGGGGAGGAATGAGCGTACCA
Source organism: Raja brachyura (assembly GCA_963514005.1). The sequence continues at coordinate 24,445,221 of OY740812.1, forward strand.
GGGAGACTAAAAGAGAGTGGTCCCTAAGGAACGCACAAAGGGAGATACATATAGAGGAGATACAGCTGCGGGCTTCGTCAACCACAGGGAAGAGGCAAGCACGCATCCTCAATAATTAGGACATTTCCGGTGTCCTGGAGTTCACAGACTCATCTTGAGGACGGATGCGGCAGAGACGGAGAAGCTGAGAAAAGGGGGTCCCAACTTTGCAAGAAGCAGGGTGGAAGGAGGTGTGGTCTAAGTAGCTGTGGGAGTCAGAGGATTGCAGAGGATATTTCCCCTCCTGAGATGGAGACAGAGAGAGGAGGTGCAGAACCATAGAGCGGAGGTGCAGAACCTGGCAGACTGGTGCTCACGGAACAACTTGTCGCTAAACACCTCCAAGACCAAGGAGCTGATTATCGACTTCAGGAGGTCACAGAATGGGGAATACGCCCCAATCTCCATCTACGGAGACAGTGTGGAGAGAGTGTCCAGCTTCAAGTTTCTGGGCACTCACATCTCAGAGGACCTCACATGGTCCACCAACACCGCTGCGCTGGTCAAAAAGGCACAGTAACGACTGTTCTTCCTGAGAACATTGAAACGAACTGGTCTGCCCCAACAGCTGCTGACGACCTTCTACAGCTGCACCACAGAGAGCATACTGACGTATGGCATCTCTGTGTGGTATCTCAGCTGCATGGAGGCGGAGAGGAGAGCTCTTCAGCGCGTTGTCCACAGAGCGCAACAGATTATTGGGACACCGCTACCAGCCTTGGAGGGCATCTACCACACACGGTGCCTCAGGAAGGCCATCAGCATACATAAAGACTCCTCTCACCCTTGTAATGGACTGTTCGAACTACTCCCTTCCGGCAGACGTTACAAGGCCTTCTATGCCCGCACTACCAGACTCAGGAACAGCTTCATTCCCAGAGCTATAGCGGCTCTGAACCGGCCCTGCTGATATTATTATTATTATTATTATTATTAGGAGAAAGGTGGCAGAAATAGTCTAAATGAATGTGAGGGCAGGTTGGAAGATCGTGTTGAAGTTGCTGGAATTACTGAGTTCCACGTGGATGCAGGAGGAAGCACCAATGCATCAATGTAGTGAAGAATGGGCAGGAGAATGGTGCCAGAGAAGGCTGAGAACAAAGATTGCTCCATATAGCCTAGAGAGAGGCAGGTATGTCTGGGACCATTGTGGGCTTTTGTGGCTAGATCTGTAATTTGTGGGAGGAATCAAGGACAAATTGTTAACAGTGAGAACAAGTTCCACCAGGTGGAGGAGAGTGTCAGTAGAGGCAAACTGGCTAAATCTACATTCCAGAACAAAGCAGAGGGTGCCGAGGCCGTCCTGATGGGGGGTGGAAGTGCATGAGGGCAGGTAAAGGTGAGGCAGTGGAGGCCAGAGAATTGCCCATTGTTGAAATGGCAGAGAGCATGTGAGGTGTCCCAGATGTAGGTTTGAAAAGTCTGTACCTCGAGGGACAAGATAAAGTCGAGGAACGAGGAGAAAAGTTCAGTGGGGCAAGAACATGGGCCTACACCAGGGCTGTCCTGTTCATGAAGGTTGGGTAGGTGATAAATATGGGCAGCGCTGGACTGGGGAACTATCAGGCTGGAGGTTGTGGAGAGGAGATCTCATGAAAGTGATGAGATCTGTGATGGTAGAAGAGGCCGTAGCCTGATGATTGTTGTTGGGGTCATGGTCTAGGGGGAAGGATGAGGAGGTGTCAGAGAGCTACCATCTGGTCAATGCAAGGCAGTAGTCAGCCAGCAAAACCACAAGGCACCTCGTTTGATGGTGAGGCTAAGGTTGGTTCAGGGAGAGCGGAGGGTTGTGTGTTTGGGGATCGAACCTGGGTCTCTGTCATTGTGAGGCAGCAACTCCACCACTGTGCCACTGTGCTGCCCGCACTGTGAGTTTTTGCGTTGGAGGATTAAGGGCCTGTCCCACTTGGGCATCGTTTGCGCGTCATGCAGGAGGCGCGCAAAGATTTTGTGAATCCCAAATCCTGTGGCGGCGCGCGCGACCACACGTCACTGCCTACATCACCAGGCACCATGCACGTGTAATGCACGCCAAGCGCGCATTACGTGTGCGTCATGACGCGCAAATGATCACGAAAATGAACCGCAAATGACGCCCAATTGGGACAGGCCCTTTAGAACAAACCATTGTTCTGCAGGGTAACACTAAACTATCAGCATATGGGCTTACAATGGTGCTTCAATTGATAACGTATTGTCATGTTTTAATACAATGAAGTTTTTGATCTATAGCTATTGCTCTGCAAACAATAAACTGCTTTAGAGAGCAGATGTTCAGCCAGCCAATACCACAAGTAATTTTTTAACATAAACTGATCATTGTTGCCTGGAAAAGATAGAAAAATAGTGTTGAACCAAGGCAAGCCGTTGCATAAAATCTTGTTCCTCGCTATCTGTGTAAATAACCAGACGCTTGCAATTGTTGAAATATAATTATAAATAATGTTATTTTAAATTGCTAGTTTATAATTTTGTTTCTTTAGTTTTAGTTCTCCTCGGTTAAAATATGGATAAATGCAATATTAAATTTGAGCTTAACTTTCATTGGAACTTTTCTTGTCTTCAAGGTTCAGAATGATCAACGGGGTAGAAGATTGCAACCTTCATGTGGTCGCCCTGTTTCGACTAATGCAATCAACTCGATGTGCACAAACGGAAGATCAAATAGAACAAGTTGTCCAACAACTTTAGGCTGTGCACGCCACACGAAGGAATAAGAAGAATGATCAACAGGAACAAAAAGCAACAATAAAAAATTGTAGAAACCAAGAACTGCAGATACTGGTTTATATGAAGATAGACACAAAGTGCTGGAGTAACACAATGGGTTAGGCAGCATCTCTGGAGAAAAAAGGATGGGTTAAGTTAGTGGTGAGACCAAAAAATGGAAGACCAAGATGTGATGAGCATATAAAATCCTGTGCCTAAATGGAATAAAATTCCTTGTAGATAAGGCTTTTGGGTATACTATGGGAGATTGAAGTCATTCACATTATAGAAGGACCAGGAAGAGCACAGACCAATGTAGATACCGAAGTGAATAGTAGTTGTGAACAATGGCCTATATTTACAATCCTAAAAATAACAACAAATCATATCATTCTCAATTGTACTGCATGGATTTTCTCATTTATCTAAAAATTAGATCATAACTATTACCATTTTATATAGGCAGCTTTGCACTATTAGGGACTCTTAAGTGACTTCAAATATATTACCGAGTAGGTTATTGAGCAATCCCCCATTGTCACCCTGCTATCTCCCTCCAACCCCATACACTAACATCGCTTTTTCCATTCAATTAACTCAGACCAATATGTGCCTCGACTCAATTTATCCACCTTTGTTCTATATCCCTTGATACCATTGCCTAATTAAAATATTTCAATTTCAATCTCAATGTGCAACTAATCATGCATCTGTACCTTCCTGGAGAACAAGATTGAATCATTTTGATTTTATTTCTAAACAGTTTAGCTCTAATTTTATGGTTCCTCCCCATTTTTGCCAGGTTCTATCACCAAGGGAAATAGTTTTGAAGTATTGAAATTACTTCAAATTCCTTCATCATTTTGAATACCCAGATAAAATTGCTTCCTTACCCTCGAACCGAAAAAGAAATAGAAGCCAAATTTATGTAGCCGTATAATTTAACTCTTTAAGCACTGGTATTTTCTGGTTAATCAGTCCTGGACCCTTTCCAAGTGCAATACCAAAACACCAAGTGCGGGAGGAACTCAGAGGGTTAGGCAGAATTTGGATTGGGACCGAAATGTTGCCTATTCATCCTCTCCAGAGATGCGACCTAAAGGGGCTGTCCCACTGCGATGACGTAATTGGTGAGTTCAGAAGAGTTTAGGAGAGTTTGAAAAAATGTCATGTTGAGGACCTCCTTCGACTATGTAGAAGACTAGCTTCAACTAGCTTCGACTAGCGAAAATTGGACACCGAATAGTGGAGAGTGAAACCGATCTTTTTTGACCGACCTCCCTTCGACTATGTTGAAGACTATCTACGACTACCTTCGACTACCTTCGATTACCTTCGATTACCTATGACTAACATGCCGACCTACTACGACCGACATCGACTAAACCTACGAGTAAAAAAGTATCGATTTTTTCCATGGTGACCTTTTTTTACTCGCGGGCATTTTTCAACATATTGAAAAATACATCACGACCTAGCTGAGGCCTCGAGTACGCGGGGACTACTCTCGAGTATGAAGGAGAGTTACAAAGACCTCCTAGGACCTCGTGTCAGCCATGCTGCGAATATGAGTCGAGGGCAAACTTGTCAGAACTCGCGGATTAGGTCGCCCACTGAGTTCCTCCAGCACTTTGTGTTTTTGGTCTAGATTCCAGCATTGCAGTTCCTTGTGCCTAAAATATCTTTATCACATGGTTAGGAATTTAAATAAAAAAATTAGCACTGTAGATGTGATTTGACACAGCCTCTGTATATTTTCTGCAGTCTGTTTCAGAAGATATAGCTCAACATTCTATTTTACTTCGGAGTCACGTGAGTCACAGCAGTAAGTGACGCGGCACAGAGCTCCTGCCAGCGGTAAGTTAAACCTAGAAGGTAAGTTCGTTTTTACTTACCAGAGTTTTTTTCAGGCAGGAGCCTCTTTTCACAGAGGTTTTCCTGCCAGTTTCATAGCCTGACGAGTGTACCGTTTATGGACTGTGGGGAAACCCAGTCCGACCGCGGAAGAGGATAACCGTCAAAAAGATCGGAATGCGAGATAAATAGCCGCTAACAAGGCAGTCAGCGGCTCCCAGCCTGTGGGGATGCCGTGGAACAACAAAGAAATAACGCCAGAGTCACTGACAGTGCGGTCAGTGGCTCACAGATGTTGGTCTCCAGGCAAGGAATAAAATTGGACTCATTCAGCCCTATTTGGACTCAGGTGAGTCGGGCTACAAGGGTTCCTCTTAATAATAAAATGTATGTATGTTATAGTGTTTTTCTTAAAGTTAAAAGCTAAAGGCAAAGTTAAAGTCATAAAAAGTTATTGTCATATGTCTCTGACAATGATTTTTTTGTTGTTTAACACAAGTTGCAGTGAATTGTTTTAACCCTTCACAGGTAAAGCTGAACACTAAAAATGTTGATTTAGTGAGCTTACACTGTAAATAGTAAATAGTCCCTATGGGACAGGCCGCACCAGCAGCACCTGGGATAGGGCTGCTTCATGTGTAATAGGGCAGACCTATGGGACAGGCCCTGCCAGCAGCGCCTGACAGGGCTGCTTCATGTATGAAAGTGCCGGCCTACGGGAGAGCCGTGCCAGCAGCGCCTGATACAGGGCTGTTTCATTTGTGACATTACCGGCCTACGGAAGAGCCGTGCTAGCAGCGCCTGGTACAGGGCTGTTTCATGTCAAAAAGCGCCGGCCTTTTTACGAAAGGCGGTGCCAGCAATGCATGGGACAGGGTTGCTCAAGTTCACACATAAATCTGCTATGCCCACGGGAGATATGTCGGGAGATGATTCTCCACCGGGGCTGGATAGCAAGGCCCACGGAGTCGGGGGATGATTCCTCACCAGAGCTGGACAGTGTGCTTGAAATGACTATCCTAAATACAGCAACCATTGCATACAGTGCTACAGCAGGGCACATGCCAACAGGAGGAGTGTCAGCGTCATCTTGAACAAAAAAGGCACCAGCATATCTAGTAGAGAACTGTTTGAAAGTACATTCATAGATGAGGATTAGAGTCGGACACCGACTCTGATGGTAGGGTTGAGACAGAAGTTTCACCTCCGCAGGCCGCACCAGCAGCTCCAGTTACAGAGCTGCTACAGGTCTCCCTCTTGGAGGCAGAGACCAAGACGGGTCAGTATCCTACTGACACTGAGTCTCAGGATATTGTCATGGGGCATACCCCACCGGATGAAGGCACGTGTCAGAGGTACCTTTTTCCTGACAATAAAGTTGCCATCCCAGCAGAATATTCTATTTAGGTATAGGTCCAATGGGTTCGTATCGGTATAGGTATCCTGCGGCCTGCGGTATCGCCCTCGCTGAGGAGCGAAGAGCAAAAGGTCAAGATATAATTGACTCCTGGCTCTAAAGAAGTCAATAGAACATACTGAAGCACATATGTGCTGGCTGTGAACAGCGCCAACAGGGGGATGTGAGAGCCAGCCGCCAAATCTATTATTCAGGTAGGCCTATTCAACAGGGGTAGAAAACCTGGCAGACGAATCAATTAGGCCAATGGCGGGCAAAAGTCATCGTTTCAGAATGCACCCCAGGCGCTCATCGGCAGTAAGCGGTTCACTGGAGCTGGGAGCAGCATGATAGCTCAGAAATGCCATGCACCTTACCAACCCTACTCAACAAAATGGGTCTAGCACTTCCAAAACATGGGTAAGTGCACCGTTCACAAGTTGTAATACTTACATTTGTTTTGTACAACACACAAAGGATAAAACCATCTGGTTGAGGCACAGTCATAGCATTCCAAGCAAGTTTGGATTATGGTCAGGGTTATTTTTTTAAAGTTAAGGTTCGGAAATTGCATCATAAAACATTATTGACTTACACATTTTGAATGGATTGACTTATGGCTCAGGTTGTCACATCAAGCCATGAATGTGCTCACTGCAGAGTGCAGGGATAGCACCCAAAAAAGCAGTACATTCCTATTGAGGGGATCAGAAGTGGCTTGTTTAAATGTTAATGTTATATTAAAACGGTACAGATTACTGACATTTTCCAGTTCATTCTTAAATGGTATTTGACAATTATTCAGTTATAGAGACACTACAGCTGCAACAAACGGGAACCACTCTGTCTGGTTCATCCCGGATATCGAGTTGTTAAAGAGATCTTGACACAAATTCTCCCACTACAAGAATATGCAGTTGGTTATTGAAAATGTGTGAACATTACTTCACCAAGGGGTTCCAACTACATCCTTAGTTATGACACTAATATCAGCACAACGACGGCAAACATTGCAAACGTTGTGGCTAGATAGGATGGAATTGGCTCAGGTGCCATTACATTTTACATTCTGGTCTACACAAGCAAAGCAGACCAGGGGTGGCATGATTTAAGATCAGTTTTCGGATACCCCACGGTCTCACGTCTATGTTATCAAGGCCACCAGAATCCTAAGAAGCATTGATTATTAATCAACAAACAACTACACAAAGGAAGGTCGGTTCAAACTATTTCAAGGTGGCTGCAGCAGGTTCTGGGTTATGCAGGTATTAACACTGACGATTGTACATCTCATTCCACCAGGTCAGCATCAACGTCAGCGGCCAGGGCAATGGACATGCCCATCGACCATATCCTCGCGACCTCAGGATGGTGAACTAAATTGTTTTTAAAAAATTTCCATAGGCCGGTTACTGGCCCGGGGTTTGCCCATTCTGTTTGCGTCCACTTTAGCCTCCCCTCAGTTACAGGGGTTGCTATTGATTTCTTTATTAACGTAAACCATTAATACATGTGAATCAATATCATGCTAATACATTTTGATTATTTACTCATCCTGAGTCAATCGATGCAGTGAGACGCTGAGATTTAGTTCTACAGCATGAAATCACAAAGCTTCGAACTCTTCACGGAATCACTCACGTGACACCGAAGTAAAATAGTAATATTAAATGAGAACTTACCCGTTTGAAGTTTGATCTTGATTTTATGAGGAGTTGGGCGTGCCCGCCACGCCCAACCCTCTCTCATAAAGATCATCTGGTAGTTCTCGAGCCACGCAGCTTACTATGTCACTTTGGTGATTGTTATTTGTGATTTCATACCACTGCTTTGAAGATTGACGCGCATGCGGCCTCGACGGGGTTCTTCACGTAATCACCAACGTAACTCCTCGTAAAATCAAGATCAAACTTCAAACTGGTAAGTTCTCGTTTAATCTTACTATTCTCCTTTATTGATCACTTTTCCATTTGTGCTTTGGAAAGAAGGCAGCAAGAAGGCTTCCACCGCCCTCTGAAGCAGAGAATTCCACAGACCCACAGCTCTCTGTGAGAACAAGTGTTTCCTCGTCTCCGTTCTAAATGGCTTACCCCTAATTCTTAAAACTGTGGCCCCTGATTCTGGACTCCCCCAACATCGGGAACATGTTTCCTGCCTCTAGTGTGTCCAAACCCTCAATCTTATATGTTTCAATAAGATTCCCTCTCATCCTTCTAAACTCCAGAATGTACAAGCCCAACCACTCCGTTCTCTCAGTATATGACAGTCCCGCCATGATCGTATTGAATGGCTGCGTTGGCTCGCAGGGCTGAATGGCTGCGTTGGCTCGCAGGGCTGAATGGCTGCGTTGGCTCCCAGGGCTGAATGGCTGCGTTGGCTCGCAGGGCTGAATGGCCTACTCCTGCACCTATTTTCTGTGTTTCTATGTTTCTATTACTATGCAGGAGTGATAGGATAAGCAATTACCTCATCAGTGAATACAAGTGGCAGGAAGGCTCCCAGAGAATTCGGCAAATTCTGAACTGTAAAGATAGACACAAAGTGCTCAAGTAACACATTGGATCCAGCATCATCTCTGGAGGAAAAAAATGGGTGTCGTTTCAGAATGAGTTCCTTCTTCAGACTCGTACCCGACCCGAAACGTCACCCATCCATTTTCTCCAGCGATGCTGCCTGACCCATTGAGTTACTCCAGCACTTTGTTTCTAACCTTGGTTTCAACCAACATCTGTAGTTCTTTGTTTCTAACTTTGAAACAGTTATATAGGAAGCTAATGGTCAATGCTTCAATGCAGATCAATGTTAATTGCCTTGAAATTAAAAAGTATTAAAATATTATGGTTAATTAATCGCACTGCAACTATCTGTAGTCAGATTGTTTTCAAAACAGCTTTAAGGAAATTCCCAATTACTCTGAAAGAAATGGGATCTACCTATTCCTGGATATTTCAGCCAAAAATGTACAAGGAAGCAGAGAGAGCTGGCGAGAATTGGTTTGGAGAACAGAGGGGAAAGGGAATGTCTCAATACTCCTTCTGGCTCTTAAACGGAAGTAGAAATGCTTTATTACAGAATCCTGCCATTCAGCTGTCATGTTTCCCAGTGCAAAATAATGATGGCATCGAATGGGCACAACTTTATAAGCCTATTAAAGCTTGAGACTGGCGGCATGGTGGCACCATGGTAGAGTTGCACTTTCATTGCCAAAGTCGCGGGTTCGATCCTGACTACGGGTGCTGTCTGTATGGAGTTTGCACATTCTCCCTGTGACCACGTGGGTTTTCACTGAGATTTTTGGTTTCCTCCCACACTCCAAACACGTACAGGTTTGTAGGTTCATTATCTTGGTATAAATGTAAATTATCCCTGGTGTGTGTAGGATAATGTTAGTGTACGTGGATTGCTGGTCAGCGCACACTGGGTGGGCCAAAGCACCTGTTTACGCACTGTATCTCTAAAGTAAGCTAAACTTACAATTTCATTAACATGTTTAAAAACTAATCTAATTGCAAGAACAGGTCTGTGATATTTTCCGAGTTCACCTCCTTTAATAAAGACGTGATAACATTTGACATTAGGTTTCAGGTTTTTTTTAACATCTCACCTAGCTCTCAACGCTTTCCTGACCATTGAGACATGGATAAATGGTCTTGAATGTGTAGGAAGGAACTACAGATGCTGGTTTACACCGAAGATAGACACAAGATGCTGGAGTAACTTAGCGGGAGGCAGCATCACTGGATAGAAGGAATGGTTGACATTTCTGGTCAGACCTTTCTTCAGATCTTGAATGTGTTCTTATTAATCAGAAAAGTGCCTCATTTACATCTCATCAAATTGGAGAGGCTTTCATGTGACTTAGAATGAGGCATATTTCCCACTGACTCATTTCTTCGGCAAACTGGTGATCATTCAGGTCAAAGTAATTGAGCAGGGATGGACCATATCTTGGTAGCTCTGTAAGTCAACTGCCCGGTTTACTTATTCCATCTTATTATACCAATGCATGATAAAACTTATTCTTTGATACTTAATTATTTCATTTTTATTTGTTCAAGGTTGACAAGAATGGGCTTGTTAGTCACTTCAGAAGCCAATTAACACTGACACGCATTGGTGTCATCAGTGGACGAGACAGGGTTAAAATGGCTGACTTTCTTCCTTGAAAGATTGGGTGAACAAGCTGGATTTTTATAATAATCCACAAATATCATGGTAACTATTACTGTCCACAACAATGCAAACATTCAATTTATTGAATTTAAACTAAGGAAGAATTAATCTGGAATAAACAAAAAAAAGTCCCAAGGAACTGCAGATGCTGGAATCTTGTGCATAACACAAGGTGCCAGTGTAACTCAGTGGGTCAGGCAGAGGGAATGGACGAGTGACATTTCAGATCAGGACCCTTCTTCAAACAGTCTGAAGAAGGTATACACAAAACGCTGGAGTAACTCAGCAGGTCAGCCAGCATCTCTGGAGAAAAGGAATAGGTGACGTTTTGGGTCTGAACCCTTCTTCAGACTCAGATTCAGTCTGAGGAAAGTTCCTGACCCAAAATGTCACCTATCCTTGTTCTCCAGAGATGCTGTCTGACCCGCCGAGCTCCTCCAGCACTTTGTGTTTTGCTCAGAAGTAAACAACAACTCTGAGGTTGCGAACAAGGAAAAAATATTAGAATTATGAATATGGAAAGGAGAGCAGAAGAGAATCAGAGGGGAGACAAGAGTTGATAACATCAATAGTAGAAGTATAATTGTCAGGTTCAGAACAGGGATGAACAGCAGTCAGGTGCCAAGTTATTTTACAAAGAGATTTGGGAAGTAGAATTCAACATGCCAGGAGCAAGGAGCCGGGGTGTTTCATTAACACCTGCTGTTTGGAGATAGACCACTGTTAAAAGTTAAGCTTTTGGAGAAATTATTCCTCATCTGATGATGTGAAGAAACTGTATTGATTTGTCACAAATTAAATCACATCAGACAAATTGTAGCTCCTTGTTCAGGCATGTTGCCATCTTCATCTTTTCATCTCAGCAACAAAATTCAGTTAAATGTTTTTGGAAAGTGACAGGATATTCTTTGCTCTCGATGTGGCCTTTACAGGAGGCTGTGGAGGCCAAGTCAATGGATATGTTTAAGGCAGAGATAGATAAATTCTTGATTAGTAAGGGTGTCAGGGGTTATGGGGAGAAGGCAGGAGAATGGGTTTAAGAGAGAGAGATAGATCAGCCATGATTGATTGGCGGAGTAGACTTGATGGGCCAAATGGCCTAATTCTGCTCCTATCACTAATGACATGACATCTCACCTTTGAACTTTGCCCTTCTCAACAAAACTATGCCTTAAAGCTAAGTTACTTTAACTATGACATGACAACCTTTGTTGCTATCTGCACTGCTCTCTCCCCCCCATGTTTTATCCACCCCTCCTCATCTGGATCCACCGACCATTTGCCAGTTTGCCTCTTTATAATGGCTTCATAGGACCCTTCTTTGAAGGGTCTCGACCCAAAACGTCAACTGTCTATTCCTCTCCACAGATGCTACCTGACCTGCTGAGTTCCTGCAGCAGTTTTTTTGTGTGCTCCGGACTCCAGCATCTGCAGTTTCTTGTTTCTCCAGGATATTCTATGTATTTCAAAAGTGAAATATAAGTACTTTATTGTTCTTCCTCTTGTGTGTTGAGCAAGCAGTTCGCAAAAATAGCTTACATACATATTTTTCGGGAGATCCAGAAAATAGCAGTTGTATTGCTTAATGTGTGTTTCCACATCCGGATACAGAACATCAGGCATCTTTGCTGCACCATTACACCAGATCTGTTGGGCTAACTCACTGTGTGGCATTGCATTCAGACACACGGACTGTTGATGGCATACATTTATAAATGGGTACTCTGTCTTATTATGTAAGTGTCACTTTAGTCGACAAAGAAGAAATTTAATGCAGAACAATATAAATTTACGCAAGCACACAGAAGCTGCTCAGATTGCATGTCAGAGAGTGCAATGAAGATAATGTTTTAGCATGGTAAGATTATATTGATAACTAATCTCCTGCCTATGGAGAGATGATCAATATCACTGTCCCTTTCACAATGTCCCAAAGTGTCTTGCACCCAATTAAGTTAAATCGCTTATTATATAGAAAATACAGCAGCTGATTGAAATAGCAGAAGCTTCATAAACAATATTGTGCGATTCATTTTTTTTTTATTGCAGTACCCTGAAGGATAAATATTAGATGATGCACCTGGCATCCTGTGAAATCTTCTTACACCATAAAATCCTCTGGGAAAGTGATTTCCTCTCAGTTCATAGAATATAAATAAAAGTTAGAAACACACTTTCGCATAATGGCACATCCATTTGAACAAATTGCATTTTATTAAATGCTAATTTACAAAATGATTAGAGCCTTTGTGTTTCATTATATATATCACCACAGCCATTTGGCCCTTCATATCCATGCTAGCTCCCAAAAGAGCAGTTCCTCCAGTCCCATTCCCCTTCTCTCCTTATTTCCCTGTAACTCTGCCACTCCTCTCTCACATACCCAGCATCTGACCTTTGAATCTTTTGCCATTTAGTTACATGAACTACAATTGGCATTAGGTCGCTAAATTAACCCTGAAGAAGGGTCTTGACCCGAAATGGCACCCATTTCTTCTCTCCAGAGATGCTGCCTGGCCCGCTGAATTACTCCAGCATTTTGCGTCTATCTTAGCCAATCAACCTACTAGCTTCCCCTTGGGGTTTGAGTTGGAAACCAAAGGGAGGAAACAAGGCATGCAGTCTCCCTTGGTCAGGATCGAATTGGGGTCACTACAGCTGTCAGGCAGCAGCACTATCTCCTGTGACTGTGCCAAGAGGGCCCTTTAATACTCCTTCATTCTCGGTAATGCCAAATTATGGTGACCTGGTCTCTTAGCTTTGATAGCATGGTCCTGATGATAGACTGTGAAGTACTTTACTGAATATATTGATAAAGGAGGAGCAAAGACCAGAATAGAAGCAATTTGGTATGGAAGATCAATATTTTGAACCACGTATTCCGCAAACAATGCCTGAAAATTAGTCAGGGCGGTCTTGGTGGCGCAGCGGTAGAGTTGCTGCCTTACAGCAATTGCAGCGGCGGAGACCCAGGTTGGATTCCGACTACGGGCGCTGTCTGTACGGAGTCTGTGCGTTCTCCCCGTCACCTGCGTGGGTTTTCTCCGAGATTTCGGTTTCCTCCCACACTCCAAAGACGCACAGGTTTGTAGGTTAATTGGCTTGATAAATGTAAAAATTGTCCCTAGTGGGTGTAGGATAGTGTTATTGTGCGGGGAGCGCTGGTCGGCATGGACTCGGTGGGCCGAAGGGCCTGTTTCCGCGCTGTATGTCTAAACTAAAGTTTAAAAAGTAAAGCTGGAAGGTAATTGTTTCAGGGCAAACATCTGAGGGAGAAGAAGTCCATCCGTCTACCTTCCTATCACTGGATAATGTCACTGGCAAACCTTGCTGACATGGTAATTGGTTTGATGGTGTTATGGTTCCCCCTTGCCAATAAATTCACTCTGGACGCAACAGGCCATAATAAAGAGATGACAATAGAAAGAGAGGGCGGGAAGAAGAGCAGACTGGCTGAACACTTTGGCCCATTAATGCACTGTGCATCTTCAATGAGAATACACTTCTGGAGACAGATAGAAGCCAGTTACAAGAAACAAGTGAGAGCTATGTGGAATGCAGATTTTAATAATAAACTGAATCATCTTTAACCCATATAAACAGGTATAGCGTTTCATTGCGTTGACTCAGTCAACGAGTTGTGGATCTTAGATGATGCAGGAAGAAAATAGATTCTTAAAACCACATTTCATGACGCCCAACCATAAAAAAAAACAACATTAGGCAAAACCATGATAAAATGATGGGGTGGTTTTCAGTAAGCTTCATGTGATAGTAAAATTTCCTGGGCATCTTCTCTCCATCATAGCCATAGACCTGCTGCACAAAAAGATTTTATGGAAGCACAGGTGCATGGCTGGTAGAGCTGCTGCCTCACAGCGCCGGAGACCCGGGTTCGAACCTGACCTCGGCTGCAACCTATGTGGAGTTTACACTTTCTCCCTGTCACTGCGTGGGTTTTCCTCCAGGTGCACTGGGTTCCTCCCACATTCCAAATGTGCGGGTTTATAATTTAATCGACGTCTGTAAATTGTCCCTAGCATGTAGGGAGTGGTTGAGAAAGTGGTTTAACGTAGAACTAGTGTGAATGAGTATCGATGGTCAGCATGGATTCAGTGGATCAAGGGGCTTGTTTGCATGCTGCATCTTTTTAAAAAAGCAATGCAAAATGTGGCAGGCGAGCAGAAACATGAATACCCATGTGGCCAGTCATCATGCAATCCAATTTTAAAATGGGTCCCATAGACATGTGGCACCATGTTACTGTGACTTTTGCAGGTTGACCGATGATATATCAGTATCATCATATTCTGCCAAGATCAATAAGGTTAATCAATTCTCTGAGCAGCGGAGAACACATCATGATGCTTCTGCATATATACCAAGTAACAATTGGGATAATACTGTGGCCATTCTTATGTTCTTGCATCTGCTAAGTCAATAATCATGTGATATTGATCTCTTGGACCCACAATACCTCAACACTGATCAAGAAGGCTCACCAGCGTCTCTTCTTCCTGAGGAGACTAAAGAAGGTCCATCGGATTCCTCAGATTCTGGTGAACTTCTACCGCTGCACCGTCGAGAGCATCCTTACCAACTGTATCACAGTATGTTATGGCAACTGCTCTGTCTCCGACCGGAAAGCACTGCAGAGGGTGGTGAAAACTGCCCAGCGCATCACCGGTTCCTCACTCCCCTCCATTGAGGCTGTTCAGAGCAAGCGATGTCTGCGAAGGGCGCGCAGCATCGTCAAGGACTGGTCTCACCCCAACCACAGACTGTTTACTACAGGCCTCTCCGTTCCCGGACCAGCAGGTTCAGGAACAGCTTCTTCCCTGCGGTTGTTACCCTACTTAACTCTACGCCTTGGTGATTGCCAGTCATCCCCCCCCCCCCCCCCCCCCCACGGAGACTCCTTCCCCCAGTGACTGATCTCCCCCCCTGAAAATTGCACTACGGCCACTGTATATACATATATATATTTTACTGTTCTACTACTCTGTTTTCGCACTTCTGGTTAAGATGCTAACTGCATTTCGTTGTCTCTGTACTTGTACACTGCACAATGCCAATAAAGTTTGAATCTGAATCTGATCTGATAAGTTTATTCCGATTTCCTGGTTTAATGGTATCCAAGTGACTAGCACTGTTTCTGAAAGATGCTGGAGCTCATGTAGTAATTGTGTCATATGTGTTGGACCTCCAACGCTATTTTCATCTTGGTCTCTCTGGATGCCATTGCTTCATGATCCTTTGTGTAAAATATGGAGTTGAAGATAATGGATGTGAACTTTTCAAATGAAACTTTAAGTGAACAAAAGAAAAAAAATCAGTTGTAAACATGGAGAAGTTTTTGTGGCAATTCGATAATTAGGGTGGCATGGTGGCGCAGCAGTAGAGTCGCTGCCTTAAAGCTCCAGACACCCGGGTTCGATCCTGACTAACGGTGCTGTCTGTACGGAGTTTATACTTTCTCCCTGTGACCTGGTTGGGCTTTATCCGGGTGCTCCGGTTTCGTCCCACACTCCAAAGACGTAGCTTTGTAGGATGTTTGGCTTGGCATAATTGTAAATTGTCTCTAATGTGTGTAATATAGTGTTAATGTGTGGGGATGGCTGGTCGACATGGACTCAGTGGGCCATGCTAAATCTCAAAAAAAATTAAAGGTTGAAACTTTCCAAATTGTAACCGTTTCAGGCTCTTTAGCGATCTCTCAAATCTTCTATTACAAATATATATTTGTGATCCCTAAACTTTCCATTTCAGGTGCCCTCAGTTCTAGTCGATCACCACCTTCAGTGGGATGGCTGCCATTTATTTTGTTTTATGGATCCTGTGCCTCTTGATCATGTCCTGTGTGCTGATGACTACATTGTGCAACTAAATATTGTCACAATTCAGAGAGCTGTCAGACACCTGACAATTAAAAAAATGGTACCATTGGAAATTGCATACATCACATGCGTTAGTGTGGGAATTGTGGGAAGAGCTGAGCTAATCTTCCATTTTGTCTTTCAACATGGCCAGCGCTTTTTTACTCTAAGGGCCACCTGCACCAGGTCCGTTTAGCATAGTCAAAAGTTTGTTTAATACAAAGAAGAGCTTATGAACTCAAGGCTACATCGAGACTCCCTACTCTTCCCACATAGACAAAGAAGCCAGTTTCTACGTGGAAAGTTACTGAATGCTGGATCACATTCATTAACCCTGTAAACAGACATGACTAACCTATCTTCTATGCTATCAAAAATAATATTAAAAGACTGCATGCTTTATATCGTGAGGAGAGTCTCTTGCTAGACTGCTCTCCATGTCTGACAAGTTATTGCTAAGAAGGTAGCTACAGTTTGATAGTCACTCACGTCTCGTGTATATTATTACAACATTAGTCATGGCTTGCAATGTAGCCAACCTCTCCCTGGGCAAATACCACCCTTTAGTTTGTCAAGATGGCTCAAATCCAGTCTGACATCGAAAGAAAGCATCTTGACCACTGCCAGAATACTGATCATTAGCCTGCTCGATAGCTGAGTGTAGTCACACACTGACTACTGAGAGAGTGGAATCCATTATGCTTGCAATCCATCTCCTAGTTCACAATGCAGTCTGCATCATGAGGCTGCCTGAATTACCACAGAGCCTTGAGATGAAGAAACGTACTCCAGCTTGTTTTGGAACTGAGTGCAGTAACATAACTGTGGATTGTAAAGTGAATTTCAAATAGCCCAATACACTCATGAACAAACATATTACAAGCAAAATGCATCCAATACAATATCTCTTGCTACATGCCTTGAATAAAGGTACTACATGCCTTGAATAAAAAACTTGAGCCAATCCACCTGTGAGGGGCTGGGCTGGTGGTCTCATCTGTCCTGAACCCAATGACCTTTTTATTTTCCAAAGTTGACCTGACCCAACTATTTGCGTTTTGTTTAGTTCAGATTGGGTTGGGTTTGAAAAAAAGTATAGGTTATCGGGCTCAGGTCTGGCCACAAACGATTGCTTTTTATAATTAATGCAGTTATGAGGTTCCCAGATATTTCATTAGTTTGTTGTAAAAAGTTTGTTATCTGAATAAGGCAAGGTCATTGATGCACTCATACTGTTGTTCTATGCTGCCCGAGTCAGAGGCTTTGGACTGAGTAGAAAGACGGCTTAGTGCAAGGATACTTCAACACATGGTGCAAGCAACATGAGGTGGTCACTTGAGATGAAGGACCGATGCTCTCAGTGTAGGGGGAGGGGATGTAACCTAGCCAGGTAATGGGTAAACACGCTATAGAAATAATCATGAGGTACAGCTCTGGACTCTGAATGACGACACAAAGTGGAGTCAGTGTGTTTATCTGTAAGAGGAGGAGGCATGATAACATGGGAACCAAGTTTTAATTGTTGAACACATACAGGAGTTTTGTGATAATGGGCAAGATGGCAAGACTCACTCGCTCAAGGCACCTAGTGAGGATTCTCGCCATTGGTTTTGAGTACCTGAAAGTGTAGGTTTTGCGGCACAAGTTGGATTTAAATTGACAGTGGACAGCTAGGCTTAGGTCATGTTTTAGTTGCAGAGCCATGCAGATCTCTATGTCAGGTCCATTCACTGTGAAGCATCAAAGGACAATCCAGCCACCTATCCCACAAAGCACCCCTGCCCACCTGTGAGACTAAGAGAGATTCTTTAGGACACTTAAGTACCTTCAGAACGCAAAGAAATGGGCTGGGAGCAAATGTTTCTTGCCCCCGATTGGCCATTTATGATTAAGAAATTCACACCAGAATACTATTTGATATTATGCCAATAAGAAAAACTAGCACTATTACCCTTTCAGAATGTGATAAATTGGATTTGATACGTCAGTACAAATATAAGAGCCTACAATTTAAAATTACTTCTCATTCAATCTAAGATTGGACAAGGGAATGCATGGTATTAAACATATTACAAACTCTATGTACACAGAAACGGTAGGGTGGCACAGTGGCGTAGGGGTGCCGTTGCTGCCTTTAGCGACAGTGACTTGGGTTCAATACTGACTGGGGGTGCTCTCTGTACAGAGTTTGGGCATTCTCCCTGTGACCATGTAGGTTTTCTCTGGGTGCTCCAGTTTCCTCCCATACTCCACTAATGTGCGGGTTTGCAGGTTAATTGCCTGATGTAAATTGTCCCTAGCGGTTCTTGGTCAGCATAGACTCGGTGAGTTGAAGGGCCTATTTCCACACTGAATCTCAAAACTAAACTAAAGATAATGAGACCTTTTGGAGTTTGATGCTACTTAATGTTTTCCGCGATGTCTAGATGAGTGGAGAGATGATCTGTGGCTGTATTATACTGCATTTATTAGAACCAAGTCCATCCTTAGTTTAACATGTTATTTTAACTGCCACTTCCATAGATCTACAACTTCATACGACAGTGCTCATTACTTTCCCTTTAAATTGCACAGTACAGCAGGGATCTAAAACTGTTACAATTCAACAGATACATATCCATAAGCACGCTACAAAATATCCCAAGCAACAAATACAAATGCACAATGATGTTAAGTGAAGAGAAGTATTGTAAATAATTACGGACTTGTCTAAATTCATTGGTTAAGTAGAAAACAATCATGTTCATTCAATAAATACCAACGCCTGACTAGCTCAGTGTGGGTGACCTGTGTTTCTATTTTGAAGTGAAATTAAATTGATATTTCTGAGTGAGCATCTGGGCTTCACTATTGCTTGGTGGCTTACCTTTTTTTGTGAATGTGCTTAACGCAAATTGCTTTGAGTCGCCGTACTGATTTGGAATACAAAGAAGGAAAGCTCTTGTGTTTCAATTTCCCCATAGTTTCATAGGCAGCATTTTTACAAATTATACTGCAGTTCATGAAGGGAAGAATATATTGATTTATTACTGAAAATAAAACACACTGCCTTCTCTCCTGTTGCCTCCTTGTTCCCGTATAGAGCAAAACTTTATATTTGCGGATTTCATTGTCAAGGCAGCAGAAAGCATGGCTCTGAATGGAGGAAGTGGTGAGAGGCACTGTGGTGCAGCGGTGGAGCTGCTGCGTAACAGCGCCAGAGACCCGGGTTAAATCCTAACTATGGGTACGTGTGTGAATGGAGTTTGTATGTTCTCCCCATGATCTCTGAGTTCTTTGGTTTCCTCCCACACGCCAAAGATGCACAGGTTTGGAGGCTAATTGGCTTAGTATAAATGTAAAATTATCCATGTTCATGTGTGTTAAGGTGCGGGGATCGCTGGTCAGCGTGGACTCGGAGGGCCGCTGTTTCCGCGCTGTATCTCTAAACTAAACTAAAGTGATGGAATTCTGGGACATGCAAAAGGTCCAATTAGAAAAATGCAGAGATCTCATGGATTATAAACCCAGAGGTTCCCATGGAGGCGGGATCTGAAATTAAGGATGGATAACTTAAAGATGATGCAATGTTTCTATGAGGCAGTTTAACCAAGTAGGTGCTGTACATACATGACCAAACTATGATGTATCAGAAATATTTGGGGAATATCAAATGATGAATGTAAGTACGTTGTACAGGGGCTGGGGAAAACAGGCTGGTGTACGGGAGATAGCTTTATCTTGGATTAAGGGCAGGTCTCTGATCATTACTTACTCCATTGGAGATTAAAATATTGAATAAATATATTTTTCTAGTGCTGCTGAAAATGCATTTATAGTGTGAGAGATGACATTTATAATAGAAGCTGGAAAAGCACAGCACTGATAGACGTCCACATCATTTCCTGGCTGATTGAGAAGCATGTGACTGCACACAATAAAACGTACTGATGAAGGTCAAGAAAGTGTAATTAAGAATAGTTAACAACTTTCTCGTGGAAATGCTGTTTCCATGCCAATTAACAATTTTATTTTAAGTGAATTGATTCAATATCCACTTCCCGAAATAATTGGACCAATAAGATGAAAAATGGAAAGATGTCTGTGTTCACCTTGATCTTTTGGTACAACCATCTCTCAATAGAATGGCTTGCATCGGATGAGGTGTGTGAAATAATCAGGATGCCATAGGTCATGGTGAATCATACTGAAGAAAGGATCTCAGATGCGGCAGTAGACAATGGACAATAGACAATAGACAATAGGTGCAGGAATAGGCCATTCGGCCCTTCGAGCCAGCACCGCCATTCAATGTGATCATGGCTGATCATCCACAATCACTACCCTGTTCCTTCCTTCTCCCCATATGCCCTGACTCCGCTATCTTTCAGAGTCCTATCTAGCTCTCTCTTGAAAGTATCCAGAGAACCGGCCTCCACCGCCCTCTGAGGCAGAGAATTCCACAGACACACAACTTGAAGTTACTTGAAAACACTTGCACAATATGACATTGTTGGTAGAACATAACAGAACATATAAATGTTTAGCACTGGAACAGGCCCTTCAACCCACCATGTGTGAGCCAACCATGATACCGGTCTAGTTTAGTTTAGAGATAAAGCATGGAAACAGGACTTTGACTTACCGAGTTCCACGGCAAACATCGATCAGGCTAATTCTATGTTATCCAACTTTCTCATCCACTCCATATACACTAGGGGTGATTTAAAGAGGCCATTTAACCTACAAATCAGCATCTTTGGAATGTGAGAAGAAACTGGAGCACCGGAGAAAACTTACTTGGTCACAGAGAGAGCATGCGAACTCCACACAGACAACAGCTGAGGTTAGGATCGAAAATGGGTCTCTGGCACTGTGAGGTAGCAGCTCTACCTGCTGCACTGCTGTGCTTCCCCATGTTAATCTAACTAATCCCATCTGCCTGCACATAACCTCTATCCCTCTATGCGCTCCCTTTTCCCTTGTCTGTCTAATGTCTCTTAAAATTTGCTATCACATCTGCTCCCACCACCTCCCCTGGCAGCGCATTACAGGCATCTACCACTCTCTAAATTAAAACAATAATTGCATATCTCCTTCAAACCTTTCCCCCACTCATCTTAAACTTCAGCACTCCGGCAATTGACATTTCCACTCTGGATAAATGCCGCTAACGATGTTACCCAGAGGAGCAAAACAGCATTTTAATTTATCAAGGCGTGTTGAAATGGAAGAAGAGATGGAAATGATATCAGTGGTTGAGGGTCATGGCAAATTATTACCCAGTAACCAAGGGATGGACAGAAAGGATCTCGAGAAGAAGTTACATCCACATTTGGGAGTATACAGGCAATCCCTGGGTTATGGAAGATTCTGTCTCTGGCAACTGTCCATGAGTCCATTTCTACATGTCAGAAACAGCCATTTTCTATAAAACCATAAGGTCACAGGGAGAACATGCAACTCCACACAAACAGCACCCGAGGTTAGAATCAATCGAATGTAGGTCTCTTGCACCGTGAGACAGCAGTCTAAAGGGCCTGTCCCACTGTACGACGTAATTCAATAGCTCTCCCGAGTTTTAAAAAAAATCAAACTCATGGTAAGTACGTAGAATGTACGTCTCTTAGCGGCTCGTGACGCTAACGGCAGGTACTCGGGAAACGCGGTAAGCTCGTGAAGACTCGTGAAGATTTTTCAACATGTTGAAAAATGTTGAAAAATGTTCACGAGAGCCCCGAGTACCTACGGGCGGCTATTACCGTAATCCTCCGAGTTCGAATCAGGGGAAACTTGTGAGAACTCTTGAATTAGCTCGTACAGTGGGACAGGCCCTTTACCAGCTGCATCACAGAGCTGCCAAATTGTTTGTTCAACCAACGGGGTCAGAACTCAATACTCTATATCCCATCGTCATTATACCTGCCTCTATGGTGGACCTGGACCCATGTCATTCTGAAAACAAAAGGGTAATGGGCAAATGAGACTTGATGGTACTGAATAGATCGGGGAGCTCAATTCTTTTGATGAATATGACTTTGAGCTTCTTTCATTCATTGGAGTTGAGATTGGAGTGGGCAATGGTTTAAAAAGATGGTTTGAAGTAGACACATGGGTGAATGAGGTTTGAATGATGAACGGTTTAATGAGGGAGAGCACAGTCAGATAATACAACGTGTGGTCCAGCTAGATCTAGGAATTGATGAAATACTTCCTCACCACAGCCGATCAAAACTACATTCCTCAGAATCAGGAAAGTGGAGATGAGGTTACTATTGGGAGACGTGTCAAGATTGAGAAGGAATAATGGTCACAAAGGCTGCAAAATTGTCAGAGAGAACAAAATGTAGCAAATTTTTATAGCTATTTTTTGTACTGTGGGTAAATATCTGGTTTACAGGCCTTGAAAGTTGCTGTTAATACCAAGTAGAATGGATTGCTGTAAAAATGAAACATCTCCTAAAATATAATCTCATGTGAAAGGTCAACTGAGATTTAATTCACCAAATAAAGTAATAACCAATAAATGTAATTAGTTATTATGACAGAGAAAGAGGCTATTCGGCCCATCCTGTTGGTGCTAGCCACGTAGTGGGGCAGTCCCATCTGACCTTTTTCACTTCTCCTGATTTTCCTTTCCACGGAAACCTATTCTCCCGCACGTGCCTGATATTATGAGTCAGCAGTATTGTCCACTGCGTAAGAAGGAACTGCAGATGCTGGTTTACACCAAAGATAGACACAAAATGCAGGAGGAACTCAGCGGTACAGGCAGCATCGATTTTGTCCACTGTCCACTGTGCCACCCTTTCCAGTCAAAGAATCAGCTCACTTTAAATACATAATTCAAAACACGGTCTTTTAAATAAACTGTTTCTGGAGCCATACACTTACCTTCTCCTTATGCAAGGAAATTTAAGCAGTGATGAGAAGGACAATCAGTGTATCACACTGATATTGGCAACGGGGTAACACAAGCACAAATTGAATGAAACAATTTAGAGAGGAATCAATAAGGAAAAGTTCAGCAGTAACATATTCATCTCAAGGAGTTATAACAGATTCCAGTCAAAACTGCAGACTGCAATGTGCTGCTATCATGTTAGATTAAACTCAATCAGATTTGTGAGACATGACCTCCAATGTACAAACCTGTGCTGTTTATTCCTAAGGTAGACAAAAATGCTGGAGAAACTCAGCGGGTGCAGCAGCATCGATGGAGCTAAGGAAATAGGTAATGTTTCAGGCCTAAACGTTGCCTATTTCCTTCGCTCCATAGATGCTGCTGCACCCGCTGAGTTTCTCCAGCATTTTTGTCTACCTTCGATTTTCCAGCATCTGCAGTTCCTTCTCAAACAACTGTTTATTCATAATCAGCCCTTGGCCATCTAAATACATGTATTTCTTATCCCTCAGAATAATCCCGAATAAATTTCCAACCACAGATGTTAGACTTGCTGGCCTATAATTTCCAGGCTTTTCCCGACAGTCCTTCTTAAATAGAGCCACAACATCTGCCACCCTCCAGTCCTCAGTCACCTCACCCGTATTTAATGATGACACATACATCTCAGCCAGGGCATTTCTTCTCTAGCTTCCCACAGTGAGATTCAAGAGATTCAAGAGAGTTTATTGTCACGTGTCCCAGATAGGACAATGAAATTCTTGCTTTGCTCCAGAACAACAGAATATAGAAGGCATGAATAATACAGAACAGATCAGTGTGTCCATATACCATTGTATAAATATATACACACATGAATAAATAAAACAGATAAAGTGCAAATACACAGATAATAGGCTATTAATGTTCAATGTTTTGTTTGAGTTGAGTTTAATAGCTTGATGGCTGCGGGGAATTAACTGTTCCTGAATCTGGACATTGCAGGCTCCTGTATCTTCGACCTGAAGGTAGCGGGGAGATGAGTATGTAGCCAGGATGGTGTGGGTCCTTGATGATGCTGCCAGCCTTTTTGAGGCAGCGACTGCAATAGATCCCCTCGATGCTAGAGAAGTCAAAGCCGATGATGGACTGGGCAGTGTGTACTATTTTTTGTAGTCTTTTCCGCTCCTGGGCGCTCAAGTTGCCGAACCAAGCCACGATGCAACCGGTCAGCATGCTCTCTACTGTGCTCCTGTAGAAGTCCTCGGATAGATCTGATCAGGCCCATATAGACAGAATATTTTCAGAATATTTTTCCCAAGATGGAATCGTCAAAGAACGAGAAGGCATAACGTCAAGATGAGAGGGGCCCAATGGAAACACGATGTGTGTGCAAATTATTTTACACAGAGTGATGGGTACTTGGTATGCACTGCCAAGGATGGTGGAGGGGGCAGATATGATAGTGGCTTTTAGATCGGCACATGGATATGCAGGGTCTGGAGTGATATGAATTATGTGCAGTATATAGAATTATATAGGTGTGAAAAAGCACACCACCAGATTCGGCAACAGTTTCCTCCCAGCTGTTATCAGGCAACTGAATCACCCTATCACAACCAGAGAGCAGTGCTGAACTACTATCTACCTCTGTAATGACTCTCGGACTATCCTTGATCGGACTTTGTTGGCTTTACCTTGCACTAAACTTTACCCCCTTATCATGTATGTATATATGCACTGTAAACGGATCGATTGAAATCATGTATTGTCTTTCGGCTGACTGGTTAGCATGCAACAAAAAGCTTTTCACTGTACCTCAGTACACGTGACAATAAACTAAACTGAACTGAACAGAAGAGATCACTTTAACATGGCAACAGGTTTGGCATGGACATTGTGGGCCAAAGGGCTTATTCCTTCGCTGCACTGTAATATATTCCAATGTAAAAGTTGTAGCACACACACTAATATGCAAGGATTCAAGAGAGAAAGGGTCATTTTGTCTCTTGATTTAAGTGGGTAAGGGTCGCACTGTCACTTTGACTATGGTTTCACAGGCTGCTTCAGAAAAAAATCTCTCTGTCAGTGAATTCTTTATTATCTATCCAGTCGATGACTCATTGTTTATCCGGTCGTTTGTTTTAGTAGCCTGTATCATCCACCTGGTCTTCTTGCTCCTACTGTTCTTCAACATTAGCCTTGTGTCCTCTTCTTCAAGCTGTGAATACTGATCTGCTTCTGCCACCAATTATTGTCTTTGGATATCTTGGTTTTACAGCGAACAGCACACAACTAGGTAGTTTTGACTCTGGCTGGGCATGTAGTGAAGGTTACACTCAGATTAATGCCGGGGCAAGCTAACCGGGAAACCAGACTTCTGTACATGATTTGTGTATAAAACTGGATGCCTATGGATCCAATTCTGAGGCATTCAAGTAAATGCACAATTACCTCAAAATTTTTACAGAGTGCAAAGAAATTACAAAACTGACTAATATTCACTTAGCAGAAAAGCAATCATAAACTTATTTATCACAGATGAGGGAAAGAAGTGATATCTGTAGACGCTCAGAGATATCAAGTATCGATCCTCACAGAAGATGAGTTCAGAGAATTGTGTCTCGAAGATAGTGGTGAAATCCTAATGAAAGCCCTATTGTTAGTAATCAACCTCAACTCCTCCCTCTGCAGCTTCTCCTGTTCTATGTGGCTTCTCTTCATTCCCCCAGCCATATTCAAAACAAGAGACATTCCAAGAAAGTTATTAATGTCTGAAAGTATAATATAATACAATACAATAATTATTTTATTAGCCAAGAATGTTTTGCTAATTCGAAGAATTTCATTTGCCAAGTACAAATAAAAAGCAACAGAACACCCGAAATACATTTTAACATAAACATCCACCACAGTGACTCCTCCACATTCCTCACTGTGATGGAAGGCAAAACAAAAGTTCGATCTCTTCCCTTCTTTGTTCTCCCGCGGTCGGGGGCCTGGAGCCTTCCGTTGACAGGACGATCTGACTCCCATAGCCGGCGGTCGGGCCCTCCTCGTCGGGGCGATCACTTCTGCATCGGGGGGGGGGGGGGGGGGGGAGATCACAGCTCCCCGCGCCGAGTGAGCGGACCCTGGATCGGGGCTGGTCAAACCTTCTGCGTCATTGGAGTTCCCGACATCCATGGCTTCTCCCGAGACTGCGAGCTCTGGATGGTAAAGTCCGCAGGCTGCATTTGGAGCGATCCCAGGCAAGGCATCAGCTCCGGTGGCAAGTCCACGCCCCGTGGTGGGGGTCCTACAGCTCCAAGATGTTATGCCGCATAGTAAC
Source organism: Raja brachyura (assembly GCA_963514005.1). Next base: position 24,471,461 of record OY740812.1, read on the forward strand.
CGGAAATGCAACCCGGAAAACAATCGCATCTCCGGCAGGGTAAGAGGTTGAAGAAAAAGGTTTTCCTGGACCCCCTCCCCCACATAAAACAAACCAGAGGACATTAAAACAAATTTTCAAAACACACTAAAAATAACAAAAAAAGACCAAAAAAAACAGACAGACTGTTGGCGAGGCAGTCAATCGTATGGCGCCCCTGGTGGTACTTTTTATAAGTAGCGTTTTATAAAAACAGAAGTGCACTTCATCTCTAACCAAAACAAATCATTTGCTTTGCAAGGAACTGGAGATGCTGGTTTATACCAAAGATTGACTTGAATTACTGCAGTAACTCAGCGGGTCAGGCAGCATCCTTGGAGAACATGTATAGCCATGTATAGAACCATTCTTCGGACCCACAACATCACCTATTCATGTTCTCCAGTGATGCTGCCTCACCCGCTGAGGTACTCCAGCACTTCTGTGTCACTTCCTGTATTTCTTCATTTATCAGAGGCTGGGTTTCCCAGGTAAAAATCAACATTTATTGGCAATCCCTAAGTGCCCTTGATGTGGTAAATTTCCTTCTTGAATCACTACAGATCTCCTGGTGAAGGTATTCCTGTAATGCTGTTTTTCATTGAGTTCCAAATTTAGGCTCAGTGATATTGAAGGAGTGGTCATGTAATTCAGTCAAGATGATGTGCAACTTTGAATCGAGTACTCGGGTGGCAATGTTTTTGCACAGATAAACCCAAGTCCTTCTTGGTGGTAAAGGTCTTGAAGAGGGGAGGTGCTGTCAGACTTACCTGGGAGAAGATCAGTATAAGGGATTATTCAGGGGTTATAAAATTACGTGGAAGTTCTGCAGTTAAACAGGCCCAAGTGAGACGACACCTGGAGTATTGTGTGCAGTTTTGGTCTCCAAATTTGAGGAAGGACATACTTGTATTGAGGGAGTGCAGCGTAGGTTAACGAGGTTAATTCCCAGGATGGTGGGACTGTCATATGTTGATAGAATGGAGTGACTGGGCTTGTATACGCTGGAATTTAGAAGGATGAGGGGGGACCTTATTGAAACATATAAGATTATTAAGGGATTGGACACAGTAGAGGCAGAAAACATGTTCCCAATGTTGGGCGAGTCCAGAACCAGGGGCCACAGTTCAAGAATATGGGGCAGGTAGTGGAGGCCAATTCTCTGGATGCTTTCAAGAGAGAGTTAGATAAAGCTCTTAAAGATAGCGGAGTCAAGGGATATGGGGAGAAGGCAGGATTGGGGTATGGTTGTGATTGGGGATGATCAGCCATGATCACAGTGAATGGCGGTGCTGGCTCGAAAGGCCGTATGGCCTACTCCTGCACCTATTGTCTATTGTCTAAGTAGCAGCCATTAATTCAAACAAGAACCACTTCAGTATCTCTGTTCAAATATACAGTGAAGCCAGTAATGTTTGAGATGGAAAAGACAGCTTTGCAAATAGACTCTCTTGACCATGACTGGTTCCTGTACTTATCACCCGAATGTAAGACAATGGGGTATGTTAATTGGCCTACATCAAACCAGAAATCGTCATCTTAAGCTATTTCACACCATTATGGTAGAGATGATGGAAGCTTCCAGACCAGACTTACTTTTGTCACCAGCCGCATCAAGCATGGTCATAGGCATATTTGTCTGCCTCTCAATAATTGGGCTAAGTGTGTACTCACCGAAGTCACCCATCACAACTCTAATATTGGGAGCTTAATCCTGTCAGAGTCATAGCATCATAGAGTCCTACAGTGTGGAAGCAGGCTCTTCAGACAAACATTGCCCACACTGGCCAAAATGTCCCATCTACACTAGTCCCACCTGCCGACGCTTGGTCCATACCACATAAACCTGTCCTATCCATGTTCCTGTCTAAATATTTCATAAACGTTGCAATAGTTCCTGCCTCAACGACCTCCTCCGGCAGCTTGTTAGATATACCTACCAACCTTTGCGCGAAAAGGTTGCCCCTCAGGTTCCTATTAAATCTTTCCCCCCTCACCTCAGACCTATGTCCTCTGGTTCTCGATTCCCCAACTGGTAAAAGACTACCCAATCTATTCCTCTCACGATTTTATACAGCTCTATAAGATCACCCCTCATCCTCGTGCCCTCTAAGGAATAGAGTCCTAGCCTGCTCAACCCCTCCCTATAGCTCAGACCCTCTAGTCCTGGCAACATCCTTGTAAATCTTCTCTGCACCCTTTCCAGCTTGACGACATCTTTCCTATAACATGGTGCACAAAACTGAACACAATACTCTAAATGCGGCCTCACCATCGTCTAATCCTGCATGTGGTTCAGATCTTTGAGGGCTATGGAATTGCACTCCAGCAGGTAAGCAGAGAGAATTCCCTTCCATTCCTGATGCGGTGGGGAAGGTGATGGTGGAACGTCTTCAGGATACCAATTGGTCTGTTGTGAGACCAGCAGCAGATAATGTGTGGTTATTATCAGAAGTAACGATTGATGACTAGATTACCCAAAAAATACTTCTTGGTACTCCAAAGAAAATAATAGGTACATGTATCAAACTATTATTAAAAATTGCAGTGTGTGGAACTGCACAGGCAAAGATTATTGAGAAGTTTCTCCACAGAAGCTTTATTATAAACTTATGCCATCATCGATCTTTTAAATATACTGAGTCAGTAATAATGTGAAGTCTAAACTCTTACTGTAACTATTGCCAGTGTTTTGCCAGTGGACTAATGCAACAATAATTTTTCAAAACCACACACATGTTTTTAGATATTTAGTTTGGAGTAATTGGCTGTTGCTAAGAAAGCGGTAGATATCAGTACACTGTTAGAAATGCAACAGAAAATATTTCCCATGCATGTATAAAATTAATATAATTTAATTCAGCACAGCTATCAATCTTGGTTCACTCAATGCATATTTACTTTATCTACCGGGAATTAACTTGGATTATAAATTAATCAATCCATATATTACCTAATTGGCCACAAGCTTTGTGACTGCGTATCTCCAATGTCAGAACATGTGTTCTAAACTTTACTTGTACATAGATAAATCAACGTTGGACAAGATGGCAACACGCAACCAGGAGTGCTATTGGAATAGCAGGTTTGTGCAGTGATAAGAGCTTCAGTGTCAGATGAGATAAAAGAAGAAACAATGGGCTATCCTTCAGATTGTTTTGTTCGTGAAATTAGCAGATGCTGGGAGAATTGAGATTGGAATAGTGTAAGTGGATGATAAGTGGTGAAAGGTAGAATTTGTCAGAGGTGGCTTCATTAGCTATTTAGGATGCCAAATTGTACACTTAAAGAAATAATCATGAATATGAATGGGAAGGTTATATGTTGGTTGACATAGATGTTAGTTCAGGATTAGATTAGAGTTCAGAAGAGGGGCAAAAGAGATTAGATGCTTGATGCAGAGATGCTCATTACAAAATCTATGGAAGGTAAGGAAGGGGATGTCTTGAGGAGAAACCTGTTCCACAGGACAGGTGGGAAACCTTGTGTTCAGGGGATCACAAGGCTATAAGAAGAAATTAAAGTGGCTCAATGAGTGAAGTGAACAACTAGAACTTGATAAAGTTCACACAACCACTGTAAAGGTTTCAGCAGGGCAATTGATTGAAAGTAAAGCAAAGTAGTTTTGAAGAGCTTCAGAATTCAATATCCATGCCAAGTTTCAGTCACGGTCAAGATTTCAAAGGTACTCATCCATCCATGGTAATTCTTGAAGTAGAAAATGTGAACTGTACTCATGAGTGTTGTGCCTAAAGAACTTTATATTGCTTTGTAGAGAATTTTATGACCTCATTCTTCGAAGGAATTGCTTTCTAATGGCAAATAACAAACAGCATAATTCTTACTTAATATCACAAAGCATGTCAGATGTTCCACAATGCCAAAACATCTTACAAACCCACGTATTATATACTGTTCTGCACAGCTCAACTGTCCTCATTATATGTGCATTATCTATTATCCTGTACAGTTCCATCACCCAGTTACATATCATTCGACACAAATCCATTCCTCGTATTATTTGTCATTCCATATAACTGCATGTTTCCAGTAATACATCACTCTGCACAATTTCATCCATCTAGCTATGTGTCATCCTCTGCAGCTGATGAAGTGTACACATCGTAAACATCAAAACCTGCCCTTCTTCACAAATGTTGACGGGCAGTCAGTGTTTAGAATAGCTTCTGGTTTTCTTTCATTGATACACTACTCCTCTTCCTGTTATACGTGATTTCATACATCAGTGTAATTATATTTTTCTCTCTATATAACGGCCAGATTGTTTATCTGTAAATCTAAATATCTCACAAGTCTATCCAAACATGCCCGATCACTCCACTGTCAGAATGAGGTCACAGGCAAATTGCAGGAACAGCACCTCATATTTTGCTTGGGCAGCTTACAACCCAACGGCATGAATGATGATTACTCTAATTTCAAGTAGCTCCTGCATTCCCTCCACCTCCTCTCTCCCCCCTTCCCCACCCTAGTCATCCAACCAATTCCATTGTTCACATCATTCTGGTGAACACCCTCTGCACCTTTCCAAAGCCCCCACATTTTCGTGTAACGTGGCGACCAGAACTGCATGCAATACTCCAAAAGTGACCTAAACCATAGTCCTATAAAGCCACATCATGACTTCCAGACTCTTATATTCAATGCCCCAACCTGTGAAAGAAAGAATGCCATATGACTTCTTTACCACTCTATCTACTTCTGTTTCCACTTTCAGGGAGTTATGGACTTGGGCTCCAACGTCCCTCTGTCCATCAATGCTGTTAAGGTTCATGACATTAATTATATATTTTCCCCTTATATATGATGACCCAAAGTACAAATACGTATACGGATTAAACTCCATCTGCCATTTCTTAGCTCGTTTCTGTGTCTGATATACAGTATACCGCTGTATACTTTGACAGCTTTCCTCACAGTCTACAATCCCAGCAATCTTGGTGTCATCTGCAAACATACTAACCAACCCATTTACGTTATGTCCATGTCATTTTTATATACAGCAGAGGTCCCAGCACAGACTCCTGTGGAACTCCACTGGTCTCCACTCCACTGGACCTCCAGCCTGAATATGTAGCAATGTTACAACATTTTGAGATTTCAAATATCAAGTCTGCATTTTATCCCATCAGATAAAGCATAAAAATAAGTTTAATTTTACACCTAATTCACTTTCATATCTTCAGTATTAAAAAAGTTATGCTATTTTCATACTCGGAAATTAGCATCTTGTTCCCTACTGCTTTCCATTGACTTAACACAAAAGCTGGGGTGGAAGATTGCAACCTTCACGTGGTCCGTCTTGTTTCGACTAATGCAATCAACTTGACGTTCACAAACGTAAGATCAAATAGAACAAGTTGTCCAACAACTTTAGGCTGTGCAAGGCACACGAAAGAAGAAGAAGAAGAACACAAAAGCTGTGATCGAGGACAGTCAAAAGCCCATAACTTTCTTAAAAATTAAGAGAACTGGAAGAAATTTTCAGTTCTTATAAAGTGAAGTCTTCTGAAACAAATATGAAACAATCTTACTTGGATGACCTGAAATTAAAGCATATAATTAGTTAGTTAACCCAATTGTAGCTAATTACCAAATTCAGTTACTAGATCTAAACATCTATCCATTTCTTAAGAAAAGATTAACATTTTTAAATAGCCGAAGCATCCAAAGAACATTCACACGAGAATTCACAATATAACATGATTTTTAAATCTCATTGTCATGAATTTATAGGCCAAATGGAAGGAATTTAGTGCTTAATTCCCATAAATTAATAGCCATTTAAATCATCTTGCGAGTGGAATTTTGTGGAACGCGATCGATTGGAACGTTGCGGTGTTAGTGAATTTAAACCCCAGTCGGCAGGAAAAACACGGCCGGTTCGTATCTTTTCTAAGTCACCTTCTCGCAACATGAAATTTTGATTAAAGGCACCCCAAGAAGCAAGTTTATATGAAAAACATAAACGGTGTACCTTGCCTTGTCCCCTACGTGAGATCCGTTCCGTGGTCGGCATTGGCGGCTTTACAAGATGATTTTTAATTTACTCCTGCTAATAAATTATCCAGCGTAGTTTAAAAATAACTTCATAAAACAAATGTCGGAGCGATTTCTCTTCAGCAACTAAACACCCTGAGAAAAATCGATTTGAATAGTCTGGAAAAAAACGCATTTTAAACCCGCCCCCCTCTCAAAGGCGCCAAAGTCGCGCACACAGGCAGTGGCAGAACTGCAGCGCCGCTGAAGGTAAGTATTGTAACATACCTAGAATATGGTCCTTCCACCGGAACCCTCTGTCTTCTATCTGTAATCTAGTTCTGAATCCATGGGACCAAGTCACTGTTAATCCCATGCATCTTAAACTTCTGGATCAGTGTAACATCGGGAACTTTATCAAATGCCTTATTAAAATCCATGCAACAACATCCATCACCCTACCCTCACTGACCAGCTTTGTCACTGCCTCAAAAATCGATCAGATTAGTAAAACATGATCCGCTGTGTACAAAGCCACGCTGACTGTTACCAGTTAACCCATTCTCTTCCGACTGGGAGTAAATCCTATCTTAATGACTTCTCTCCAATAGCTTCTGTATCACTGATGTGAGGCTCACTGGCACATAATTCCCTGGATTCTTTCTATTTTCTTTCTTTAATAAAGGAACAACAGTAGCTACTCTTCAGTCCTTCGGGACCTCGCCTGTAAGTAGAAAAGATGTAGAGATCTTTGTTAACGCTTCCCGCAATTTCCTCACTTTCCTTTCTCAATAACCTGGGATAAATCCCATCAGGTGGGAATTTGTCCACCTTAATGCTCTTCAGGAGCCCCAACAACTTCTCCTTCTTAATCTCAAACTGCTTTTCCATATTAATATTCTTCACATTGATCTCACTGTCCTCCATGTCCTTCTCCTTGGTGAAAACAGATTCAAAATACTCAGTTAAGGGCCTGTCCCACTAGGCGATTTTGTAGGCGACTGCCGGCGACTACGACAATGGAATTCACTGAAGTCAGCACCGGTGATAGCCCACGCCACCTGGCGACAACCTACGCCATCCTGGCGACAACCTACGACAGCACCTACATCAGGAGAAGACAAGCTACGACAAGTCCACGGTCGCCGACTGTCGCCGAAACGTTTTGAACATTTCAAAATCCAGCTGGGACCAGAAATATGCTACGACTCTTTTGGCGACTGAGGAGACTACTCACGACCATACAGGCGACACCCCAGCGACCGTGTGGCGACAGCCTAGTCACCAGCCATCGCCTAAAAAATCGCCGAAGTGGGACAAGCCCTTTAGTACCTCGCCAACATTCTCAGACTTCAACCACAAATTCCCTCCTTTATCCTTGAGCAGTCCGACCTTCTCCCTGGTTAACCGTTTGATTTTAATGTAGATATGAAAAACATTGGGATTTTCTTTAATTGGACTTGCCAACCAAATTTGGTCGTCTATTTTGGCCCTTCTATTTGCTTACCAGAGTTCTTTCCACCTTTCTTTATATTCCTCAAAGGCCCGGTCTGATTTCATCCTTTTAATCCTTGCAGGCGCTTCCCTATTCTTTTTGAGAAAATACACAGTCTCCTTGGTCATCCAAGGTCCCCTTACTTTGCCATCCTCATCACTCCCTCCATGCTGGTTCTGAACTTCGATCAACTGGCTTTTAAATGACTCCCACGTGTCAGATGTGGACTTACCCAATAACAATTGCCCCCGGTTTACCTTCCCGAGCTCGTGCCCACTAATGTAGTGGTTTGCCCTGCTCTCATGTAATACTTTACTGCAAGGTTCAACCGTCTCCCTTTACAAACCAATATTAAGTCTGAAGAAGGGTCTCGACCTGAAACGTCACCCATTCCTTCTCTCCAGAGATGCTGCCTGTCCCGCTGAGTTACTCCAGCTTTTTGTGTCTTCTCCAGTCAACTGGCCAACACTTCTCCAGTCAACTGGCCAACACAAGGTCCAGTATGTTCCCTTCTTGGGTTGGACTGTACACATACTGTTTCAGAAATACCCTTGTATACACCTCACAAATTCTGCCCCATAAAGCCTTTGGCGCTGAAAGCCTTTCCCCAGTCTAAATTGGGGAAGTTAAAGTCACCCATTAAGACAACCCTGTTGCTTTGGCACCTTTCGTTAATCTGTCTACATATCGGTTCCTCTATCTCCCACTTGCTATTGGAGGGCCTGTAGTACAATCCCATGAGCCTGCATGCACCTTTCTTATAAGCTCTACCCATATCACCTCAGCAACCAATCCCTCCAGTAATCCTCTGATTGCCACCATCACATTCTCCCGTATCAGAACTCTTCCACCTCTTATGCCTCCCGCTCAATCACGCCTGAAGCATCAAAACTCTTATAGAAACATATAAAATAATAAAAGGACTGGACAAGCTAAATGCAGGAAAAATGCTCCCAATGTTGGAGGAGTCCAGAACCAGGGGCCACCGTCTTAGAATGAAGGGGAGGCCATTTAAGACTGAGGTGAGAAAAAACCTTTTCACCCAGAGAGTTGTGAATTTGTGGAATTCCCTGCCACAGAGGGCAATGGAGGCCAAATCACTGGATGGATTTAAGAGAGAGTTAGATCTAGGGCTAGTGGAATCAAGGGATATGGGGAGAAGGCAGACACGGGTTATTGATTGGGGACGATCAGCCATGATCACAATGAATGGCGGTGCTGGCTCAAAGGGCCGAATGGCCTCCTCCTGCACCTACTTTCTAAGTTTCTATGTTTCTATGTAAGATTGAGCTGTCAGAAGCAGCTCACAACTTTGCTTCAGTCTGCCTCTCTGGTCCCTTTACTTCCTGAATAACCTGGCATTGTTCCTTGGTCTCTATGTCACCACCTTCATACAATTCCATCTCCTCTGGCCTCAACCCCAACCGGTACACTTTCAATCACTTTCAAATATGCAGCTGAAATTTGTTCTGAGGTCCCCCACAACCAAATTATCTCTCCTGTCCCACTGCAACACCAGTCCATCACACCTAGTCGGATAAACTAGAATTTCTGCACCCATCTCTGTTCTCCCTCTTTTCTTTGGCACCTACTCCATCCAAATGCTAATCAACCTTCCCCCTACTCCTGACCCGTATCCACCTATCTCAAGCCAGATTTTCTCCCTCGCCCACTGCTTTTCCAGCTTTCTCCTTTCTCCCCCCTACTGCAGTCAGTTTGAGGAAGGGTCCCCGGCCCGTAACATCGCCCATCCTTTTCCTCCACAGACGCTGCCTGACCTGCTGGGTGACTCCAGCACTTTTGCTCAATGTTCAAACATCAGCAGTTTCTTGTATCTCTGTTCTCTCTCTCTCTATTGTTGTTTCTTTATCCCATAATATTTTACAGAGATCTGTATTTTGAAAATCCATAAGATATGACTTTGATCTGTTATTCACAAAAAACCTGAATTATATTGCAATGTTCTATTTCTCTTGCATTGATTTGTGATTAAGTTAACGATAGTTCGTGATTTAATTCAATGAAATCATATTCAATTATCCGATTGGCCCTTAATCAACTGTAGTTCGTGAATGAAGTAGAAAATATGTCTGCATTGTAATTATTTAATCAATACATCTCTGCGCGGAATCAGATTTCTTACTATGTAACATTGTATTTGAATCATCAGTAAGTTAAATCATTTCAGCTACACACATTACCCGAATTGGAATCCAATTCATAAATTTCTCTCGCAAAAACACAAAGTGCTCAGCGAGTCAGGCATCATATGGAGAGGGAATTGATAAATTACATTTTGGGTCAGAATGAAGAAGCGGCCAGACCCAAAATATCACCTGTCCAATCTCTGCACAGTTGCTGCCTGACCTGTTGAGTTACTCCAGCACTTTGTGTTTTGCTCAAGATTCCACCATCTGCAGTTCCTGGTGTTCTCATAACGTTAATTAATTATGTAATATTAATATAAGCATTATGCTTGGCTTCGGCTAATCAAACGTTACCACGCAGGAAGAGATGTGCAAAAGAAATGAACATCCAGTTCAGATCATAAGGAAATGGCATCAATTGGCTCCTAACTTACCATTTTATATGAGCAGAACCCATACTTCTTTAAGGAAATTTACATTAGGGAATGATAAAAAAATTGCATCCATAAAGATACTTTAGTGAAAGTCTATAGAATGTATGCACAGGACTCAAGACAGGATCAATTCATTTAAGGGAGAATGAATGTTTCAGCAAAGTAGAATATCTATTTCCTCAAACAACAAGAAATATCGTCAGAAGAGAAAATTGAAAAGAGTTAGTTTTGACTGGTGGATACATTATGTTAAAGTTCTGGTCTAATTCTAAGTAGGTTTCCTTATCAAACCTGCTACTAACTGAACATTAGCTAGCTGCAGAAGGTGGGTAGGGAGCGATACTAACACCCTGACCTTGTAAAAAGTTCATTTTTAACATTTCCTTAACATTACATCACTGCACAGGATGTAACTTGTACATGACACATTTTAAGTTCGACAAACGTGATGTTTTGAAAATCTACTGAGTTCTAATTGTGCCGTGAGGATCTTAATTTTGCATGTAGATGTGGTCAACCTCTCACCTTAGTTGGAACTATAGCTACCAAATGGTAAACGGAGTGAGTTAGTGTTTGGAATCTTTTATCTTCTGCCAAAAAAATGTGTCGTGACTCTATTTCCGCTGCCTTTTGAGGAAGAGAGTTCTAAAATCTCGCCACACTGAGTCCGCGCCGACCAATGATCACCATGTACACTAGTTCTATCCTACACACTAGGGACAATTTACAGAAGCCAATTAACCTACAAACCTGCATGTCATTTGGGATGGAGGAAAAAAACTGGAGCATCCAGAGAAAACCCACGCGGTCAAAGGGAGAACGTACAAACTCCATACAGACAAGCAACCATAGTCAGGATTGAACCCGGGTCTCTAGCACTGTCAGACAGCAACTCTACCACTGTGCTACTGTGCTGCCCAAATACCATAGGGTGACACTTCATTTTTAACAGTGACCCCTAGTTCCAGATTTCACCACCTACCCTCCCCCCTCTCCCACCCCCGAGGAAACATACACAATGCTCATTCTTGACCCTCTAAGTCTATATCTAACTTACTCATACATTCCTGATTGGAAACACCTTTCATCTAGGAATTAACCAAGTGAAACTTATCTTAACTGCCTTAAGTATCTCCGTCCTAAACCAAAATTGTGTGTATATTCTCAGTGTGGTTCCAGTAGCAGCCTGTGAAGTTGGAGCATGAATTCACTACCTCTGTACTCCAGCCCTTTTCCAATGAAGGCAACATTCCAAGCATCTTCCTAATTGAATGCTTAACCTGCATATTAAGTATGGCTTTGGACAGTTTCCTGCAGGAAAACAATTGCAGAAATCTAAAATTAAAACAGAAAATGTTGGAGATACTCAACAGATTGGTCGAGAGAAAATATAGCTAACATTTCAGGTAAATGACCTGCTGGATGTTTGCAGCATTTTCTGTTCTTATTTAGGCAGTTGCTTGTAAGAATACACTCAGATCTCTCTGAGCACAAACACTTGCACAGCTTTTAAATAAAGAACCCCATGCGATGCTACCATGTGGAATCTTATCAAATACCTTGTTGAAGTCCACATAGCCAACTTCTACAGCTTTGCCCTCATCAACTTTTTATTTACTGTTTCAAACATTTAGATTCATGAGATGCAATCTCCCACGCACAAAGCCATGCTGACTTTCCCTGATCAATCTCTGTCTATCCAAATGCATATCTGTCTTATCCCCAAGAATACTCTCCAGTTATTTGCCAACCACAGATGTGAGGCTCACTGGCCTGTAGTTCTCAGGATTTTCCTTGCAGCTCTTCTTGATTAGAAGCACAACATTAGCCAGCTTCCACTCTTGTGCCACCTCACCCATATCTAATGACGATTCATATATCTAAGCCAGTACGCCCGCAATGTCTTCTCTGCCTTCTCACAGTGCCCTCGGATATATCTGATCAGGACAAGGAGATTTATCTACCTTTATCTCTTCTGACCAAAGTGGATAATCACACATTTCCATATTTCATTGTATTTTACACTTCCAGCAGCCAGCTTGCATTCTGACAGTGCATGGAGCAGAACACTGGCAGAAACTGCGCATTGAGACAACAGGCACAATTGGCCTGCAATCTGGTCCGGGGCCAAGTATCGACCAGCTCAGTACAAAAGAGGGATGCTCACAAGTTCAGCTGCTGTCATGAATGGTCAGTCTACTACCAGCATTGTTCGAGGGTAACTAGTCATAGTTCACAAAAGGTGGCTGACGATACAATGGGTGAGGCAGCTGAACCGTGGAGGCAAATTGTCACCCAGATTTCCAGAGATGGTCCACATACCTAGCATGCGATCAGACTATGAGAGGGGGAGAAAATGGTGAGAGGGTGAGGGAAAGAGAAAGAGGGGTTGAGAGAGAGAGAGAGAGAGAGCGAGAGAGAGAGAGAGAGAGATGGAGCAAGAGAGAGAGACACACAGAGACAAAGAGGGGGATGGGGGGAGAGGGAGAAGGGAGAAGGGAGAGAGGGAGGGAAGAGAGGGAGGGAGATGGAGAGGGGGGAAGAGAGAAAGAACGAGGGAGAGAAACAGGGACAGGGAATGGGGAGGGGGAAAGGAAGGGAAGAGGGAGAGAGAGGGAGAGGGAGAGGGAGAGGGAGAAGGAGAGGGAGAGGGAGAGGGAGAGGGAGAGAGGGAGGGGTAGGTGGAGAGGAAGAGAGGGAGGGGGAAGAAGACATCAATTTGATTGATGATGTCTATTCTGCTCTGACCCCTGTTATATTTGACCAATTACAAGTTTATAATGTTCACAGTACATTCATAAAATATCTCTGCACATCTAACCCAAAGTCTTTAGAAAAACTATTTGTCAGGAGAGAATGAGTTAAAAACTATTAGATATAGCACCTCATCTAACCAATAAGAGGGAGTATTCTGACTACATTGGAGCGCACTGTGTGTCCAGTTGGACACCCAGAAGTGCCTGGGCACAAAAGGGCTGTGTGGACACCCCTTTACATAAAATGCCAGACAACTCTGATTGTCCCCACTTCCTCACACTCCTCATGAACCTCTTCCTGCTTCTCTCAGCATCTTTATGCATGTGGTTGGTGGCAAGGGCTGTCCTCTCATGATGGGCTATGCTGGCGAGTTTGTCATAGCTTCTGGAGAACAATCTCAGCATGCTAGTGATCTATTCTATCGCTTCTCATGTGGCAACGTGTCTACACTTTAGACAATTTGTTGATGATCAACATAGAAAAAAAATAGAAAATAGGTGCAGGAGTAGGCCATTCGACCCTTCGAGCCAGCACCGGCATTCAATATAATCCTGGCTGACCATCCAAAATCAGTAGCCCGTTCCTGCTTTCTCCCCATGTCCCTTGATTCCGTTAACCCTACGAGATATATCTAATTCTCTCTTTAATACATCCAGTGAATTGGCCTCCGCTGCCTTCTGTGGCAGTGAATTCCACAGATCCACAACTCTCTGGGTGAAAAAGTGTTTCCTCATCTCAGTCCTAAATGGCCTACCCCTTATTCTTAAACTGAGACCCCTTGTTCTGGAATCCCCCAACATCGAGAACATTTTTTTAGCATCTAGCCTGTCCAATCCCCTAATAATTCTACATCTTGCTATAAGATCCTCTCTCATCCTTCTAAATTCAAGTGAATACAAGCCCAGTCGACCCATTCTTTCATCACATGTCAGTCCTGCCAACCCGGGAATTAACCTGGTGATAAGTCTAAACTCCACAACAAGAAGTGTACAACTGCCAGAGAACGAGCAATAAACTTGAGATCCCCAGCTGCCTATTGTTTTACTTGCACTATAATGTGCTAGAGACCATAATCAATGGTCTGGTGTTTTACTGCCACTTAAAGCTGCTGTAAAACTGAAATAATTCTGCAGCGTAGGAATGTGCCTATATATCATCTACCTTAGTTTCACAAGTGGATGGTCATGTGCACTAACTCTTTTAAAGAGAAACCCCATTAATTCCCAGAGGTCACATTGATCTCACATGGGGATAGGATCAGAACACTAGCCCATCGCAATATAGGAATATGAATTTTGAAAACTATTTAAATTTTGCATAAACCAAAATTATGTATTGAGTAGTTAGTTATACAGTAGGTACCTGTACTCTTAAGGACCATTCTTTGCATCCTAAGCAACTATATGGGCATACCCTGATCCCAAATAAGACCAAGAAGATAAATATTCAAAGATTAACAAAATAGTATGAATTAATTTTTTTAAAGAATTACTTTAAAAGGATAGGTGGCACAGTGACACAGCGGTAGAGTTGCTGCCTTACAGTGCCAGAGACCTGGGGTTTGATCCTGACTCGGGATGCTTGTCTGAACAGAGTTTGTACATACTCCCTGTGACCATGTGGGTTTTCTCCGGGCGCTCCAGTTTCCACTCACATTCCAAAGAAATGCATGTTTGTAGGATAATTGGCCTCTGTAAATTGTCCCAAGTGTGTAAAGGAATTGCTGGTGGGACTTGGTGGGCCGAAGGGCCTGTTTGTGTATCTCTAAAAGACCACCTGGTGGAAAGAGTATGAGAAACAGTCATAGAAACAATAGACAACAAATGTCCACAACCATTTCAGTTTTAGGCTTGCAGCTGCAAACCCCAGTAATCTACAAAACCATTATTGTTTTATATTTATGTAGTGTAGAATGCATCATGTGCATCAGGTAAGGAAGAAAATAATGTTGCAGATTGGAATTGCGTTTGAGGCCGAGGAATGTAGAAATATATGAAGTAGGAACACAGCAGGACATTCTGATCTTCAATCCTGCTGCACGATTCCACATACCTTGACTCCATCCTATCCCCCCTGGCTAAGTCCCTCCCTAACTATGTTCAAGACACCTCAGACACTTTCTGTTGCCTCTGGGCATTCCATTCTCTAGGCCCTCGTCCCCTCATCTTCACCATGGACGTTCAGTCACTCTACACCTCCATCCCCCACCAGGAGGGTCGCAAACCCCTCCGGTTCTTCCTTGACCGGAGAACCAACCAATCCCCGTCTACAGATACTCTCCTCCGCCTAGCGGAGCTGGACCTTACCCTTAATAATTTTTTGTTTGACTCCTCCCATTTCCTCCAAATACAAGGCGTAGCTATGGGCACGCGCATGGGCCCCAGCTATGCCTGCCTCTTTGTCGGGTACGTCGAACAATCCTTGTTCTCGGCGTACCAGGGCCCCATCCCCGACCTCTACCTCTGCTACATCGACGATTGCTTTGGTGCTACCTCCTGCACCCACACACAACTGACTGACTTCATCCGCTTCACCACTAACTTCCATCCGGCACTCAAATACACCTGAAGGGTCTCGACCCGAAACGTCGCTTATCTCCTTCGCCCCTTAGATGCTGCTGCACCCGCTGAGTTTCTCCAGCTTTTTGTGTAACCCCCCATCTCCGACACTTCCCTACCATTTCTTGACCTCACTATCTCCATCGCAAATGATAGACTTCTGACCGACATCCATTATAAACCCATTGACTCCCATGGCTATCTAGACTACACTTCTTCCCACCCTGCTTCCTGTAAGGACTCCATCCCCTATTCCAAATTCCTCCGTCTACGCCGCATCTGCTCCCAGGATGAGGTGTTCCACACCAGGGCATCGGAAATGTCCTCATTCTTCAGGCAACGGGTGTTCCCCTCCCCCACTATCGATGAGGCTCTCACCAGGGTCTCTTCTATACCCCGTAACACTGCTGTCTCTTCCCATCCCCCACCACTCGTAACAAGGGCAGAGTCCCCCTAGTCCTCACCTTTCACCCCACTAGCCGTCACATACAACAAATAGTCCTCCGTCATTTTCGCCACCTCCAACGTGACCCCACCGCTCGCCACATTTTCCCATCTCCCCCCCCCCCCCCATCTGCTTTCCACAAAGACCGCTCCCTCCGTAACTCCCTGGTCAATTCTTCCCTTCCCTCCCGCACCACCCCCTCACCAGGCACTTTCTCTTGCAACCGCAAGAGATGCTACACTTGTCGTTTTACCTACCCCCATCGACTCCATTCAAGGACCCAAGCAGTCGCTCCAGGTGCGACAGAGGTTCACCTGCATCTCCTCCAACCTCATCTATTGCATCCGCTGCTCTAGATGTCAGCTGATCTACATCGGTGAGACCAAGTGTAGGCTTGGCGATCGTTTTGTCCAACACCTCCGCTCGGTCCGCATTAACCAACCTGATCTCCCTGTGCTCAGCACTTCAACTCCCCCTCCCATTCCGAATCCGACCTTTCTGTCCTGGGCCTCCTCCATGGCCAGAGTGAGCACCACTAGAAATTGGAGGAGCAGCAAGTCATGTTCCGCTTGGGCAATTTGCACCCTAGCGGCATAAACATTGACTTCTCCAATTTCCGGTAGCCCTTGCTGTCTCCTTCCTTCCTCCCCTTCTCAGCTCTCCCTCAGCCCTCGGTCTCCTCTGCCTTTCTCCTTTCTTCTCCCCCCCCCCACCCCCTCCCTCATCAATCTAAAGAAGGGTTTCGGCCCGAAACGTTGCCTATTTCCTTTGCTCCACAGATGCTGCTGCACCCACTCCAGCACTTTTGTCTACCTCCACACCATTGCTTTTAAGTTTTAATGACACTGCATGGAATCAGGTCCTTTGGCCCACCGAGTCCTCGCCGAACATCAATCACCCATTCGCGCTAGTTCTATGTGATCCCGTTTTCACGTCCACTCCCTACACATTGGACACAAGTTACAGAGGGCCAATTAACCTACAAAGCTGCACGTCTTTGGGATGTGACAGGAAACTGAAGCACCCGGAGGAAACACATGTCAGGCAACATCTCTGGAGAACATGGATAGGTTACGTTTCGGGTTGGGACCTTTCTTCAGATACTGCACATTGTATGTGCAGTTATATATTACCATGCATTTCATTACTGGAGCAGTTACAATAATGGCCCTCATTTGGCTTCTCCTGCTCATGAATATCATTCCACTGGACTGTTCATGTAGTGTTTCAATGGTCTACTTGAGACGCTGGGTTTATAGGGTGGCAGAAAATAAGCAATAGACTTGAAATCCCCTGGACTTCAGGAAGCTTCAATTGCTCACTTTGTCAAACTAATCCATGAGAAGATGGAAGGTATTCCAAGATAATAGCTCAATAGAGAACTCAATGGAATAACAACACTTCAAGCATAGACATTATCATCCACCCTCTGGAACCAGCATATACTGTGTACCAGACAATACAAACAATATGTGTAAGAAAGAACCACAGATGCTGGTAAAATCAAAGGTAGCTACAAAAAGCTGGAGTAACTCAGTGGGTGAGGCAGCATCTATGGGTAGAAGGAATGGGCGACGTTTCGGGTCAAGACCCTTTTTCAGACTGATGTCAGGGGAGGGGTGGTTCAAAGATAGAATGTAGGCAGAGACAGTAAGACTCGTGGGAGAACTAGGAAGGGGAAGGGGAAGGGGAAGGAGAGAAAAAGCAAGGGCTATCTAAAGTAGAGAAGTCAATGTTCATACCGCTGGGGTGTAAACTACCCAAGCGAAATATGATGTGCTGTTCCTCCAATTTGCGCTGGGCCTCCCTGACTCTGACAATGGAGGAGGCCCAGGACAGAAAGGTCAGATTGGGAATGGGAGGGGGAGTTTAAGTGCTGAGCCACCGGGAGATCAGATAGGTTCAGACGGACTGAGCGGAGGTGTTCAGCGAAACGATCACCAAGCCTGCGCCTGCTCGGCGATCGTTCCTTCTCTCCATAGATGCTGCCTCACCCGCTGAGTTACTCCAGCTTTTTGTGTCTACAAACAGTGAGCAGTCCTGGACTAAATAGGAATCAGACAAATAGGCTGCTGCCATCTTTTTCTCTATTACAAATTTAATCACGTCCTAGTTGCTCCTGCAGCAATGAAAATCAAACAATGAAATGTACTGTCAAAGTTTCAGTTCAGTTTAGTTTCAGTTTAGTTTATTGTCACATGTAGCGAGGTACAGTGAAAAGCTTTTGTTGCATGCTAAGTAGTCAGCAGAAAGACAATACATGATTACAATCGATCCATTTAGAGTGTACATGATAAGGGAATAAAGTTTACTGCAAGGTTAAGCCAGCAAAGTCCGATCAAGGATAGTGCGAGGGTCACTAAAGAGGTAGAGAGTAGTTCAGCGGAGACAATCCACCCTGATATTTTCCTGTGTGTACAGCTGACGTTCATGCAGCCACATTCATGACTTACTACTATAGTGGATACCGAGTACACACACTGATCACTGTGTGATTCAATTAGGCTTCAGTAGTGCCCAGAATAGACGTCAAGATGGAAATTCCTTTTGTCTCCATTCCTCCCACTAACATCAAGTGATCCCACAAACATCACTACATGTCCTTGTCCGTCCCATGTTATTTACAGTCACAATGCTTTTCTTCAATGCCAGACAACTTGAAAAGCCACTTGCTTGTCAAAAGCCACAACTGGTGCACAGAAGAAAACAGAATCTCCCGGTGGCTCAGCACTTCAACTCCCCCTCCCATTACAAATCTGACCGTTCTGTCCTGGGCCTCCTCCATTGCCAGAGTGAGCACCACCCGAAACTGGAGGAGCAGCACCTCATATTCCGCTTGGGCAGTCTGCACCCCGGTGGCCTGAACATTGACTTCTCCAATTTCTGGTAGCCTTTGCTGTCTCCTCCCCTTCTTAGCTCTCCTTCAGCCCTCTGGCTCCTCCTCTTCCTTTCTTCTTCCCGCTTCCCCCCCACCCTGCATCAGTCTGAAGAAGGGTTTCGGCCCAAAACATTGCCTATTTCCTTCGCTCCATAGATGCTGCCGCACCCGCTGAGTTTGTCCAGCAATTTTGTCTACCTTCGATTTTCCAGCATCTGCAGTTCCTTCTTGAACGAATAGTTATTTCAATGTGAATGTAAATTGAGACTCAACACTGTACCATTATGCACAACAATCCTATGTCTCTGAAATTGTTTGATATACTTTACTACCTGGACCAACTGATTGTATATCGGTGATGCAGACAATGGATGCTAAGATTCATGGCCTGTTAATTGAAATGATCTTCAAAGGACATAAAGTGCTGAAGTAACGCAGCAGGTCAGGTAACATCGCTGGAGAACATGGATAGATGATGTTTTGGGTACAATCTGTTCCACCCGACCATCTAGATATTAGGGCTACACCTTTTGTGCAAGATGAATCAGTAGGAAGGACGGGAAACTCATTTGTTCAGAGAGACTGCATCAATGTTCTTTGTCACCATCATCCTCTGATGGTCCCTGGAACTCTCCGCGAGGTTTGGGCTACTGAGCACTTTGCTGCAAAACATTCAGGTGTTCAGCAACCCAGGATATTTTTCATTATATCAAAGGTGGCATTGACAATGTGCAATCCCTGGTGTGGATCTGCATGCATTCATTCAGTTGCTATATTGGAGAGAGCGGCCATTCTTTGCATAAATAAAGATATCATCACAAAGGCCTCTGACCCTATATTCCTCACAGTCAAGGCAGGCACTCACAATCGATCCATAAAGTAACTAGGATGGACACAAAGTACTGGAGCAACTCAGCAGATGAGACAGCATCTCTGGAGAAAATGAACACATGACGTTTCGGGTCAGAATCTTTCTACAGACTGAAAGTTGGGGGACGGGGTGGGGGAGGAACTGGAGATAGAAAAAGACCTTTTCTTTAGGGTTCCGACCCAAAATGTCACCTGTTCCTTTTCTCCAGAGATGCTGCCTGACCCGCCGAGTTACTCCAGCACTTTAACACGTTCTTTGCTGATGCTCTTGGCATGTCCTGTGTTGACTGCACTCGAGGAGCAACTAAGAACAGCGAGGAGTTTCCTTCGACGTCCAACATGGACGTGCCAACATGGTTCCAAATGCTCCAACATTGTCAACTGAGATGTAACATAGCAGACATTATGTGTAAAATCACATTTCAGTCCTAGTGATAGATAGACACAGAGTTTAACCCAGAGTTGGGGAATCAGCAATCAGAGGACATAGGTTTAAGGTGAGGAAGGAAAGATTTAAAAGGAACCTGAGGAACAATTTTTCCACACAGGAAGCAGTGGGTATGTGGAACGGGCTGCCAGAGAAGGTGCAGCAGTTGAGGCTGGTACTGTAACAATATTTAAAACACATCTGGGCAGGTTAATGGATAGGAAAGGTTGAGAGGAACATGGGCCAAACGTGAGCAGGTGTGACTAGCATAGATAGGCCATTTTGTTCAGCATGGGCAAATTGGGCCGAAGGGCCTGTTTCCCTGCTGTGTGACTCCATGATAAAATTGAAAGTGTTCATGCTGTAGCAACGCATCTAAGGAATGAGTGACCTTATCACTGTCATCCTCCTGCTGCACCTTCCGTGGGATGGGTGGAGGTTTTGTGGGAGGTCGAAGAGGAGCATTCGAGCCATCAAAATGAATCTTAAGACATTACTGATACAAATGATTACTTTTCACTTTCCGCTCACATGCAGTCAGAGAACAACAATCTTTTCCTCAATGTCAGCAAGACCAAGGAGCTGATTGTTGCCTTGCGGAGGAGATAGCCGGGGATCCATGAACCTGTCTTCATGGACGGTTTTCAGTTTAGGTTTATTCTTGTCACATGTACTGAGGTGCCGTGAAAAAGCTTTGTTTTGCATGCTATTCAATCAGATTAGATCGAACTATGTATAAATACAATCAAGTCAAACTCAAGTACAATAGGTAGCGCAGAACAGAGATACAGAGTGCAGAACAGAGTTGCAATGCTCTGGTGCCATCTTGCATTGTTGCAGAAGTCATCAAATTTCATGCTTCCAATATCCTTTCAAATCATGCACAGAAATAGATTTTTACGCACTGCTTCATGATCACCCCTTCCAGATAATCTGGAACCCAAAACCCCAGTACAAAAGAGTTGAGTTAAAGTCCTACTTTACTCAGACACCTTTTTAACCTAACCTATTCCGCAGCTGCCTGTATTAGCTGCAATCACACCACAAGATACATTTCCACCCACCGATTCTCACTTTCAGTGCTAAGGACCATCAATTTATTTTTATGATGTTCTTTGCCTCTCAGCAAAATGCAGATAGTGTTCTCAACCTTCATCAGTAATAAACAAACTGTAAGTACAAACCAGCTACAGTCCACAGGAAAATGTTACATAAAATGTGGATACGCCAGGAGAAATCTACACAGTATTCCATCTCTATATAAAGCCAGGTGTTTCCCTTAAGAGTTAATACCAAGAGCCTGTCCCAGATTGCAAAATTGTACTTTAGGCTCAGTTCAAACCTGTTGTAAATGAATCGATATGCTTTGGCTAGATTTTGGATAATGGCATCGGAATTAAATGTTTGATGCAGAAGACCTGATTTGAACAATTGTTGAGGCTGTTTGGAAAACAGCCTCAACGGGAAATGCTCAATACACTTACCAGGTCAGGCAGCTTCTGCAGAGAAGGAAACAAAGTTAATGGTTCAAATCCAAGTCCTCTTCTATCTGTGCATATTGCAGCCTTCCATACTCAAGCTCAAAATCATCAAGTCTTGGTAATCTGTTTTTTGTAGTCAGTGAAGTCAGGCACATCACTGACTACAAGAGCAGCCCCATCTGCCCCCACAGTGATATCACACTGGCCTATGAATTAAACACCTTCTTTGCCCGCTTTGAAACTGGCAACACCACCAGGAGAGGAACAACCCCAGCTAGGGCGGAGGGACAGGCCTTAACACTAAGCACCCAGGAGGTACAGTGCGCTCTGCGTAGGATCAGGAGGCCCGGATGGAGTCCAGGGTAGGGTGCTAAAGGACTGTGCTGTACAGCTGGCGGAGGTATTTACGAGGATCTTCAACCTGTCTCTATCTCTGCCAACGGTCCCCAAGTGCCTGAAGACAGCTACCAATTTTCCGGTGCCGAAAAAGTCTAAAGTCATCAACCTGAATGACTACCGCCCGGTTGCCCTAATTCCAATACCAATGAAGTGCTTTGAAAGGCTGGTCCTCTCCCACATCAAATCCAGCATCCCTGCATCATTGGACTCTCATCAATTTGCATACAGGGCAAATAGATCCACAGAGGATGCCATCTCTGTGGCTCTTCACACTGTCCTGACCCACCTGGAAAGACAAGGCACGTACGTGAGGATGCTCTTCATTGACTATAGCTCTGCCTTCAATACGGTCATCCCCACCAAGCTCACCACCAAACTCCACCAGCTAGGCCTCAGCTCACTGATATGCGATTGGATCCTGAATTTTCTGCCGGAGCGACCGCAGGCAGTGAGACTGGTGCCACACCTGTCCTCCACTATCACCCTGAGCACCGGCACACCACAGGGGTGTTTACTGAGTCCCATGCTCTACTCCCTCTTCACCCACGACTGTGTCCCTACATTTGACAACAACACCATTGTCAAGTTTGCAGACGACACAACGGTGATCGGGCTGATCACCAACGGTGATGAAACAAACTATAGAGCGGAGGTGCAGAACCTGGCGGACTGGTGCTCACGGAACAACTTCTCGCTAAACACCACCAAGGCCAAGGAGCTAATCATCGACTTCAGGAGGTCACAGAATGGGAAATACGCTCCAATCCCCATCTACGGAGACAGTGTGGAGAGAATGTCAAGCTTCAAGTTTCTGGGCACTCACAACTCAGAGGCCCTCACATGGTCCACCAACACCGCTGCGCTGGTCAAAAAGGCACAGCAATGACTGTTCTTCCTAAGAACATTGAAACGGACTGGTCTGCCCCAACAGCTGCTGACGACCTTCTACCGCTGCACCACAGAGAGCATACTAACGTATGGCACCTCTGTGTGGTATCTCAGCTGCACGGAGGCGGAGTGGAGAGCTCTTCAGCGCGTTGTTCATAGAGCGCAACAGATTATTGGGACACCGCTACCAGCCTTGGAGGGCATCTACCACACACGGTGCCTCAGGAAGGCCGTCAGCATCCACAAAGACACCTCTCACCCTTGTAATGGACTGTTTGAACTACTCTCTTCCGGCAGACATTACAAGGCCTTCTACGCCCGCACCACCAGACTCAGGAACAGCTTCATTCCCAGAGCTATAGCGGCTCTGAACCGGCCTTGCTGAGTACCCCCCACCCCCATGGACTGTCTCCCCCGGCCTCGCACTTTAGTCTGTGTTGATGTTACTGGTCAAATGTTCGTTTTTACAAACCTTGTTCTCGGGGGTTGCAAACCGAAATCTCGAAGTTGCAAACCAAATCTCGTTGCACTTATGTGTAATGACAATAAAAGATATTAGTATTATTATTATATTATTATTTTGGTCGCCAACAGGATTAACAAACGCATCAGGAAGGCAGGCTCCGTCCTGGGGGCAGAGTTGGATTGATGGGAGATGGTCTTGGAGGGGAGGATGCTCCTCAAACTACAGAGCATCTTGGACAATACAGCTCACCCCCGCCATGACACACTGGTAGTCAGTACCTTCAGCAATGGACTGGTTCCACCAAAATGCAGGATAGAATGCCGCAGGAAATCATTTTCCCCTGTGGTTTTCAAACTGTACATCTCCTCCCCCTTCTGTCATGGGGTACACTGACTTCACCCTCCCCCCACCCCCCCCATCCTTTGCACATCCCCAATCCTTTCCACTCGTTACTTTAATTTCATGTATCATGTATCTTGTATTTTATGACTGTTGACAGATTAATTTCCCTCCTGGGATAAATAAAGTTCTATCGTATCGTATCATTCTATCGTATCGTATCTTTCCGCCACTACCCGAATTTGCCACATGTGCCAATTCCGTCTCTCTCTCTCTCTCTCTCTCCCCTGCTTTTCCTTCATATTATGAACAAAATGCTACGCATCTCTCCCCCACCTTCTGTGCAGCCAAAAACTAACTTGTGTTCTCTTCTTCCCATTTCTGGTGAAGCCTCTCAGATTTGACGCACTACCTCTGCTTCTTTCTCACAGATGATGCCTGACCTACTGAGTGTTTCTGCCATTTTCTGTTTTTATTATTTGCAGATTTCTACTATTTGCAGATTTTGTTATTTTCATTCTGGCCTTGTTTGGCCTCATAGTGCAATATGAATGCACTCCATTAGTTATGATTTCATGTGGTGTGCCAAGGAAACATCTTCTAGAAATGTTATTGCTTGATGAAGATATTTGTCGAGACTTCAGTGGAGACTGATATAGCGGTTCCAATATGTTTCTGAGTGTGGATTTGGCTGAGTTTGGCCAACATTGGTCAGATCACCAAGGTCTGCACGAATGTTCCTTTGTCACTGATTTTTAATACTCCCTCCATATTCTCTTTCAAGAGAGCCAGAGCAGAGTATTTATGTTAATAGACTGGTGATCCAGAAGCCTGGGCTCATCTATATGCAAAAATTCAAATCCCATCATGATATTTTCACTCAGTTAATTAAATAAACTGGAGTAAAAAGTGTGCATCAATGATGGAGACCATGAATCCATAAAAACATAATTGGTTCATTAACATCAGTTGAAGATGGAAATCTACAGCCATTAGATGGACACAAAATGTTGGAGTAACTCAGCTGGACAGGCAGAAACTCAGCATGGAAGGAATGGGTGACGTTTCGGGTTGGGACCCTTCTTCAGACTGAATGACTGCTGTTACTCCAGCATTTTGTGTCTATCTTCGGTGTAAACTGGCATCTGCAGTTCCTTCCTACATATTTCGTCTACAGCTATCAACTACTCTGCCCCATATCTGATCGCAGACCCAGTGTGAGTGACTCCTGACTTTTGAAATGATGTTGCAGGCCACTCGGATCAGGGAATGTCACAGATGCTTGTCTTGCCACAGTTACTCAGAGCTCATGGATGAAAAGAAAGACCACATCTGAAAAAAGATACTACATTATGCAATAAGGTTTCTAGAAGATGGATCCTCAGCACTTGTACTAAATCACAACTATCTGAGCCCTCATACATCAGTATGATTAGTAGTCAACAAAAACATCAAAGCACAATAAACATTGCACCATGGTGGAACACTCACAACTCATAACGGAAATTTATTACATCATAACAGTTACTTTTTTTTTCATTAAGAAAATTATCTAGATATTTTAAAAAAAGGTTCTCTTACCTTTTCAAAAGAATCAATAGGTTTTATAGTATCGTATACATTTATGCAAGGTTTTGCCAAGGAGATTCATTACTGTAAGTCCTCAGATTTCAAAACACCTCTGATATAATTACCCAAATTTACAACCTTTCTGATTTCAAGTAAGAAAAACTGAGTTAAGACTACTTACACAACGTTTAAGCTCATATGTAATGTCCACACTAGCTTTACCATGATGAATTTACAGCCAAAAGTGTTTATGCACGTGAATGAGTCAATAATAATGAGAAGATTGAGGAAAAAGCTGATTTACTTCAACAGAATTATATATTTAATGCAACCTATGCTCACACACCAGTCAAGGATAGGTTGGACAGTTTTTCAGATTGAATCATATATAATGCTTTATTATTGGAGCTATGCAAGAATTTCCTTTGTAGGCCACTGGTAAGCAATTAAAAGGTTTTATCATTTGCAGCTATACGACATCTTGTTGCATGTTATGAAAGTTCATTTAATGACTTAAAGACTTTGCAGGTGATGGAGGTGACCTTTCACACAGCCCATGCTCGTAGTGCAATGCTCTTTTTAGAAGAGGTGGAGAAAAATGTGGAACAATAGAAAATAAAGCCTAATAAGGCCACAGACAAGTCATAAAAGTTCACTTTGCTCAAGACTTTGTGACTTGCACCAATTGTTTGTTACAAAGTGAAGCTAAATGGATTTGGATCACACCGTAGAAGCATACCTGAGCAAGCTTATTTGCTAGACTATTGGGCAACTGTACCATGGACTCAGCTGCCCCAATATCACAACAGAGGATGCAGACAAATTCCAATATAGTACATAAGAATTAATATACGAGTAAAGGTTTTTCTTCTCCCATTAATTCACAGGTTTTAAACAGTCCAAAATAATTTGTAAGCACTTCCATGAGAATAGCAGGCAAGACAAGTAATGTCTTGTGAAAATATTAGCCATTAGTCTGTTTAAATCAGTTACAATAATTTCTAAACTTGCACCAATGCAGCACAAACTCAATGGAGCAAACTTATTTTCCCATTGTTTCGATCAAAAATAATCCACCTTCGAACAACAATAAAAAATGGCATAACATTGTCGTTCTGCCACCTTTTAAAAATAAGCTTTGCAATATGTCTAGTGGCAGATTGCAATTGTACCACCACATTCTTAATAAAACAATTGGCATGGCAATATGAATGATTAGATGCCATTCTTAATTGTAACACATATGTGAATAATTGTAGTCACAGCTCCAAACACAACTAGACAACATTTCTTTCACTTGGTGAATAGATCAAACAGGTCAATTCATTTTAGGCCATGGGTTTGAAAATAGCAAAGACACCCAAGAGACCCATATTGGATCCCATTCCTGCAGCATTATAATAGACTCTGCATCTGCAGAGAGTTGTCAATAGAGACCTTCCTTCATACCTACTGAAAAAAAGTGGCTCTTTATTCTATGCTTATTGTCCACAGAGTGATCTCACTGATCTTTTTATTGGCAGGTATATCCCAAAAAGCAAATGTTTAATTTTACTGCCACTAAATAGGACATAATCCTCAATGAGAATATATACTGCAAAATTTGAAACTATTCCAATCCACTATGTATCTCTAATGAGTTATGTACAGATGTTATACTGTATTATTATTTTTGCTGATGTGACATATGTTTTAATGATAGTGTGGACAGAAAGGACAATGAAAATAGAATAAACTGGAGTGATAGAAATGGGCCAAAAAGAAACTTTTACTCACAGTTTTGAAGTCCTTGTGAGTACATTGGACTCCCCGGAACTTGCAGTACAGCATCATATCCTTGAGACTATGCCCAACGCGGTCATAAAACTCATGCATATTGAATACCCTTGGCTTGTAATGCTTGAAATCAGCTTTCTTCTTGAGAACTTTCAGCACAAGGGGATCAGCCAGCTGGGGGCTCTGGATCTCCAGGTGGACGTTGAGCAGACCCAGGAGCTCGCCAGCGTGGTAGAGATCATTGGCAGTCAGCTTCGAAAAGCGAAACTCGTTCAAGTTGCAGACAGTCACGGCAGGAAAGACCAGGTTGTTGGCGGCCACCTCTTCCAGCTTGGCGACGTGCGGGTACGAGAAGTAAAAGGCCACGCGTTCCGCGCATTCCACCACCAGTAGGCCCAGGGATCCCATAAACACCACAGTCCACATGAAGCGACGCATGGTCATGGGCCCATAGACAAATATGTGTCTGATTCCGTGAAGGGATGAGGTGTTGGCAAAGACATGGATTGTGGAAGGCTGCAGACTCCCCTCACTGCCTGTGCTGTTCTCTTTCTCATCCATCTATTTATTTGTATGTGTGTGAGTTCACCTCTCTTCCAGCTGCTCAGTGCACTTAGAGCGTCAGTTTCATAAAGCAGTTGTTTTTTTTCTCCTTTTTAACCCTGTTTTTGGCTGGTCTAGCTGGCCCTTTGTGTGGGGAGCAGAACATGAAAATCTTTCACAACAGATAGAAGCAAAACTCTTGCCTTTGACTTCCACAGCACCATCAAAAAGCCTTCGTCTGTTTGGAAGCAGCGGGGATGGAAAGATAGTGTGGGAGGGATAAAGGATCCCACCAATCGTATCAAAGATTCTCCAGCTGACAATATTCCTGATGAAATACTTAAAACCGCGAAGCAGTCTGCCGTCCGGAAGCTTCAGAAAATGCTCTGCTCAATGTCCACAGGGATGTCAGCCTTGTAGAGATGATTTATAAGAGAGCAAATCCTTAAATTGATTGCTTGGCTTTTCTTTTTTTCTTATTATGGTGTTTATTGCTGGACTCCAACCACCTCTGGGCACTTTTCCTGACGCTCTCAATGTGATTCCAGGATCGTCGGGGAGTGAGAATGGTTTGCTGACTGAGAGAGAAAGAGAACGAGAGAGAGAGCAAACAGATAAGGAGGGAGTGAGGAGAGACAATCTGCAAGTGAAACAGCAGCAGCAGCGGCGGCGGCAGCGGCAGTGGCAACAGCAGAAGGCTCCACAGACTCACAATGAGCACATTAGTTATATTGCTATCCCAAGCTTTCCAGAGCCTTCAAGCAAAAAGCAGTGCTCTGATGCAAATTGTTTAAAAAAGGTAGCATATGCAATTTGCATGCCGATTAACTTTACAGAATGTTGAAAGGAAATAAATTCATCAAAAACATAAAATAAACCAAAGAAACAGTCAGTACTTGACGCCGAGAGCGAATGACATTAGCAAGCACTCATTGATCTGTTGCATCTGGTGTTCGTCTGTGTGGAGTTTCGGGCTAAATACATCATCCAGTTGAGGGAATTACAACAGCAGCTTCCAGTGGTGTCTGACTGGGAGCTTGCCGAACAGCAGAGCACAGGAGGGGAAGCCTGTAATATCGTGTGTGTAGAGGCGTTTATATTTATTTTAGTGCTTACACTCATCACGTATAACAACGAACCAAGCCTTCTAAAATAAAGCAACCATGTATGCCTCGCTTGCTTTAACCTTGATCCAGGTTTAAGCAGGCTGCTCAAAATGTTGCATTAACCTCCTCAGACACAACTGTAGCATAGATTTTGCCATTCTTAACCCATTACTGTAAGTGAATCTGGTCAGACGAGTGCATGTATCAGTGCTGTGCTGCATAGAATTTAAGGGAAAGCACCAGTGAACGTGATGACTACATTTACAGCATGTCGCTGAATTCTATCCAAATAGATTGATCATGGATTATTTCTCATGATGAGCCAATAAAAGCAACAATTTAGTCCTGTTAGGCGAAGCTCGGCTATTCAATTTGGATGCCTTTTAAAGATTAGACTTATCTGCATTTCTAAGGGGACATGATTTCAGATATGATTACTTGAGTTTTTTTAAGCTTTAATGTTTCAAACATGTTTAGGCAGTAATCAGGTGAAATTTTCATATACCAGTTAATATGTTTTTACATCAAAAACACACAAAGTGTACCTCTTTACCTTCTTTACTTTCTAAAAAAAAAAATAGAAGCTTATATAAATCATTCCGTAATATTTGTATAACTTTTGAAACAAGTTAAATGTGTAATTGAAAAACTGTTATATCATTGGCAATATGCATTGCTTCTAATAAAAATTATTATTTTTTTAAAAACACACAAAGTGCTGGAGTAACACAGCGGGTCAGGCAGCATCTCTGGAGGCCACGGATAGGCAATGTTTCTGATTGGGACCCCTCGTTGGACCCCTGAGTCTACATTCTTATTGTCGGGGGAACCACCCATGTCATTGTTCACAAGAAGGAAATAAAGGAAGAAACAGCAGATGCTGGGACAGTGAACCCAGGGTGGCAAAGTGATGCAGCTGGTAAAGCTGCTGCCTCACAGCACCAGAGACGCAGGTTCGACGTGACCTCGGGTGCTGTTTGTGTGGAGTTTGCAAGTTCTCCCTGCATTTTTTGTGGGCTTCTCCAGGTGCTCAAGTTTCCTCCCACATCCCAAAGACATGCGAGTTTATAGGTTAATGCAAAAGTGGGATAACATAGATCTAGCATAAATGGGTGATTAAAGGTTGGCGTGGCCTCGGTGGGCCAAAGGGCACGATTCCATGCTGTATCTCTAAAATAACCTTTGATTTTTATTCAGTCTGAGCAATTCACCATATTTCCCCTCTCTACCCTATTCTTCTCTGCATCTTAAAACTTTCTCCAGTTGTGATGAAAGAACATTGGCCTGAAGGCTTTTTCTCTCTTGACGGATGCTACCCGACTAGCTGAGTATGTTCAGTATTTTCTGTTTTTATATATGCTTGATAAAGGTAGTCACTATCCTCAAGAATAAATAATGTATAAATTAGAGCTTCCTTAAAATCCAAAGAATCATATTGATACAAATGGGAGCATCCTTGAATCAATCAAAAATATTTTCTGTGAGCCTCTGTGAAAACAGTAGAAAATGACAAGCTGTCTATTGTCTCAGATACATATTTTCAAGGCATGACAGAACTTCCAATGCATAACATTAAAATATTGGCAGACATCATGTAAATATTTTTTACATTATGTAAGATTAAGTTTAGATTTGATTAAATGTCAATGTCAACATCGCAGGTAGGAAACACAAGCAATGTCTATGTCTCTTGTTTCCCTTTCCCCTGTCTTGACCCGAAACGTCACCTATTCCTTTTCTCCAGGGATGCTGCCTGACCCGGTGAGTTACTCCAGCTTTTTGTGTCTATCCGTTTTAAACCAGCATCTACAGTTCCTTGACGCCCAAGTGGGACAGGCCCTTAAGGTTGTCGCACTACTGCATTATCAGTGTGAAGCTGGTACCAAGCACAAGCCTATTGTACACATAAAGTTCAGTTATAAACTTTAATAACTCCACTATATATCGCTATGACTAAATGGATGGGGGCTTCTAAAGGATGCAGAAAATCATTCTGTTTTAATGCATTCTGCATTTCATTCAACATTTGGCTCTGAATTCTGAACAAAACTCTCTCAAAAAGTGATTGGCACGAATGCTGAAGTGGCAGCATTGTAAGCATAACCTGCTTGATCCTTAACAGCAATCTTTCTTGCTGGCCAAATGGAGCAGAGAATCACACACCAGAGAATTTAAAGAATGCATTTATTTCATGATAGGTTGAGAGGAGAATTTTATCCACTAGATCCAAAAGAGGAGCACCACACTGGGAAGAAAACAGCATGTTTATATTGATCATAAGATCGTGAGACAAAGATAAGGCTCGGCCCAATGAGTCCACTCCGCCATTCAATTATGGCTGGTCTATTATTCCCTCTCAACCGAAATCTCCTGCTTTCTCCCTGTAACCTTTGACGTCTCACTAATCAAGAACAGATAAATTGACGCTTTAAAAATTCCCAATGACTTGGCCACCACAGCCTGTGACAATGAATTCTATAGATTCACCACCCTCTGGCTTAAAAAATTCCTCATCTCCATTGTGAAGGTATATCCTTTTATTCTGAGGCTGTGCCCTCTGGTTCTACACTCTCCCATTACTGAAACCATCCCTTCCCTGTCCACTCCATCTAGGCCTTTCTTTATTCGGTAGGTTTCAATGAGATCCTCCCTCATCCTTCTAAACTCCAGCGAGTACAGGTCCAGAGGTGTCAAATGCCCATCATACATGAACCCAATCATCCCTGGGATCATTCTCACAAACCTCCTCTGGACCCAGTCCAACGTAAACACATCCTTCCTCGGATATTGTGCCCAAAACTGCTCCCAATGTTCCAAATGTGGCCTGACCAGTGCCTTATAACGCTTCATCATAACGTCCTTGCTTTGATATTCTAGTCCTGTTGAAATGAATGGTAACATGGTGATCAAGTAAGTGTGAAGTGAACTCAATTCATGATGATTAATGCACTATTTTAACCTTAGCAATTAGAATTAGAATTCCAAGTGCATTTCTGTGAGATGCTGGAAATTGGTTACATGACAATGGGCTATAATTTTCCCTGTGATCTACTTCAGTGTACTTTCACTGTTAATCCAAAGGGGGTGCATCATTAGTGATCTGAAAGACTAATCACTGGTAATCTTAATGACTACAGCAATATTAACAGGAATGACTAATCCCTCTTGTACAACAGAATGGTAAACTGCATTGGTCTTTAAGTCAATTAACAAGTATTTATATACTGCAGTCAGAGGATACTGATGGACCAGAATTTATTATTTTCAAAAAATGCTGAATTAAGTATTCATCACATTCTGTACTAATCAGTATATTTCAAAAGATATATTTACCCACTGATTGAAATTCTAATAAATATTATTAAAGAACTTGGATGATTTCTGTGGAACATATAACATTAGATGACATTTAGTTTAGTTTAAGGTAGACAAAAATGCTGGAGAAACTCAGCGGGTGAGGCAGCGTCTATGGAGCGAAGGAATGGGTGATATTTTGGGTCGAGACTAGTTAAGTTTAGTTTCGAGATACAGTGTGGACACAGACCCTTCGGCCCATTGAGTCCATGCTGACCACCAATCACTTATTCATTAGTTCTACTCGACACTATGGACAATTTACAGAAGCCAATTAATCTACAAACCTGTACGTCTTTGGAGTGTGTGAGGAAACCGGAGCGCCCGGAGAAAACCCACACGGTCACAGGGAGAATGTACAAATTCTGTACCCGTAGTCAGGATCGAACCTAGGTGCCTGGCGCTGCGAGGCAACAGCTGTACTGCTGCGCCACTGTGTAGATAACATGCAGATAACGTGATGTAATTGACAGGGGAAAATCAGGAAAAGATTCAAACATGTACCATTAATATTGTGGGAATAATTTATGGATTTACAATTGATAAATAAAACTCAATTTATACGAGTTTTGATAATTTTGAGTGAATTGGCATGACAATGTGTTGGAGGGGGAAAAAAAGATCGGCAATGATCAAATGGTAGAGCAGACTCGATGGGTCGAATGGCCTAATTCCACTCCTATGTCTCATGATCTTGTGAGTTTTTTGACTTTCAGTAAATCAAGTTCAAAATGTTCATTTCTATACTTTATTTTCAAGGGAATGCAATATAAAGTCAACCACTGGAAGGGGCCAGAGTACACTTGGAGTTCCAGCAAAAATTGTCATCATCCTAACTGCTGGGCATCAGTCGCTCCTGAATATTCACTCCTGAATAACATCAGATCAACATGTATCGGGCAGGTCCTGCTCCCTGCAGGCTACTGTTGCCCCTGTTGTGGCTCACCAGGCTATTACCAGATGCAGGGCACCAAGCAAATGTATTGTACAGGTGTACATTAGAGAGCATAGTGACTAGTTGCATCATGGTCTGCTTCGGCAACATTGTCCATGCTATACGTGATGCTGGGTCACACTAATCTCCTCAGCCTGCAAATATTAACAGCTATGAAGGACAACATAAATTTATAAAATGGATTTTGTGAATTTATCAATAACAAAAGAGTGCACAAGAATGAATAACACAAGCCTGTTTGGCAACATAACGGAGAAGAAATAAAGATGGTACATCTTGTAATCAAAATACTGGAAGAACAGTACCTCAATAGCAAATTGGTTAGCTCATCATGCATCTACAGTAGTGAACAATGAGGATCGTTTTCAGTTTTTAGTGTTAGCTTTAGAGATACAGCGCGGAAACAGGCCCTTCGGTCCACCGAGTCCACAACGACCAGCAATCCCCGCACATTAACACTACCCTACACACACTAGGGACAATTTATTATTTATACATTTTTACCAAGTCTCATGAGACTTTGGAGGGTGGGAGGATATCGACGATCTTGGAGAAAATCCACACAGGTCACAGGAAGAACGTACAAACACCGAATGGACGGCAGCCGTAGTCAGGGTCGAACCCGGGTCTCTGGTGCCGTAAGGCGGTAGCTCTACCGCTGAGCAAAAGTGCCGCTCATTAGGGATAAAGAGTAGAAGGATCATCAACCAACACTGTTGTAGTCGGTGGTGATCAAAACTGCAGTTGGATGCGAGGGAGCAGACGTCAGAATTCTTGATTTGAAAACGTGGATTCAGCCCAGACTGACTAACTGGGGAACGTTTGTCCACATCCACCACCTGCAAAGTTAAACACTTTGCTGGAGGTAGCTTGTATTAGCAACGGTGGTCTCTGATGAAGTTTAAACATGTAATCTCAACAAAACTATTTGTTCCAAACAGCGTGTTTTCCGTCTCCTTCTAAGTCACAAAGTCAAACTCTCAAAGAAACAGAAAGGTGGAAAACTCTGTTTCCCACCAAGAAAAAGATTTGCAAATGCTAATGTGGATCTTTTACAGGCTGAGATAGAACTTGGACTGGGGAGTAAGGGAATTGAGGCAAAATTAAATAAATACTCTGGCGCTCTATTCATAGAAAAATCTCCCAAAAACAACGGAAAACTACAGGTCTAAAGTGAATGAGTGAAATAAATTAGAATCGGTGATAAAAATGTATCGGAGAAATTAATGAGACCAAAAGCCATTATTTCCTCAGTACCCAATAACCTGCACACAATTGTTTAAAGAGCTATGGCAACCACAGATAACCCATTCACAGGCTGTCATCTTCAAACAATTCCCAGAATGGTTCCCACATATGGGAATGCAGCAAATGTAACTCAGTCACTTAGGAAAGGAGGCAGAGTGAAAAAGATGGGACTGTGGGCAGCGGGTAGGTGCTGCTGCATGTCTCCAGCAGTACTACCTGCTTCAGTCCAGACCTCAGGTGCTGCCCCCTGGTGTATGCACATTCTCCCTTGGGCTAACTGAAATACAGTGACAGACAGAAAAAATTCAATGGGACAAATAGTCTCCTTCCATGTTCTAAGAAAATATGTGAAAAATATATGCCTGACATCCATAGCAGTGAAATTGATAGAATCTATTATTAAAGGGATGGTAACAAGCCTCCTTCAAAAATAATAATAGGATTGGGAAGAGCGAACATGCATTTATGAAAGGGTAATCATGTATAACAGATCTATTTGAGGTTATAATTAGCAGAATAGACAGCAGGGAACCTGTGAAGTGGTGTATTTGCATAATCAAATGGCCTTCAATGAGGTAACAAGAAAGAAATTATGAAACAAAGTCACAGCACATGGCATTGGAATTAGTCTCCTTGTCATGAACTGAAGAGATAGAAAATTAAGTTGGTCATTTTTTGGTTGGGAGTGAGTGGCTAGCTGGGCGCTGCAAGATTTAGGATTGGGATCTCAGCTGCTCATAATCTCTATCAACGAACAAAATACAATCTATCCAGTATGAAGAACAATTCCTACTCATAACGTCACCTCTTCGTTTTCTCCAGGGATGCTGCCTGACCCCCGGAGTTACTCCAGCACTTTGTGTCTATCTTTGGTATAAACCAGCATCTGCAGTTCCTTCCTACACAATCTATCCAAGTTTACTTGTGATATATAGCTGACCAGACGTGTGAAGTATGATTACTAGAGCCAGGATGTTTAGGTGCTAAAAATCCCTGAAATAGGCAGGCAAAAAAGCAAAATAAAATTACAAAAAAAAGCACGAAAAAGGCATTTATTGACAGAAAATGCATAAAAAGGCATGTATTTCCACCACCAAAATATGGTTAAAAATGATAATTATAAAGGTATACTACATTATTGCCTGTTTGCACATAATTACTAGCATTTTTTTCAAATTATCTGGTGTTAATCCATGCCGTCTGTCAGACAGAATTTCCTTCAGTAGTGAAAAACTTCTTTCTACCCCAGCTGAGGTCACTGGTGCATACCTGAAACAAGCTACAAACTCTATGTTGATATCTTGTGCATTACAACTACCTTTGAGAAATGTAGCTATGTTTTGTACTTGTTCAAGATCTTTGTTAGCTAAAATCCCCCTCTCACATTTTCCTTGTATGTCTTTACCTACATCGCCAGGAACTTTAAGTACAAAGTACAGCAAGTGAAGATGTAAACAACTGAGCAATAGTTGTGCTTTGTGACTTCTCCAATACTTCCAATGTCAAGAAATACTCCTTTGATGGTTGACCTGCCTCCAGTTTACCGATTACCACATTGGCAACATCTCCCCACAGCATTGGTTGTCTTGTCTATTGAGATCCATATTTTCATGCATGCAACTTCATCTCTAATTTTCTGCACAACAATGTTGAAGTTGCCGTCAACATAATTTTTCTGCAATGATGACTCGCTCGGTATAGGTTCCTTTGTGTATTTCCCTAAAACATCTCTGAGAGATTCGTTTTCCAATTTCCACAGTGGAATTCCAGCATCAATGAATGCTTTGCACAGATCACTCGAAAACTCCTTGCTCGTTCTCTTAAGCAGCTTAAGAGAACGAGCAAGGGCATGGCAGACGGAATATTAGAAAAAATATATGAGATCATCCACTGTGATAGAAAAAAATGGTGCGAAGTCAATGATTTGTTGATGTTCAGAGGGACCAGGGTGACATTGTATGCACATGCAGATACACAATGAAATGGGAGGGCAAGCAGTCATAGAGTGATACAGTATGGAAACAGGCCCTTCGGCCCAACTTACCCACATCGGCCAACGTGTCCCAGTTGCACTGGTCCCACCTGTCCATGTTTGGTCCATATTCCTCCAAACCTGTCCTATCCATGTACCTGTCTGTTTATTAAACGTTGAGATAGTCCCTGCTTCAACTACCTCCTCTGGCAGCTTGTTACATACATCTACCACCCTTTGTGTGAAAAAGTTACCACTCAGACACTTATTAAATCTTTTCCCCTTCACCTTAAAATGTTATGGTCTTTACCACAGAAATTTTGAGTACATGGATAAATAGGGCAATGGTGAGACCCACATCTTGATTATTTTGTCCAGATCTGGACTCCCGACCCCAGTAAAAATATATTTGGAGTGCACTGTGGGTTCACCAGATTGATTCATGAGATGGGGGATTTGTCCTGAGAGAGATTAAGTAGGTTGAGTCCATACATTATTGGAATGAGAGGAGTTCTCATTGAAATGCCCCAAATCCTTCCCAGACTTAACAGGATATATGCGGAGATGATGTTCCACCTGGCTGGGGCGTCTACAATCACTCAAATTAATGGTCAGCCATTCAGAATGAAGATGGGGAATAATTTTGTCCGTCAGAGAATAGATAATATTTGTAATTCTCTACTCATGTCATCTATCACGTGGCCAAACAATGTGGGACAAGACGACATTGATGATGGAGCCATACTGTTTTGCATTTCACACCTACGATTACTATCTGGCTTCCTCCTCCTTCTATTGCTCATTCAAGACCATAATAGATTCTTGGACTAGAAGGAAATCATGGGTTATGAGGTCAGGGGCTGGGAAATAGAACCAAAGCCAACAATCTGAACAGCCAAAATCCGACCAAAGAGCATAGTCGAGGCATTTTCCTACTCTTATTTCTTGTTATTCAGATTTACGGAGGACAGATTATTGATCCCGCTGACAGCAAATGTTTAGTTTTTGCTCCATCTCAGTTATGCCGAGATGGATGGATGGAGTTACTTCCACATACTGTATGAAACTAAGCATGATACTTCCACAAAAACGTTGATGTACCTTAATTCTTGCACCAATTACAGGCTGCTCCATGTGTAAAATTAGAATTCAATCAGTCCCGGTTTAAATTGTTCTGAGATATGAATATAATGTGAAAAGTTCAATACAATTCACAATGTTACTGTTCCAATATAATTACATTGTTAAAGTTAATTGCTCATTTTATTCAGTGCTCACATTAAAAATATATAATAGTTGTGCTTTGTCTTAGTCTTTGCTGTTGCAGAGTGCCATCTTGCAACATGTTACTTATGACAGAACTCACAATAAAATATAGTATGTAATTCCAGTTGAAAATCAGAACATATTCCTCAGAACAGCATATCTTTCATTTAACTCAAGCAAATTTCAAAAACTTCCAACCCCAAATATTAACACAAAATAAGCACGCCACTTTACCTGAAATAAGTGGTGAGATGGACACAGTATAAAAGAGATATGCAGGGCAAGTTGTTTTTACACAAAGGGTGGTGTGTGCTTGGTATTCGCAGCCAGCGGTAGTGGTGGAGACAGATGCAATAGTGGCATTTAAGTGGTTTTTATGTCAGTGCATGGATATAAAGGGATTGGAAGAATTTGGATCATATGCAGGTAAATAAGATTAGTTTAACTTGAGACCATGTCCAGCACAGACGTTGTGGCCAGGAGGGCCTGTTCCTATGCTGCACTTTATTGTGTGCTATGAAATATTAGCCCCATTTCTAATATATTTAGAAGACAGGTATTTTTCAAATCCCAAGGTGCTGATTCTCAGATTATCCATATACCACCTACAGGCCAGATCAATTATTTCAGTATCACAGAAAATATAGCTACCTTCCTAGACCTCCACAAAACCCAACAACATTCTAAAAGGAACCATTGTATTGTGATAAACAATATTTAGTTGACTGCAAAAGATGTTTGATTCCATTTTTTTTCCAATTGGAGATAACTGTGATTCAAGATGTTTCTGTTTATCACGGTATAATTATGTTTACTATAACAAACATTTATTATCTGTCTTTAGCTTAAGTGAGTACAATTATCTCAGCATGTGTATTTTGCACAATGAATCTGTTTATCAATGCATGTGTAATAGTTGCAGCCTTGGTGTTGTCAGTATATATGTCTATTACAAGTCGAACATATCACTGTGTCCACTGTCATCACTCTGTGTTTACAGAAGCAACACCAGTCACTACATTAAGTTGTAGAAGCAAAGAACTGCAGACGCTTGTTTGCCAAGGAATGACACAAAGTGTACGAGTGCCTTAGTGGGTCGTGCAGCATCCCTGGAGAACATGGATATGTGACGATTCCGGTTGGGACCTTTCTTCAAACTAGGGGGAAAGAAAACTAGAAGAGCACTACATTCATGTTTTTTAGTGTTTGATGCACTATTTTGCAGCAATGGTGCAATAAGGTGAGCAATGGAAGTAACCTCAATGACTCCCATTTTACTGTAAAATAGAAAGGTGAGGTTGGACAAAAAAGGTTGAAGAGCTTACAAATATATGCAAGAGTAGCTCATTTGACTTATTCAGCAGGCGTTACTGTTAAATATGATCCTGTACCCCAACTCCAATTATCTTGTATGCCATGATGTCCTTACTATCCAAAAACCCATCTGTCTCAGACATGATTCTACCCGAATGAAGAAGCTTTCACAGCCTTCTGAGTACAATGCGCCAAAGTCTTAAACATCAAGATTAAATAAATTCTTCCCCATTTCAGTTCTAAATCACCAATTTATTTTCCCAATCTGCGGCCCCTATTCTGGACTATCTGGATGTTCTGCGGAGTCTGTGGAAGTTGATTCACAACATCTATCCATTTAATGGCTCCGAAGAGATTTATGTTTTTAAACATCATTGAGTATCGGGGCGATCTTGCACAATCTACATTTAAAGAGTTGACACAATGTGGAAGGTAACACTGAGAAGATTGGAAAGACGTCATGGTAAAAAATAATGGATGGCCATGAGGGGAACAAGCAGAAACACAAGCACAAAGATCACCTGGAGCCATGTTTTCCGAACAGGATTAAATATAAGCACGTGCGATCAAAAGCCAGAAAATGTGAATTCTTCCACCCATCCTGATCCTAATGCATTATAGTTTTGTCACTTTTGTCATTTTTCAAGTAACAATCTTTCAAAGATAAGGAGATTTTTGCTCATTTGCATGAAATACATATTATATTTTGGAGGTGGATTAGGAACAATGGAAGCAATCACAAAACTTATTTTCACTGAGTGTCATAGAAATTGGACAATAA
Source organism: Raja brachyura (assembly GCA_963514005.1). The sequence goes on from OY740812.1 coordinate 24,510,947, forward strand.
CATTCCAAGATTGTAAAACCTGTATATATGAGCTGAAATAGTTTATATGAACAATTAAACTTGCTCAGTTTTTCTATGTTTATGTTGGATTCTTCATTTTGCAGTAATTATAAAGACTGCAGTTTAAATAGCTTACCAAGGAAGACCTCATAATGCAAATTACACAATGAACATACATGCAGAAAAGAATGTACATCAGATCACTCCAGGTCTGAACCAAGTCCCTTCTGCCTTCAGTTCTTGTAATAAACTGAGTACATTTTATGGACTGAATGTAAGTTCTTCCATTTTTCAGGAAAAGTCCATGAACTTGAGAGGGGATCTTATAGAAACTTACAAGATTCTTAAGGGGTTGGACAGGCTAGATGCAGGAAGATTGTTCCCGATGTTGGGGCCGTCCAGGACAAGGGGTCACAGCTTAAGGATAAGGGGGAAATCCTTTAGGACCGAGATGAGAAGGAATTTTTTCACACAGAGAGTGGTGGGTCTCTGGAATTCTCTGCCACAGAGGGTAGTTGAGGCCAGTTCATTGGATATATTTAAGAGGGAGTTAGATGTGGCCCTTGTGGCTAAGGGGATCAGAGGGTATGGAGAGAAGGCAGGTACGGGATACTGAGTTGGATGATCAGCCATGATCATATTGAATGGCGGTGCAGGCTCGAAGGGCCGAATGGCCTATTCCTGCACCTAATTTCTATGTTTCTATGTTTCTAACTGTTCCAGGTGATAATAGCATCCATTTTTTCTTTAGACTTTACACCATGGGAACTGGCCTTTTGGCCCACCGAGTCCACCCTGACCAGCGATCACCTGTATACTAGGACTATCCCACACACACCAGGTTAAATTTTCAATTTACAGAAGCCAATTAACCTACAAACCTACACATCTTTGGGGTGTAGGAGGAAACTGGAGCACCTGGAGAAAACCCACACAGTCACAGGGAGAATGTGCAAACCCGGTACAGACAGTGTCCCGTGGTCAGGATCGACCATGGGTCTCTGGCGCTGTAAGGCAGCAACTCTGCGGCTACGCTACTGTGTCGCCTTAACCAGAGGATAGGATAGAGCTAGTGTATGGGTGATCGCTGGTGAGCATGGATTTGGTGGGCCAAAGGGCCTGTTTCCACGCTGTATCACTAATCTAAACTAAAGGTTTGCTCAACTGTCTATCATTCAACTTATGTGAGATCAGCAGCAAATACAATTCCCTGCAGAATTCCCAAGCTTGAAAATTGAACATTATTTTAAACACTGAAAGTCAGATCACTACTGGAGTCAGGAAATGCGCACGTTCTGAAATGCTGATGAAGGACAAGTTGATTTGTCAATATTAGCAGAACAAAGGACAGACTATTACAACTTCAGAGTGTACAGGTTGTGAGACTATCGAATGTCACAGCAGAAAGGAATATGGGAAATGCAAAGAGTTAGAGACAGATGCTCAATTAAAGAGCAAAGCTAAAGGTGGCCTTTACTACAAGGGTATGGAGTGTTACAGTAAGTATGTTTTGAGGAAAGTTTGCAGTGCATACCCCTGTGAGACCGCAACACATGAGGTTAAGGAAAGGAGGAGGTATATAAGGAAGGATGTGCTTGCATTGGAAGGTTGCATAGTCCAGGTTGACATACGAAGAAAGAATACGCAGGCTGGACCTATGCTCACTGGAGTTTGAAGAAATGGAGATAGTCTTATTGGCACTGATGGATGTTGAGAAGATGCCTCCACTGGAAAGTGGTTTCTAGAAATTAGGTGCATATTTTCAGAATTAAGAATATTATCTTTTATTTAAGATAGAGAAGAGGAAGAACGTCTTCTCTCCTAGAGTTTTAGAATTGCCGACCGAGAGATCTGTAGAGCAAGAGTAATGCAAGTGACAGACATTGTAATTCAAGATTGACAGACATTGAAACCACAAGACGTCAAGGGCAATAGAGAGAGAACCAGAAAAGTGGTGTTATAGCCAAGTCTGGATCTGCCAATGATGGATCGGGCTCGAGCGGCTGATTGGCCTTTACAGGCTCCTGTTTCTTATGTTCTTAATAGATAATAGAGAACAACCCATTCACCGAAAAAATGAACGTGTGAATACTATTAATATTACACGGTGGAATGAAATGAATGTAGATTATTCATCATACCTGCTGTGTAAAACACAATTATGCATGTATTCCCTTTATAGTATAAAAAATGATTGCAAGTATAGTGTGCAAAACTGAGATTTTTATGTTCATTCATGGATTGGGAATATTTATTATCCATCCAGCATGTATTTCCATCCCTAAGTGCCCTTGAGCTGACTTCTTCAGCCGTCACAATCGACGGCAGCTTTTCATTGAAGCAGAATGTTAACAGTCAACCACACTGCTGTGGCGTATGGTCATATTGGCCAGACCAGGTGAGGATGGAAAATCCCTTTCCTTACACGTTATTATGGAAATAAATGGGTTTGTAACAACAATCAGCAATTTTATGGTCATTATTAAGGGCCTGTTCCACTTGGGCGACCTAATCCGCGAGTTCTGCCAAGTTTGCCCTGGACTCATACTCACAGCATGGTCGACACGAGGTCGTAGGAGGTCTTCGTAACTCTCCTTCATGCTCGAGAGTGGTCTCCACGTACTCGAGGCCTCAGCTAGGTAACAATATGTTAAAAAATTCCCGGGAGTAAAAAAAGGTCGTCATGGAAAAAATCGATATTTTTTTTACTCGTAGGTTTAGTCGTAGGTATTGTCATAGGTAATCGAGGGTAGTCAAAGGTAGTCGAAGGTCGTCGTAGATAGTCTTCATCATAATTGAAGGGAGGTCGAAGGGAGATCGAAGGGAGATCGAAGGAGGTCGGTTCCACTATTCGGTGTCCAATTTTCCCGAAGTTAGTTGTAGCTAGTCGAAGCTAGTCTTCAACATAGTCGAAGGAGGTCGAAGGAGGTCTTCTACATAGTCGAAGGACGTTTTCAACGTTATGTTTGCAAACTCTTCTATACTCACCAATTTGGTCATCCAAGTGGGACAGCCCCTTAAGAAATAGATGCTTTTAATTAAATTCCCCAGATACATCCAAGAAATTTGAACTCATTTCTCTAGATCTCAACCTGGTTACTTATACATTAAGTTACTATACCCAAATAGTTAGTGCTTTTGCTGGTACACAAAATGGTGCTGGTATGCATGATTAATAAGCATACGTGTCAGGGCTGGGAAACAAAATGTTGATGTATATCTTTTGCAAGACGCTGGTACACCATCCCACACATACTGTCATGCAGAGAGCACTGCAAATTGTACTAATTACCAATACACCCCATGCACTGATTGAAATGCAGACTATTCAATGTTAAACTGATGTAGTGACGCACAAAGAGAAAAAGTTTCGAGAAAACTTAACATGCATAAGTCTGGAAAGAGGTTTTGTGATCTTGCTTCTGGGACCTCTGCGCATCAGATGTGCTTATTTATGCATGGGGGTGCCATCCAATGATGTGCATCGGGTTTGGACACTGTTCAAGGAAATCCAGTTGCACATGCATTACCCATGGGTGGCACTGGGTGTTCATGTAGAAGAATCCTTCACAACAAACTTGAAGCCTGCAAAGACAAAATTTACAGAAGATCTGGCTCAGTGGATTCTATCTGATCCTGGGAATTGGCTCTTGCCAAATAGACTTTAGTTAAAGACTTAAATGTGGTGCTTGGTCATCATTGCACCACATCACACCGTACCACTGCCAAATTGCAACAGATGGCAACCCGCCCCACCCCCCCTCCTCTCCCCCTCTGCAAGCTTGCAATCCCTAACTCTAAAACAATGTTTACTTTTGCTATCTGCAGACTGATGCCTCCACTGCTTCTGGGTCTCATTGGAAAAAAACTTTGTTGCTGAAGGTGTTTGCTAAAAGCATATTGAATGTGGAGAAAATGTTTCAACTAGTGGGAGTGCCTCGGACCAGAGGCCGTTGCTTCAGAATAAAAGGGCGTACCTTTAGAAAAGAGATGATGATTAATTTCTTTAATCAGAGGGTGGTGAATCAGTGGAATTCATTGTTGCAAGTCAATGGATATTTTTATCATGGAAACTTTATTGTCATTCAGACCTTTCGGTCTAAAAGAAATTTGTTGCCTTGCAATCATACATATAATAAAATAACAAAACACATAATGAACACAAATTTAACATCCACCACAGTGAGTTCACCAGACACCGTGCTCCGCGAACAGGCCGGTTCAACTCCGCGGCCCGGGGCGGTCGAAGCTGCCAAAGGTGCCGCCCTCCAGTTCAGCGGACGAACCTGTTGCCACGGGAGCTCCGGAAAAACAGGTCACCAACCTGTGACCTGCGAGCTCCCGACAATGTCGTTCACTGGGCCCGTGGCCGAACCTCCGCTGCCGCCACCACCGGAAAGTCGCCACAGCTCCGAGTCGGGCCGCCGGACCGCCGAAATGCCTGATTCCGCCCCGAAGTCGGCCAGCCTCGCGCTGGTATGTCCTGGCTGGCTCTGCCTCCGGAGCCTCGAGGTCGGTCGCAGTTGGAGGCCGCCAGCTCCGCCATTAGGCCTCAGCGCAGACGGAGACGGAGACGGGGGATACGACAAGAAAAGTCGCGTCCCCCCAAAGGAAGAGAAGTTTCTCCCACACCCCCCAAACACATACACAACCTAATAACTCAAATTAACAAGCTAAAACAGGACAAGAAAACAACAACAAAATAAACAACGAGCCGCAGCTGCCAAGGCAGCGCCGCCACTCCAAATGGTGGAGATTGACTGATTCTTGAATAGTACGGGTGTCAGAAGTTATGTGGAGAAGGCAGGAGAATGGGGTTGAGAGGGAAAGAAAGGTCAGCAATGATTGCATTTTGGCACAGGTTTGTTGGGGCTAATGGCCTAATTCTGCTCCTAGAACTTGTGAACTTATGAACATATTGGTTTTTAATGCACCATGCTATATTAGTGTTGGCCCACTGTGCATTTCCTATTTAATGCAAGGTGAGAATTTCTAGTACTTAGTCGGATAAAATAAGATATCATCTTTTGAATGTATATTGGTCATAAATTTACCATAATATATATAAATATTGATAAACCTTAAATTACAGATGCCCTTTGTTGTTAATGAATCTTCTCACAATTACAAAGCTATTTGAAAATAATTCAGGTCGTAGTTAAACATTTTTTTCCTAATCTAACAACAAAATATAGTCACTGCTTTTCTTTAAATTCATGTGAAAAAAATAGTGTTTGTTCCCAAAAGGGAGTGTAACTATTCTTGGTGCTAACAGAATCTTTGGCGTTCAGAATCACAAATTCCTGAAAACAAATGCTTTGATTAAAGGTGCATTAAACTATCTATGTTCAGCAGAGCAATTTTTTTTTCCCAGAGTCTGCACTGTAAAATGCAGTCCCCATGAGAGCCAAACAAGAGAAAGACAAATTCATTTATATCAGGAGGACTGGAATACAAAAAAACAGAGATGTAATGCTGGGGCTCTATAAGCTACTGGTCAGGCCACAATTAAAGTACTATGGACAAATTTGGGTCCCATATTTGGGGAAGGATATGCTGGCTGTGGAGAGGGTCCAGAGGAGGTTTACAGGAATGATTCCAAGAATTAGTGGGTTAGCATATGATGAGCGTTTGACAGCACTGGACCTCTACTTGCTGGAGTTTAGAATGTTGGGGGGGGGGGACACACACTTCATAGCAACTTACAGAATAATGAAAGGCATAGATAGAGTGGATGTGGAAATGATGTTTCCAATGGTGGGAAAGTCTAGGACCAGAGGTCATAGCTGCAGAATTACAGGGCGCTCTTTTAGAAAGGAGGTGAGGAGGAACTTCTTTAGTCAGAGGGTAGTTAATCTGTGGAACCCGTTGCCACAGAGGGCTGTGGAGGCCAAGTCAGTGGATATTGTTAAGGCAGTGATAGACAAATTCTCGATTAGAACGGGTGTCAAGGGTTATGGGGAGAAAGCAGGAGAATGGGATTAGGGACTCATGGCAGAGATCAGCCGTGATTCAAGTTCAAGTTCAAGTGTTCAAGAGACTTTATTGTCATGTCCCTGATAGGACAATGAAATTCTTGCTTTGCTTCAGCACAACAGAACATAGTAGGCATGACGACCGAACATATCAGTGTGTCCATATATCATTATATAAATGTCTACACACATGAATAAATAAACTGCTAAAGTGCAAATAAATGGATAATGGGCTATTAATGTTCAGAGTTTTGTCCGAGCCAAGTTTAATAGCCTGATGGCTGTGGGGAAGTAGCAATTCCTGAACCTGGTCGTTGCAGTCTTCAGGCTCCTGTACCTTCTACTTGAAGGTAGCGGGGAGATGAGTGTGTGGCCAGGATGGTGTGGGTCCTTGATGATCCTGCCAGCCTTTTTGAGGCAGCGGCTGCGATAGATCCCCTCGATGGAAGGGAGGTCAGAGCCGATGATGGACTGGGCAGTGTTTACTACTTTTTGTAGTTTTTTCCGCTCCAGGGCGCTCAAGTTGCCGAACCAAGCCACGATGCAACTGGTCAGAAAGCTCTCTACTGTGCACCTGTAGAAGTTAGAGACAGTCCTCCTTGACAAACCGACTCTCCGTAATCTTCTCAGGAAGTAGAGGCACTGATGTGCTTTCTTAATAATTGCATCAGTGTTCTCGGACCAGGAGAGATCTTCAGAGATGTGCATGCCCAGGAATTTGAAGCTCTTGACCCTTTCAACCATCGTCCCGTTGATATAAACAGGACTGTGGGTCCCCATCCTACTCCTTCCAAAGTCCACAATCAGTTCCTTGGTTTTGCTGGTGTTGAGGGCCAGGTTATTATGCTGGCACCATATGGACAGTCGCTCAATCTCTCTTCTATACTCTGACTCATCCCCATCAGTGATACGTCCCACAACAGTGGTGTCATCAGCGAACTTGATGATGGAGTTCGCACTATGACCGGTACACAGTCATGAGTATAGAGTGAGTATAGCAGGGGCTGACCATGCAGCCTTGAGATTCTCCCGTGCTGATTGTTATGGAGGCTGACACATTTCCGCCAATACGAACAGACTGTGGTCTGTGAATGAGGAAATCGAGGATCCAATTGCAGAGGGATGCGCAGAGACCCAGTTCTGCGAGTTTGGTAACCAGCTTAGAGGGGATGATTGTCTTAAATGCCGAGCTGCAATCGATGAATAACAGCCTGACATATGATTTTTTGTTGTCCAAGTGGTGCAGAGCGGAATGGAGAGCCAGCGAGATCGCATCAACCCATCAGTCTGAAGAAGGGTTTCAGCCCGAAACGTCGCCTATCTCCTTCGCTCCTTAGATGCTGCTGCACCCGCTGAGTTTCTCCAGCCTTTTGTGTACCCTCGATTTTCCAGCAACTGCAGTTCCTTCTTTAACACTCCACCGTTGATTTGTTGTGGCGGTAAGCGAACTGCAGTGGGTCCAGGTTTTTGACGAGGTAGGAGTTGACTTGCGCCATGATCAACCTCTCAAAGCACTTCATCACCACAGGCGTTAGTGCTATTAGTCGATAGTCATTGAGGCACGTCACCTTGCTCTTCTTGGGCACCGGTATAATTGATGCCCTCTTAAAGCAGGTGGGAACCTAAGACCTCAGAAGTGAGAGATTGAAAATGTCCATAAAAGCTCCAGCCAGTTGGTCCTCACCGGTTTTTAGAACACGACCGGGTATACCATTAGGCTCTTTTTGAGGGTTCACCCCTCTGAAGGATTTCCTGACGTTGGCCTCTGTGACTGAGACTGAAATACCATCACAGCGATTGGGGGCTCGGGAAGGCACATCAGTATTCTCCCTGTCAAAGCGTGCATAAAATGCTTATAGCTCATCAGGGAGTAATGTTTCGCCGACATTCGAGCTGCCTCCTGATCTCGCCTTGTAGGAGGTGATTGCATTCAGGTCCCCAACACAGCTGCCGAACATCTGTCCCATCCTCCAGTTTGGAGCAGAAGTCCCTTTTGACCTTTTTGACGGCCTTACCAAGGTCGTATCTGAACTTCTTGTATGGCAGAGTAGGCTCGATGGGCCAACTGGCCTAATTCTACACCTGTAACTTGTAAACCTGCATGGGACAAGGGTCTTCTTGCATGTACATCCCCATGGTAGAAATCTGATAAACCAGAAAAGTGGAGGGCGGGGGGGGGGGGGGGGGGTCTACAGGTCCTCCAAACATCATCATTCATACTGTGGCCGGCAGGGAGGAGACAGAGGTTGCAAGGGAGAAGGGATAAAAGTGAAGATAGCTGAATATCTTCATCAATGAGATAAATGCAAGATGAGCAGTCCTCAGTAACGGGGCTGAAGGGTGGTCAGCAGACCCGTGGAACCCACATGAGGAAAGGTGAGCGAGTTGGCTATGTTAGTCTCTTCTGGTTGTGTGCAGCTGCACTCAATCAAGCATAGCTCCAAAAAAATCAATTTTCTTTAAAAAAAATGAAAACAGGTGTAGCAAGAAATGGGTCACTTATTCAGCCTGGAATAATAAAGACTTATTATTGGAGGCAAAGATTAAAAAGCAAGTGGCAGGAGTTAGAAATTGGTGGGTTGCGAATCTGAAGAGGAGGGGCAGTGATCAGTTATCAAAGATAAGAGTAAGAATAGGGCAGTCAGCGGGCAGCATCAAAAGATAGTGGAATGATGGGCAGTCTGGTGGGTTCCTGGCTACACTCAGGAGGGGTAGTAGAACGATGACATTGGCATTGGAAAAATGACAATTTGTGGGAACAGGGATTGAACAGGATGAGGTACTTGGTGATGAGGTTTCAGAAAATAGTGGGTTCAGTGATCAGAGGTCCGCAGAGAAAGTAAGGGCCAGAGACTGGAAGTGATCAAAGTGATCAATGTTTAAGAAGGAACTGCAGGTTTTCTAGGTCCGGCAGAGGTTCACCTGCACCTCCTCCAACCTCATCTATTGCATCCGCTGCTTTATGTGTCAGCTGCTCTACATCGGTGAGACCAAGCGTAGGCTTGGCGATCGCTTCGCCCAACACCTCCGCTCGGTTCACAATAACCAACCTGATCTCCCGGTGGCTCAGCACCAACTCCCCCTCCCATTCCAAATCCAACCTTTCTGGCCTGGGCCTCCTCCATGGCCAGAGTGAGGCCCACCGTAAATTGGAGGAGCAGCACCTCATATTTCACTTGGGCAGTTTATACCCCGGAGGTATGAACATCGACTTCTCCAATTTCAGTTAGTCCCTGCTTTCTCCTCCCCATCCCAGCTCTCCCTCAGCCCACTGTCTCCACCTCTTCCTTTCTTCTTCCCGCCACCCCCCCCCCCCCCCCCTCCACCCTCACATCAGCCTGAAGAAGGGTCTCGACCTGAAACATCGCCTATTTCCTTCACTCCATAGATGCTGCCACACCCGCTGAGTTTCTCCAGCATTTTTCTCTAAAGTGGTCAATGTGATCACTCTTGGTGGCAGTCAGGCACCATGGATTAGTGGCTGGAGATCGGAAGGTTAGGGCAGGATGAAGGTTGATCAGCAGTGGTTGTAAAGTGTGAGGGGTTGTCATTTTTTCCCCCCATCACCCCTTTGCAACCCACTCAATCCTTGCAGCCTTACGAGTAACGGTAGGTACTCGGGAATCCGGTAAATTCATGACGTTTTTCAACCCTATGAAAAATGTCCACGAGTAAAAAAATACTCGTGATGAAAAAAATTATTACTTTTTACTCGTACGAGCCGTTACAAGACATCCACGAACTCCTACAGACCCGCTACGGACATTCACCGTGTTCGAATCAGGGGAAAACTCGGGAGAACTCTTGAATTACCTCGTACAGTGGGACAGGCCCTTTAGAAGCTTGTTATGTCCTCTGATGAAGAGTCTACAATGTGAATCATTGACTCTGTTTCTCTTCCCACAGATGCGGCCTGCCTTGCTGAGTGCTTCCAGTAGTCTCGGTTTTGTGTTCACTGTAAAAGTGGGTTAGTTTTACTTATTGGTCATATAATTGATAAGAAAATCGGGCCACCCTTGTCAAGCTATATAACAGGAACTAATGCCTTAATTTAAGAGAGGTAGAGGTTCGATTTACTGAACAAATGTCCTCATCTATGCAAGGACTCAATCCAGCCAAGTAACATTTAATTACCAACTAACTACATTTCAAGACTAAACTCCAAAACACAACCATGTGGAATAGAATAATTTACTTAGACATTGATCTTCATCTATTTCCAGAGCACTAAACCTTCATTGCATTTAGCACTACCACCCATTCAGATTCCTTGTAAAAAATTGTGAAATAGGCCATAAAATCATTTGAAACAGCTTTCGGTGCTTTACAGCCAGAAGCATGTGCTACAGTAATTCCAGCACAACTCCCAATGGGACCACACTCCATTGAGTGACACTTCCAACTATACTATTATGGGAGGGATGTCAGTCCATTAAGACACAGGGCATCCAAACAACATTACTCACACTGTGATTGGCATGGAGGAGACAGAGATTGCTAGGGAGAAAGAATAAAAGTGAAGATACCTGAACATCTTCATCAAAGAGATAAGTGCAAGTTCGGTAGTCCTCTGTAACGGGGATGAAGGGTGGACACCAGACGTGTGGGACCCACATAAGGAGAGGCTAAGGAGTTGGCTATGTTAATCCCCCTGGTTGTGAGAAGCTACACTCAATCAAGCAATGCTCAAAAAATTCAATTTTCCTGCAATAAATATCATGAAAATTGTTCAGCAAGAAATGGATCAATTATTCATTTATATCGATTTCCATCATTCAAGGCAGATGTGCAAAGCACCTTATTGAGATATTGGTGAGTGTCAACTAGCCCACCCCCTGTCTAAATATTAGTGTACTTACTTATTGGTAACCACTTCAAAGTACAAAGGGTCTCGTGATTTGCTTTGAATACTGATATCCAAGATCTTTATGAGAAACATCTCTCTGTCAATGAGACACACGAGAGTAACTCCGTAGGACAGGCAGCATCTCTGGAGAACATGAATAAGTGATCGTTCAGATTGGGACCCTTTTTCAGACTATTAGTTGGAAGAAGGGCCAGACCTGGAACGTCCCTTATCCCTGTTCTCCAGAGATGGTGCCTGACCTGCTGAGTTCCTCCAGCGCTTTGTTTCTTCTTGTGTAGACCAGCACCCGCAGTTCATTGTTTCTATCAAGGAGTCCCTCCATCTCACACAAATATAACCTGTCTTCTCTGTACATCAGGGAGCAGGGACATCCCGCACTAACATTTTCCCTCTCTGCCTCATGGCCCACAAGCTCAGGAGATCCTTGGCCTTTGCAGCCAGCACTAGTTGGCATCTGGTTAGATAGTTTATTATATTATAGAATATTATAACAGTCTCCCCCATCTGTTATAATACATGGACCTTTGGACTGATACATGTAACAGTATATTTTATTTAGAAAATCAGTCACATTGTTTTGACAATGATTCCGGGATTTGAGCTCTCCTTGCACTGCAGTGAGAAGCTGCTGTGGCAGGAGAACAAATTGATGTCAGGAACAAGGGCAGTCGAGAAAAGCCCAGATCCCTAGGATCCATCTCGCCAGACAGTTCTGGCCTCTGACAATGTTTGACACTGTTGGCTCCCCGAGGATGAAGGCATCATCGGAGCTTCTGACAACATGGCGTTGACCAGAGGAAAACCCCCTGATGATGTACAACCACCTGAACATGAAGTGTATTAAAAGCTATAAAAAAATAATGCTGAATCAGTCTTACTGAATGGTGATTTTTTTGTTATAGTTTCATAGATTTGCTCCACACAAGGGGACTGTTTACTATTGTGTCAGTTCTAGTTGGGAAAAAAAGAGCTGCTCAGCTTGCAGCTCAGCACCCCAGCTTTGCTCTCCAAGTCGCATTCAAGATTTTGTTTCATGTGCTGAGGGTTTCAGTCTCTATCACTCATTGAACCAGTGAGTTTCAGTCCCCTACAGTTCTCTTGGTGAAAACAAATCTTAACTCATCTCCCTTCTAATCTTTCCACCAATTACTTTAAATCAATGTCCCATCTTGAGACATTTACCTGAGCCATTGTTCAGTTATTTGAACAGATTGGGGAAGTCTGTTTGGTTTTGCTCATTTTTGCCAATCAAATGTAAAGATATTGTAATGGGTCTGAAACATGTTGAGAAATTAAGGTATAAAATGAGTTTTCTGAATTTTTTGAGCATTGCTTGATTGAGTGTAGCTTCTCGCAACCAGAGGAGATTAAGAAAGCCAACTCCTTAGCCTCTCCTTATCTGGGTCCCACAGGTCTGGTGTCCACCCTTCACCCCCATTACAGAAGACTGCTGAACTTGCATTTATCTTATTGATGAAGATGTTCCAGGTATCTTAATAGCCAGTGCTTAATACATGGTAAGCGATGCTTTCTAGTTGACTGTACAACGATGAGCTGTAAGTTGATGATACAGATTAATTCCCTTCCTCATCGTTGGGTGCGGGGAGTGTGAGTACTGGAATTAACCAAGAAGAATGTTTGGCAAAGTGTCCCAGCTATTTTAAATTGATTATTCAGAAGCTCTCCACCTTAAACTTTATATATATTTTACTATATATTTAATTTCAACTGCTAGTTATTTAGCATAGTTAATGCTATAGAACTGGAGTCGGGGGGGAAACTGATGCTCAAAGACATAAGGAAGTATTAAGACAGGAAAGCAAAAACATGGAGTGAACAATAGACGTTACGGAATATATTAAGCGAAAAAGGGAGCAAAGGAGAGAAGAAGGGAAGAGAGAGAAGGAGGGATGGAAGAGAGGGAAGAGAGAAAGGGAGGAAAGGAAGAAAGAGAGGGAGGAAGAGGGAGATGGAGAGGGACAGGGAGAGGGAGAGGGAGAAGGACAGGGAGAGGGGGACAGGAAATGACAGGGGAGAGGAAGGGGAAGAGAGATAGATGGAGGGAGGGGAGAGGGGGAGAGTGGGAGAAGGGGGCAGGGACAGAGGAGGAGAGGAAGAGCAGGGGAGAGGGGCAAATGGAGAGCGGTGAAGTGAAAAGAGGAAGAGAGAGGGAGGGAGACTATAAGGGAGTAAATTCAAGAGCTTAGGAAGTTTGTTCCAGAAGGAATGCTTCCCAGTGGGGGAGTGATTAAACCTACTCAGAGGGCTGAATTAGAAGAGCACAGACATCTCATATGTTCAAAGTTCTGAAGGAGATTGGGAATGAGGAGATCAACTTCTTCAGAGGGTTACACAAAAAGCTGGAGAAACTCAGCGGGTGCAGCAGCATCTAAGGAGCGAAGGAGATAGGCGACGTTTCGGGTCGAGACCCTTCTTCAGACTGGTCAGGGATCAGGGAAACGAGAGATTTCTTCAGAGCAATTTCTTCAGAGCCTCGGGCATGCAGTTCATGCACCCAGCAAACATAGTTGAGTGATGTCCTCGGTTCAATTAAAACTGAATGGAAACATTAGCCAAGATGAATTGCTTTAGTATACGACAAGATGCAAAAATAAAAATGGATCAGCAAGGATACCTTAAATGCTTATCTGCATCTGAAAGGCTGAAACAACATAAAGTCACATAACTTCCATTCAGTGAATTTTATACAGTCTAAAGAGCCTGTCCCACTTGCATGCGATTGCGGGCGTTTGGCGCGACCAACTGGAAGCGGAGTTCGCGTGAAGATCGCGCTAAGTTCACGCTAAGTTCGCGCTAAGTTCGCGCTAAGTTCGCGCGTGACGTCATTTACGTCATGCTTACCAATCAGCTAGGCAGGAGACAGACCGACTGAATTTGAGCGTCACACGGCGTCGGGCGGTGACCTCATCACGCAACGCCACGCCGGGCGGTGACGTCATCGCGCAATGCCACGCGCTAGGCGTACGCCATCAAGACGCTGCGTACGACCGCAATGCGCCTGCGTGCCGACAGGCCGTTGACGCGTGAAGATTTCGGCCACTGCAAGAATTTCAGAGCCCCACGCAATGTTGGGACCAGCCCCGCACAACTCCGCACTTCTAAGTGGGACCAGCTCCGCACGGCCATACGGTGCCCGTAAGCCTCAAACGACCACAAGGTCGGTTAGTTTGCGAGCCAAGGTCACGTAAGTGGGACAGGCCCTTTAAGTTATCCCATAATCAGCTCCACCTAGTTGATATCATGAAGATTGGAGCAATTTTGCACACCTTTATCAGCACTTTGGGAGCCACCAGGAAAATCACTAAATGGAAATAACGCAGCTTTAAGTTGCTTCCGCCTTTTTCTCACATAACGTTTTCAAATTTCACCCCATCCTCAGTTCCCACCGCTGACATCCTTTATAATGTGGTACATGGAATTAATCTGCAGTAAGATTTTCAGCTTCAGGATCATTCCAGGCTGCTGCTGATGATTTCTGTCACATCTCACGGTTTGCTGCCCACTGTTACATTAGGGGTCGCCAGAAGTTCAAGCTCGATGAGAGAAGACATCGTCTCCATTTTCCTCAGCTCACGGGGGGTAGGCAGTGGGGGCTCGGGAATCTTGGACTGGGCTAACTGCCTACGGCAGTAAGAACCAGCAGCTCATCAATAGAGAATGCCACACTGAAATCAGCAATGCAGGGAAATGTGACAGTACTGCTCTGTGAACCGTTCAGAGTTTGCACTATGTCCACACTGAGAACTCCTTGGCAACTTCTTGCCAGGAGCATTTGGCCACAGCACTGAAGATCTCAGGGTCTCCCGCATACAAGGAATATGCCTCAAAGGACACAAAGTACTGGAGTAACTCAGCGGGGCAGGCAGCATCCCTGGAGAACATGGATAGGTGACGTTTTGGATCTTCAGATTGACTGTTGGGGGTGGGGAAGAAATCTGCAAGAGAGGAGAGACAAGACAAAACATAGCCTCCTGTGAGCACCATCACCCCAGGACCCTCTGGTCCCCTTCCCTCCCATTCCTGCATTCAATGGCAACACATCGCAGGAGTTAGAAATATGTCATTTGCCTTGTGGGTACATTCTCCTTCTGAGGACAGACTTCAAAGTCTGCACCAGCTGAGCTAACTGCTAATAGCAGTGATAAACTTGCAGTATATCAATGCAGAGAAAGCCACACAGTGGTGGTTTCAGAAAGGTGACCACACAGGAACCCCCAAGAACGATCTTCAGTGAAGTGTTCATTTTTTATGCACCTTTCATAAACAGTGTCAGTGTAGCGCATGATAAAATGTGAAAGTCATTAAAAGCAGTGATGCAATTGCTAGCTTATTATATTTTTAAATGATTGTATGATGATTCAACCTACTTTTCTCCTGAGATCCCCGATATCAATTTCTCGCCAGCTGCCCAGTGTTTAATGCCCCTCCTTAAAAGCTTGCGAACGGGTGGTGATTGGTGATCTTCCCGGATGCCTAAAGTCCTTCTGAAGTCCGACATTTGTTGCACCAAGAAACAACTGAATGCATTATACACAGCAATGGCAGTGGACTCTAGAGTCATGGAAACCTGCGCTCAGGAACCAGCTACTTTCAAGACACGCTGTCTAATGCACCATGGAATATGCAAATATCTAAACGTGTTGTTCTGTAAAGCAAGAGGACCAAGATTTAAAGGGGATTTGCAGGGCATGCTTTTTACTCAGAGGATGGTGAGTGCCTGGAACATGCTGCCAGGGGTGGTGGTGGAGGCAGATGCTATAATGGCGTTTAAGGTGCTTTTCGATACGCACACTGGTATGCAAGGATATGGATCATGTACAGGCAGATCTATTCTACATTTGCCTTGATCTCCATCCCCTTTGTCTCGTTTTCACACCTTATACAGCCTTATCTCTGCATCTCCCTCTCTTCTGATTCAGTCTGAAGAAGGGTCTCGACCCGAAACGTCAACTATTCCTTCTCTCCAGAGATGTTGCCTGTCCCGCTGAGTTACTCCAGCTTTGTGGGTCTATCGTCGGTTTAAACCAGCATCTGCAGTTCCTACCTACAGGCAGATGAGATTGGTTGAGCTTGACGTCACATTCAGCACAGACATTGTGGGCTGAAGGACGTCTCACAGTGCCGTATTGTTCTACATCTCGTGTTCTTGTGGGATTTTATCCACACCAATTTGTGCACGTCTAGTGTAGCCAATAAACACTCTATTGATTGCCTCATAATCATTATCAATGCAATAGATTTTATCATCAAGTGTTGACAATAAACATATTGGGTTTCTTCAGAATTATAGACTTGGAGTGCCTTTTTCAGTTAAAAACAGAAAAAATACTGACACAAAAAAAAAAATCAGTCGAACATCTGTGGCTTTGAGTAACTTTTTTTAATCTACTCAGAGGTCACTTATGCAAAAAAAAGTTTATTTTTAATTTACATGTTTGAAATATTTAGTAATTTATAGGATGTGGTCTTTGCTGCCCAGTGTTTATTGCCCATCCTTAGAAGGTTGGCAACTGGTGGTGAATGGTGCTCATCCTGGATGCCTAAGGTCCTTCTGAAGTGTGACATTTAAAAACCCTCAAGGGGCTGTCCCACTTGGGCGACCTAATTGACGAGCTTAGAAGCGTTTAGGAGAGTTTGAAAAAAATGGCATGCTGAAGACCACCTTCGACTATGTAGAAGACCTCCTTCGACCTCCTTCGACTATGTTGAAGACTAGCTTCGACTAGCTACGAGTAACTCCGGTAAAATTGGACACCGAATAGTGGAGAGTGAAGACGACCTCCTTCGATCTCCTTTGACCTCCCTTCAACTATGATGAAGACTATCTACCACTACCATCGACTACCCTCGATTACCTACAACTAACATGCCGACCTACTACGACCTACTACGACTAAACCTACGAGTAAAAAAAGTATCGATTTTTTCCATGACGACCTTTTTTACTCGCGGGCATTTTCAACGTTGAAAAATACACCGCGACCTAGCTGAGGCCTCGAGTACACGGGGACTACTCTCGAGCATGAAGGAGAGTTACAAAGACCTCCTACGACCTTGTGTCGACCATGCTGTGAGTATGAGTCGAGGGCAAACTCGCGGATTAGGTCGCCCAAGTGGGACAGCCCCTTCAGACCTTTACAATGCTATTTGAACTCTCAGCTGCGAGTTCCAGTTGTCTAACAATGACACTTCCATTCTTTATTAGGTTCAGTGCATTAGAATAATAACCTCAACAGGATAGTCTGTTTAAAATGATTGTCATGCATTTGTGCAAAATAAAATGTAGTAAATATAGTGCTTAATCCCAAGGACAAATGAAAAGTCAGACCAATATTTCTGCCACCAGTCACATCAACATTAAACCTGGAGTAAATTACAATGAGTAAGAAACTGTTGCTGCAATTTGTCAATGGCAGCATCCTTACTGGCCAACTTGGCTTCCAAACACAATCGCGAACCATCTCACGCAGACACCCGAAGGACATACTTAATTATTTATTCCAACAATTTTACCCATCACTTCAACAGCTTCTTCTCCTGAAAGCACTGGCCCAGAGTTCAAGTCCAAAGGGTTGAATACAAAATTCTATTGCATTCCAGTTCAGTTAAACAATTGCTGCACTGTTGGATTCATTGAGATGAGGCCTCAGAGGGCTGTGGAGGCAGGTTCTCTGGATGCTTTCAAGAGAGAGCTAGATAGGGCTCTTAAAAATAGCGGAGTCAGGGAATATGGGGAGAAGGCAGGAACAGGGTACTGATTGGGGATGGTCAGCCATGATCACATTGAATGGCGGTGCTGGCTCAAAGGGTCCAATGGCCTACTTCTGCACCTATTGTCTATTGTCTATTGAGACGTCGCCTAAATCTCACAGGGTTTAAAAAATGTTGCTACATTATTTCTAACAAGAGTAGAAAGGCTGTTCCTGGCAGGTCTTGCATATGATGAAAGACTGGATGGACTCGGCTTGTACTCGCTGGAATTTAGAAGATTGACGGGGGATCTTATAGAGACTTACAAAATTCTTAAGGGGTTGGACAGGCTAGATGCAGGAAGATTGTTCCCGATGTTGGGAAGTCCAAGGGGTCACAGTTTAAGGATAAGAGGGAAGTCTTTTAGGACAGAGATGAGAAAATCATTTTTCACACAGAGAGTGGTGAATCTGTGGAATTCTCTGCCACAGAATGTAGTTGAGGCCAGTTCATTGACTATATCTAAGAGGGAGTTAGATGTGGCCCTTGTGGCTAAAGGGATCAGGGGGTATGGAGAGAAGGCAGGTAAAGGATACTGAGTTGGATGATCAGCCATGATCATATTGAATGGTGATGCAGGCTCGAAGGACCAAATGGCCTACTCCTGCACCTATTTTCTATGTTTCTATGTTTCTATGATATCCGAACCAATAGTTATTCCTTCTTCAATATAAAATTAAAAAGGATTATTTGATGGTTTTCACATTGTTATAAGTGGAGACTACTATAGACTGCTCGATTTTATACATTACTGCAATGACTGCTAAGTTAAGCACTTTATTCACAGTAATGTACCTGAATATCCTTAAATTGAAGTAAAAGTCTTTATATAAAAATGAATCTTTCAAATCATTTTATTGGCAGTGTCCTGGGAATGAATGCCAGCTTAATAGTTTGACCTAGTCTGAGAACATAGAACATAGAACAGTGCAACACAGGAACATGCCCTGTGGCCCACGGTGTTTGTGGCTAACATGATTCCAATATAAACTAATCTCATCTGCCAGTGCATGATCCATATCCCTCTATTCCCTGCAGTTCCATGTGCCGATCTAAAAGCCTCTCAAATCCCAATGAAAGTCCTGAAAGACATAAGATCATAGGAAATATGAGAATCACATTCAGAAGTAGTCCAAGGGACCATTGAAGCCTGCTCCACCATTCATCAAGATCATGGCTAATCTTTAACTGTCAGTGAGGAAAGTCTTTATCAGTTCAATTCTAAACAGTCTACCGCTAATTAAACTGCATCATGTAAATTCTCACTCAGGGTAAATATTCTCCCTTCATCTAGCCTGTTAAAAATGTTGGAAGTTTTTATATGTCCTCTCATTATTCAAACCTCCAAAGAATACAGTTCAAGTTTACTCAATTTCTCCTTGATAACAAACTAGCATCTCTAGATGCAGTACACGTCATCTATGAGGCACTCCATTCAAGGCAATCAATTACTTTTGTAGGACAGGGAGATCAAAACTTACATAATATTTCAGATTTAACAAGGAACTGCAGATGCTGGAAAATCGAAGGTAGACAAAAATGCTGGAGAAACTCAGCGGGTGAGGCAGCAACTATGGAGCGAAGGAAATACGCAACGTTTCGGGTCAAAACGTTGCCTATTTCCTTCGCTCCATAAATGCTGCCTCACCCGCTGAGTTTCTCCAGCATTATTGTCTACCTATAATATTTTAGGTGCGGTCTCACCTGGGTCACCCGTGACATAAAGGCTCTTCTCAACCAGAAGAAGAGGGCTTTCAGGGATGGTGACAGGGAGGAGGTGAAACCGGTGCAGAAAGACTTGAAGGCGAGACTGAGACAGGACAAGGATGACAACGGGAGGAAGCTGGAGCTGAAACTTCAGCAGAACAACATGAGGGATGTGTGGAGTGGTATGAAGAGCATTACAGGCTACAAGAAGACCAGTGGCCTGGGGAAGGAAAGCAATCAGGACTGGGACAACAAGCCAAGCATGTTGTTAATAGATTTGATGGAGGGACCTCTGCCCATTCCTGCTCCCTGACAGACTCTCCCCCTCAATCCCCCTGATCCACTTCCTCTGCTGTTTCTTTGCCGCACCTGACCATCAAGGCTGAGCAGGTGAGGAAGGAGCTGAGCAGACTCCGCACATGCAAAGCCACGGGTCCCGATGGCATCAGCCCCAGGGTACTCAAGGCATGTGCCAGCAATCTTCACTATCTATAAAACCACCCACTTTTGTATCATCAGCAAACTTGCTAACCTTGCCCTGTATGTTCTCATCCAAATCATTGATGTGGATGACAAACAGTAATGGGCCCAGCACCAAAGCCTGTGGCACACCACTAGTCACTGGCCTCCAGTCTGAGAAGCAACCTTCCCCCATCACCCTCTGCTTCCTTCCATGAAGCTAATTTGCTATCCATTCAGCTATCTCTCCTTGGATCCCATGCCATCTAATCTTCCAGAGCAGCCTACCAGCCTACCCCCATCTCCTGTGTCTCCACACAGAGGCGACCGCTTTGATTCTTGAGAGGTCCCACTCTCTCTCCAGTTACCCTTTTCCCCCTTATGTATTTATAATATCTTTTGGGATTGTCCTTGATGCTACCCGCCAGAGCTATCTCCTGGCCCCTTTTTGCCCAGAATGATTTACTGAAATCCATGTATACAACATCTACCCTTTTGGTCACGTCTTCAAAAAACTCAATCAGATTTGTGAGACACGACCTCCCAGGTACAAAACCATGCTGACTATCCCTAATCAACCCTTGCTCATTCAAATGCTTATATAACAAATTCCTCAGAATACTTTCTAGTAACTTTCCAACTGCAGATGCTAAGGTCACCGGCCTATAGTTCCCCAATAGTTTCCCGATAGTTTCCCTGCAGCCCTTCTTGAATAGAGGCACAACATTTGCCACCCTCCGGCACCTCTCCTGTATTTAAGGACGACTCGTAAATTTCAACCAAGGCTCCTGCAATTTCCTCTATAGTTTCCCACATTGTCCTCGGATATATCAGGCCCTGGAGATTTGTCTCCATTCATACACCTTAGTACCTTCAGTACTTCTTCGACGGTACCACTGACAGCTCTCAAGACACTTCCATTGACAGCCCCCAAGTGCCCCCGTCCTACTGTCTTTCTCCTTGGTAAATACAGAGGAGAAATACTAATTGAGGACCCTGCCCCCATCTCCTGTGTCTCCACACAGAGGCGACCGCTTTGATTCTTGAGAGGTCCCACTCTCTCTCCAGTTACCCTTTTCCCCCTTATGTATTTATAATATCTTTTGGGATTGTCCTTGATGCTACCCGCCAGAGCTATCTCCTGGCCCCTTTTTACCCAGAATTATTTACTTTTTCAGTTCTTCGCTGCCGTGGGCTGGGACAGCAGGGCGAAGGCCGCGGATGCAAATAGGAAGGCTGGCTCCATCGTGGGGGCGGAGTTGGATTTATGGGAGGTGGTCTTGTAGTCAAACTACAGAGCATCCTGGACAATACAACTCACCCCCTCCATGACACACTGGTCAACCTGAGGAGTACCTTCAGCAACAGACTGGTTCCACCAAGATGCAGTGAAGCAGCACAGAACGCCACAGTAGATCCTTTTTCTCTGTGGCTATTAAACTGTACAACTCCTCCCCCTTCTGTCGTGGGGTAGACTGACATTACCCTCCCCCCCCCCCCCCCCCAATCTTTGCATCTCCCCAATCCTTTCCCCTTGTCACTGTCATTTCATGTTTCATGTATTTTATGTTTTTATGACCGTTGGCAGATCAATATCCCTCCTGGGATAAATAAACTTCCATCGAATTGGATGGTATCGTACCAAAAGAAGTTAAAATTGCCTTCATTACCCGTATAATTAAAGCCTTGTAAGAAAGGCCATATGGCCTTCTAATCATTTGCTGCATCTGCATGTTGTATTTCAGCGAGTTGTGTACAGACACATCTATATCCCTCTCAACATCAGCACTACACACTCTCTTCGTATTTATATACTCTGGGGCTTTTTTGTCTATATTAATGTGGATGACATTACATTGTTTAACATTATCTTCCATTTGTTGTGTTCTCATTCACCCACTCAACCATTTATAACTCATATAAATCTTAACATCTTCCTCTATGGTGACAAACCCACCTCATTAGTATCATCAGCAAACATGGACATTATGATGTTCTGCCCTCTCAGCTAAATCGTTCACGTAGATTGTGGATGGCTGGGAGCCAAACACTGAACTTTGCAGTATTTCACGAGACACATTCTGCTGACCTGAGAAAGATCCATTTATTCCCACTCCGAGCTGCCTGTCCAATAAGCAATTGAAATCCATGCCAATACATTACCCCAATTCTATGTGTTTTAACCTTGTTAATAAAACACTTGTGACAGAACTCAACAAAAGCTCTCCAGAAATCCAAACAAACAAACACTCATTACCACTTATTTATTTTCCTTAGCATTCTATTTGGTACATCCTCAAAGAATACTAACAGATTGGTCAAACATAATTTTCCATTCTTATCCAAATTGATTTTGCTCATTCCAACTATTGCTTTCTTAGCTAACGGGTCAGTAGTTCTCCGATTTATCTGTTCTTTTTCCTTAAATAGCTAGGTCATTATTTTCAACCCTCAATCCACACGGACAGTTCCAGAATCTAAAGAATCTTGGAAGATTAAAACCAAAGTATTCACTGTCTCTATGACTGCCACCTTCAAAACTCTGGGATTTGATCGTCAGATCTTTGATCATTGATCATCTACTTTCAAACTGACTAACTTCAATAATACTATTGTTCTACTTTCAGTTCTTTATTCCCACTAGGTCCTCCAATGTCTTGAATATTTTTTCAGTATCATTGTCACAACCTTATTGCCCATTTGAAATTCCTCTGTCTAGGAGACCATCATTTGCCACAGACTGGTCTTCATATAGCTCTCACAATCTGCCTTTATGTTCCTTGCTCCAATTTTCTATCTTGCTTTTTTTTTAATCAATTTTTTAGTCCTTCATTTGCTGAATTCTAAAAGCTCCCAGTCCTCGGACTTAATGTTACTTCTGGCAACCTTATCAGTTGTTTCTTTGATTTAATATTATTTTCAGTTTCTCCAGTCAGCCACAAATAAATCACATTTGCTTTAGGGTTTGTGCAATTTATTTCCTTAAATGCAAAACATAGCCTGTCCTTCAGAGATAGACCAAAATGCTGGAGTAACTCAGCAGGTCAGGCAGCATAGCTGGAGAGAATGGACAGGTGACGTTTTTGGGTCGGAACGATTCAGATGGCCTGTCCTTCATCAGGCGTTTTAATGAATTTTCCCCAATAACCATAGCCAACTCATATCTTCACGCCTTCCTAGGCTTAGATTCAAGACCCCATTGTTGCTGGTGACTGGTGATGAATAAGTAAGCATGAGGGATAATAAACTGACTTGATCTGGTCTCTGTGAGACCATTGCAGCAGTGAACTCAGTGTGTGCATGGTGCAGGACCATGTGCCTGCTGAACAACAAACATGGCATGCAATAGATAGAGCTAAGCAATCCCACAAGCCGGTCAAAGTCTGTACTTCTGCTGCACCTGAGCGCAAGTGGTGGTGGATAATTAAACAGCTAATGGCAGAAGGTAGCTCTGCAACCAACCTTATCCTCAATTAAGGTGTATTAGTCAAGGCTAGTGGTGCTGGAAGCAGATACAAGAGGCCTTTAGATAGGCACATATATATGGACGGAAATACATTCAACGCAGACAGAAAGGTCAGTTTAAATAGGCATCATGTTTAACACAGACATCGTGCAACAAAGGACCTGTCCCTGTGTTGTGCTTTTCTATCTCGCCAAGGCTAAAGCATCAAAATGCCAAGTGGATGATCTATCTTGATTTCCCCCGAGATCCCCATCATCACCAAAGTCAATTTAATTCCCTCACATGATTTTAAAAGATCAGCTGAGAGTATAGGATACAACAATATGGAACGAGACAACATTCTGGCAGTACTACCGAAGACAAGAGGCCCAGAAATAGCTACAACTTTTGCCAAGTTGTTCCAGGCAGTTATAACGCTCTTCACATAAACAAAACAGAACAAATTCAATCAGGAAATGTACTGGCCAATTAATGTCCTCTCAATCATCAACAAAGTCATGGATGGTGTCATGAACTGTACTCTCATGTGGCACTAATTCCCCAATAACCTGCTCATTGATGCCTCATTTAGGTTTTGCTGGTAGCACTCAGCTCCAGACCTCCACATAGGCTCAGCTGAAGCATGTACTAAAGAGTTGTACCCTAGAGGTGAGGTGTAAGTAGGGCGGCGCACTGGAACAGCAGTAGAGTTGCTGCCTCACGGACCCTGGTTCGATCCTGACTGTACGGAGTTTGTACATTCTCTCCTTGACCATGTGGGCTTTCTACAGGTGCTCCGGTTTCCTCCCACATTCCAAAGACATGCAGGTGCTTCTGTAAATTGCTTCTTAATTTGCTTCTGTAAATTGCCCCTAGTGTGCAGGGAATGACACAGGGATAACATAAAAGTAGTGAACGGGTGATCATTGGTCAGCATGGTCTCGGGGGGCTGCAAGGCCTATTTCCACTCTGTATCGCTAGACTAGACTGGAAAGTGACTGCTCTTACAACATCTGACTGAATGTGGCAGCAGAGAGCCCAAGTAAAATTGGAGTCAATAAAGGAAAAGGGACCATGCGCCAACAGTTGGATTCACACCGTACACAAAGAAAGATGCCTGTAGCTGTTAAAAGCTATCCCAGTCCCTCGGCATCACTGCATGAGTTATTCAGTTCAGTGCCAGGGTTCAACATCAGCAACTCCTTTTATCATAAGGTCAGAAGTGAGGCCGTTCACTAATAATTGTACAATGTTCAACTTAATTCCAAATACCTCATCAATGAGCCATCTGTGCTTGTCCACAGCAAGACCTTCAAGAACGACCTGTTAAATGGCAAGTAACAGTCACAGCGTAACCGTGCCAAGCAATGGCCATCTGCAACAAAAGACAGTCTAGCTTTGATAATTAATGACACTATCACTGTTGAATCCCAGCTCATCAATATCCTAGGATGTGGGCACAGTTATCACTGAACAATAAGTCAACGGTATAATGGTCAACCATATAATTACTATTGTTACAAAAACATGCAAGTGGCTGGATGGCATACGGCTTATACTCTTGTAGGCATTATATCAAGATGGCTGATCTATTTAAGTCTCCAATCTAATATGTTGCCAAGATACTGATTGGGATCTCAGCAGTGGTAATGCCATTGGGCATCCCTGAGATGTGTGTGCACAAATGTATTCACATTTTAAACACCAAGTTTTAAAAGTTTTGTCTTAACATGCAGAAGAAGTGTAGTCGAGATAGTTGTGCGAGTCAGTGGGCTTGTAATAGATGTCAGTCGATAGTCTATTTCCTCTGATGGAAACTGCGAGATCAAGAAAGTGGGGGGAGGTGTCAGAGATGGTCCAAGTAAATTTGCGTGCAGGATGGAAATTGGTGGTGAAGTTCCATGAGTTCTGCATGGGTGCAGAATGTACCGCTGATGCAGTCGTCAATGTCGATGACTCAAAACGTCACCCATTCCTTCTCTCCAGAGATGCTGCCTGTCCCGCTGAATTACTCCAGCTTTTTTGCGTCTATCTTTAGTTTGCACGAGATGTGATTACTACTATTCTTCCATTTCCCTCTCAATGTCTATTTACCAAATTTACCAGGGCAGCTGTCTTTATATATTCAGCTCTTTAGTAAAGTTTAAGCCTATGATGAAGTCTAGAACCATAAAATCATTACAAAACTCAAATTTAGCAATGATGTGAAAGTCATTGATGAATACATGATGCAGTTGGTAGCACATTTCATTAATTTACTGACCATTAAGAGTGGATCATTTCAGAATTAATTAGCCAGATTTCATTTGCCCTGTTTGTGGATTGGGCACACCTGAGTGATTACCACATGATTGGATTGAAACCTATTCTGTAACTGAACTGGAACAAGTTGGCTTGAGGCATAATTAGTTCTGGATCACAAGTCCTTAGCACTAAAGATGGGATGATATTGAATTTCAGTCATCTTTGCTGTAGACTATAATCCTTGCATTTCTCTTTATATCGTGAAGTGAATCAGATTACCTGAACATCGAAGCAAAAAACTGCAGATGCTGGTTAATACACAAAAGGACACGAAGTGCTGGAGTAACTCAGCAGGTCAGGGAGCATCCCTGGAAGACATGGACATGGGAGGTTTCAGGTCAAGACCCTTCTATAAACTGATTGAAGGGGAAAGAAGAAAGCAGGAAAAGGAGAGAGGGAGGACAACGTATGGCAGGTACCCGAAGACTGGCTTGTCATGGTGTAGACTTTGGGTGAAAAGTGAATGCACCCTCTGCATAGCATTTCTGAGGGATTTAAATGCTACAGCTTTACCTTTGGCACTCACCATCTCTGAGGGTGTTGATGTCCTTGAACCATCCCCTCCCATGAACTGTTTATTTACCGCCACCATTCGGTACTAAATGTGGAGTTAGCATAATTTTGGTCATTTCATTGGATGTTGGTTTTGTCACTCTGAACGGTGTATGTCGTTTTTCATGATTAGTACTCCAGTAATCCTGTGATGCAGCTTCACAGGGAGGGTACCTCATTATTGAGTATGCCAGTTGTTTCTCCAAGCCCACTGTTCTTCAAATCTTATTGAGAAAATATTAGTCCACAGGCATGAAAGGCATGGTAGAGTAACGGCCATGTCAGGCAAAGAAGTTGGACACAAAATGCTAGAGTAACTCAATGGGCCAGGCAGCAGCTCTAGAGAAAAATAATAGGTGACGTTTCGGGTCGGATCCCTTCTTCAGACTGCTTCTTCAGACTTCAGGGTTCCGACCCGAAATTTCACCTATTCTTTTTCTCCAGTGATGCTGCCTGACGCACTGAATTACTCTAGCATCCTGTGTCTACCTTCGGTATAAACCAACATCTGCAGTTTCTTCCTACACATTCAGGCAAATGAGTCACAGATTATAATGGTATACAAATCTGCCCCAGCTGATAGCTCAATGAATAACCTTTTATCAGAACTGATCCTGTACTCAGCCAGTATTAAGAGATGTCATTGAAGCAGAGGTCCTTGAAGGTCCCAACCCGAAACGTCACCTATCTACTCCCTCCACAAATGCTGGCTCACGTGCTGAGTTACTCCAGTACTTCATGTTTTTGCTCAGATATCTTTAATTGCTTGTCAGCAGTGGGATTCCTTTTTTTACTTTAAACTTTAGAGAAACAGTGTGGAAACAGGCCCTTTTGCCCATCGAACCCGTGCTGACCAACAATCACCCCAGACACCAGCACTATCCTGCGCAGTGGGGACAATTTACAATTTACAGAAGCCAATTAACCTACCCACCTGCACGTCTTTCGACTGTGGGAGGAAACCAGAGCACCCGGAGAAAACCCACATGATCACGGGGAGAACGTACTAAATCCGTACAGACAGCATCCGTAGTCTGAATTGAACCCGGGTCTCTGGAGCTGTGATGCAGCAACTCTACCATGAAAAAAATAATATTTTTCCTTTTCAAATCGTTGAGCCAACGGATAACCAAAGTGGGAGAAAATAATGGGGATAGGCAGAAATGTGGGGTTGGCGTTATGATATTAAATGAAACATTCTTGAGGAATCAAGAGGCCTCTAAATCATATCTTCATGGCATCATTTACTGAAAACCTGTTATTTTAATGACAACTTAGATCCCATATAATCATTAAACACAGGTATTAATTATCATGCACCAGATCTATCCAAAGCTGCTGCCTTAACAATGAAATTCAGTGCTCAGAGAAAAGATGCTAGGAGTCAAATATTTAAACAACCATACAGCTTCTAACAGATGGATGGCTGGAATATCCAAATAAAGTTCATGAGTCATATACCAAGGTCTAAAAATAGTGAGTGGAAGTTTTCCAAATTTTTTTGCTTGGAAGCTTTAACAAGATAGTGCCAAGAAATATATCATAAAACGTAAAATATTCTTCTCAATTAAGACTCGCGTTGAAAAATAATAAGTTGAAGCCATAACTTATTTGTGAGTCTCTGTGAGGCACTTAGTTAAATTATCATTGGAATCATCAGCAGTTTCTTTGTGGCCAACAGAAAGCTGAACAATATCAGATTATATAAAGAAGCATGTTAAGCTTGCCCAGAACTCAATAGTGTTGTTATATTAGTTTAGTTTAGTTAATTAGAGATACAGCATGGAAACAGGCATTTTGGCTCACCGGGTCTGCGCCAGCCAGCAATCACCCGTACACTAGTGTGAAGGAAAGAACTGTAGATGTTGGTTTAAATTGAAGATAGACACAAAATGCTGGAGTAACTCAGAGGGACAGGCAGCATCGCTGGAGAGAAGGAATGGGTGATGTTTCGGGTCGAGTCTGAAGAAAGGTCTCGACCCGAAACATCACCCATTCCTTCTCTCCAGAGATGCCGTCTGTCCTGCTGAGTTAATCCAGCATTTTGTGTCTACCCGTACACTAGTTATATCCTACACACTAGGACATTTTTTTAACGGAAGCCAATTGGCGTACAAAACCTGCAAATCTTTGGAATGTGGGAGGAAACTGGAGCACCCGGAGAAAACCTGCACGGTCACAGGGAGAACTTGCAAACTCAGTGCAGGCAAGATCGAACCCAGGGCTTTGGTGCTGTAAGGCAGCAACTCTGCCGCTGCACCATTGTGCCATCCTTATAAAATTGCATGTGGTCAGTTTCTCCCAGCAAATTCATGAGTGAGCTGATTGTTCCACTTTCATGAACAGCCATGATTACAGTGAACGGTGGTGCTGGCTCGAAGAGCCGAATGGCCTACTCCTGCACCTATTGTCTATTTTGAGAAACTACACTAGTTGACAGGGAAGGTTAGGGAAAAGAGGAATATTATCTGGCTATTATCCCAGAAGTGGGCAGGGAACTGAACTGGCCTGGTTTGATCTGAGTAAACCCAAACAAATATGGTTCCCTCCACACCCAGTGGAAACAGGCTGACTGCCAGGTGGCAAGGCCTTTGTCATCAGCCATGAGCAGTAACAAAGGAGAGATCTGAGACCTTTGAGGAGATGAGCAGAGTTAACGTGGAGATCTGGAATCATCTTGGAACAAAGATAACCTTACAAATTGACTACATACCATCACAAAAATGGTTATTTCCACCAATGTAATATCTTTCTCCTTGCCCTCCCTCAATTCATTGTAAGCTTAAACCACCATCTGATTCCCATCACCCACCTTACAGAACTTTAAGGCAATCAATAAAATGTCTGCCCTTGCACAACAAAGACCTAATTAGCCTGCTCACAAATTATACTTTATTCATTAATCTAATTAAGTTGCAACAGAATGTTAAAGTCTCAACCCTGTCATCAAATTCTTCCCCTAACTCATTCTCATAACTGTGATCTCTTCAATCAAGAGAGTCAAGAATGCAGTGTGTTTTATTGTCATATGCACCAAAATGGAACAATGAAATTTTTACTGGTAGCAGCACGCAGATAGTTAAACTGATATGCTTTGCGTGACATTGGTGAGACAACATTTGGAGTACCTTGTGCAGTTCCGGTTGCCATACTGTAGAGATGATCTGAATGAGCTAGAGAGGGTGCAGAACTCTGTAAATACCATACGAAACAACACAAATAGAAGTATTTAAAAAATCAATATTGGTGCAAAGACAAAAGCAATGCTCCCAAGTTTATGCAATTCGAAGCTTAGTTAGAAGTGATGGTTATCGAACAGGAAGTGTTGCTGACAATTCGTACTGATTATGTTCTGTTGATGAGGAAGTCAACAATCCGGTTGCAGGGGGATGTTAAGCCCCTGTCCCACTGTACGAGGTAATTCACGAGTTCTCCCGCGTTTTCCCCTGTTTCGAACTCGGAGAATGTCCGTAGCGGGTCTGTAGGAGTTTGTGGATGTCTCGTAGCGGTTCGTAATGCTAACGGTACGTATAAAAAGTAAAACAAAATTTCATCATGAGTATTTCTTTACTCGTGGACATTTTTTGCAGGGATGAAAAAACGTCACGAGTTACCGGATGTCCCGAGTACCTACTGTTAGCATTATAAGTTGCTACGTGACATCCACGAACTCCTACGGACCCGCTACGGACATTCTCCGAGTTCGAATTCGGACAGGGGCTTGAGTTCCCTGAGCTTGGTCACCAGTTTGGAGGGGAGGATGGTGTTAAACACCAAGCTGTTCTTCAAGGGGTCATTCAAGGAATTTTCATTTCACACCCTCAACCCCACTCCAGACACACACCACAATTTTAGTCTCGTGCACATCTGCATGGTAGCCTAGTCTGGACTAGTAGATCACATAAGATGCAATGTGAACTAGCCAAATAGACACAAAATTGGCTTGGTGGAAGGAGACAGAGGGTTGTTTTTTCAGATTGGAGGCTTGTGACCGATGGTGTGTCATGGGTTTTTCATTGCTAGATCCCTGTTGTTTGGAATTTATTAACAGTTTGGATGA
The DNA here is from genome assembly GCA_963514005.1 of Raja brachyura. The sequence continues at coordinate 24,541,087 of OY740812.1, forward strand.
GAATGTAGGTGGTATGATTAATAAGTTTGCAGATTACTCCAAAATTGATGGTGTAATGGACTGTGAAATAGGTTACAACAGGATCTGGACTAAATGCAAAAGTGAGCAAAAGAATTGCTGATGGGATTTAAGCAAACAAGTACAAAGTGATGCTTTTTGAGAAAGTAAACCTGAACAATAAAGTTGATGGCAGGACCCTGGAGAGTGTTGTGGAACTGAGAGACCTTGGGATACAACCACATATTTCTTTGAAAGTGGTAACACGGTTAAACAGGATGATGAAGAAGGTGTACAGTGGGTTTGCATTCATCGGTTGCGGCACAAAGTACAAGGGTTGAGATGTCCTATTACAACTTTGTATGGCATAGGAGAGACCGGATTTGGAGTATTGCATGCAGTTCTGGTTGCCATGCTGTAAGAAAGACCTGACTGAAATAGAGAGGGTGCAGAAAAGGTTAATTCACAAAGATGTTGCTGGAGGGTTCGAGTTGTAACGAGAGACGGGATAGACGGGAACTTTTTCTCTGGAAATAAAGAGGCTGAAGGGTAACCTTATTGAAGCATGAAACCATGAAGGGCATTGTTTAGGTGGATGTTCACAGTTTTTTTCCCAGCGTAGAGAGTCTAAAACTAGAGGACATAGGTTGATGGTAAGAGAGGAAATATTTAAGGGTATCTGAGGGGCATGTTTTTCACACTGAGAGTAGCAGATATGCGGATTGCTTTGCCAGAGGAAGTGGGAAAGACTGGAACAATTACGAAGAGATTATAAAAGCATTTGAATATATACATGGTTAGGAAATATTTAGAGCGACATGGTCAAAATGCACGATAATGGGACTGGCTCAGTTTGGCACTTTAGTTGGCATGGATGAGTTGGACCCAAGAGCTCATTTCTGTGCTGTTTAACTCTATGACTCTATCTACCATTTTATTCACTTGGGTGGCACAGATTTGCAGCAGTAGAGTTGCTGCCTCACAGCACCAGAGACCCAGGTTCAATCCTGACTATGGGCAGGACTGGATTTAGATGTCAAGAGGTTCTAGGCTATTCCACTTGTGAGGCCCCTCCCAATCCCCCACCCCCACGATGAGAGGAAGATGGAAGAGTCCACCAGATTGACACCGATGTGCAGATGAGTGTGGCGAATGAGATAATGGCTGGAAAACTGCGCTTTTTATTTATTGCCAGTGCTAGTCGAGTTGTCGGCTTAAAACACTATTATTCTGAAACGGAGGGCAAGAAAAATTACTGAAGTGTTGTTTAGAGACTACAGTGCATTGTGACAGCATATGTAACAAAGGCCAATGACAGTGTCAAAAATATTATACACCAGGCCCGTATGAAGCTTTTCAAAAAGGGGGATGGCATGGCAAGATTACAAAAAATTTATGTGAAATAAGTGCATGCAGCGCATGTCACAAGCACAAAGCTCAAAGACCCTTGCTCTGGGGGGTTAGGTGATCTCTGGTGCATTCTGAGCCTTATTTTGGCGCATTTTTGCACCAAATGTATGACCAATATTTCTGAAATAAATTTGGTTGAGTCAAGAGTGATGAGTGGTTGGAATGGGATGATTGGGGTCATTGTATACATTTTTTTAAATCAAGAATTGAAGCTGTCCTTGTTTTAATAATCAAGTTGTACTGGAAAATGTTATGTAAAATGTTATAAGGGAGCATACAAACACTGCAAATAAAATACCGTGAGTTTTTGCATATAAACCCTTTTTTTGGAAAATGTCTTGTGTGTTGATTTGATTGCCTGTTACTCATTGACTGTGTTAGTGTGTGCACATTAAAACTATGATTGAAAATGAAAGTCGCAAACTATGGAATGCATATTTTTCAGTATTGTTATCAAGGAAAAGAAAGCAGTTCCAATTGTAAGTAAATATAATTGCTCTAAAACCTACCTTAATTTTGCAAACTCACTAAAGATAATCCCCCTTTCCCTCTCCCCCCTCCTTCTTCCCCCTCCCTCCATCTCTCTCTCCCGCCCCATCTCTCTCTCCTTCCCCCCCCCCTCTGCCTCCCACGCAGCGAGGCTCCGACTCCATGCCACAGACACCGCAGCCCCCCCCCCCCCCCCCCCCCAGCCCAGAGAAACGGCACTCCTGCAACGCAATATTCCACTACTTACCTCGAGTAGACACCTAGGTTCTTTGGTAGACACGAGGCATCGAGGTGATTGTGTGGAGTGCAAATGGAGATCTAAACCAGCCCAGGCCCACTGCGCACTCGCGGAGAGACATCGTTATTTTGCGTCGCTACTGCGTCACCGGCCTCCCCCAACTGTGCAAGCGCGGATGGTTGCAATTTTTTTCCTCAAAACCTCCAGCTGGCCAGAACCAGAATTTTGGGTAATTTCCGTCGAAGTGGAAACGCTGATAGCGATCCAATTTTTTTTTTTCTCTGGATTTTTTAAACTCTGGGAAAAAACACCTTGGCCAGAGACTCCCGAGATTTTGAGGCCCTAGGCTTCAGCCTATGAAGCCTAGAGGTAAATCCAGCCCTGCCGAGGCCCCCCTAGATCTCAACGCCCTAAGCTTAAGCTTCTGAAGCTTGTACGTAAATCCGGCCCTGACTATGGGTGCTGTCTGTATGGAGTTTGTACGTTCTCCCGGTGATGGCGTGGATTTTCTCCGGGTGCTTCAATTTCCTCCCACATTCCAAAGGCGTATAGATTTGTAGGTTAGTTGGCTTCAGTAAAAATTATAACATTTTAGTATACAGGGTGTTTGTTGGTTGGCATGGACTCGGTGGGCCAATGGGCCTATTTCTGTGCTGTATCTCAAAGGTTTAAAGTCACTCCAGCATTGGCTTGTATATGGAACGAACCTAGGGAGGAGGTAGTTGAGGCAGTTATTATCATAACGTTAGAAGCATTTGGACAGTTACATAGATAGGATCGGTTTAGAAGAATATTGGCCAAACGCGGGCAGGTGGGACTAGTGTAGATGGAGCACAGTGAGTGGAGTGGGCCAGTTGGGCCACTGTTTTCATGCTGTATGACTCTACGACATTAATGTTGAAAAAAATGGAGAGATCCTGGATGTTGAAAGGAAATTATTGCAAATAAGACAACATTCAACTGTAGTGCCAAAAAATCTCATCCAAATAACAGTTAGCTGATCTTTATTATGCCATGGATCTTCACCAGCAGGCTAAATTCACTTTTTGTCAAATGATAAAGCTTCAAGATATAAAGATTATACCTCATTAAACATTATCTGCAAATAATTCTTAAATTGTAATCTTTTTATTATTGTCTTCATGCTTGTTCAGTATGAAATGTCCACTGTAATTATAACTCAGTCATGAATTGTGTATTTTTTTGTTTTGCATAAACTATTTGGAACATTTAATTAAGTTTGACATAATGTTCCATTATTTTTTAAGATTGCAGTGATGGTTTATGATCGCATTCAATAAATTTAATAACCAAAAGCAATTACCCGACAGGGTTTATGATAATTCCGCCAATATCAACAGAACCTTACCACATCTCAGTTTAAGGAAAGTAATTCTCACAAGTTTGGTGACTTAAAAGTGATCTAAACATGAGAGATAGTTTAGTTTAGTTTATTGTCACGTGTACCGAGGTACAGTGAAAAGCTTTTTTGTTGCTTGCTGTCCAGTCAGCGGAAAAACTATACTTGATTACAATCAAGCCATCCGCCATGTGCAGATACAGGATAAAGGGAATAACGTTTAGCACAAGATAAAGTCCAGTAAAGTCCAATAAAAGAGAATGCAAGGGTCTCCAATGAGGTAGATGGTAGGTCAGGACCGCTCTCTAGTTGGTAATAGGATGGTTCGGTTGCCTGATAACAGTTGGGAAGAAACTGTCCCTGAGTCTGGACGTATGCGCAAAAGTCATGGTCTCTGAGAGGCATGATATCAATATCATTATTACAGCAGACAGCACAGAAAATAAAGACACTAGGAACTGCAGATGCTGTCTTACAAAAAAAGACACAAAGTGGGCTGGAGTAACGCAACGCGTCAGGCAGCATCTCTGGAGAACATGGATAGGTGACGTTTCTTCAGACAGATTGTGCAACTGGAAATAAATTAGACTAGCCCGCTTTATTGCAAACTAATGACACTCATTTTGAATATTTCAAGATCTTATTACAAAACAAAATGAACCTGGAGCAAAAGCAAAATATAATCTTGTAAAGACAAAAACAGGACAGACTTCATAACGGCTTGAGGAATCAAAATGGTGAACCAAAAAAAGTATTTTGTTCGAACAACATAAAATATAGAACAGGACAGCACAGGTACAGGCCCTTCAGCCAACAAATTCTGGGACAAATATCATGCCAAGTTTAAAGTAATCTCCTCTGCCTGCACATGATCCATATCCTTCCATTCCCTGCATATCCATGTGCCTATCTACAAGCTTCTTAAATGCCCCTATTGTATCTGCCCCCACCATCAGCCTGGGAAATGCCTCTGGCACCGACCACTCTCTGTGTAAACAAATTTGCTCCTCTCACTATCAACCTATGCCTTCTCATTTTTGAGTTTCCACCCTGGGAAAAACATTCTGGCTATCTACCTCCCATGATCTATATAATTAAAAGTCTCATCTTGACCACTTCCTGTTTGCACTGCATATTGATTTTAGAAGAAACGCTACCACTTACAGCTGTGATTTTTGGCCATCTTACTCCCAGTCCCCCTCAGCTGTGCAGGACAAGAGGATTTTTCACATCAATGAAAAATCAAAGACTTATTAATGTTTAAAAAATGTTGAGATTCTCTCTCCTGTCAATCATGCCATGAAGGACACGACCCTTCCGGTGGGAGGGGGAGGGACTATAAAACCCAGAAGTGTGGGCATGGCTCAGTCTCCGGATGATGGGGGAGGGAGAGAGAGAGTCACGACTCAGTCTGTGTTGGATATCTACAGAACACTGAGAATACTGACCTGTGAGTGCCCTTAATGTGGTTTGAAAATGAAAATGTGTTTGGTTTGAAAAAGCAAATGGTGGTGGTTGGTTTGAAAAAGCAAAACAAATAGTGGTGGTTGGTGGTTTGAAAAAACAAAGCAAATGCTGGTAGTTGGTGGTTTGAAAAAGCAAAGCAAATGGTGGTGGTTGATGGTTTGAAAAAGCAAAGCAAATGGTGGTGGTTTGAAAAAGCAAAGCAAATGGTGGTGCTTTGAAAAAGCAAAGCAAATGGTGGTGCTTTGAAAAAGCAAAGCAAATGGTGGCGCTTTGAAAAAGCAAAGGAAATGGTGGCGCTTTGGAAAAAGCAAAGCAAATGGTGGCGCTTTGGAAAAAGCAAAGCAAATGGTGGCGCTTTGAAAAAAGCAAAGCAAATGGTGGCGCTTTGAAAAAAGCAAAGCAAATGGTGGTGCTTTGAAAAAAGCAAAGCAAATGGTGGTGCTTTGAAAAAAGCAAAGCAAATGGTGGTGCTTTGCAAAAAGCAAAGCAAATGGTGGTGGTTGGTGGTTTGGAAAAGAAGAGCAAATGGTGGTGGTTGGTGGTTTGGAAAAGAAGAGCAAATGGTGGTGGTTGGTGGTTTGAGAAGGCAGAGCAAATGGCGGTGGTTGGTGGTTTGAAAAGGCAAATGATTAAAAGTCTAAACTTGACCACTTCCTGCTTGCACATTATATTGTTTTTGGAAAAAAACGCTACCTGTTACGGCTGTAATGTTTGGCCATGTTACTCAGAATCCCCCTCCACTCATCAGGTGCAGAGGATTTTTCCCATCGATGAAAAATAAGAGTTATTTGTGTTTTAAAAATGTTGAGATTCTTTCTCCTGTCAATCACGCCATGAAGGCCAAGCCCCTTCCGGTGGGATGGGTTATAAAACCCGGAAGTGTGGGCGTGGCTCAGTCTCTGCAAGATAGGGGAGGGAGAGCTGTGAATCAACTGAACACACTGAATGTCTACTGAACTGTGAGTGAGGTTTTTAATGGGGTGTTTTGTGGTGTTTTATGGTGGTTTCACCCTGCTTGAAATAGTATGAGACTGCATTTGAATTTGGTAGCCTTGCACCCAGCTTGACATGATATGAAACTGCACTTGAGTTTCGTGGCCTTGCACCCTGCTTGAAATGGTATGAAACTGCACTTGAATTTGGTGGCCTTGCACCCAGCTTGACATGATATGAAACTGCACTTGAGTTTCGTGGCCTTGCACCCTGCTTGAAATGGCATGAAACAGCACTTGAATTTAGTGGCCTTGCAATCTGCTTGAAGTGGTATGGAACTGCGCTTGAATTTGCTGGCCTTGCAACCTGCTTGAAGTGGTATGAAACTGCAGTGAATTTGGTGGCCTTGTACCCTGCCTGAAGTGGTATGAAACTGCACTTGAATTTGGTAGCCTTGCACCCTGCTTGAAGTGGTATGAAACTGCACTTGAATTTGGTGGCCTTGCATCCTGCTTGAAGTGGTATGAAACTGCATTTGAATTTGGTGGCCTTGCACCCTGCTTGAAATGGTTGGAAACTGCACTTGAATTTGGTGGCCTTGCACCTTGCTTGAAATGGAATTTCAAGGAATAGCCGTGAGTCAACAGCTAGCCCACCAGCCGTGAGTGAGCTGCCAGCGCACCAGGCTTGAGTGACTGAGCTGCCAGTCCAAGAATCAATTTGGCCCAATGTCCATACTAGCGCTCTGGAAACGAGCCCCTTCAGCCCACAACACCCATACTAGCGCTCCAGAAAGCCCCCCCCACCCCCCACTGTCCACCAATATTGGAATTGGTGGAGGGGTGGAATATTGTGTTGTGGGACCACCCCTCCCATGCAAACATGGCCCACTTAGTCTAGTCTATATTACTAAAAGTTTGATCTTGACCACTTCCTGTTGTTCTGTATATTGATTTTAGCAAAAACACTGCCGCTTACAGCTGTGATTGTTGGCCATCTTACTCAGAGTCCCCCTCCGCTGCGCAGGACAAGAGGATTTTTCCCATCGATGAAAAATAAAAGAGTTATTAGTGTTTTAAAAATGTTGAGATTCTCTCTCCTTAAGGCCACGCCCTTTCAGGAGGGACTATAAAACCTGGACATGTTGAGTGCCTCAGTCAGTCTCTGCAAGATGGTGGAGCGAGAGGGTCACGACTCAGTCTGAGCTGTGAATAACAGTGAACACATGTCTACTAAACTGTGAGTGGTATTACTGACCTCTCAGTGCCCTTAATGTGGTTTGAAAATATAGTTTGGAAATGCTGTGTTGCCCTTGGTTTGGAAATGCTAAAGCTGTGTTGACTTTGGTTTGGATATGCTAACGCTGTGTCACCTTTGGTTTGGAAATGCTGAAGCTGTGTTGCCTTTGGTTTGGAAATGCTAAAGCTGTGTTGCCTAATTAAAGTCGCCTTGCCTAATTAAAGTCGCCTTGCCTAATTAAAGTCGCCTTGCCTAATTAAAGTCGCCTTGCCTAATTAAAGTCGCCTTGCCTAATTAAAGACGTACGTCTGTGATTTTTGGCCATCTTGCTCAGAATCCCCCTCTGCTCATCAGGCGCCGAGGATTTCTCCCATCGATGAAAAATAAGAGAGTTATTATGTTTAAAAAATGTTGAGATTCTCTCTCCTGTCAATCATTGCCATAAAGCTCACGCCCCTTCTGGTGTGCGGGGGGAGGAACTATAAAACCCAAAATTATGGGCGTGGATCAGTCTCTGCAAGATGGAGGAGGGAGAGGTCACGACTCGCTGTCTTTAGTGGCGTTGCACCCTGCTTGAAATGGTATGAAACTACACTTGAATTTGGTGGCCTTGCACATTGCTTGAAGTGTTAAAAAACTGCACTTTAATTTGGTGGCCTTGCAGCCTGCTTGAAATGGAATTTCAATTAATAGCCGTGAGTTAACTGCCAGCCCACCAGCCATGAGTGAGTGAGCTGCCAGCACAACAGGCTTGAGTGAATGAACCACCAGCCCAAGAATCCATTCGGTCCACAATGTCCATACTAGCCCTCTGGAAACCAGTCCTTTCAGCCCACAACACCCATTCTAGTGCTCCAGAAAGCCCACCCCCCAACCCCCACTGGCCACCAATATTGGAATTGGTGGAGAGGTGGAATATTGCATTGGGGGACCAGCCCTCCCGTGTGATGCTGGGACCCAACCGGTCCCACTTAGTCTAGTATATTAGTAAAACTCTCATCTTGTTTGTTTGTTTGTTTGTATATATGTATGTGTGTGTTCCCGAACATCCACCAAAACAGTACACGATAGCTCCAGTCTTTGGCCCACCTTAATCACCATTGTCCTGCCATGCAGGCTAGCAAGTTTTGTTCAAATGGATATTTGAAGGATTTTACAAGTTATTGACATTTTAAATGTTAAAAAATCACTTTTCCACTTGCCCTGCCCGTCAGCTGTGTTCGATGTCACAATGACGTCACAATGGGTTCCCAAATTTCTTTTTTTTTTTAAATCGCCATGTTTTTCTTTTGCGTGTGCTTGCCTGGCTTCACAACAGGAACCCAACGGCTCAACGGGTAAGTTTCCTTCTACTTTACAAACGCCTCCATGGGTCCTCTATTCACTTTATTAAGCTTAACTTAATTTCCGCCGTCAACGCCACAACTTTGAACGTGACAGCCGCGCATGCGCAGTTTGGTGAAATATTGCGTTGGAGGAGCCGGCCCAACGGGACCGCACTTGGCCTAATTTTATATACTTCTGTCAGCTTTCACCTTAACCTCTGACGTTCTGGCAAATAAAATCCATGTTTTTCCAAAACTCTCCTTTTGGCTAATGCCCTATAATCCAGGCAGCATTCTGGTGAATCCCTTCTGCGCACTCTCTAAAACCCCCATACCCTTCCTGTAATGGGGGAACCAGAACTGCATACAATACTAAAAATTTTGGTAATAAAGCCCAATATAGCTGCAACATGACTTCCCGACTCTTAGATATTACCAACTGGTTCCCTTTAGGCTTCTTCATGAACATTATTTGTATTGAGTAAAGCCATTTATTGGTGCGTTTTAAACCTTGGGACAATTAAATAAACCAGTATCTTTCACTTAACAGCCATGGCTTGCATTGGACTGATTTTTGATCGATGCAGGATTCATACTAATGAAAATGTTTTGCTTTATGCACACTCCCTCTTGTTTCAAAAATGCTGGAGAAACTCAGCGGGTGAGGCTGCATCTGTGGAGCAAAGGAATGGGTGAAGTTTCGGTTCGAGACCCTTCTTCACCAGTCTGAAGAAGAGTCTCGACCCGAAACGTCACCTATTCCTTCGCTCCATGGATGCTGCCTCACCCACTAAGTTTCTCCAGCATTTTTGTCTACCTTCGATTTTTCCAGCATCTGCAGTTCTTTCTCAAACATCCTCTTGTTTCAAAAATCTTTTGGGTTTCAACACACTTGCTGATTTTTGACGTGCAGCTCACACCAGAAAAGATCTAATGATGGAGACAAATGAGAGAGAGGTATTACATAGAAGAAGGCGAAAATATATAATTACAGTAAGACAGAAAAATTCATAATTACACAGAGACAGGGATAGTACATGTATGATTAGACAGAGTAAAGTGAATATATGATTACAAATGGAACCCTGAAAGAGTAAGCCAAAATAAATTATACAGTGACAATGAATACATTTATAATTATTCAAAGAGAGAGCGTGTATATAATTACAGTGACACTGGAGCTTTTAGAGTTGTTACAGATAAAAACCGATGAACCCACACTTAAAAGTGTTAATGGAAAAATTCAAGCTAAAGCTCATTGTTTTAACTTCATGTACCTTGGCTTGCAGCTTGTGGATAGGAATGGGCTTCACTGTTGTGATTAGTATTCCAAGTATACTTTCTACATTGAAACCTTACACTTATCAACTCCCACCTGATTCAGTCCGGAATTTCAAGAATTATATTGTTTTCAGGTTGCCACAATCTTTGACTCAGACACAAGCATTGAGGGCAACAGGATCCTGGCACTAAAATCAGTAAACATGCCATGCTACGGGTGACTAGCAAGGCCTTTGCCATTACTACGAGTCAAAGTACACACAAGTAAAATTAGAAGAAAAGCTGGAAGAACAATGAACAATAGAGTCACTGCCTTACCGCACCAGGTACAATCCTGACTACGGGTGCTGTCTGGATGGAGTTTGTACGTTCTCTCCCTGACCACATAGGTTTTCCCCGGGTGCCCCAGTTTCCTCCCACACTCCAAAGACACACAGGTTTGTTGGTTAATTGGCAATGGTAAAGAATGTAAATTGTCCATAGTGTGTAGGATAGTGCTAGTGTATGGGGATCCTGATTGGCATGGACTCAGTGGGCCGAAGGGCCTGTTTACGCTCAGGATCGCTAAACTAAACAACATAGGACATCAAGGTGTCTCACTTTGTAAAGTAGAGTATAATGCAGCGTATATTATACTATAGTGTATATTATACTATAGCTTATATTATACTATATTATATTACAGCTTCTCCGTGGATTGTCAACTTGTCGTGGTGGAGAAGCTTGTGTGAACTGAGATCCTGAGAGCGATGCCGTCTGGAGCCATGCTCCTGGTAGGGTCACCCATGGCAGTAAGGTCGAGGGGGAGGTCTCTGACAAAGAGCAATCCAACCAAGACCTCAACGGTGGAACATGCAGAGGACAATGGCTGACCTTAGTGGAGCGTCACAACGGTTGGGAAGACGGATGAAGGCTGCAGCAGAAAAGAGTCTCCGGTCGTCTTGGACTCCATGCCACTGGATCCTGACCCAGATCTGTCAAGGACCGTGTAGTGGCTGCCTGTGCTCCAGTCTCCCCACGTTAAATAAAGTCACGCACAGGCGTCCTCCATATAGCATCCTGGAGGGATGAAGGAAAACACCAAATGCAAACCTCCACTACCTTGTGGCTATTAACTTATTCAGGAAAGGTGAAGACTGGATCTGGCGGAATATGCGTAGGAGACCACCATTTGGCGGTCCAACAGGTAGGAAGGTGGACCCAGCAAAGCGGTGCGGAGCGTAATTAGGGCACAATGTTCATACAGAACACTGGTGGATATCCACTGCATCTTGACCTATTGCCAGCCGTCTTGATTATGTCTTGCCACTGGATTCAGATAGACCGGGACTAGAGAGTGAGGCTGACGATTTGCACAACTCTCCCTCACTTTAATCCGAGTCATGCACAAGTCATGACTTCAGGACCCGTACCGCCCAACTGGACGAAGCAAGATCAGCACGGGAGTGCGTGCAGCTGAGAAGAAGCGCACCACAGAAGCTCAGAGGAAATGCGCCACGTACATGGCTAGAGCCACTTCAATGTCTACTGCAGCGCCCACCCAACTGTGTCCCATATGCGGGCGAGCCATCTGGGCCCGGATCGGTCTCACCAGTCACCTCCAGAACCACTAACAAAAACACTGAAGTCATGGTCTTCTTCAACTACGAAGGACGAACAACAACAATATTATACAGGTACGGAATAATTGTTTCAATTCCCATTCCAGATGTCTCTCTTCCATGCTGCTCCCTAACAAAACAGAATAACTGTAGTCAACTCTTTTGAAATAGAGAGAGTCATTGATCCCACTTACTGAATGATGGATTCAAACTGCAAGATGTTGCAGATATCTCCAGCACCAGCATGGGTGAAGGAATGTTTAAAAGCTCTTTCATTTGTTTAACTTAGAGATACTGTTCAGAGATACAGCATGAAAATAGGCTCTTTGGCCCACTGGTGGCTGCAGTAACTCAGCGGGACAAGCAGCATTTCTGGAGAGAAGGAATGGAGAACGTTTCAGGTCGAGACCAATCTTCAGTGAGTCCACACGACCATTGATCACCCATTCATATTAGTTCTATTTTGTCCCATTTTTTTGCATCCACTCCCTACACACCAGGGGTGATTTACAGAGGCAAATAATCCTACAGACTGACCCGCCAGTCTTTGGGATGTGGGAGAACACCAGAGCACCCGGAGGAAGCTCACATGGTCACAGGGAGAACATGCAAGCTCCACACAGACAGCACCCATGGTCAGGATTGAATATGGGTCGCTGGTGATGTAAGGCAGTGGCACTACCAGCTGTGCTGCTGCACCCCTCCTGACTATCATTGTTCTACCTTTGCCGATATTGCAGATCCTGCCTTACTCTGAGGTGGTAGTTTTCACCTGGAGCAGGTGGCAAATTTCAATCTTCAATAGCATTTCAAAATATATGTCAAAGATTTAGTAGAGAGAATTGTTTCTTCAACACACTGGGTGGATGGGGTCTCCCAAGTGAAATTACTATTTATCTTCTCCTGTGGTTTGCCTTATTCTTATACCTCTTCGATCTTTTGCACAAAAGGATTTTCTACTTTTCTACTCCTACATTCATAGCTATGAGCAACTTAATTTTGCAGAAGCCCTACAGTCAATATTACTACTTGCCAGGGCCTCAAAGTGAAATTATTTCTGTCCTTCTCCTCACTTCTAATGGTTAGCCTTCTTCTTTTTCCTCTATGATCTTTCTCACAAAATGATTTTCTGTTCATATATTCATATCTGTGAGCAACTGATGTTTGCAGAAGCCCAACAGTCAAGTCAAAATCCATCATTACTTGTCACGTGTTGACTTCTGGAAGTTTTAAAGAATACTCAAAAGCAAAGCAACATTAGCCAGTAAAAATCAATCGACAACTAAACGCCCACTGGGTAATTTCTGTACAAGGAGCTGGTGGGAGGTCATTCCTGCTGCTGAACAAATGTTTAGCTGTGCTGGGTTAGCTGGGGTTCTAATATTACCATGCCAATGTAAACGCTGTGTTGCAAGCTGCTTGACAGCATGATCTCCAGAGGGTATTAGCTACACACTGGCTAACACCTCACCAAAAGAGGAGGAAACATAACAAACGCCACAATTATATGCATGTGCAGCAATCATTATTTTCGAACCAACAAGTATCATGGAGCCATTTTTTGCCAAAAATGCTGCAAATAAATAATATTAAAGATACAATAAAGTTCAAAGATTCCAACGACTATCCTTCCTGAATATAGTAGGATTGCTCAGAGATCATAGGAGTTAAGAATTTATACAGGATTGCATGTTAGCTGTGTTGTGGGTCTGCCAGAGTGTTAGCTGATTGTGGTAAGTTGTCAATAATATCTGAAACAAAAAAATAGTGTTCCTTTGCTTTGAGGCAGTTTTGTACATATAAAGTAATGCAGAAATGGTGCCAACTTAACATGGAATACAGCACAGGAAAGGCCCTTCAGCCCACAATATATATGCCGGACATTATGCCAAGATGAACTATTCTCCTCCGCCTGAACGTGATCCAAATTCCCCCATTCTCTGCATATCCACATGCCTATCTAACGGCTCTTAAATGCCACTATCATATCTGCCTCCACCACTACACCTGGCAATGTGTGCGCCACCTTCTGTGTTAAGAAACGTCCACCGCACTTCTTTAAACTTTGCCCTATGGCTGGCAATGTCATTGTTTCTTTCAAAAAAAGTTTGGAGCGATGAAATGAGACCATTTTGCCTCAGCCTACAAATTCCTCAAAATGTTTCTCAACAAAATGACACTTGCACTTGCAATAGATTTTCATGTTGGTCCTCAACCAGCTACATGGAGGAAAGAGAGCACCACCTCCCAAAATATCCACTGCCTTCTTTGTCAAGGGGGACCTCATTGAAACTTACCAAATAGTGAAAAGGCCCGGATAGAGTGGATCATGGAGCAGATGTTTACACTAGATGTTTATTCTAGAACCATAGGCCTTAGCATCTTAATAAAAGGACACACCTTAAGAAAGGAGATGAGGAGGAATTTCTTTAGTCAGAGGGTGGGAATGTGTGGACTTCATTGCCACAGACAGCGGTGGAGGCCAAGTCATTGGGTATTTTAAAGGCAAAAATTGACAGGCTCTTGATTAGTATGGGTGTCAAGGTTTATGGGGAGAAGGCAGAATGGGGTTGAAAGGGAAAGATAGATCAGCCATGAATGAACGGCAGAGAAGACTCGAGAGGCAAATGGCCTACTTCGACTCCCATGACTTATGAACTGCCTCATTTGTATCAGTCTGTGGAACCTACAAAAGCCTCAACAGCCACCTCTAAATACATAGATAAGAGTAATAACAAGTCATCCTGACTCTCAAGGAACTGCAGAGCAGACAACTACAATTTCATGCCCAATGATTAATGCCCAAAATGTGCTGAATAAGCAGACCTCAATAGACCACAATGGCAATGGTTCACTTTCTATACTGTGAGTGATGTGACCAGTCATAGGATGTGATAGAAACATCTCATCCCTTCCGCCTTGTGGAGTCAACAAGATTTTAAACAGTATTTTTTTAAAGAATCTGGTGAAACCAATCACTTTTTAGCAAAAGCTGTTCTTCCTGCTGATAGGGAGTAAGATGCAACTGGCTAGTATTTGATAAACAAAGGACAAGTATCCAGCTTCCTCATCATCAAGTCACTACAGGCATCAAGGACAGAAATAAACTCTCCATACGGTTAGGTATGATAACCAGCTCAACAGTGGTGAAAGTCACTGCATCTGATAAATTGTCTCGAGAACACAAAATTGATGGATAAGTGCCTAAAATACAAGAAACTATAGAATTAGTGACCATATATGGACACACAATGTAGTGTATCTCTGCTAACAACGCATAATGTTAGATGAGGACATAATCAAGGTGATTCTAATGATATGTGAAAAACCAATCCCAGTCAAAGGAACCCGGGCAAAGTACAGACATTCACCTGTGGAAGCACACTCCAAGCAATCATTTATTGACTCAAGTAGCGTGGTTAAACTGAAGAGAAAAAATATGTTGTAATTATAAACTTTCTTACGCAGTGGCAATTTGAAGGAAAGCAAAAACTAAGAATGAAAATGGAGCCTAATTCAAGGGTCTGAAACTGTAGTTTGTTCAATATAATCGAACAATTGGTAGCATATTTGAATAGTTTAGTTTAGTTCATTGTCATGTGTACTGAGCTACAGTGAAAAGCTTTTTTGTTGCGTGCTATCCAGTCAGCGGAAAGACTATGTATGATTATAATCAAGCCATCTCCAGTGCCCATATACGGGATAAAGGGAATTATGTTTAATGCAAGATAAAGTCCAGTAAAATCTGATTAAAGATAGTCCCATGGTCTCCAATGTCGTAGATAGTAGGTCCGGACTGCTCTTTAGTTGGTGATAAGATGGTTCAACAAAGAAAAACTGATCCTCATGTAATTTAATAAAATTGTTTTCACATTTGTTAACCTCCTTGTCCTATGTTATTTAAACTTGGATAGGAGCTATAATAAAAATACCAAACTCCCGACTGAATTTTACAACACACATCACAAAATAATGTCACCATTCATCTCCCCCTATCTCACTCATCAAGATGCCTTCATCTCTTACAGTAATCCAACCTCACGATAAATTAAGGTTGGATTATTGAAAGAGTGTGGAGAACTATCACCACACCCTTCCTGACCTGCCAATACATCCCAAAAATACCAGTCTGGGGTTGTATTTATACATTATTTAGGGGTGGCACAGTGGCACAGCTGGTAGAGCCACTGACTCATAGCGCCAGAGATCCTGGTTCAATCCTGACCTCGGGTGTTGGCTGTGTGGAGTTTGCATGTTCTCCCAGTGACCGCGTGGAGTTTCTAGGCCCTATTTCCATGCTGTATCTTGCAAAGCAAACTCCAATTCAAACTTCAAATAAACAGTGGAATGCAGTTGAAAGTTGGCCTGAACAAAGTGGAACAATATTGCACTCAGCTCTGGGTTTCTTAGCAACTGGTGGGTAATTCAACATCTGTCTCTTCAGCAAGGCTTTCATTTGCCCTGGAACTGTGTTTCTCAAAGTGGGGTGTTACCGCCCCCTGGGGGGCTGTGGGATTATCTAGCGGGACAGGAGAAGGGCAGGTGTCTGTACATACTTGATCTGCTTATGGGGCAGTTGTTCAGCCGTGCTCTCCACTGACCTTCTCTCTAAAAGCATGCACTGTTGCTAATAGTAAATGGTATCTAAGACCCTCGCTAAGTAACTATCAGATTTTCAAAAGCTGGCATCACTGGATCAAATTCATCAATTTTGATAAATGAATGAAACAAAAAAAGTTGCAATTGGATTTTGAATAAATGCACAATTAATTATTACTCTTTTGAATGTTATTGTTTTATTATCTTCCTCAGTGGGTCATGCAAACTGTTATTTCGCTTTTTATGGGTTAAGATAGGGGGCACCGGGGATGAGTTTACAGAGCGAAAGGGGCGGTGGCCGAAAAAGTTTGGGGACCACTGCCCCAGAATATTTTTTCTAACATGAAACTCTTCCAATCAAAGTCAACAGTGGTTCAATACTAAATTTGTCTGCAGCAAGATTTCCTGTGCCACTGATCTGACAAATAATACGTCTATATCCTCACAGAACAATCAATGCTCCATAATCCCAACCCACCTGAGACTATGCTGCAATAGGACCCACGCTCCTGCTGCATTTGGTGCTTCTTTGAGATCTGTGCTCTTGCATCATGTCCCTGGGTTCCTTTGCTGTTGAAAATCACGCCTACAATTTCTGTTTTGTAGCCTCAGCATTATTCCATGCTGTTGATAATGATCTCAGCCATGCCTCACAGATTCTCGCTCACTGCTTCATTAAGGAAGTCATCCAAACTCTACGCACAGAGAAGACTTCATCTACTTTTCCTTTAGAGTGTAGTGAACATTGCAATTGGCAGCATTTGATCCTGACCTTGGGTGCTGTCTGTATGGAGTTTACACATTCTCCCTATAACGACTAGAGCACAGGAACAGTTTGGGTGAACATTGCATTTTAGCTGATTTGTATTTGGCTGCATTTGATCCTGACCTCAGGTGCAGTCTGTGCGGAGTTTCCTCCCACATCCCAAAGACGTGTGGGTTTGGAGGTTAATTGGCCTCAGAGAATTGCCCCTAAACTGTGGGAGTGAGAACTTGTACAATGAACTGCACTCGTGTCCTTGCTCACACCGCCCTAGAAACCACCTGCTGGAGTGCATGGTTATGGCCCTGACATCTCATCATTCCCGATTTTCACTACTCTACTCTTCTTAAATAGTGGGATCACATTTGCCATCCAATCCACCGGAATCATTTCAATAATCTATTGAATTTTGGAAGGTGATAACCGGAGCATGCATTACCTCCACAGCCACAGCTTTCAGGATTATCAATTTTCAGACTCATTAATTTCCCCAGTCAGTTGTTACTATTTTCTTTTAATGCACCAAATGCAGAGGACTTTTGTTTTTCCAGTAGTTTGGGAGGGTTTTTTTTATCCCTACTTCTCATCTCTGTCTCAAATGAGTCTGCGTTCCTCCTCACTAGTCCTTTCTTTTCATATCCCAATTTGTACCACTTGTCTGAAGAAGGGTTCCAACCTGAAACATCATCTATCCATTTTCTCCAGAGAAGCTGCCTGACCCACTGAGTTACACCAGCATTTTGTGTCTATCTTGTATCACTTCTCCTACTCTGTTTTTCCATCTTAATTTGTTGCAAATCATGTTTTATTTCCCTTCAACGCTGCTCACCTCATTGAAACCGCACTCCCGATCCCTGCAACCAGCAACTCCCATTGAGGCTGTTTGTCCACCACCTCTCTCTGTCTCCGGATCACTCTCTGATTCATTGCTCCCACCAGCCACGATTCCCCCAGTCCAGGCCATACCCAAACTCACAGTCTCCCTTGTGACATCGGAGAACAGGGAACCTAACTCTTCCTGGGCTGCTGCTTCTGCTGAAGAGTTGCCTAACCTGGCAGGATGCCAAACCTTTAAGCCTTCCAGGCAAAGAATTTGTTTGTAAATAAAAAACATGATCCTGCAGAGTTACATTCTGACAAAACTATTCTTTTTTAAAAACTGCAGTTTTCTGAATCTAGTCACACTCATGATTTATACACAAGCAGATTGTCTCAATAGTGTACCTATTCTTTTTGAAGGGAGGCACAGTGGCTCAGCGGTAGAATTGCTGCCCTACAGTGCTATTAGTATTGGTAGAAATGTGTCAGCCTCAATAACACTCAGCACGGGAGCACCTCAGGCTGCGTGCTCAGCCCCCTGCTGTACTCACTCTATACTCATGACTGCATCGCCGGTCACAGTGCGAACTCCATCATCAAGTTCGCTGACGACACCACCATTGTGGGACGTATCACCGATGGGGATGAGTCAGAGAATAGAAGAGAGATCGAGAAACTGTCCATATGGTGCCAGCACAATAACCTGGCCCTCAACACCAGCAAAACCAAGGAACTGATTGTGGACTTTGGAAGTAGGATGGGGACCCACAGTCCCGTTTATATCAATGGGTCGATGGTTGACAGGGTCAAGAGCTTCAAATTCCTGGGCTTGCACATTGCTGAAGATCTTTCCTGGTCCGAGAACACTAATGCAAATATCAAGAAAGCACATCAGCACCTCTACTTCCTGAGAAGATTACGGAGAGTCGGTTTGTCAAGGAGGACTCTCTCTAACTTCTACAGGTGCACAGTAAAGAGCATGCTGACCGGTTGCATCGTGGCTTGGTTCGGCAACTTGAGCGCCCTGGAGAGGAAAAGACTTCAAAAAGTAGTAAACACTGCCCAGTCCATCATCGGCTCTGACCTTCCTTCCATCAAGGGGATTTATCGCAGTCACTGCCTCAAAAAGGCTAGCAGCATCATCAAGGAACCACACCATCCTGGCCACACACTCATCTCCCTGCTACCTTCAGGTAGAAGACAGAGGAGCCTGAAGATTGCAACGACCAGGTTCAGGAATAGCTACTTCCCCACAGCCATCAGGCTATTTAACCTGGCTCGGACAAAACTCAATTCATTAATAACCCATTATCTGTTATTTGCACTTCATCAGTTTATTTATTCATGTGTGTATGTATTTATATAATGATATATGGACACATTGATCTGTTTTGTAGTAAATGTCTACTATGTTCTGTGTGCTGAAGCAAAACAAGAATTTCATTGTCCTATCAGGGACACATGACAGTAAACGAACTTGAACTTGGAAACCTGGGTTCGATCCTGTGTTGTCTGTGTACGTTATCCCTGTGACATCATGCGTGGGTTATCTACGGGTGCTCCAGTTTCCTCCCGAACTCCAAAGATTTACAGATTTGTACGTTAATTGGCTTTTAGTACATAAGATAGTGCTAGTGTACAGGGTGATTGCTGGTCGGCGCAGACTCAGTGGGCCAAAGGCCGTGTTTCGGCGCTGAATCTCTAGTCACGTTTATTTTTATTTAACCTTTTATTGCATGGCAAAATCTGCACAGTACTTCCAATTCCCCTAACATCCCGCCTCATCCATGTTCTCGATGCCTGTTACTGTGTCTCAGCTGCAGTGCCTTATTTTGCTCTGTAGGAAGCACTTTGTTTTTCCCCATTGTTACAGTTCATTCATCAGCTGGCTGCCCAGCACTCAAGTATATTTAAAAAAATAGTCCTTGTCATCATTCATCATCTGCATCTGATAATGGCAGTAATTACTTTGGTGTCTATAATACAGGAGCAGTTTATTGAATATTATGCATTTTCGACCAGCCCATACGTATCGATTCAATTTCAAAGGTTGTGATGATTTCAGCCAAAATTAAATGTTCAGGGAATTTTCAACCAACGTTCCCCAAACGTTAAAAAATTATGGATGATAGATATCTAAAATAAACATACAGAAGAAATACTCAACAGGTCAAGCAGCAAGCTCAGAGAGGGAACCAGAACTAGTGTTTCCGATTATGATCTTTCATCACAACTATTCTAATGGAAGTAATCAATTTGATTATCTTTAAATCAGACTTTATCCTGCACTAAATGCTGGACTCTTTATCTGTACACTGTAGACATAATCATGTGCAGTCTTTTATTTGACTGGATTGCATACAAACAAAAGCTTTTCACTGTACCTCAGTACACATGACAATATTAAACGAAACTAAACTGAAACTAAATCTCTCCAGAGATGCTGATCAGTTTGTGGATAATCTTCAGTGTCTTTTGTTTTTATTTCCATCATGAGTTCATTCTTCATATTCAATGAATCAAATGCAAAAGTTCCAATATAAGAGCAACTCATGGCTTCAACTAGTTTCAATCAACTGTTCACATTTTTCAGGAGCAGATCTTGTCGGCAGATGCAAACAGGTTTTATCATCTATACTGCATAGTGAATAAATTGTATTAAAACACTATAGATTGTCATCTTTAAGGAGCATCCTGTTTGGTTTTGCAGTCTACTATCATCAAATTGATATCTTCTGCAAACAGCTTTTGATTATCTACTGCAGGCCATTTATCAAGATATAAAGCATAATGAAGCCCAGAAGCACATTCCTGTGGGACCCCATTAGAAGCACATGCTCCATAATTTATTGGCAAAACTCAGAATTTCACCTTTTTCTGACTGCTGCTCTTTAAATAATGAGAATGTGCTAGATTTCACCACATAGATTGCAAATTCAATTTTTCATTTGAAAGAGAAGTTGAAAAGCTAATTATTTAAAAAGAACAGAAAATACAAAAAGCCTAGACAGCAGTTGTGAAGAGAAAAATGGGGTTATTGTTTCAGACCTTTTGTTGGAACAGGTCTAATGAGTTGAAAGCAAAATGTGGCAGATGCTAAGTAAAATAGAAAATAGTGGAAATGCTCAGTCGGTCAGGCAGCATCCATGAATAGGAATTAGATCCATCGTCTCAAGTTATTGCTGAAGGCCTTTTTCTCTGGTATGAAACTGGGGGCATGATATCAAAATGAAGGCCTGTTTTCTTCTAATGAAATGTCATCAAGCTGTGAGCTTGATGCTGAAGCTAAAACTATGAGCCAGAATTTTCTCCACAGATGTTGTCTGATATGCTGAGTTTTTGAAACATAACTATATTTCTCTCTTGATTGTTATTTTAACATGTTATTTTCTGTCTTTTTTAGAGGTTATTTTATATTTTCAAGTATTTGCAGTATTTTTGGTTTTGTATACAAATATAACAGAGAGTGGAGGGTGTATGGAACGAGCTGCCAGAAGCGGTAGGTACAAAAAGAACATTTAAAAGACATTTGGACAGGTTCGTGGATAGGAAAGGTTTGGAAGGATATGAGGCAAACATGGGCAGCTGGGACTAGTCATAGAGTCATAGTGATGCTGCGTTCAAATCTGCCCAAACCAGCCAACATGTCCCCACTACACCAGTCCCACCTTCCTATGTTGATATCCCTCCAAACCTCTCCTATCCATGTACCTGTCAAACTGTTTCTAGTGTAGGCGCAACATTTTGGTCAGCATGGGCAAGTTGGTCGAAGGGCCTGGTTCCGTGCCATATAACTCTATAACCTTCTGTTTGTAGTTCCTTCTATTCATTAAATAAGCTGGCCACGAAAAACAATATCACATTCTCCTTGCCTGCATGCAGTTATCATCATTCATGACACAAAAATCGTATGAAAGATCATTTAAAAGAGCATTAAGTGCTGTCACCATCCCTTACATAATGTGAAAGGCAAGTGATGGATTCAGACAAGGAGAAATAGTGATTTACTGTAACTCGCTAGTTATGTGCTTTCCAGATGTGACGTGGTTTATCTGATATCAATATGACATACAGTTAACAATGATTAGTCTGTCATTTTAGGTGCATTACAATGCAGGAGGCACAAAAAAACAGGAGCCAGGTATGCTTTGCATATATGTGGAAATCCAATGAGTACCGCAGCTAATCCAAAACCTGCATTACAAATTCTATTGTGTCATGAATATGAACGACTGCAGCAAATCATTTGTCTTGCCGATCCACGTTAGTGCAGAGTACATGTTCAGTATGTGCTACTCTATGCATTGCATCACCCTCACCTCCGGGCCGCTTTTAAACCCTTTACACCGTCAGACCATCGCAGTGGGCTGTGGTCCTCGTGTCAGCCTCTGACTGTGTCTGCTGCCACCATGGAATTTTAATCGGCACTGCCCACTACAAGAAATGTCAGTTTAAGCAATCATGCGCAGCAAACACGGCAAGAAACAATATTAAATATTAAAAGATTTACAAACAAATGGGAAAGGAAATTTAGCAGACTGGGAGAGTCACATAAAACAATGAAGAGATACAGGGAGAGTAATAAGAAAATAAACAAAAATGAGCAAGCTGTGGTAGCTAGAATATAAGGTAAATATATTAGAAGAGAATGGCAATGAGGAATGCAGAACAATTAAAAATAGATATAAGTGGAACTACAATGAATAATAACAAAATATAAAATATTTTAATTGAGCATTTAAATTACTTAAACGCAAGTAATTTTCAGGAACAGGATCCAATGCATTCCTGCTACTTTATGGTGTACTTAACCCTGTTGACTGGGGTTGAATTTCTGGGCAATGATATAATGTATTTGTGCCTTCTCATCAGGGAATACTTGAGAGGAAAGACACAGCACACATGCACAGCTAAGGAATCTAGGTCAAGTATGATAGAGGATTGTATTTAATATTTGGGTGGAGGGAGACAGCAGTAGCTTCTAATAATTAATTTCCAATGAGTCACAGACAGATATTACATCCTCAAGGGGTCTGAAATTGCATTCCCCAATTGGGTTGTATGCAAGTCCACACACTGCTGCTTATTTATCTGCTTCGGTTTATTGCGGTTGCCCAAAGCTTCACTTGGGTTCACAGTGAAAACGCATTTGATGAAGAAAAATGAGAGACCAAAGTGGGCAGTGATTTTTCAAAAAGGATAGAACAAGGTCAAATAAGAAATGAGTTGTGAATTTAAATGAAAAGATTTATTAATTCATGGGCTATGACCAGGGATCCTACAGTTACAGATGTCAAAGCTTTAACTGTTACAATAAAGTATGTCAGGGAAATGAATCTGTTGGAGACATAAGGAACTGCAGATGCTGGAATCTTGAGCAAAACACAAAGTGCTGGAGGAACTCAACAGGTCAGGCAGCATCTGTGGAGGGGATGGACAGGCAATGTTTTCGGTTGGGACACTTCTTCTTGGCTGATTATCGTAGGGGGAAGAAATCTGAAAAAGAGGGGTGATGGTGGGGCAAAGTCTGGCAAGTGATGGGTGGATGCAGGTGAGGGGGGAGGGAGGTTCATGGCACATGCATGGAGCAAGTGACAAAGCATAGAGGTGAAAAGGAGACAAAGGGGTGACAGATAAGGCGAGGAGTGAAAGGTAAAGGAGGGAGGGATGTGGTGGATGAAGAAAGGGGGGAGGGGAAAGGGGGGGACAAAAGGGAAATGAGGGACTGGAAAGGGAGATGAATTTAGGAAGGATGGGAACGGATCCACTACCCAGTCCAAACAAATAACCCCAGTCCTGCACCACCTTGTATTCTGCCGGTCTCAGCAGTGACCTTCCATTGTACAATTCAATTCTCATCAGACCAATTTAGCTTGCACAAAAAAACACAGTTTGCCAGCATTGTACAAAGCCCAAAAATGACCCACTAATTCAGATAAATCAATTTTAACAAAAATGGCAATACTTTTACGTGTTAAGCATTCAGTTATCAACCCGGTTTAAGTTAAAAAACTTTTTCAATTGATATTACCTATTGGCTGCCAGGAAGATTGCAGATATAGCTGTGACCCAATTTAATGCACCATATAACTGGGAAATTTAATGTCAATTATTCCTTGACGAGTCTCAAGAAAATCAAAAGGTCTGATTAGAACAGATTGTATACCACCTAGTGTGCAAATGTAGACACTACATCCCAATCCTCAAGAATATTCAGTAAACGCTCTTTCCCCCACCTCTATCCACCTATGACTTGCCCGGCTGTGTCCTGCCCCACACTGTCTTTTCTAGCTTCCTCCCCCTACCCCCATCCGTCTGAAGGAGGGTCCCGACCCAAAACATAATTTGGCGATTCCCTCCCTAGATGCTGGCTGACCCATTGAGTTCCTCCAGCACTTTGTGGTTTGCTCATGGTTCCATATTTAGTTTTGTGTGTCTCCAAAGCTTCAATATCCTAGTGTACAACAAGCACAATATAACATCAATAGAATAGGCACAACACGCTTTCTTGCTTTCGCTCTTCCCTTGTAGAGTGATTAGATGATATGTTAGGCTTTTTGATATGGATATGTGTGGATAAATATAGTGGGGAGAGGCTTTGACTTTCCAGGAAAACACTGTTGCCTTCAGGGGTCAGTCAGAGGCTGAGAAAGTCACGGTGAACTTGTCTCTAGCTGTGTAAATGGAGCTAGGTGCACTAAAGGTGGGCAACACAGCGGTGCAGCTGATAGGCCTGCTGTTTCATAGCAGTCTGAACGAAATTGTTACCATACAGTCATACATATAAAAAAAAACAAAACATACAATAAACACATATCCAACATCCACCACAATGAGTTCACCAGACACCTCCTCACTTTGGTGGAAGGCAAAAGTCTTAAATCCCTGTCTTCCTCCCTCATAGTTCTCCCTCTGCGCTGAGGTGATCCAGGCCGCCGCCGCCGCTGGAGCACTGCAGCTCTGCGGGCCGCCGCCGCCGCTGGAGCACCGCAGCTCCGAACCAGGCCGCCGCCGCTGGAGCACCGCAACTCTAAGCGGACCGCTGCCGCCGCTGGAGCACCGCAGCTCCGAACCAGGCCGCCGCCGCTGCTGGAGCACCGCAGCTCCGAACCAGGCCTCCGCCGCTGGAGCACCGCAACTCTAAGCGGACCGCTGCCACCGCTGGAGCACCGCAGCTCCGAACCAGGCCGCCGCCGCTGCTGGAGCACCGCAGCTCCGAACCAGGCCGCCGCCGCTGGAGCACCGCAACTCTAAGCGGACCGCTGCCGCCGCTGGAGCACCGCAACTCTAAGCGGACCGCTGCCGCCGCTGGAGCACCGCAGCTCTGCGGGCAGCCGCCGCCGCTGGAGCACCGCAGCTCAGCGGGCCGCCGCCGCCGCTGGAGCACCGCCGCTCCGAACCAGGCCGCCGTCGCCGCTGGAGCCCCGCAGCTCTAAGCGGACCGCCGCCGCCGCCGCCGCTGGAGCCCCGCAGCTCTAAGTGGACCGCCGCCGCCGCCGCTGGAGCACCGCCGCTCCGAACCAGGCCGCCGCCGCCTCTGGAGCCCCGCAGCTCTAAGCGGACCGCCGCCGCTGCCACTGGAGCACCGCAGCTCTGCAGGCCGCCGCCGCTGCTGGAGCACCGCAGCTCCAAACCAGGCGGCCGCTGCCGCTGGAGCACGGCCACTCTGAACCAGGCCGCCGCTGCCGGAGCACCGCAGCTCCGAACCAGGACGCCGCCGCCGCTGGAGCACCACAGTTCCGAACCAGGCCGCCGCCGCTGGAGCACCGCAGCTCTGCGGGCCGCCGCCGCAGCCGCTGAAGCACCGCAGCTCTAAGCGGACCAGGCCGCCGTCACAGCTCCGCCATTAGGCCTCAGCACAGACGGTGACGGGGACATGCATCCCCCCGAAGGGAGAGACTAAGACTCTGTTTCTCCCCCACCCCCCCCCCCCCCCCCCCCCCACACACACACATACACAACCTAATAAAACAAAATTCTACCGAACAATCACAAAAAGACACAAAAAAAAAGAAAAAAACAGACGGACTGCAGGTGAGCCGCAGCCGCCAGCCAGCACGGGCACTTCGGTGGATGCTGTCGGTGTGGAGTTTGCATGGACTTCCTGTGACTGTCTGGGTTTCTACCGGGTGCCCCGGTTTCCGGTTTGTAGGTTATTTAGCCTTTAGAAAATTGCCCCTTGAATGCAGGGCGTAGACGAGAAACTGGGATAACAAATTCAAATACAGTTCCTTCCCAGCTGTTATCAGGCAACTGAACCGTCCTCTCACCAGCTGTGTGTGGTCCTGACCTCTCATCAACCTCATTGGAGACGTTTGAATTATCATTAATCGGACTTTATCGGATTGGAACTTGCACTAAATATTGTACTCTTTATCCTTCATCTGTACACTGCGGACGGCTTAATTGTAATTAACGCAACAAAAGCTTTTAACTAGACCTTGGTACATGTGACAATAAAGGGCCTGTCCCACCAGCATGCAACTCTATGCGATTAGCGCGACCTAACGTGGTCGCTTGAGCCGTCCGGCCCGCCCCGACACCGCCCCGACATCGTGCCTCCGTGAACCTATTTGTAAGTGCATCCGTGACCCTCTATGTGTGTGGCTCCGCGGCCCTGTGTGTGTGTGTGCCTCGGTGCCCCTCTCTGTGTGCCCCCCTCTGTCCTGGCGAACTTACCTTAGACTTCGCTCCAAGTTCACCTCACTTTGCGCCGCGTTGCGTCACTCACCTGACCTCCGCGCGGCCCCAACTGCCGGTTTGGTTGCGCTTGCCGCATGCAGGCGCATGCTGGTGGGAACGGCCCTGTACAGGTGATCACCATACCTCCGTGCGGCCCCCGCTTCCAGTTTGATCGCGTTCATCGCATAGAGTTGCATGCTGGTGGGACAGGCCCTTAATAAACTAAACTATGCTGTATGACTCCATGGAATTCATTGCCACAGAAGGCCAGTCAATGGACATTTGTAAGGTGGAGATTGATAGATTCTTGATTAGTACGGGTGTAAGGAATTACGGGGAGATTTCAGGAGAATGTTGAGAGGGAGAGATAGTTCAGCCATGCTTTAATGGCGGAGTAGACAATGGGCAGAATGGCCTAATTCTGTTCCTATGACTTGTGAATTTATGACTATGACCAAACCAGTGTGAATGGGTAATCGATGGGCAGCATGGACTTGGTGGGCAGATGTTGTTTCCATGTTGTATCTCTAAAGCCAAAATGACCTAAGTTGCCATGTACCTTGCATTGCTGCTGACAATACAGCCACAGAAAACACACTTTACCTGTCGCTAATCAATAAGTAGAAGTGGAAAAATGTGGCCCACTTTGTTCCAGCAGCTCCGTGAACATACGAGGCAAAGGAAAAAACATCACTTTATGATACCAGGAGATGTGCTTTCGCAGCCTTGCAACTGGGAACACCTGGTTTACCTTCCCATCCAGTGCGATTTGCAGGGAAAAAATAACATCCATTTATTGCTACCCATTTTCAATCTTCAATCCTGTATCGCTGAAAAAAGAGCAGCACAACATGAAAGAATTTCTTGCCGAGATGTTGTTCCCAGAGCAGACCAAAGAGTTTTATGGTGCAGAAACTGAGGTGGAGGGATGGAAAAAATGAAAGGAATTTCTGATCAGGTGAAGCTGAGGGAATTAGCTGTTGATGAAGCTATCTGATTGATTAATTAGGGAAAGAAAGCACAAAAACAACGAACATAAAAGCCATGAATTCGGAGCCAAGGAAAATGTTCAGCAGCTCAGTCACGTTGACGGAGGGAGGGAAAACCGAGATAATATTAACGTTGAAAGATCTGCAACAGAAATGACAAATTGTGAAATGAACAGAGTGTCCTGGTCTTGCTTTCCAGTGCAGGGGGCCTCACTCCAGCATCTGCCATTCCAAAAACACAGCAAGGTGGCACAGCTGGGAGAACGTATGGCTCACAGTGCCAGAGACCCAGGTTTGATCCTGATCTCAGGAGCTGTCTGTGTGGAGTTTGGGTG
Source organism: Raja brachyura (assembly GCA_963514005.1). The sequence goes on from OY740812.1 coordinate 24,568,614, forward strand.
CTCCAGCTTCCTCTCACCTCCCAAAAATGTGCAGGTTTATAGGTTAATTGGCTTTGGTAAGATTGTAAATCGCCCCTAGTGTATAGGATAGGTATGGGGTGATCGCTGGTGGGCACGGATTCCGTAGGCCAAAGGGCCTGTTTCCATGCTGTGTTTCTAAAGTTTAATTTCTCAAGTACTAATGTCAGCAAACCGTCCCCTGATACAGTAGGCCATAATTCTTTAAGAAGGTGGGCAATGCAGTGGTACAGCTGGTGTCTCACAGCACCAGAGACGCGGGTTCAATCCTGACCTCGGGCACTGTCTACATGGAGTTTGCATATTCTCCCTGTGACAGCATGTGTTTCCTCCGGTTTTCTCCCACATCCACATGGGTTTGTAGGTTAATCGGCCTCTGTAAATTGCCCTCTAGTGTGTAGGGAGGGCATGAGAGAGTGGGATAACATAGAACTAATGTGGATGGATGGTCAGTGTGGACTCAGTGGGCCGAATGGCCCGTTACCATGCTCTATCTCTAAACTAAACAATGATATGCCTTTTTCGCTATGCTGAGGGAAAATACGCTTTCACGGTGCACTATGGGAAAGGCAATGGTAGCCGATTAAATGGACTATGGATGGAAATGATGGAGGAATAGGAAGGTAATGCAAACAATAATGAGCTGGAAGAAGACAAGAAAGAATAAAGATATGAGAGAGAAGCAAAGAGAGGAAACAGAATGTTGGCTCCACAGAAGGGTAGTATGGAATTAATGACTCGAGGTCCTTGGAAGTAAAAGACTAGCTTTAAGTGGCAGCATATCAGTTACACAGAAACATAGAGAATAGGTGCAGGAGGAGTCAGCACCACTATTCATTTTGATCATGGCTGATTGTCCCAAATCAATAACCCGTGCCTGCCTTCTCCCCATATCCCTTGATTCCACCAGCCCCTAGAGCTCTATCTAACTCTCTCTTAAATCCATCCAGTGATTTGGTCTCCACTGCCCTCTGTGGCAGGGAATGCCACAAATTCACAACTCTCTGGGTTAAACTTTCCCACCTCGGTCTTAAATGGCCTCCCCTTTATTCTAAGACTGTGGCCCCTGGTTCTGGATTCGCCCAACATTGGGAACATTTTTCCTGCATCATAATATTCTATTGTTTTCACCAATGCTGGCACAAACACAAACACCATCCATTAAGTAACCAATGGCTCAGCTGTTGCTGATGGGGCTCAGTTTCCTTTTAATATTTTATATGTTTCTACAAGATTCCCCCTCATCCTTCTAAACTCCAGTGAATACAAGCCTAGTCTTTTCAATCTTTCCTCATATGACATTCCCGCCATCCCAGGGATCAATCTCGTGAACCTACGCTGCACTGCCTCAATCACAAGGATGTCCTTCCTCCAATTTGGAGACCAAAACTGTACACAATACTCCAGATGTGGTCTTACCAGAGCCCTATACAACTGCAGAAGAGCCTCTTTACTCCTATACTGAAATCCTCTTGTTATGAAGGCCAACATTCCATTAGCTTTCTTCACTGCCTGCTGTACCTGCACACCAACTTTCAGTGTACAAGGACAACCAGGTAGCATTAGATTTTATTAAATATGCAGTGGTAAGATAATTATTTCAAAAGTGTTTAATCCAGAAAGATTGTTTCCTCACGGATTGTGTCCTTAACCCAAAAGGTTCCCTTTTTTTCTAAACACTGTCAGCTCGAGATTTTGTATCTTCTTCTTCTTTCGTGTGGAGTGCGCAGCCTAAAGTTGTTGAACAACTTGTTCTATTTGATCTTCCGTTTGTGCACGTCGAGTTGATTGCATTAGTCGAAACAGGGCAGACCACGTGAAGGATGCAATCTTCCACCCCGAGATACAATGCAATATCATTCCAAATAATCTAAGCAGAAGTGTGACACTCACAAAGAGTTATTTATTGCGCAAATGTACTTTCTGTGAATGAAGTGCAAAGTCACATAGTGATGATGTCTGTGCTTCATGTGTTTGAGCAGATCACAGACTGTCTTGTGCCCTGTTTATCTTAACAGCCTGTAGCAATTCATATCGAAGTCCAACCTAATTCCTTTTAACCCCTTAACCCAGGGAGAGCTAACCTATTTTACTAGCTAAAGTTTTGCAAGAATGCATTTATACGCCAATAACATGCTCTAAATTATAATTAGGAAAACATACATGTGATCAACTTATCATTAGTTGGCAGCATTAGAATGGCATTCATATTTGAGGGACAGGCACAACTCCAAATGATGCTCTCCTATTGTATGACAAATCATCAAAATATAAAATCAATTTCATTTTGATTTCTCCCCCAATATAAAATCAATTTCATTTCATTTCTCCCCCAATTCAAGATTCCACCACTCACCTGTTTCCCCAACGCAAGCTGTTCCCCCAACGCAATATTGCACCACTCACGCATAGCCCCCAACTGCGCAGGCACGGCTCATTTCTCCTCGTCCCCAGCACTCCCTCCTCCTCCTCTTCACCCTCCCTCTTCAATCCCTAGAGAGGGAGGCGGTAGAGTGGGAGGGGGGTAGAGAGTGAGGGGGAGGGGTAGAGAGGGAGCACGAAGGGGTAGAGAGGGAGGGGGGAGGGTAGAGGGAAGGGAGGGGGTGAAGAGGGAGAGGAGCAGAGAGAGAGGGGGGTAGAGAGAGAGAGGGAGGGGTTGAGGGATAGGGGAAGGGGTAGAATCAGGGAGGGAGTGTAGAGAGGGTGAGGAAGGGAGAGGGAGGTAGAAATGGTAGGAGTGAGGGTAGATTGGGAGGGGGTAGAGAGGGAGAGTGAGTAGAGAGGGAGGGAGCAAGAGAGGGAGTGTAGACATGGCAACTACCCTCCATGCCACCTCCTCTCCCCCAATCCCCCACTCTCCATCCTCACCTCCCCAGGATCTTTCCCCTCTCCAGCCCACTCCCCACCCCATCACCCTTCTTCACCCTTCCACGTCTCCCTCCTCATACCCCCCCCCCCCATCTTTCTCTACCACCCCACTCCCCACCCCATCTCCCACCTCCTAATTTCCCTCATCCTCCTCCCCTCACTCCCATTCTCTGCCCCAGCACCAACCCAGGCCGTAGAGCAGCACCAGGGCCTGGAACTCGGCCAGGTTCTTGTACTAGGCCTGGCCCTGGCTGTAGACTCCAGCCGTCAGCTCGGCCGCCGCCTGGGCTCCAGTCCAGGCCCCGACTTCATCTCCGGGCTCGTCCCAGGCTCATCCTTGGTTCCAGCGGCGGCTTCTTTCTCGGCCCCGGTTATGGCCCCATCCCAAGCCCCGGGCTCGGCCCTCACTCCAGCTCCAGCACCAGGCTCGGCCCCAGCCAGGCCCAGTCCCCGGGCTCGGCCCGCGGCACCACCCTCCCCACCAGGTACCGGGCGGCCGACGGGTGTTGGCGCCGGCAGTCGCCGCCACTCCACGTTCGCCGCCCACCCTCGCGGGGTGTCCCACCCTGCCTTGCAAGTGCATTGTGACATCACTGATATTTTTTTCCAAAGTGGTTGAAAAAAATCGGGCTGTTTTTAACATTTCAAGAATTAATAACTTTGGAAATATAGATGGGAAAGCGACGGGAAGATGTTTATCACCACAACGGGAAAAATGAGAGCAGGATGTGTGAAAATAGGAAGGCTGTGGCCTAGCGCTTGGAAAAAGATAGAAAGTCGTGGACAGCACATACAGCGAGTTGGTCACGCCACAGGTAAAAGGTAAGAGGACAGAAAAGGAGCGGGTGGCCAATAGCCAGCAAAACAGTAGGCAAGTAGTGCAGGAGTCCCCTGCGGTCATCTCCCTACTCAACAGGTTTACCATTTTGGATACTGTTGAGGGAGATGGCTCATCAGGGGAATGCGGCAGCAGCCAAGTTCATGGCACCATGGGTGGCTCTGCAGCACATGATGGGGGAAAAAAGAGGGGAAGGGCTATTGTAATAGGGGATTCAATTGTCAGGGGAATAGATAGGCGTTTCTGCGGCCGCAAAAGAGACTCCAGGATGGTATGTTGCCTCCCTGGTGCAAAGGTCAGGGATGTTACTGAACGGCTGCAGAACATTCTGGAGGGGGAGGGTGAACAGCCAGTTGTCGTGGTGCATATTGGCACCAACGATATAGGGAAAAAAAGGGATGAGGTCCTACAAGGTGAATTTAGGGAGCTAGGAGATAAACTCAAAAGTAGGACCTCAAAGGTAATAATCTCTGGATTATTACCAGTACCACGGGCCAGTCAGAGTAGAAATAGGAGGATATTGCAGATGAATACGTGGCTTGAAAAATGGTGCAAGGGGGAGGGATTCAAATTTTTAGGGCACTGGGACCATTTCTGGGGGAGGTGGGACCAGTACAAACTGGACGGTCTGCACCTGGGCTGGAATGGAACCAATGTCCTTGGGGGAGTGTTTGCTAGTGCTGTCTACATATAGATTGGGTGAATCAAATTGGCAGGGGCGCTGAGGAAGAGGATTTTTTGGAAAGTATGAGGGATAGTTATCTAAATCAACATGTAGAGGAACCAACAAGAGAGCAGGCTATTTTAGACTGGGTATTGAGTAATGAGGAAGGGTTAGTTAGCAGTCTTATTGTGCGTGCCCCCTTGGGCAAGAGTGACCATAATATGGTCGAGTTCTTCATTAGGATGGAGAGTGACATTGTTAATTCAGAAACAATGGTTCTGAACTTAAGGAAAGGTAACTTTGAGGGTATGAGACGTGAATTGGCCAAGATTGACTGGCAATCAATTCTAAAAGGGTTGACGGTGGAGACGCAATGGAAGACATTTAAAGACTGCATGGATGAACTACAAAAATTGTTCATCCCAATTTGGCAAAAGAATAGATCAGGGAAGGTAGTGCATCCATGGATAACAAGGGAAATCAGGGATAGTATCAAAGCAAAGGATGATGCGTACAAAGTAGCCAGAAAAAGCAGCATACCAGAGGACTGGGAGAAATTCAGAGACCAGCAGAGAAGGACAAAGGGCTTGATTAGGAAAGGAAAAATAGATTATGAAAGAAAACTGGCAGGGAACATAAAAACTGACTGCAAAAGTTTTTATAGATATGTGAAGAGAAAGAGATTAGTTAAAACAAATGTAGGTCCCTTGCAGTCAGAAACAGGTGAGTTGATCATGGGGAACAAGGATATGGCGGACCAATTGAATAACTACTTTGGTTCCGTCTTCACTAAGGAAGACATAAATAATCAGCCGGAAATAGCAGGGGACCGCAGGTCAAAGGAGTACTTGAGTGAAATCCAGGTTAGTCGGGAAGTGGTGTTGGGTAAATTGAATGGATTAAAGGCCGATACATCCCCAGGGCCAGATAGGCTGCATCCCAGAGTACTTAAGGAAGTAGCTCCGGAAATAGTGGATGCATTAGTGATAATCTTTCAAAACTCTTTAGATTCTGGAGTAGTTCCTGAGGATTGGCGGGTAGCAAACGTAACCCCTCTTTTTAAGAAGGGGGGGAGAGAGAAAACGGGGAATTACAGACCAGTTAGTCTAACATCGGTAGTGGGGAAACTGCTAGAGTCAGTTATTAAAGATGGGATAGCAGCGCATTTGGAAAGTGGTGAAATCATTGGACAAAGTCAGCATGGATTTACGAAAGGTAAATCATGTCTGACGAATCTTGTGGAATTTTTCGAGGATGTAACTAGTAGCGTGGATGGGGGAGAACCAGTGGATGTGGTGTATCTGGACTTCCAGAAGGCTTTCGACAAGGTCCCACATAAGCGATTAGTATATAAACTTAAAGCATATGGCATTGGGGGTTCAGTATTGATGTGGATAGAGAACTGGCTGGCAAACAGGAAGCAAAGAGTAGGAGTTAACGGGTCGTTTTCACAATGGCAGGCAGTGACTAGTGGGGTACCGCAAGGCTCAGTGCTGGGACCCCAGCTATTTACAATATACATAAATGATCTGGATGAGGGAATTGAAGGCAATATCTCCAAGTTTGCGGATGACACTAAGCTGGGGGGCAGTGTTAGCTGTGAGGAGGATGCTAGGAGAATGCAAGGTGACTTGGATAGGCTGGGTGAGTGGGCAAATGTTTGGCAGATGCAGTATAATGTGGATAAATGTGAGGTTATCCACTTTGGTGGCAAAAATAGGAAAACCGACTACTATCTAAATGGTGGCCGATTAGGAAAAGGGGAGATGCAGCGCGACCTGGGTGTCATGGTACACCAGTCATTGAAAGTAGGCATGCAGGTACAACAGGCAGTGAAGAAAGCCAATGGTATGTTAGCTTTCATAGCAAAAGGATTTGAGTATAGGAGCAGGGAGGTTCTACTTCAGTTGTATAGGGTCTTGGTGAGGCCACACCTGGAGTATTGCGTACAGTTCTGGTCTCCAAATCTGAGGAAGGACATTATTGCCATAGAGGGAGTGCAGCGAAGGTTCACCAGACTGATTCCTGGGATGTCAGGACTGTCTTATGAACAAAGACTGCATAGACTCGGTTTATACTCTCTAGAATTTAGGAGATTGAGAGGGGATCTTATAGAAACTTACAAGATTCTTAAGGGGTTGGACAGGCTAGATGCAGGAAGATTATTCCCGATGTTGGGGACGTCCAGGACAAGGGGTCACAGCTTAAGGATAAGGGGGAAATCCTTTAGGACCAAGATGAGAAGGACTTTTTTCACACAGAGAGTGGTGGGTCTCTGGAATTCTCTGCCACAGAGGGTAGTTGAGGCCAGTTCATTGGATATATTTAAGAGGGAGTTAGATGTGGCCCTTGTGGCTAAGGGGATCAGAGGGTATGGAGAGAAGGCAGGTACGGGATACTGAGTTGGATGATCAGCCATGATCATATTGAATGGCGGTGCAGGCTCGAAGGGCCGAATGGCCTATTCCTGCACCTAATTTCTATGTTTCTATGTTTCTAAGATAGGAAAACCAGATTGACACATCGTAGGCACATCGAGGGCACAAACAAGACAAAGACTTTTAGTATTAAACTAGAATAACTGGGGAGGGCTGGTCCCCCAACGCAATATTCCATCACTCCACCAATTCCAATATTGCCGGCCAGTGGGGGGGGGGGGGGGGGGGGGGGTGATTTCTGAAGCGCTAGTATGGGTGTGGGCCAAAGGGACTGCTTTCCCGAGGGCTAATATGGACATTGTGGACCAAATGGATTCTTGGGCTGGCAGCTCAGTCACTCAGGGTCTGGTGGGCTGGCAGCTCAGTCACTCAGGCCTGGTGGGCTGGCAGCTCAGTCACTCAGGTCTGGTGGGCTAGCAGCTCAGTCACTCAGGCCTGGTGGACTGGCAGCTCAGTCACTCAGACCTGGTGGGCTGGCAGCTCAGTCACTCAGGCCTGGTGGGCTGGCAGCTCAGTCACTCAGGCCTGGTAGGCTGACTACTCAGTCACACAGGCCTGGTGGGCTAGCAGCTCAGTCACTCAAGCCTGGTGGGCTGGCAGCGCAGAAACTGCCAGAAATTCTGCCCAAAACAGATGAGAGACTCTGTGAGAGAGAGAAAGGGGAGAGGGTGAAGAATTAATTTTAGACATTTTTCATTTTTTCTGCAGATCACAGCAATGAAGGAGGAAAGTCTACCCTGGCCTGGATCTCACAGGGAGCAAATGAAGGAAGTGAGAAAAATACTGGGGTGAGGTTTAATACTTGCAGGAGAAATACGTACTGATGGGCCAAAGGGACTAGTAATAGGGGCCTTGTGGGCCAAAGCTAGTGGTTTCAGGCAGGCCAAACAACACATTTAATTTCATTTCCAATTGCATTGCAGTTTCAAGCACAGGGCAGGCCAAATAGTTAATTGCATTTTCATTTCACTTCCATTGCCATTGCAGTTTCAAGCACAGGGCAAGTCAAGCCAAACAGCTGATTGCATTTTTACTAAATTTCCATTGCCTTTTCAGTTTCAAGCACAGGGCAGGCCCAAGCCAAACAGCTGATTGCATTTTCATTTCAATTCCATTGCCATTGCAGTTTCAAGCGCAGGACAGGCCCAAGCCAAACAGCTCATTGCAGTTTCACTACATTTCCATTGCCATTGCAGTTTAAAGCACATGGCAGGCTCAAGCCAAATAGCTCATTGCATTTTCACTTCATTTCCACTGTCATTGTAGTTACAAGCAAACGGCAGGCCAAATAACTCATTTCATTTTAATTAAGGGCTAACAAATCATTTATTTAAGTACATTGCATACTCACAGTGTTCTGTAGTTTCCCAGCTCAGACAGAGAGTCGTGACCTCTCCCTCGCCATCTTGCAGACAGACTGGGCCAGGCCCACACTTCCGGGTTTTATAGTCCTTCCCCCTCCCACTGGAAGGGGCGTGGCTATGATGGCAGTGATTGACAGAATAGAGAATCTCAAGATTTTTTACGAAGAAAACCCACATGGTCACAGGGAGAAGATACAAACTCTGTGCAGACAGCACCCACAATCGGGATTAAAACAGGGTCTCTGGCGTTGTAAGGCAGCAGCATTACTGCAACCTCACTATGCCGGGATACATGATCGTGGGGGAGTGCAGCGAGCGTCATAAGGTCATAGGTGATAAGCCAGAATTAGGTCATTTGGCCCATGAAGTCTACTCCACCATTTAATCATGGCTGATCTACCTCACCCTCTTATCTCCATTCTCCTGCCTTCTTCCCATAACCCCTGACACCCTGAATGGTTAAGATGGATTCTAAAAAGTTTCCTGGGGGCATTGCTGGCAGACAGGTGAGAGGGAGGAGGGTTGGCGAGGAATCGGTGAGGCTGTTAGTAGCAGAGTGAGACCCTGGAGCAACCCTGTGAAGAGAGACCGTTGGAGCAGTCTAGTGCAGATCGAGACCATAAAACCATAACATGGGAGTCCTGGAACGTGTTGCCAGGGACGGTGGTCGAAGCAGGTAGATTAATGGCATTTTTAAGTCTTTGGGATAGGCGTATGCATATTCATGGAATGGAGGGATATGAGTTATGTGCAGGTAGACAAGTGGTGACCTTCAAACCACGTTCGGCATCGACTTTATTTGTCCAAGGGCCTGCCCAAGGAACTGCAGATGCTGGTTTAAACTGAAGAAAGATACAAAAACCTGGAGTAACACAGCGGGCCAGACAGCATCTCTGGAGAGAAGAAATTAACTCCCTCTCATGGTTTGTCTGGCCCACTGCGAAATCTCCTCAAGGTATGTTTACTTCGAGAATTTCTCCTCCTCTCTGCGACAAGAGTTCTACAACAACCTCTCTCGCTGCTCCCCCTCTGTAGGGGGTTGTTCTTGTGCTGTACTGTCCTGTATGCAATGTTCTAGTGTATGTACCACCACCAAATACCGTGGCAGATTCAAGGGTAAAGGAAGCATCCAAATGAAAGCTGTGGATGGCTAAGCCATCATTCACGAGTCAGTAAACATTCTGTGGAGAGCAGCTGTTGCTGTGGATTTATTGGCAGAGTCCAAGGGAATACTGGTGGTTTGAAAGAGTGCGACTGATAAAAGCTTGTCTTCCCACAGGCAACCGAGCAGCCAGTTTAGCAAGTGAAAGGAAAATGATGGAGGTATTCAGCACTGGAACAATGCTTTACAGCTTCAGATGCTTCAGTGAAATAAAGCTTACAGGAGCAAACACTTTATTTAGTTAACTAAAAAGAGAATTGCTGGTGATGAGTTCAGTTTTACCTTTAACATCCATCACTATTGATACCGATCCCACAGATTTCATTCAAAAGCAGCCCAGACACTCGTAATGATCTGCAATAAACTAAAAAATACAAACACATACTCTATGATGGCCAATTTTCTGCTCTCTCCATTCAAGCTTGCACTGAGAACAAAACCAAACATCGCTGTGACTCTGGACTCAATCTAAGCAGCCATAAGGAAGAGGACGGTTTCCTCAAAACAAGCTTGGTTGATAATTGCCCAATCACTCATAATCCAGCAGATGGCAAGTTTAAAAATAATACTTACATTGCTTGACTTCAAATTCATGTTTCCTAGGTAAAAGTCACTCAATTTGTAACCAAACACACAAAACCAAATTCAAATTTAAAGCAAATGCTAAGAAATCAGAATTCTAAACTATAGCTGAAAACCTATCTCTGAATTTTTATAAACATTGAATTCATTAAAAGCTGTGCAACAAATACATAAAATTATATTGTAAATAACAATGTGGACACGTCTGTCTGTCTGTCTGCCTGCCTGCCTGCCTGCCTGTCCTTCCATCTGCCTATCTATCTATTCGCATGTGATCTTGAGATTACGGCAAAACGATACACGATAGCGCTAAAAATATTTGCACCACCTTACTCACCATTATCCTGTGGTGGTCTGTGTCAAGTTTCATTCAGATTGATGCTATATTTTACAACTAAATCATATTTTTTTACATTAGAAATTCAAGGTAAAGAAAAAATTAGCAGCTTCCAAGTCCAGCTTGCAACAAAGTTGCAACAAAGTTGAAAATTTAGGAACACTCAGTCCTTCCAGCAAGTTATTGGCTGAACAGGAAGGGGAGGGGGCAATTGCATTATTTTTTAAAGTCCTTGAAGCGAGAGGAGGGGGAGGCAGTGCTGGGTGATATGCCCCTGCACAGTTGGGGAGTGCTGAATATGGGGTGACGGGTGAGTGGTGGAATATTGCATTGGAGAACGGCTTGAGTTGGGTGAATGGGTGAGTGGTGGAATATTGCAATGGGGATGGGTTGCGTTGGGGGACCAGGCCTCCCGTGAAGGCTATGGGAGAGTGGTTGAACATTGCATTGGGGCAATGGGTTGCTTTGGCGGCCCAGGCCTCCCATGTGACAGGGACCCAACGAGTCCCACTTGGTCTAGTATGTTGCTAAAACTCTCATCTTGTTTCTATCTATCTATGTTTATGATCCCATGCGATCACGGACCTATGCCAAAATGGTACACGACAGCGCTAAAATGTTTACACCACCTTACTCACCATTTTGTTCAGATTGATGTTATATTTTACAAGTTGTTCATAATTTTTACCTTTAGAAATTCAAAGTTTAAGATGAATATTGCAGCTATTGGCATCAAGAACCATTGCTGGACAACTTGCAACTTTGTTGCAATTCAGGAACATTCAGTCCTTCCAGCAAGTTTTTAGCTCAACAGGAGGAGGAGGGTGCAATTGCATTATTTTTTAAAGTTCTCAAAGGCAGAGAAGGACAGTTGAGGGCTATGGGTGAGTGCTGGAATATGGGGGAACAGGTGAGTGGTGGAATATTGCATTGGGGAACCGGTTGCATTGGGGGACCAGGCCTCCCATGTGGGCTATGATTAAGTGGAGGAATATTGCATTGTGGAAATGGGTTGCATTGGGAGACCAGGCCTCCTGTGTGAGAGGGTCCCAATGGCTCCCACTGGGTCTAGTATATATTACTAAAACTCTCATCTTGGTTGTTTGTTTGTATCTATGTATGTGTGTGGTGTGTGTGTTCCCGAAAATCCGCCAAACAGTACACAATAGCTTCACAATTTTTGGCCCACCTTAATCACCATTGTCCTGCGATGTAAGCTAGCAAGTTTTGTTCAAATGGATATTATATCTTACAAGTTATTGACATTTTAAATGTTAAAAAAACACTTTTCCACTTGCCCTGCCCGTCAGCCGCGTT